>JAVJGI010000050.1:25418046-25428510 GCA_035590275.1 Ibycter americanus | reverse complement strand
CCGGTCCCCAGCCCACCGCCCTGCCTGGCTCCTGCAGTCGCCGACCGCCAGCCTGCGGAGGCCGATCCTGGGAACCAGGCTGGAGCCGCCTTGCAATTTCTTTAACGAAAGCCCTTATTACTGCCCGATTTTCCACTTTTGTAGATACAATGGCCGGTGACATTTGTCCCCTTCCACTTTTTTATGACTTAAATGTCTGAGACGTTAAAGGTGCGGAGGGTGCCTGGCTCCGCTGAGGATGCTGATGAACCAGAAGAGAAATAGGGCCAGCGATGGAGAAGGCGTCGGTGTGCTAATAGGACCCGGTCAGAGCAGAGCACGGCCGTCGCCCACACAAAGTCACGTCCAAATTTCTCTCTCCCAGATGAGTTACTGTCTAAAAGCCTTGAGGAGGTCCCAGCTCCGGCAAACCAATGCTGGTCCAAAAAGCTGGTACTCAGCTGGTCACTACCGCGCTGGTCACTGCAGGGCAGTGTGGCAGACGGCTGCACGGCTGCAGTGCACTGGTGGCTGCAGTGCACAGGGACCCATGGTTGCAGTGCACTGGTGGGTATGGTGCAGTGATGGGTACGGTGCACTGGTGGTTGCAGTGCACTGGTGGCTACAGTGCGCTGGTGGGTACGGTGCACTGGTGGGTGCACACAGGGACAGGCAGCTGCAGTGCACTGGTGGGTATGGTGCACTGGTGGCTGCAGTGCACTGGTGGATATGGTGCACTGGTAGGTGCAGCACACAGGGGCAGGCGGCTGCAGTGCACTGGTGGCTGCAGTGCACGGGGACCTGTGGCTGCAGTGCACTGGTGGCTGCAATGCACTGGTGCGTATGGTGCACCGGTGGCTGCAGCGCACAGGGACAGGCGGCTGCAGTGCACTGGTGGCTGCAGCGCGCGAGCATAGCTGCAGACCCAGATAAGTGCCTGTGGCAAAGGAATGGAGGATGGAGGAAACCAAGGTCCTGATGCCCCCTCCCCACCCCGTGCTGGCCCATGCCCCCAGAGTTGGAGCCCAAGGATGCCCTCCACAGCCCCCAGCTACAGGATGTCCCCCCCCTCAGGGATGGCTGGGTCCATCTCCTCTCCCCACCCCCACTTGCCAATCCAGGACATTTGGGTTACCAGCACAAACCGCTGTCTAATCTGCCCTTTAATCCCGCAGCCTGGCAGCGGGCAGCTGCATGGGGGGCTGAGCTGCTGCGGGTCTCCCTGGGCTGGGGGCTGGGGCTGGGGGCTGGGGCTCCGCACGTGCCTGGGGGCCCAGGCGGGTCAGGGGCTTCCCTCACATCTGCTACCACTTGATAACAAATGAAGCTCCTCAACAAAGGTCCCTTTGTGCCCCTCAGCTCTCTCCCGCCAGGCTCCTGCACCCAGCGCCAGCACCCGGGGACACGGTGCAGACCCGGGATGGGGCAGCCCCTGCCCCAGAGGCCTCGTCGGGCACCAGGACCTTTGTGCCCAGGCCAGGACATGGGGCTGTGTGGGGCTGAGTGGGGTGCACAGCCCGTCCCTCCTCCCCGGGCTGAGCCAGGCGTTGGCAGAAGGAGCTCCAGGCCGCCTCACATTTCTGCGGCTCCCGCCGGGTCCTGCCAAGCGGGGCTGGTCTTTGCAGAGCAGCAGAATGTGCCGTGCGACGTCCCTGCCGCTGCCCAAACCGGCACCCTGAGCGCGCAGGGCCGTGGGCACGGGGGGCTGCTTGGGCCTCCCCCACCACAGGGATGGGCATCATGGAGGAACAAGGATGTGGAAGCTCTGGCTTGCAGCGGCCGGCGACACAGGGGTACCCCCGCGTCCCCCCGCCATGGCTGCCTTTGCAATGGCCACGGGCAAGGAGCGCGGCGGGGGCCCCTGCCCGGGCACGGGGTGCAGGTCAGGCCTGGGAGCACGCGGGGCCCCGGGACACGGCACTAACGGAGAGGAAGAGGTGACAGCAGCGTTGGGGGGATGGCTTGGCTCAGGATGCCGGCACCGTGCTTGCCCCCCTCCCAGCGATCAGGGGCTCACGGTGGTGGCCACTGCTGGAAGCGGACACGAGCGTGGGGAGTGGGTGCTGGCACATCCCCCTGTGCCTGCCCCCTCCTGGGTGCCAGCCCGCACCCGCTGGCGTGCAGCACCCAGCACCCGTGCCGAGCTGGATCCCATCCTGCAGGGAGGGCACGGCCACCCTCGAGGCCAGCACCAGGCACATGGGCATCCCTGTGGGGGCAGCGCCACGGGGCATCGGGTGCCCTCCCCCTGCCAAAGCCTCCAGCTCTGGAAGAGCAGGAGCAGGGGGCCCAGGAGCTGTCACGGGACAGACCCCTGCCCTCTGCACCGGCCCCGGCTCCCCCTTGCCTGCGTGGGGTGGGCAGAGCCGCAGCCCCCTCCAGCACCCAGCAGCATCTACGAAAATACTTTATTGTTGAAGCGGGATGTGCAGGAGCTCTGTACAGTACAAACCAACGGCAGCGATGCGGTCACCAGCACACACACACGCGACAGCGGCACCCGAAGCCCAGCCGGGGGGGCAGCAGGAGCCAGGGGGGCCGCAGCTCCTACGTGGCCTTGGGCCTGGCGTTGAGGCGGATGATGGCTCGGTAGTCCCGTACCAGGTCTCGCAGCTGGTCCAGGTAGGGGTTGATGTTCTCCTCCATCCACTCCTCCACGGTGTCGGGGAAGTAGACCCTCTCCAGGTGGGTGCGCAGGTTGTGGACAAAGCTCTCCCAGTCCTCGTGGAGCCTGGTAGGGGGAGAACAGGGGGTCCTGCTCCCTCCTGCGAGGGTCCCCAGAGCCAAGCCCAGGAGCAGCCCCAGCCCTGTGCAGGCACCCAGGGGGGCTCCCAGCCCCCAGCACCACGTACTTCAGCACCTTGCTGCCAAAGCTCTCCATGTTGCGGGGGTTGCCAAACTGGCGCTTGCGGTGGTAGGGGCTGAACCAGCCCTTGATGGCACTGGGGAGGCACGAGGGGAGTGGGGGGTGCAGGGGCCAGCCAGGGATGGGGAGCTGCACGCTGGGCAGGTCCCCTCCCAAGCAAAAACTCTTGTGCTCCAGCCCCATGGCCAGAGCGGGCTGACCCTGCTGCCTCCCGCCGCCTGTTACCTCTCCTCCTCCAGAGCCTTAAGGATGCTCTCCTTCAGGTGGCTGTTAACCTGCTCGACCATGTGGTAGATCTCGGCACCAGGAAACGCTCCCCTGCCCTCGCTAGGAAAAGGGAGAAGGGGGTGACAGCCCAACACGTGGGGTGCACTGGCCATGCCAGGGCTCCGGGCTGGGGGGACCCCAGCACCCTGTGTGGCTGGAGGGTCCATGCCCTCACCCCAGGCAGGTCTGGGACCGGGGTATTTGGGTAACCAACCCCCTGCTCCCCTCCAGTGCACCCCTTCTGATGCAATGGGGGCAGCAGTGCCACGGCCACCCCCAGCCATGGCCAGGCTGTGCCACGCACCATGTGCTCTGCTCCAGCTGCATGCTCTGGAAGCCCAGCATGTCCAGGACCTTCCTCTTCGTCTCTTCTGTGAAACCCCCTGGGGAGGGTAGGGAGAGGTGCAGAAGGGCTGGGGCCACCCCTATGTCAGGCTCACCCCTGGCTTTGCCGCACCCCCAAAACTGGGGGAGCTGAAGCTGTCTTCCCCCTGCCACCCACCTCCCTCCCAGCACCTTCCCTGCCTGCAGGATGGGGTCTCGCAGGCAGCGGCTGCCTGTGGGCGGGGGGGCTGGGGGGTGAGCCCAGCCATGACGGCTGGTCGGGTGCTGGCAGCAGGGCGGTGGCTCACCGTTCACCAGGGTCTGCAGGCAGATGGCCAGGGAGGGGATGCTGACAGGCAGCAGCTCGCAGAGCACCGAGTAGTGATCATACCTGCGGAGCGGGGCCAGCCACGGCATCGCCTCCTGCGCTGCCGCCGGCGGAGCTGTGCGGGTGTCGGGGAGGGCCGGGGTCCCGCCACCTCTTACCTCTGCCAGCCAGTGAGGACGATGCCCTGGAAGCGCAGCGGGGCCAGCCGTGGCAGGGCCTGCATCACCGTCAGCCAGCTCAGGTGGTTTTTCAGGTGGTAGCTCAAGGGGGGCCAGGTCTGCGCCGGTCCCGTGGTGCCCTTGAAGGCGCTGGCAAACCACACCGCCTCGAAGCCGCTCTCCGCGTACTTGGCGAGGAACTGCCCTGCAGCGGGACGGGCATGAGCCACAAGTGCCACTGTCCTCGGGAGGCTGGGGAAAGCTCGGGGGGGGGTGTCCCCCCAGCCCCGGAGCCTCGCATGTCACCTTACCGATCTGCTCAGCCTCAAAGTCAGGCGCATAGAACCACACCACGGGTGAGACGTGCTTCGCTATCCCAGAGTCTGCAGGGAGAGCGGGGACGGGGACGTGGGCACTGGTGCCAGCAGCAGGAGGATGCCTGAGGGTCCTCATGCTCCTGAGACCTGCATCCCTGCAGGCCCACGCCCGTGCTCCTCCCGGGCACCAGGCACAACGCCTGCCAGGGCAGCCACACAAACGGGTGCTGCCGAGACGCCAGCTCAGGTGCCACCACTGCCGTCCCCGTCCTCTCACCCCGCAGGGCTCCCACGCTGATCTTCCTCAGCATGTCGTCCCACATGAGCGCCCGCAGCCCCCAGTACTGCGTGGCGATGAAGCCCAGCACCTCCTTGATGTGCTTCAGGTACATGGTCCCCGTGTCACCCTTGTTGCGGCTCATCCAGTTCTTGGAGTCCATCCCCTCCCCGAGATGGAAGACCTGGACTTAGGGGAAGGGGGATGCTCAGCACCACTGGGAGCACCCCTGGTGCCTGGGGCGAGGGCTGGGGTCCCTGCGCAGCCCACCACCCACCTCGTCCGCGCCGATGTGGATCCAGGTGGAGCGCCTATGCTTCTCGATCACCTGTGACAAGATGCTCTTGAGCAGGGCCAGGGTGTCCGGGACGTGGGGGTTGAAGCTGTTGGGGAAGCGCTCGACCTCCCGTAGATGCTGGTACTTCTCGTGCTTGAGGATGAACTGTGCGGGAGGAGCTGTCAGGGGTGGGTTCCAGGGGGAACCCCCGGTGATGTGGGATGAGGAGCAGGACAGGGACCCCCTACCTCCACATGCCCAAAGGTCTGCACCAGGGGAACCACCTCCAGCTTGTGGAGCTCCGCCAGCTGCTGAATCCGCTCGATGTCCTCCTCGCTGGGAGGGCAGGGACAGGCTCACCAGGCGATGCCAGGGCAGAGGGCAGAGTGTGAGGGCACTCCCTTCTCCTCTGGCACCCTGCCCACACGGCCCTGGCCACCCCACGCCTGTGTGGACTTTACTACGGGGACACAAATATTGACCCGGCGGGGCAGGAGGCTGGTCGGCCAGCAATGCAGCCCAGCTCTCCGACCACGGTTATCACGGGCATGGGTGCAGGCGGGTCACACCCAGCCCCGGCACACCGGGACCTGCCAGGGCTGCACCGAGCCAGCAGCCCCGCAGCCAGCGCAGCACACAGCCCCGGCTCACCTGTAAGCGTATGGGGACTTGAGGATTTCCAGCTCCCCCTTGAAGGGGAACATGTCCTCGTACTCGATGAGGATGCCGTTGGCTCCCAACCGGGACAGGAGGGGGAACACCTGCGGGACAGGCAGGGTGGGCTCAGCCTGTGGGGACGGCAGAGTCCCCGGTGGGCAGCGGGGACAGCCGGCAGGTTGAGCTTTGCTCTGCCTGTGCCCCCTCAGTGCATCCCTCCCTGGCACCCCCTCCCCGTCCTGGGGCATCTTCACCTGCTCCAGGTAGGAGACCCTGGGTGCAGCTCCCTTGAGGTCCAGGTGGACCAGCCTCATCTCGGTGGCACCGATGTCCCTGGGGCCTTGCTGCTCCAGCTGTTGCCTCGGGGCTGTTATCTTTGCTGCAGGGAGCTCCAGAGCCTGGCTCTGGGGGCCGGCACCCTGGCCGGTGTCGCCCACGTCCCCCCAGAACCCGCTGTCCTTGGTGACGTGCTTGTGCAGCTCCAGGGTAAAGCTGCAGGGAATGCAGCAGGGCTGGGGGCACCGCGGGGCACAGGGGCACCTGCTGCCCCCCAGCACTGGGCATGACCCAGGGGCTCCCCACAGACCCCAACCCCGCTGGGGTCCCCACCCACGCCTGGGGTCCTGCTGTCACCTCACCTGTCACGGAAAAGGAATTTGATACCGGCCAAGGCAACGAGGAGCAGCACGACGAGGCGCAGCAGGTTCAGCCTGTGGCTCCGCTGGAAGGCCATCTCTGCGGGGGATGCACAAGGGTCTGGCTGCACGGCAGCACCCCAAGGCTGGGCAGTGGCCGGAGGGACCCCAAGCACAGGTGACCCTGCACAGCCCCACGTACCATGCCCTGCTCCCCTGATCAGGGCAGCACAAGACTCAGAGAAAGGGGACATGGGGGAGACCCCACCCACCACCCCAGTCCCCAACAGGGACATGCACAGAGTACCCCGTGTCCCTCCTACCTCACGGGCACAGCACAGGGGCCAGTGGCCGGACCCGCCTTCGCCTTTGCCTCTGCTTGCAAGAGTGCAGCCTCCTCGGGCTCCACCAGCACAGGAACAAACAAGGCGGTGGCTGCAGGGCACGTCCGCGCCAGGGGATCCCCTGGAGCCACTGTGTCACCTCCGCGACAAGGGCTGTGTCACGGGGCAGCTGGGTGGGCTGGCATCACGCAGTGGGCACGGTGCAGCCGGGATGCAACAGCTCTGTGGACAGAGGGGAGACAACTGGGCACCACCTGGGCACATGCCAGCACTGGGCTGCTCTGGGGATGGCACTGGCATGGCCATGGGCACCACTGGGGCAAGGGTGGCAGCCCGGACCCCCCTGGCACCCACAGGGATGGGCACACACTCTCCACATTCAGCCTGCAGCATCCCCCTGGAGAGGCAAGTCCTACCCGGCACCATGGACGGAAGGGGCACGAGCTGCTTTGCCTGCCGAAAAACAACCTCAGAGCGGGGCAGGAGGCCAGCGGGGTCCGGCCACCCAGGATCTGAGCCCGGTGAGAGGAGCTGCCGCTTTCCCCGCAGAGAGGGAGAGGGACAGGGCAGGATTGCCTGTGCTGCCGCTGCCCAGGGCTGCAGGACACCGCAGCTGGTTAAACGCATGTTTGATCCCTTGCAGGGCACGTAGGACAGGCCACACGGGGTGCAGGGAAGAGCTTGTGTCAAAGAGTTGTCACAATTTAAGATGAATAAAATTCATTTGAGGTCTTTTTTTCCTAAACCGATTTTGAGAACTCCTGAGAAGGGGTTCTTCCAATTTAGATAAAAGTGAGCCCAAACCAAAGACAGGCACCGTGGAGCAGGAGGCAGCAGGTGCCCCTTCCCTGGTGCCCACCATGGCAACAGCTCAAGGGATTCACGGATATTTGTGACCGCTGGCACGTGACCAGCCTCAGCACCAAGACCCACCGCAGTGTCCCATGCAGCCAGCACCGCAGCTGCAGCAGGAGATGCTGAGCCAGGTCAGACCCCAGTAAACCCAGCACTGGGGGCACTGCTGTGACTGGGGGCATCGCTCCCGCCAGCCCCAGGGAACCCCCAACCTCTGCAGCCCCAAGGCAACCCCCTGGGAGAGCATGGCAGGGGGGAGCACCAAGCACACCCTGGGTGTCCTGCTCCTGCAGCCCCCTTGGGGCTCCTCCTCGCCCACAGCCCCGCTCCCGGGTGATGAGGGACCTGTGCTGATGCCTGCTCCCACCCCAGGAACCCACAGCAGCCCGACAGGCAGCACAAATCCTCCTGGAAGCTGCACATGGAAGCGCTAGCATCACTTCTGCCCTTTTTTCTCCTTTTTTGCCGACTCTGGTGGTGCGGCAAGGCAGGGATGGGGCAGTGCACCAACACACCCAGCCCCAGCCGCTGTGAGCACCGGGGCAGCTGCCACCAGCCCTTTTGGTTAGTTGCCACCCGAACGTGCTGAAGTTCAGGGTTGAAGCGAGCGTTGCCAGATTTGGGACCTGAAAAGCAGATTTTGGCGGCTGCTGGTGCATGAGCGGCTCAGCTGATCGCGAGGGTTTTGTTTGTGTTGCCAGAGCAGCAGCACCAGGGGAGAGCCACGCTGAGCCGCCCCGAGCCTCTGGCTCGGAATTAGCCCTTTTTGTAGACACAGCCCTAATCCCTCCTGACATGCTCCTCCCGCACGCTGCCACGGGGCGCAGGGGGACTGCAGCGGCCGGGACCCCTGGCATGTCCTGCAGAGCCAGCGCAGGACATGCTGTCCCCAGAGCATGAGGCCCCAGCAAGGCCACGTTACAGGGCAGGGCAGCAACGTGCGGGAGGGAGCTGGAGCATCCTGCTCCATCCCCATCACCCAGTACCCGTGGGTACCCGGTCCTATGGTGCTGGTGTGCAGGAGGCAGGCCAAGAGCCTGCTTCTGGGGCAGGTTGTGCCTGCGCTGTCCCCTGCGCTCACACCTCGACAAGACACCTTGTGCTCAGCACTGCACCGCCTGTGCTGCAGGGGACAAACGTGGCACCCGCTCCCTGCCCTGCCTGTCCCCACTGCCCTTCCATCCCGCCTGGATGCTCCTGGCAGCTCCGGCGCAGCCCAGCAAGGATGTGCCAGGCTGGGACAGCTGCCAGCCTGGGGCTTACCTCCGCTGGGTGTGCGGGAAGGCACAGGGGGGACATGGGAGGGGGGGCTCCGTGGCCCCTGGGCATGGGGCAGGTGGGCACAGGGAGCCCAGCACCCAGGAAGGCCATAAATATGTGAAGTGATGATCGCGCTGTCATGGGAACACAGTGCCTGATTGGAGCAGGGATAAATATTTAGACAGATGCTGTCAGTTCACCAAGATTTGGCATTTTTAGTATATGTTATCTTATTTAAATTGAGAACAGGTTTCCAGGGTTTGAGCCTCCTTGGCACAGCCCAGGTGCAGGCAGGCGGGATGGGGACACGCCGGCGGTGGGGTGCAGCGCCAAGGGGTGACAGTGGGGCAGCCATGACTCTGTGCCCCTGTGCTGATGGCAGAGCCCTTTGCAGCTGCTCGGTGCCGCCCCTCTAACCCAGCATCTCGCCACTAGACCCCGCTGCGTTTATTAACACGACATCTTCCTCTACCAGCCCTTTGGGGACAACGCTGACACGGTCCCCAGGAGGCTCGGAAGAGCCCACGGCTCCTTGCAACCGGCCAGCCTGGCTCAACACTCCCAGCAGCCGCAGGGCGAGGGGGGGGCTGCACCTTTGCCCCCCTCCCTGCCTCCACACAGCCCGTGTGGGGTTTTGCTCCCAGCTCCCTGAAACCAGCCCAGCTCCCCGCTTACCTTCCTGAGCCCGGAGGAGAGGAGAATGGAAGCAAACCCAAACCTGATCCTGGGGAGAGCGGGGCCGTGGGGAGGACGGAGGCGAGTGCCCCCGGCGTGGCAGGTGCCACTGCAGCCCACAGGCTGCCAGTGAGGGTTTCGGGTGCCACCGCAGGGTTTGGGTGCCACCCAGCAGCCCACCGCTCTGCTCCGGCATTCCCCAGCTGTTGCCATGCCAAACGCTCGCTCCCACTGGGTGCGCACGACGGTGCGGCCATGGGAAGAGTGATGCTGCACTGTGCACACTCATGTGCACACTCACGTATGTGCACACACTCACATGCTTCCAGAGCCTTCCCTGGTCCCTTGCCTCCAGCCTGTGACTCCCCCATGGGATGAGCTGCCCCTCGCCAGAGGCCATGGCACTGCAGCCCCACAGCTGTGGGTTCCCGCGTGGGGAGGCTGCGGACCCCTGCAGTGGGGCTACAGCCCCCCTGGGAGCAGGAGGGACTGTTCCCTGGCCCCTGAGCAGAGACAGCCCCTGTGTCATGCCCACCCCCGGGATGCTTGGGAATGCACAGAGCAGCCCCTGGGTGGGTGGGGGGACTTACCCCACCCCACCCAGCCCACTGCACCGCTGGGGCACCACCGCACCCCGCAAGCCTGGGGCATCTTGTGTCACCTCACACCCCAGGTACTCCTTGGGCATCCCTGCACCCCACAGCACCCTCCAGGCTCCACTGGGCATCCCTGTGGCCCTGGTCCCCACTGTGGCCCTGGGCACCCTTGCATCCCTCCAGGCATCCCTGTGGCACCAGGTATCCCTGCACCCCTCCAGGCATCCCTGCATCCCCACGGGCATTCCTACTGCACCGGGCATCCCTGCAGCCCTGGGCATCCCTGCATCCCCCTGGGCATCCCTGTGGCCCTGGGCATCCCTGCTTCCCCCCGGGCATCCCTGCATTCCCCTGGGCAACCCTGCATCCCCCTGGGCATCCCTGCATCGCACCGGGTATCTCTGCATCCCCCCCGGGCATCCCTATGGCATGGGGCATCCCTGCGGCCCTGAGCATCCCTGCATCCCTCAGCATCCCTGCGGCCCCCGGGGCATCCCCACGGCCCAGTCCCCACTGCGGCCCCGGGTATCCCTGCATCCCCCGGGTATCCCTGCATCCCCCCGGGCATCCCGGCCGCCCCTGCACCCCCGGCCCCCCCTACGGCCCCGAGCATCCCCGGCCCTTACCGGCAGGTGCGAGGCCGCCGCGG
>JAVJGI010000050.1:25402661-25416770 GCA_035590275.1 Ibycter americanus | reverse complement strand
CCCCGGCGGTGAGCCCCTGCCTGCTCCCTGCCGCAGGCTACCAGCACATCCGCATGTACGACCTCAACTCCAACAACCCCAACCCCGTCATTAACTACGACGGCGTCAGCAAGAACATCACCTCCGTGGGCTTCCACGAGGACGGGCGCTGGATGTACACGGGCGGGGAGGACTGCATGGCCAGGATCTGGGACCTGAGGTGGGCAGAGGCGGCGCCCCCGGCAGCGCCCAGGGACAGTGGAGCTCACGGCGTGCTCCTAAACATGCTCCTAAACACGCTCCTGCCTCGCTGTTTTCTTGCAGGTCTCGTAACCTCCAGTGCCAGCGGATTTTCCAGGTGAACGCTCCTATTAACTGCGTCTGCCTGCACCCCAACCAGGTGAGCGCTGGCTTCTCCGCCATGTCCCAGCCTGTGCTTTGTTGTGGCTCCTCCGGGTAAACCAGAGGGGCTGTGAAGTTTGTATTGGCAGATGTGGCAAAAGACCTGGGGGCTGGCTGGGGAGGGTGGCCTCCCTGGTGGCACAGACCCGCAGGCTGTTGGTGGCATTGTTGGACAAGCAGCAGCTGGCTTCCCACACCCAGGCCACCCACCTGGCTGCTCCCGCAGCGAGCTCCTGGCTCAGGGAGCTTTGGGACGGGGTGGGAACAGAGCCCGCGCCACACAGGAGCCAGCACAATAGGTGCGCGGTCCCTCTGTCTGCCCCGGGAAAGCCAACGCTGCTTTGTGCGGTGGAGTAAAGCCCCCCAGGCAGCGGCGCTGGGAGCGGGCAGGTACCGCAGGCTCAGGCTGTGCCTGCAGCAGGTGTCCGTGCCGCAGCCCCGGGCCGTTGTCTGCTGAGCTCATTTGCCAGCTGGTGCATTGGTGCTAATTACCTGGTGGCTGTTGCAAAGAGACAGCGTAATGGCTGTGCTGGGCCTCTCATCCCGTGGGAGGGAGCGCTCCTTGGGGGCCATCCCTGCCCCATGAACGTAACCGAGGGGATATGGTGGGAGTGGAACTGGTGGCATGGGGTGGGCTGGGAAGCTTGAGGGTGGCATCGCTGCCAAGAAAAAGCATCTTGGGACCTGTGGCCACGATTACCTTCAGGACCTTGGTCAGATTCGCTCGAGATTCACCATTCGGGTCAGAAGCTGCTGATAAACAGGGATGGCTGAGGCTCAGGAAAGGAGGCTAAAAGGGAGCGTGCTGCATTAGAGGGCATGGCGGTGAAAATCAATACGTATCGTTGCAGTGTTAATAACCCGCCTGGTCCATTTTGTATTCACAGCGCTGCAGGGTTGGTTTGTTGACATGGCAGTGCAGACTTTTTAAAAAAGCTAAGTAATAGAAATATTTCTTTGCATTTGATTTTGCAAAGGTTTAGTTTTGCAAGTCCAGAATTTCAGACCAGATTTGAGATCAATTATTTGGCCTAGACTTTACCCAAATGCTGCTGATGCTCCTGCAGTGCTGATGCCGTGAGAATGTGTTATCTTAAAACAAATATTGTTGTTGTACATAGATCTTACGTGTGAAATAATCACTAACCAAGATGCTGCTGAGGTGCAGGAGTGTGGTTTGTGAGCGGAGCACAGTTAATTAGTCCGGAGGTGGCAGTATTTATTCAGATAGCTTCGTCGCTCTGCAGTTCCCTGCTGCAGCGATGCTGATCCAGTTATCCGAGTGAAATTTCTCATGGCCTGGGTTTAGCAATTGCTAACTGCCATGACGGCTTTAGCAATTGCACTTACACCTGCTAAGAGTGGGCTAAGGATTGAGGCTGTGCAGTCAGCTAAATATATCGAGTGATGACTGCCTTCCTCAGAAATAAGCCTTTGCTCACAGGTACAGGATTAGCTGTGCCCGATGACCTGATCTCCTCTAGGGATTCTGCTAAAATTATGGACGGTGCAAGACTATCGATAAAAGCCCTGGTTTTAGTGGAGAGCTGCCAGCATTGTCTTCTGGTCTGAGCATGGGATCAGAGCCAGAGCTCCTGCCCTTCAGCTGGCTCTTGTCCTTCCCCTGAGAAGGGGAGAGAGAGAGAGAAAAATCTATTTAGGCTTGTGTTTTTCAGGTATCTGTACACTCTTGAGTGCTTCAGTTGTTCCCTGGCCAACTTGCATCTTAATGCCCGCTTCTCAGACGTGCTGAAAGTCATTTGGCTTCTTTGGATGTTGTTTGGAGCTGTAGCTGTGCAATGGTTCTGGAAATCAGGCAGCTGCTGTCTGCTCTGGGGTTTATAAAATGAGCAAACACTTCTGTAAAAGTAAACACTTCTTGCAGAGCATAATGCGAGATTAGTACTCTTGCTTGCTCTCGGCGCGCGGGGCGGTCAGCAGGCTGCTGGAGCTCTGAAACAGCCCTGTGCTGTGGTATAATGAAGCAGAACAGGACCCTGATGTTTAAAACCAGAGCAAGGCTGCACGTGCCACACAGGCCTGGTCTGGGCATCAGCTTGAGGCTGCTGCTTGTGGGGTTCTCCTCAGAGAGACGAGGCTGCTGTTTTCTTGCAGGCAGAGCTAATTGTGGGTGATCAGAGTGGTGCCATTCACATCTGGGACCTAAAGACCGACCACAACGAGCAGCTGATTCCGGAGCCCGAAGTTTCTGTGAATTCGGTTCACATTGACCCCGATGCCAGCTACATGGCGGCCGTTAACAGCTCGGTGAGCTCTGACAGCCTTGGACGTGGGTCGGGATTTATTGTGCTGCGGCAGCTGCTGGGCTGTGCCTCCCGTGGGCCGGTCTGCACGTACCAGCTTTACCTGCAGCTTTGCTGTGCTGTGGTCAGATGTGGGAAGCCCTGGCTGCTTTTGGGTGGGTGACTACCAGCCCGGCCACAGATCCCCCTGTCTCGCTGCAGGGAAATTGCTACGTGTGGAACCTGACGGGTGGCATCGGAGAGGAGGTGACCCAACTGATCCCCAAGACCAAGATCCCAGCACACAACCGCTACGCCCTGCAGTGCAAGTTCAGCCCTGACTCCACGTGAGTGCATGCCAGCCCCTCGCCTACCTGTGATGGGAAACAGACAGTCCTTTCCAGGCAGGCAGAGGCCAGCTGTGCCTCCAGCTGTTGGCTGATGCTCCATACTGCCCTGCAGGGCCACCAGGGAGAAGTGGGACAGGAGGCACGGGATGTGTTGGCACTGGGTTGCTGTCGGTGGCATCCCAGCCTCACGCTCCTTGGACTCGGCAAGTTTTGCAGCCACGCGCTGTTCTTACAGCTGGGATCGAATTGATGATCTCCAGGAGCAAAGTGGTGAGCTTGGTGGACTCCTTCACCAAGTCTGCTTAGCTTGAATCTCATAAAGCAGATGATTTAGGTGTAAAGAAATTTGATTACAGTGAACACAGGTCTCCAGCCCACATTACTGAGAGGCCCTTAGGCATACAGCGTGACTGATAAGGTTGCCCTTGCATGTCTCTTCCTTGCAGGCTCTTGGCTACATGTTCTGCAGATCAGACGTGCAAGATCTGGAGGACTTCAAACTTCTCTCTGATGACAGAGCTGAGCATTAAGAGCAATAACCCAGGGGAAACGTCTCGGGGCTGGATGTGGGACTGTGCGTTCTCCGGGGACTCCCAGTACATCGTCACAGGTGACGCGCTGCTGCGCTCCTGCCCTTGGCCCACTGCTTGATTTGTGCTATGCCAGGCCCCCAGCAGCAGGGCCCTGCACTAGGCCAGGGCTTACCAGCTTCTCTAGCTGAGACATTGCTGAACCCTCGTGCACCAGTGTGTGCGAGTAGAGAGCACCCAGTCTCACGCCCACCACGCAGTCTGCTAACTCCCTTAAGCGTTTTGCCTGTGCTGCACTAGGGCATCTGCTCAAACTGGAGAGTTGGTCTTCATGTGTGCAGTTTATTTCACTGGGTAGCAATGCTGCTCGCAGTATGCAGCATGATAATCCCTTCAAAGTATACGTGTTGTAATTTCCACAGTAGCTTCTCTCCAAAATAATTAAAACCCCACATAATACAGAAATGCACTAAGCTGCTTGCTCTGCACAGCTCCCTTAGTGGTCATCAACATAATAATGGTCTTGAATGAAGCAAGAGGAAAGTCTTTCTTATAATAATTTAAAAGTTTAAAGGGTAATGCAATATATCCCACTCTTTTCACATTCTGTTCCAGCCTCCTCTGATAACCTGGCCAGACTTTGGTGTGTGGAGACAGGAGAGATCAAGAGGGAATACAGCGGCCACCAGAAAGCAGTCGTCTGCCTTGCTTTCAATGACAGCGTGTTGGGATAATGGTCATGTGTGGGAAGGAGAGGACCTCTGCTTGTTTTCCCTTGTCTTACACCCTCTCCAGAGCCCGAGGCGTGCACTTGTAACCATCCTCCCCTCTGAGGGAGAGGGCTCAGTCTCTGGCAGAAGCAGCTGCATCTGCCTGGAGTGAGACCAGGCTTCAGCTCCGGGCAGATCATTACAGAAATGTGTGTGGCCTCTAAGGGAGGCTGCTGGGACAAAAGGGAATGGGAGAAGGATCCCACTGAGGGGAGCTGGATACTGTTCAGCTGGAGGAATCCCTGTGGCATCAGCTGCTGACAGCTTTGTCATGTCCTTGTACCTCAAAGTGGAAAAAAATAAATAAATCGGCCTTTCTAAATGATGGAAGAGGCTGAGCAAAGAGAGGAAAGGCAGCTGTCGTCTTGTTTGCAATCCCTTTATTCAAAGTGTATTTCACAGACTCACTTGAAGAGCCGCGCTCTTATAAAGCCAACCGCCCCCAACAAATTTAATAGCCTTGTGTTGAACGGGGCATGTAGCCATAAAACACCAGCTACTCCCCGTGACTCCTCTAGGCCTGGATCTCCTACTATCTACATACAAGGTGCAGCCCTGGAGCGCGGCTGCAAATAAAATGTCTGCACTGACAGTGCTGAGCAGAGTCCTGTTGTTTCTCTAAACTCTCCTGAAGTGCAGCATGAAATCAGCAGGAAGCTTGTGGGGGATGCTGTGGATGTTACCTTCCTGGTTGAAATCAGAGGCTTTTCAGGAATCTAGTTCAAGTATGTAGAGCAGCGAGAGGGCATCTGTGGCTGCAGGTCTTACTCGGGGAGGTAATAGAAGCAGATAGACACACAAATGTTGCTTGGGAAGCAGATGTCGATGCACAGATAGATCAGCCGCTGCTTCCCCGGACCTGCCAAATGAGCAAGGACAGCAAGATGAGAGGAACGTGTTTGCAGCCCTGCAGATACGAGTCCCTGGGGAGTCAAACAAGTGGAAAGCCTCAGGGAATGACCTTTCTCATTAAAGCTGGAGTAAGACAGAACAGAATGAGAGCTCAGCGGGCTGCTTTTGGTGAAGAGGAGGCTGACTGCTATTAAGGCAACAGCGTCGCAGGGGGCTGCTCTGTTGCGGCTGTGTCGCAGAAGCAGGCTGCGCTGCCCGGGGAAGGGGGCTCGGCCTTTCCCAGCCAGCGCTGTGGCTCGCGGCGGGCTGGGGGTACGAGCCAGCACTCGGTGATGGCTGAACAATGGTTTGATTCTGAACTAGAGGTCACCTGTCCCTGTCCCGGGCCTTGGCAGCCCGTGCTGGGGCGTGCACCAGCTTTTGCACAGCAGAGCCTGCTCTCTTAGAGGTAGTAGGAACAACCGAGCTTCCCTCTTCGGCAAAGGGAAGCGTACAACTTACCCTCCCCTCTCCGGACCCAGAAGATGGATGCCTGCTCACACAGGGTCTGGACAGCCTCCCCCAGGCTTTTGGGGTCCACCTGTTCCCCCGCCAGAATGCCCAGGAACTCCCGGTAGTACTTGGTCTGGTTATTCTGACGTAGCAGCTGATCAGCCTGAAAGAAACATCCCCGCTGACTCCTCCCGAGGCACGTTGTCCCTCCGGGCGCTGCCCTCCGGCCCCGCAGAGCTGCTCTCGCTGTCGAGGCACCCAAGGAGCCATCTCCACCCCGGCAGTGAGGGCAGGTTTCTGCCATCGGCTGCCAGCCCACCATGCTGTGGGGACGCCGGGCAGCCCACAGCCCCTCGCCGGCCCCGCAGTGTGGGAAGCAGGGGTCCCGGCTCCTCCCAGGTCCCTCGCTGCGATGCTTTGTCCCCAAGCCAGGAGCTAAAACACCGCGTTGTGCCAGGTGCCACAACCAGCACAGCCCGCTGGCGGCCGAGCATCGGTCTGACCCATGCCTGCCCAGCACCAGCGCTGTACTGACCCGTGGCAGCCCTGTCCCCTCACCACGCACGAGAGCCCCCAGCACCAGGTGTGATGTGAATCGGTGTCCGTGAGCCCCGTGGTGGCTGGGACAGGGCAAAGCTGAGCTGAAGTTCCTCAGCGCCAGGTCCCGGTTGACAGCACGCGGGCTGCTGGCAGCCCCAGCACCACCCACCCTTTCCGTTCCATTAAGGAGCCTCGGAGCCGGGCAGGTGCTTCCTTCTCCTCGCACCCCCCTTGGCAGCCTGCTCTCACGGGGGCTACGTTCCTACACTCCTCTGGGTTAAACCCTGCCCGTCGCTTCCCGCTGGGTGGGAGCGGCAGGCGAGGCACCAGGAGCCCCCAGGAGCCCCTGAGGAAATGGAGAGCAGGTGGCAGGGGCACAAAAAAATGGGGCCTTCTGTCTTCTTGAAACAGAATCTGCCCCCTGCCCATGCATCCATTAACATTTTCTTCAGAGGGTCCATATGCATGATCTACTCCAACTTTCTTCCCTGTCCATTGCTAACAAACCCCCTTTGTTGTTTGTTCCCCAGATTTTTGAGCAGGTAACAGAATCCAGTGGGAGCGGGTCCTGCGAGAGCTCCGCTATTCACCTCAGTGGGACATATCCCCCTTCCCTGACATGCAGCTCTGCTGTTTCTCACAGAAGATAGGATATCGATAAACCCAGGAGCTGTTGCTCCAAGCTCACACACTGAGCCCAGTGCTGCCAGGCAGAGCTTTGCTCCTGTGCAAGATGCCAAGGCAGCCCCCCCGAGCAGTGAATCACACAGAACAGGGGGCTGCTGCTGCTCCCCCCAGCTGGGAGAGCCCATGCCCTCATTTAGCCATGCTTGGGATGCTGGTGTCACCACTGCAAATGCAAATCCATGCAGGAAAGGGCCTTCAGGGAGCCAGGACTCCGTGCAAAGCCCAGTTCATCACCCCCCTCTGCTCAGCCCCGGGGAATGGCTGCAGCAGCTGCTCACTCTCTGCTCAGACGTGTTGGAAGATGTCTGTAGGGTCTGGAGGTCCCAGGCGTCCATCCTCCTCAGGTAGCACGCACGCTGCTCCACGGGCTTGTAGCACACGTAGCCCTGCGAGACAGATTGTGCCCCTTACAGCAGGCAGCAGCACGCACCCGCAGCTGTCTTAAGAGCCCAAAACATGGGCATTCCTCCTTTTGCCCCGCGGTATCTTTCCCAACTAAAGGCACAGAGAAAGGCACCAAACAGCAGCTGGTTGATGTTTTTCCTGGTCTACACCTCCCGGCTCCCAAGCCAGCGACAGACTGTTCTCTCAGCAGCCTGGGCTCCTCTATTCTCTTCCATGCTAACGAGGCAGGTAATTAACCCAACACACTCACGTTCCTGCTGTCATACAGCACCACGGCGGTGTGGTTGCTCTGCGAGGTTATGTAGTAGGTCACGGTGCTCCTGGACTTGTCCACCAAGGCTGTCTGGTTTCTCAGTGGGTCGTGCTGGCCCTGGAGCGTCAGCCGGACGAGCTGCGAGCCAGCCTGGGCACAAAGAGAGGGAGGGCAGCACCGACCCCCAGCTGTTCAGCGCTCGTACGCAGCATCTCCCCGCTGGTGTCCCCAGCCGGACCCTTTGCCGGTCCATGTTCCTTGTCTGAATTATTTAGCAACAGAGAAGCTGTGACCCAAGGGAGGGGAGCAGATCTGGGAAGCAGCCCGCTCTCCATCACACAGGGCTGGGGGAGAGGTGCCGGTGCCCCCCACGCCGAAGGCACCCACGCCGCCTGGCAGCAGGGTGCTGGAGGAAAGGGCCAGGGGGCTCGCCAGCCTCTGCCACAGCCACGTGTTGGGGAAGGCTGGGATCGGCCTCCCCAGCCAGCACAGCTCGCTGGCAGCAAACGTGCTCCCACCCTCGCCTCGGAGGCCACAGCTGCACGTTGTCACGCGCCTGCTTAGCAAAATGCCAGCCTGCCTCTACATTTACAAACGATGCGCTGAAGTTCCTCTAATTTAAGCAACGGTTTCTGGCAGATGCGTTGCAGGGGTGAGAGGGCTGCTGCTCGCTTGCTGCCTGCAGCGCTGCCAGCACCTTCCTGCCCTTCTGCAGCTTCCAGAGACGGAACTGGCCAAACCCAGCCCTGACCTCAGCTGGTTCATCCCTCCGGACAAGTGCTTCCAACACAGATCAGGGCTGTGGGCAGGAGGAGGCTGCCTGCCTGGATCGGGATCCCTTACCTGGGAAGAGCTGGGGGAGAAGCTGAGAATTCCCGCGACGCTGATGCCAACAACTGCAAAAAACAAGGCAACGAAGAGGATGATCCAGAACTTCCTGGATGGAACTGTGAAGCGTGTGGCGGCCCTCGTGTCCTGGGAGCGAAGGCAAAAGAAGGAAAGAACAGGAGTTAAAATTAACCTTTCTGCTGCTTCTTCTTCACCATAAAATGCACTTCCCCCTCATGACGCAAATCATTGTGCAAACTGCTGGGGTTTGAGCGCAGAACTGCCAAAACATTGCAGCAGCCCCGGAATAACGTTGCTTGTATTCCCCAGTTTCAGATCCGACATCCCGGTAACCAGCATTCCCACAGCCCAGCATTTTCCTCCTGCAGCCAGGGCAGCAGGCGAATGCTGCAAACCTGCCGAGGAAGGGCCGGAGCAGGAAGCTTTCCACAAGCAGGGGCTGCTGCTACGCTTTAGCAGCAAATTTAATTATTTTGGTTTATAGCAAAATCCCCAGGAGAACCATCAGCGTTTGAAACAGACCCCATGTGGAGTGATCCTGCTTCCTTGCCTCTCTGTATATTTGGTTGCGTTTTATTTTCTTGCCAAGTTGTTTTCCATGCAGACAGAGCTGTTACTTGAAGCAGAAGAGTTTGGCAGTCATGTGGCACTTCCAGTGGCTCTATTAAAATTTACTTTAATCTTATATTGAAACAATTCAATTTAACTTAATGGCACATAAAATTATTTTTACAAAGCAGAAAGAATGTGCTTTCAATCATCTCAACTGTGGAGCCCACACTTAAAACAATAACCTGTTCCTCAGTCCTCTGCAGCACATAGAGAAATTCAATAAATGCCCACGGTTTGACTTGCTACAGCCACACAAAAAGAGGCTCTTCAAGCTCCAGATCAGTTCCTCATCTTTTTTCAGTAATATGTAACTTTCAGATATATTCCACCAGAAAAGCAGCGAGTCTTCAAGTTAAAACTGTGCATAGGTGAAATCTTATCAATGCAAACCCAGCAGAGCCCAAGCCCTGCAGTAACGGGCAGGTTTTCAATAGCTAACAAAACCCCCTCGGGTGGGAAATGGGCAAAGAAACCCAGTGACTCGCGTCCCTCGCTCACACGTGCACTCGCATCCCCAGCAGCTCGGCAGTGTGTGCGCCCGGCTCCCTTAGCACCTCTAACCGGAGTGCCCTGCCCTGCCCTGCCCTGCCCTGCCCTGCCTTGTCACACCATCAGTGTAAGCCGCGGAAGTCCGGGCACTTACACAACAATCCGGGCGACGGAGCCAGCTGCCTTACAAGAAGCTGAACTGTGGGGTGCTGAGGTTGGGGGTGAACAAAATCTTACCAGGATCCACGGGAATGGCAGGAGCTCAGCCCCTTCAAACGAGGAATCAAGCAAGCACAGAGCAGGGGCCTCTGCCTGCGGCAGCTGGGGGCCCGGGGATACTCACTGCGGGGGCAGCATTGCCGGTGCCGTTCCGACCCTCCATCCTCCGCTTCAGAGCACCTCGCGCCTGCAGCTCTGCCTGCTGACACCACCCGGACTGGGCATGATCCCGAATGCCAGGCGTGCCGGGGAAACCTAAACGTGCATCCACGAAATATAAATACGTGTCCTCGCAGCCAAAGGGCTTCCCAGCCAGGAGCTCCTCAACTCAGACCTCGGGGAGGCTGAAACCTTAGAGCTGCCACCTGGGGAGAGGAGAGGGGAAGGGGGGGTGAAGCCCAGGGCTGCCGAGCGATGCTGTCAGCGCGTAAAACCGCTCTTCCTGCTCACCTTGCGAGCCGGCCAGGGGGGCGGGGGGACAACAATCGGGGGCTTTGTGTTGGCCCTCCGCGCTGGCAGCCCCTAATAGCGGGACGGGGTAAGTCTCAATAAGAGATAAAATGAATAGAGAAAAGTGGCAGCCTGCCCTTGTCATCAGTTATTTCTAGGTTTCAACATGAACTTTGTGCTGCCGGAGTCCCGCGGGCTGAAGCCAGCTGTTTATCCTGCTGCCCCACCAGCCTTGGCTGCACAGACACGCCTGTGTTCCACCTACGGACCTCGCTCGGGTCACAGCCCGGGGAAAAGGATCTGCCACAAAGTCACTGCCAACAACCCGAGCTGCGCTCGTGCTCACACCCCTGTCCTGTGATGAAACACCCCGTGGGGAACAGCGTTCCCAGCTCACCAGACCGTGGTTTTCCTGAGCAGTCCAGGAGCCCCTGGAAGAACTTTGTGGTTCTGAGCCCTGCCAGCCAGATGTAACCAACTGAACAGAGACAAGGAAAACCTCAACGGAATTCCTCACATGGTCTCCATCACGCGAAAATACAGCTTTTGGACATTTTCCTATCAAGCGCGGCCCTGTACCGATCCAACTCAGCCAAGGGGGCAGCTCATCCTGGAGCTTCTCATTGTCAAAGCACTAGCGATTCCTCTCCCCGCTCACCCTCTTCCCTTCTGTAAGTCAAAAGAGCCGTTCCAGCAGGTCACCACCTCGTTCTAGCACGCTGCTTCTGTGGGACACACGCTCCAACTCTGGACAAACACCCCCCCAACGGCGTGGCCAGCGAGAGTCAAACCACCACCACGGTCACTCCTCTAAACCAGCAAACCCGAGAATGCCAGACTGCAGCACCCCGTGCCGCTGCAGCTCTGAGAAAAATGGGAACTGTGTTGGAACAGTCAAACCACCGGCTCTGCTCCTGCCGGCTGAGGCGTTACGGAGATCAGGCAGCGCTCCCCACAGCCTGCTTAGCTGGCTCCTGCTGCAGCAGAGCATAGTGCAAGAAATCTGAAAAACAAGCTACAACTCGCAGGCAGGGTGTCCTTCCCACAGAGATTTTAACAACCAGACAGCCGACACTTTCTTACTTTTAAGAAATTTACGCCCTGCCTAATCTGAGGCACAGGAAGGAAGCAAAACCCTCTGTAAAACATTGTGACAGGATTACTGCGTTCTGCTCTGTGCTGTACTCAAAAAAGTAAATCCCAGCCCACACCAAGAGCCCCGCACAGCTCTGGGATCTGAACCAGAGAAACATACTCCAGAGCTTGGATTTCCTTCCCTGATGCTGCGCGTGAGGAGTAAAGATGATAAACACAAACCGCATCTCTAACTCCTGGAATTTCCACACAGTACAGCTGCACCAAATCTCACAGAAAAGAGTCTACAAAATAAGACAATGCCAGGGGAAAGCAGGTTTGTAAGTTTAATGTGAATTCAAGTAGAGGCTTAAAAACCGCTTGGAAGCCGATACAGAGTTTTGAAGCATGATCGACACCTTCACCAGTACATTTCAGCATACGTGAACAGAGGTAATGGTTCCCTCGTACAGCGAGCAGCACCCGGCAGGGACAGCGCGCTGCCTGAATGAGGCTCAACGCCTCTCCTGGCGTTTACTACTTCACTTGACATATTCTGAAATTATAAGCACCAGATACAGGAACTGAATCAAAGAACATCGTTAAGTCAGACCCTCCCTGCAGTAAATCCGTAAATGTCCATCTCCACGTTACCCAGATAATGTGAAAGTTCTACCTCTCGTAAGTTCACACAGTCACAGCCTTCCAGCTGGAGACAGGAACAGGGAAGAGATTATCCGTGCTTCCTTACACAAGTCCCGAGTTATAAGTGAACACCCTTTTACAAGGTCAGCTAATATTGTGGTAACACTGAAAGACAATATGCACGGTTATTGCTGTACAAACAAGGTGTTTCGAGTGTCTGAGTGGAAGGAAATGTCATCAACACACTGCTAGAGCTGTTCAGCTGAACAGTGGGAGATGAGGGAAGGCCAGTGTTTAACTGCCTATAGCGGAATCTATGGAATAAAAGCATGTTATTTGCATATATAATTTTTCACTTAATTCTGTAATGCAAAAGCTTTCAACTGTGGCCTTCGATTCAGCCAGCAGAAAAACATACCCTGCAGCCTGAGCTGTGCATCACCCAAACCCACCTAAAGATCAGAACCAAATCATCACCTGAGCAAGCAAGCACTCTTCTTCAGACAAGCAGCTGGTGCCGGGCCCCCACGCCAGACACACGCGGAAGATATGAACCTCAGATATTTAAAAGGAAGCACGTGCCATCGTCGCACACAGCCAGTACTCTCACAGGATTCTTTTGGTGGAAAGCTGTACTGCATCCATCCCCTGTGGCCTGAGCATGAATTCAGATTCTGCAGCTAAAGCCAAGGCAAGCGGCTGTTTTGATGCTGAGGGAAGTACAAGAACTAGTTTGGTACTAATCAATCCTGTTATTTCTGGGAAGCAGCAGTAGTGAAGGACAGTCCCACGTGGTTACAGACTTTCTGCTTTACCAAATGCAAAAGCTTAGGAGAATTACATCTACTGTGATCAGTGAAGTACATTCCTCTTATCCTCCCTTCTGGGAAACGAGATATATTATCATATACTATACTTAAATTTATAATTTAAATATATTCTTGATATATATTTAGGATCAGGGTAGTTCCTGTATGTACATGTACTTTATACATACATCCAACACTTGGACAAATACAGAAGACACTGCTTGTATTTTGTGAGTGGAATCATCCTAATCTGCATCACAAGTGCAATTTGCAATGGTCAAATAAAGGAGACGGATTTCAGTTTCTGCGACCTGACGCTTGCAGCGGGCTGTACTGCTAAAACAGGACCCCATCCGGGAAGAAACAAAAAATATAAATCAACCTAAGGCCAAACACTAGTTCTGCCAGCCACCGCAAGTGTTTTCAAACACAGCTGCTAAGGTACTACGCACTCCAAGAGTCATTTCCCTGAATAAACCAGACTGAGCCACAGCCTGAGTCCAGGTGAGGACACACTGCAAGATGTCGGGTTCTTTTCCTCAGATCAACCAGCTCTACTTTCCTCAACTCAGTCTAGAGGACAACGTGACATCAAGTATCACAGACATTTGGATAGATGTGTTGCTTAGAATTTAAAATAAAGCCCCAAGCCCCCAAGACTTGGGTGACACTGTAATGCCCTCTTTGTTTCAAAGTGCATTTAAAGACCGAGATGTAAACAAAATCATATCCAGAGGACAGAAAGATTAAAAAGCTAAGGGTTGCTAATGCTGGGTGGTATTCTAGTGAGTATGTTACTGTCACAAGGTGATTAACAGGGGCCCTACTCGGGGTACCACTGCAGAGGCTGCAAGCATTTTGCTATATTAATCCCCCAGCGCTGGGAGAAGGTCGGCTATGCTATCGACATAGTAATCGGGCACCAGGCTCTGCCTGGCAGGACAGTCGCTCTCCTGGTGACCCTTCACTTCATCCAGCGTGGTGACCCCGGTTAGTGTCAGCAGGGTGGTGAGCCCGCAGCTATTGCCCATCAGGATGTCTGTGTCCAGCCGATCTCCCACCATGATGGTACGAGTGGGATCGATGTCAAACTCACTCGCCACGCAATCAAACATGTACCGGTTGGGCTTGCCCACGATGAACGCCTCGCGCTGGGCTGCAGTCTCCACTGCTTTTACCAGGCAGCCAGTCCCTAGGGAGAGAAGAGAAGACATTGATTAGGGACTGCGGAAGGCTCTCGGCGTCCGCAGGAGCCGGCGCAAAACCGCACCGCGCTTTGGGAACGCAACGCCTCAGCTTCACAGAGAGGAAAGGCAGAGGGACGGTCAGTCCCAAGAGAGGTGGTGTGCGAAACCTGCCGGGAGGCTGCAACAGTCCCACACAGAGGTCAGAAAGGCCCCGCTACTCCCCCAGGAAAGGCTGAACGAGGCTTTTGCCTCTTTTGGGGGATGAGGAGGGG
>JAVJGI010000050.1:25383440-25401078 GCA_035590275.1 Ibycter americanus | reverse complement strand
CCCGCTCCCCCCCGCCAGAAAGCGCCTCACTGCCGGCGCGAAGCCCCCTGCGGCCCCCGGCCCCCCCCTCCGGGCGAGGGAGCTCACCGGGACAAGCACAGCCAAAGTTTTCCGTGTAAACGCTGCTCGTTGATTAACAGGTGTCTTATTTTCCTAAACCGATGACTGAATTTTAAATCGTAGATGAAGATGACGTGCATAAGTGCGGGCGCTGCCAGTCGGAGTTCACCTCCTTGGAAGAATTTGTGCAGCACAAATTACAAAAGGTCTGCCAGCGAGCCCCCGAAGCTCTTGCTGCTGCATCCGCAGGTCTCCTCAACCAAGAAGTACAAAAGGTGACAGCAGGCTTCTCCTCAAGCCGTGGCTGAAAATAATTAGGATGCAACGGTCTGTTGGGTTGGAGGGGAGAGAACAGAACACAATGTTTTTAAAGGTAATAAAACTTTTCTGCTAAAATGTTGTCTGTTGCAGCAGGTCGTTCCTTCTGTCGAGGAGTCGATAACTGTTGCTCATATAGTCGTTGAAGCATCTTCCATAGCAGAGGAAATCGGCAACGCATCTGCTATAGTAGGTGAGCTTCGAGACGCTGCCTTTATACCCCTGCGGGGTTAGGAACTCGATTGCTTGCCCAGCGTCCTCTTCTGTTCCGTTTTGTGCTGTAGCTGGGTACGTGGCACCTCCGTGTGATTGAGCACTGGGAATTGGGACTGAGCGTTACCTCAGAGATGCGAGAGAGCCATCCCTCGGCCACCTTTGCCACTCTCTCCGCATTAACACAAATGAGATGTAAAACTCTGTTCCAGAAGAATCTGTTCTAATATTGATGCTACAACAGTGAGAACTTCGCAAAGACCTGTGTTCCAGCTTTAAAGTACCTGGCTCTCCTTCCTGCTGTGTGAAATGCTGAAACAATAAATTGATCTAGCTGTGCAAAGCTCTCTTCTGTAAAGAACGTAACTGTCTTCCTATCCTTTTCCCAGGTAGTGGGCACATCAAAGAAGTCATTGTTGCAGGAGACCACGTTTTTGAAAACCCAAATGGTCATATTGATGGGGAAGTCACTGAAGAGCAAGGCAACCCTGATGACCAGGAGCAGGATATTTCCACAGAACTGATAAAGGTTAAGCTGCTGGTCAACAAAGAAGGCCGATATGTATGCGAGTTATGCCAGAAGACATTTAAAACAGTAAGCGTTGCTTGTACAGTGTTTGGGTTAGTGAGTTATTTGGGCTAGCTGTTAACTAAGATATCTCAAGACTCGGTAACAATGTGTTTTTCTACCGCATGCTGCACTTTCAGATGGAAAGTTCTGCTTTCAGAAGGAGCACTGTTCTTTACAGTTGAAATGTAAAATCCTTAACTGCTGGAACATCTTTTAAGATTAAATTCTTTCCATAGGCCAGCATCCTCAAAGCTCACATGATTACTCACAGCAGCAGAAAGGACTATGAATGTAAACTTTGTGGGACTTCCTTCAGGACAAAAGGGTCTCTGATTCGACACCATCGGCGCCACACTGGTAAGACTGTTCTCCAAAATAAGAGCTCCTCGTTGCTGGAGTGCGCTGTGTGTGGTTATCCAGCTTCTCTTCCAGTAGAATTTATTGTTGCTTTCTATCTGCTGCACTGAGACTGTTGAGCTCCCCGATGTTTGGGTGCTGGGAGGCAGTGCGAGGTTTGGGTATAAGCACAGTCTGCTCACTGTAGAAAGCTGGAAGCGTTTTTCTAGCAGTCTGTTGTGTAAAGCTAATACTGGCAGTGGTTCATTTAATAGTGTTGGTTTTTGATTCTTGTCATTTCCAGATGAAAGACCTTACAAATGCAAGAAATGTGGGAAAAGCTTCCGGGAATCAGGAGCTCTGACTCGGCACCTGAAATCTCTGACGCCCTGCACTGAAAAAATTCGCTTCAACATGAACAAAGAAATAGTAGTCAATAAAGATGATTTGCCAACAGGTCAGTGATGCTGTCAGTGCCTGCCTTGCGTCTGATAAAACCAAGCATGCTCCCAGTGCTTGAACTGTAAATTTTTTTCTCAGCTATAAAAAAAATTATTTCTGTGGTATTCAGTTTGTATCTTTTATACAGGAAAAAAGTAATTTATAGAGCTAAGCTATTAACCTGAAGCACATGTAGCCAGGCATTGACTGTGAAGAACATTTGAGACTCTGGTACAAAGCCAGCTTTAACAGGCATCTCGTATTCCAAGACGCATTTTTTGTAGGGCACAGCAAACTGATGAGGGGTGGCAGTACACCAAGTGATTCATTGTGCTGCTTTTCTTGAAGGATCCTGCAGTTCAAACACAGACACCGTTTCATCAATAGCAAGTGAATCCATCGAGACCTCACCCGTCATTCATCTCGTGACGGATGCAAAAGGCAACGTTCTTCACGAAGTCCATGTCCAAATGCAGGAACTTCCTGTTGTAGATGCGAAATCCCTGGACCAAGATGTGAGTGTTGTTCCTCTTAAATACCCTTTGCGTGTTTTCTGTGAAGAAGTATTTTGAAGTATTTTACCTCATGAACAAAATTTTCTCAGGTGCTGAGAATAAATCTGTGTGGTGGAAGTAAATGGTTAATTAGCTTCTCATCTGAGAACATAGAAGGCACTCCGCTCTGACCTTGTCTGGCCATCTGCTGTTGCTGTGTATCTTAGCAGCACGGGTATAGCATACAGGGGGGGATGCGTAGGGTTTGCCACCACGTACTGCATGATAGAGAAGGTGAGAGGGTGTTTTTGTTGACTGTTCCCTGCTACGAGACTCTGTGGTAGGAACAAAGGCTTATCATCCCTTGGACTGTAGACTTTCAGAGTACAGATTCACCAATTCCTCCCCCGTCCAAGATCATTCTCTTGTTGATCTTTCAACCCTGTATCACAGCATTAGACACCCTAGAAAGAATGGCTTCGTAGCAACATGCTGTAAAAAAAAAAAAAAGGGGGCTGTGTATTTGCTCTACCAATTACTGGACTCTTTATCCCTTCAGCAGTCGCATCCTGAGGAGCTGCCATGTGAGGGGGAAGTGCACAGCGAGAATCTGCTGAGGCAGGCCATGAGGAATTCGGGTATTGTGATAGAGAGAGTCACTATGGAGGAAATGCAAAAGCCAGATGAGCCTGCTGTAGCTGCTACAGAAGAACTAGAAAATGAAGTGGTGGAAGCAGAAGAGGAGCCATGTGGGGAACAGTGTGTTGAAGTAGAACAAGCAGAGTCTGTATGTTTGCATTCCATAAATAGATTAAAAAAATTTGCCTTGCCTGCACTTGGTTGTGGACAGCACTTAGGCTCACCACCCTGCACGTTATCCTCAGTGCAGCTCTCCTTGTGCCTCTCTGTCAATTTTTATTCTTATGTTTTTCCACATATGCTTTAAGTGTGTTAGTACACACGCATGCTTGCTTTCCCTCCTGTTAACAATATAAATATCTTTCTTGTCAAAGCTGGAGTATTTTAATTGGGAATTTGGTTAGCAATACTTACTGTACATGCCAGTACAAAAAATACTTATGTTGTATTATTTTCTTTCCAATAGACAGATGCAGAAAGAACAAATGGGTACAAAAGTTACGTTTGCCCTCACTGTAATGAAGCCTTCAGTGAAGCTACTGCCCTTGAAACACACATCAAAGGTCATTTAGGTAAAGTTCTCCGCTTATACTGTTGTCTAAAATGTGCTGTGTTTTACTATGACCTTAAGTATAGTGCAGCTTGCTTTGTTTCAAATTCCTTGCCTTTACGTGGCCATTAGCCACGCAAAATCAATTACTTACATACTAATATGAAAAGGCTGACTTTGAGCTCTAGAATAGAGGGTAAAAGAAAGACTTAAATGTTTCCATGTTTCGGGGCTTACACTGATACTTGAAAGCAGAATTTTGTGAAGAGGCCAATAAAAAGGTTAGCGAGGCAGAACAGGTTGATAGCCTGGAACTGCTGCTTGAAAGGCACCAAAGACTGTAAGAGCAACGTTTGAACAGAATTCACTTCTGAATGAGACAAAGTTCATATGCGCAGTTGAAAATATAATTTCCCTCCTTCTCTGGGTTAATTTTTTTGTAAGACTTTCGTTATAGCATGCACGAGAGAGAGGACAACCAGCAGGAGCAAGTATCAACCACGCATTCTCTCTCTCTCTCTCTAGATTACAAGCCTTTTAAGTGTGACGAGTGTGGCAAAGAGTTCACAAAGGGCTACCTGCTAAAAAAGCATCAAGAAGTGCACGTGAATGAACGGCGCTTCCGCTGTGGAGAGTGTGGCAAGCTCTACAAGACCATTGCACATGTGAAGGGGCATCGAAGAGTGCATTCTGATGAGCGGCCGTATTCCTGTCCAAAGTGTGGCAAGCGGTACAAGACAAAGGTGTGCCTCCCTCACAACAGGCTTGCCTTCAGGTTTTCCTTTCCAGAGCCAGGGTTTGGGAGAAGTTGGGAAGCTTTGCTCCTGAAAGAACAAATGCCAACTCCCCTTCTGCTTAATGATCTGAAGCTCCAGAAGGAGGTTTTGTTTTAGTAGGGAAAAGAGAGACAGTCTTAATAAAACCTTCACATTTGTGAAGAAACTTCCTTCATGTGTGGAAAAAATTACATAATAAAAACAAGTCTTTATTGCGTGTTATGTGGGAAGAAGTCCTCAAAGGTGTTGACTTTTCCCCAGAAAGCTAAAATACTGCTTGCTGGAGTTTGTCATTCCCTTCAGCCACCTTTCTCTTGCTTCTATGTACAGAATGCCCAGCAAGTTCACTTCCGTACGCATTTAGAGGATAAGCCTTACGTCTGTCAGTACTGCAGTCGGGGCTTTCGGGAAAAGGGCTCGCTGGTCCGCCACATCCGCCATCACACAGGAGAAAAGCCTTTCAAGTGTTACAAGTGCGGGCGAGGGTTTGCAGAGCATGGTACTCTCAACAGGCACTTAAAAACCAAAGGTGAGGGGCGTGTGTGTTTTGTTCTAGGGTTGGGTTTGGACAAGCTGCTTTTTGGCTGAATGGTAATGATTTTTAGAGTGGATGTAACCTGCATCCGAGGCCATTTGTTTATCTGCGTCTCAGTTGCATTAGAAGGTGCTGCATCATGTTATTTTTTTTTTATCTACATCAATGAGTATTTCTATTGTGATCTTTCTGACCAAAAATGATGCTGAACAAACAGCCTTAAACCAGTTCTAATATAAAATCTAGATCATCTAAAGAGGAAGATAACCAAAACAGAATTTGCATTCAGAATCTAACTGCAGAAGTGCTGTGGGCTCTCTGCTCCAAACTCTGACTTAAGTGGTCTCTGCAGTGTCCGTAAGTGGGCAAGACAGACCCTATACCATACAAGACTCTACCCTGAACTGCGAAGTGGTTCTGTTCCAAGGCTATACACAAAGGAGGAAACAAATGTTTTTGCAAAGCAGTGCCAGAGAGCACTTGATTTCTGTGTTGGGGAAGAGGCAAGAGGACTGTAAAACTTATGATGTGGCACACAGTGTTATGGCTGAACTTGCCAATTGGTTTGTTGGGGGTTTTTTTTTGCATTAAATTAGTATTAATTTTGGGGGTTTATGAAATCCTGTAAAAACACAAAGTGTGGATGTTCTGTGAGGAAAATGTCTTCAGTAGAGTTAAGTTCTCACAGATAATCATTTGATCGGATTAGTTGTGCTGGACCTGCTGCTCCTTTAGTTCCTAAGCACAGATTTTCAAACTTCTTCAGGTAGTGACGATGATGTATTTAGATTGTAAGAAGCAATACAAGCAATACTGGAGGGAAAAAAAAAAGTTTCCTAGGTAGTTGCTGAAATGTAATGCATAAGCAGAAAAGATACGTGACTTACAATATACTGAAACTCCTACTGCATGTTCTTCACATATGGCTTTTGCAATTCCGTATGGTTTTATGCATCTGAATTTAGTTGTGTACTTTTTGAAGCTGCACTGGACAGTTGCTCTGCTCAAGGTTCAGTTCCTTTGCCTGGTGTCACATAGGTCTCTTCTAGGCCATTACTTGGCCCGTCTTGGTGGGATGAGAGCCTGTTGTCTGACTGCTGCTCACTTGTCAGCGGCATCCTGTTAAAGGGGTCTCGTTTGTGCTGCATAGTATTTTCCAGGTGCTCCTATATTTGAGATGGTTATGAACAATAATGGTTTTCTGGCATTTTTGGAATACCATTCAGGTGGCTGCCTCCTTGCTTTGAAAGAGGTGGAAGAAGTGATGGTGTCTGAGGAAAGTCAGTCAGCTGACAACTTAGCTGCAACAGTCATTTCTGAAGATCCTCACACTGTGCTGGTAGAGTTTTCTTCAGTGGTGGCGGACACTCAGGAGTACATCATTGAGGTAAGAAGTGGGGCGTACAGCCATCTCATTCTGAACTGAGCACGGTATTTCGTTAGTAAAAACGGCAGTTGTGCATGTTCCTCACCTAGGCTTTTGGGAGAAGGTAAAACAGGATCTAGCCAATGCTACCCCTGCCTGCATGACCCTACGAATAAATAGAACTGATCTTGTTCAGAAAGAGAGCACTTGGAGCCTACTTCACCACGCTTCTGAAGTCCTGCGTGTAATGTAGGCAGGAAAATGAGACTTTAGGGAAGACTGACAGTAGTTTATCAGAAGGCTGAGACAGAACTTCTGACCATATCGGATTTTATGTCCTTGCAAACTTGCTTCAGCTTTCCTTCAACATTTACCTAGTCTTTTCTCCCACTTCTATTTAGCTTATTTTGTCCAAAATAACCTCTATTGGTTTTTAACTGGCTGTGGCCGCCAAAAGCAATGAATTGTGGAATTTGCTTTCTCCCTCTTCGTGACAAAGAGCCAGTACTCATCCGTGCAGAATAACACAGTTCATTTATTGAGTCCCTTTAGTGCTGCCGTAGTTTTTCTCCAACAGAAAAATCGGCCAGTCAGCTGAGTCCTGCTGAGAGGATGTTCTATTTCAGTTATTTGTGAGCACTCTGCATTACTTTTAAGTAGCTCTCAATAATGGGATTTGGAGGGAATTTCAAAGAGTTGTCTTCAGAGTAGCTACAGCATCACGGGGGGAACAGAAATACTTTTGTAAGAGATCTTAGTGTCTTTTATCTTGGTAGTAAAAGATTTTTTTGCAATAATCTAAAAGGAATAATCATATTTTGTCTTTCAAGACTGCTACTGAAGACATGGAGACCAGTGAAGCTACTGAAATAATAGAGGGAACAAGACATGAGGTAAAGCAGCCACATAAACTGTTATTTTGGGGATTCACTATAGATGAAATTAATTAGGTTTTGTGTCTGAAAGTCATGCTAAATAAACCCAACTTGAAATAATTAATTTACCAACCTTGTAGTTTTGCAGACCCGTCTGTATAAAAACATAATACTGGTCATACTGGGTTTAATTGAACTCCATTTACCTCGGATCCTCTTGGTGATAGTGGCTCGTTACTTCCATGGCTTCATACATGACAGCATAGCTGCCAGCTGAGTAGAACTGTACAATAACATTTAAGCCATGAGGAAATAATCCTCTGAAGGCATTCCTGAATGCTAGAAATAATGGTTGGTGCAAAGTCAGAGGCTGGCTAGGCTCCTGAATTGCATTCATCCAGTTTAAATGTCTGAGTGTGCGTTGTTAAGATTTTTCTATAAACAGTAGTCTGACTTTGTAGGAAGTACTCTGCAAAAATCTTCAGTGACATGTTCTAGGAGTCTGCTGTTCTCGGGGTGCTGAGAGCTTCAGAGAACAGCTGGCAGAAATTAGAATTAAAACGCTGTTTGTTGCACTGTCCTGCTGATCATCAAGCACTGTTTCTAGTGATGATAATTGTCTGTACTTCTTACAGAGTACAATACACCAAGAAATAATGTGGCCTCTTTTCTCTTTAATTAGGTCGACAGCCACATTATGAAGGTTGTGCAACAAATAGTAAATCAAGCAAACTCTGGTCACCAGATCATTGTACAGAATGTCACTGTGGCAGAAAACTCTGAAGTAACCACAGATGCTGCAGACACCATCACCATCGCGACCCCCGAAAGCCTGACGGAGCAGGTCGCAATGACGCTGGCTTCCGCCATCGGAGAAGGAGCAGTGCTGACTACGGAGGGGAGTATCGAGACGGAAGAAGCAACGGTGACGATGGTGGCATCTGAGGATATTGAAATAATGGAACATGCAGGAGAGTTTGTGATTGCTTCCCAGGAGGGGGAGGTGGAAGTCCAGACTGTGATTGTGTAATGAACAGCATGCAGCTAGTGACAGATGTTAATGTAGAACTGACTGTTTCTCTCCAGTTTGGGGAATTTGATCAGTCCTAAGTTTGCCATTATAATTGTTCAGAGAGCAGGGGAGAGAATACTTCTGTAGTTAAGTGGCTTAACAGGATGGTACAGCCCCGAGATATTTTCTGTTTAAAATGGAAATAACAGTAGTTAAAAACCTCTGCATGGTTATACTGTGGAAGTGGAAGTGACTGATATGCCATGTTTGACAGTCTCAGTATTTTGTACAGCTGCCTCAAATAAAGGAAGATCCTTTGCAAAGCATTTACCTCTGACCACAGGACAGTAGTGTTCTGGTGTTTAAAAGGATTCTGAAAGTGAAGCAAATACATAGGGTCTCATAAGAGACTACTTAATCATATGCATTTAAAACAAACAAAGAAAACCAAACCTAAGGAGTTCTGGTGTGTATTCACCACCACTCAAACTTTCATGCCTTTAACCTCACTACTTTTGTCCTCCTAAGGCATGGTACTGCAGTATTCTTTTATTTTATATCCTGGACGAGTAGCCTTATGTACTGGTCTATGACAGAATGCATCATTGTACCCTTGCAATGCCAGACAGGCTACTCTGAGAGCTAGTCTGTTGGTGTGTAAAGCCATACTGTATATGATTTTTTTTTCTAAAACCATATATGGATTTTTAATTGCATATTGTACATATTCAGCATGTAAATAAATACATTTTTAAAAATAAAGTTATTTAAAGTTCTTACTATATTTTTCCAATTTCTACTCTATTATCACTCAAATGGAAGAATTTCTAGAAGGAGAGAGGAACAGGGCCACTTAACATTGTGCTTAAGAAACCTCATTGTTGGGTGAGTCAAACACTGTTTTTTCCAGAACAAGCCACAAGCCTCTAAAAGCAGCCAGGCAGTACATCTATGCTTTGGAATCTTTCAAATGATACCTAGTTAGAGGGCTTTCAGAAGGCTAGTTGCATAGCTCCAAGTTTACTTTTGTCTTCCACTGTTAAAAAAACCCCTCTGCCCTTTCGGCATTCACCTAGAGAATCCCCCTAGAGAGGGTGAAGATGTGTTACTGCTATGTTTTTGAAGTGGCCTGTTCAGCGATTACAGGTGGGCAGCCCTAGAAACAGCTTCGGCAACTCTAACTTCCCCTGCTACGAAATGGCCAAAATACAAAGAAATGCCTAAGACATGGCTGAGCCTCTCATGGTTTGATATATCTGTTCTGATACCCTTTTTGGGATGCTGAAATTCTGTCCAGAAGTCTACCATTTTCATGACTCAAAGGCTGAAATGGCATTGGATTTTGAACAAGCTGAAAATAGGTATCAAGGAAGAGATTTGGCAGGTAAGGAAAATAGGTATCAAGGAAGAGATTTGGCAGGTAAGGAAAAGTAGCACTTGCAGTCGCTCCCTTCCTGCAATTAAGGTCCTCCATACTAGTACAAATCTGCAGTAGAATCATGGTTTCTGCAGGTTAAGATTCTGCCAGTAATTGTGGGGGTTTTCAGCTAAATACATGCAACCTATTCTACGTACTGTTAACAATAATGGGTTAATCGTTTTCCAAAGATACAAAAAGATGAAGCTTCCTCAAAGCTCATAGCAGGCCTCTGTCAGCTTCCCTTGCAAGTGCACACACAAAGATTCTCTTCAGTAAGATGGACCAAATCTGCCTCTCCATACCATTGAATTCACTACTGGTCCCTCGAACAAATAAGAGGACTAAGCTTAACCTCAGAGATCTCACCAAGTGAAGTGTCTTAAATGGCGCTCTGCTGAGGCATCGTTAAATCAGAATACTGCAGTCAGCTGTGAGTTACTATTTTCCTGCAGGGGAAAATGAAAAATTGAGTAATTGACAAGTGCCACTTCCACGTGTGATACTGCTATATTCCTGTAAAGTCTCCTGCAGGAAGACCTACTTAAGATGTACCAAAGTAACTTAGGCACTCAGTCTTCCTGTTAGACAGTGGTATATATTATGCAGCATACAGAACAGTAACCATAAAAACCCCCAACAGTTCCTTGTGTATGTGTTCCTTAGTCAAACCTAACTCTAGTGCAGCTTGCTTCTGTGCTGAGATTGTTCCTGAAAAGACTAACAAGCCACTGTCACGACTGGTACCAGCAGTGTTGCAGATAAACTTGGAAGAACTCTAGTTTTTTTGAAGACTGGCTGGCTTTATCAAAAAATAGTTTCCAATTACTGAATTGAAATACAGTGATCTTTTTACAAAAGTTGTTTGGGGCATCAAAGCACACTGGTTAAATAAAGTCTTACAAAAAGTTTAAAAATGCACATATGAACAATAGTATCTTCATGCGTTCTTTCTTTCCAACACTGTAGGAGGCTTAAAGAGCTCCTTTAAATTCATCCAGACTCCTTTAGAATAAACGTTTTTGTAGACAACTCGTCTGCCATAAGGCTGCGATGTTACATGGTGGGAACACCCGTATCTTCTGGATTTATGCCATTCATTGGAAGTTTGGTTGGTTAAGGCCAAATACAGATTGAAACAGCAGTATGCACCCAGAACGAGTGTGAGAAGAATAACAAAACCAAGCATGAAGACAATCCTAGGAAAAGTCAAGAAAAGGTGCTGCAAAGAAAGAAAATAATAATTTAGTTAAAAGGTTGGAGCATTAAATCATGTGGAGGCACGTGACCACTGTAACATGCTGGCTGAAATGCGCATCCACACGCACACCTAGCCGTGGAGGCCCAGCAATAAGGTCACAGCCCTATGGACCATTCCTAATTGAATCTCTTAGTACAGCATGCAGATTTCCAGAAATGTATTTTCTCCTAAGCCTTGCTAATATGTGGGAGTATTTTCTACGCCCATCTATTTTAGAATGTTTGTATTTCATATTAGAGATTTGCTTGTTTGTTTTTTGTTGTTTTTTTAATTTAAAAGAATCATTAATGCAGATCATCTCAAAACAAACTGCCAAATGAAGAAGCTAAAATCTGTTACAGCTTCAGGTTTTGCTGACATTATACAGTTTAAGCAGCTCTTTTCTGAGTTAAATTCCCATGCTGGGGAGTGCTAATGGTACTGCTCGAACATAAGCAAACATTCCCTGACCAAGATCCCTTTATAAAAGCCCAAGGCTGAAACACCTGTTGTCTAGGCTGAGGAAAAGATAAAGCATTTAATACTTATCACCTCACTGCCACACTACAGAAAGGGATGAGGGTATCAAAATGCAAATGACTCAAGTACTAGACAGACTCAAAGTCACCTTTTTCTTGTATGTGAGAGAAAACATTCAAGTACCTAAATTCCAGGATAGCAGGGTCGTGCTTTAACATCTCCATGAAAATACCTCAAGGATTGTCAATTGTTTCCTAAACGTTACTACAGTAGATGGTCATTGGAATGTAAAGTTATGAACCAGATCTGCTGAGCGAAAGCAGCCTGGAGACAAAACTCCAAAGAATGAGAGAATGGAATGAAAAAAATCCCGTATTTTTAAAGTATTCTGCAATGGCAGTTTTCTAAAATTAATAAGCTGTGTGGAGCTGGTTAAAAAACAGTCTGTCCACATCCTGCCTGTGAGAACTGGTGGACTTAGAAGATCCCTGAAAGCAAACACTGGGAGAAACCTTTTTATAAGCTAATAACCCAGACAGCTTAAACTTACCTGAATGAGGAACAGAATCTCAACAGCATGCTCTTGTCCTTGGTCATCAATGTAACTCCCATACATCATATTTGACAGCAGCACCACTTGGATGAGAAACGCTGTTGTAATGACTGCAATGGTTGCAGCCATGGCAGTCAGTGTGAAGAGGTAAAGGAAGAAATACTTTGCATTGAAGGCACCGATGCAGTTGTTGACCCACACACAGTGGTGATCAAAACGATGTACACACATACTGCAGAAACCTGATGAGGAGCAAGTGGCAAGACAGTTCAGTTACTTAAGTCATCAGTTTGGATTTTACACAGTTTAGGATAGTTTTTCATCTGAAAAAATCTGAGAGTTGCGGCCATGATTTAGCTGATAGCTTTTTAAGCAAACACATTAATTTCAATTGCATAACATAAAAAAACCCCAATATAAAACCAAAGACATGTATCTGCAGCTCAAAGACTTTGGTTTCTCTGAAAGTACTGCCTGGCAAAGCATGTGAAAGGTACAGGTTGTAGCTCCCAGCTTTATTTTAGATGATAACTGCAAATTCTGCAAGAGAAACACAAAATCCTGAACTCGGGTCTTGACAGGTGATAATTTTTTTATTGAACTTCCAGAGGTTCAAAAGCTTGCCTGTTCCTGACCCAACTGACACCCTCAGAACTGGTAATTTCTGTGAGAATAAACAGCAGCAAAACAGTTCCATGGATGGGCACAGGGCAGCTGTGATCTGAACCCCGGTAAAATGAACACAATCCTGTGTGCATCGAGCTAGGTAACAGAACAGATGTAGTGTGAACTGCAGTTATTAAGGGAGAATTAATTTGGGGAAGTATCAGTGTTATGCTTATCAAGGAAGTTAAGATTCTTACTGCAATGTTTTGATCTGGCTGGCTTCTCCATGTTGCACGTAGGACACACGATGCCTTTCTGAAATAATACATCATCATATGGATAAATCTTAACTAATGATGCATGATTAGATTTTGTTATTATACCTGTGAAAGAAACAAGAAAAATAGTAAAAGTAATGGTGTTTGTAGCGTTTCTTAGGTTCTGTTTTCAAACAGCTATAGCTCACAATCAGCATGAGCTTACCAGGATCGGCCCGGGAGCAGAGAATGAAGCAGCCCACGTTCCCAGCCAGCAGCAGGTAGGGCAGCAGCAGGAGGAGGAGGTGGAACTGCAGCTCCCCGCAGTAAACAAACACTTCCCATGTGTATTCCCCATACACTGCAGCTTCCAAGGCTATGTGCAGGACAACAAACAAACAGCTTCTGTAACAGAAAGGGGACAGACTATTTAATACTCAGCATCCTGATTAACAGGTGAAGTACACTCAGAGGTGATCAGCAAAGACTTTCCAAATGCAAGGAGACACCTCTTTTAGGTTTTCAGGCCAGCATGGATTGCATATTAATAGTGTTTTCTCCCTCCAATGGCTTCTTCTTCTCTTCTTCCCGCATACGCTCCTTTAAATATACCAGTTAAATTCACTTCCATTGTTGGCATGTCCTTTTGGACTTCTTCCTCATCAGTAGAGTCAAGTACAAAGTCTCATAATCGCTTGGTGCTGACAAAACATGCCACAGCAATAGGCCACAAACATTCTGCCAGAAGACATTTGCTGTGTGCTGCTCTGAGAGCAAAGAAAACCCCAGTAAAAGGTAATCTTAAAACCCCCCTGTAATAATATAAGCAGCCGTTATGAAATAAGCGTGGCAGGACGTTAGCAATGGCAAATATTAGTTCCAGCCTGTCGGCAGACTACAACTTTGACAAGGCACATTGCAGAACCGTTTGGCACAGGCATTTGTTTGGGATGCATCATACTGAGCAACAGCTTCCAGCAGCCTGGCAAATAGATGCTCAGATAAGCCATGCATTAGGAGAGCAATGTTGACTTATGACAGCTCTCTGCATTACATATCAGTTTGCTGGATTTTTATTACGAGTTTTCAATAACTAGTGATGTGTACATACTACATTACTACAGCAGGAAGTTTGTTGCAGACAGGCTCTGCTCTCCTACACCATTTCTGTGTGCAATCCAGCAGGATCCTGCAGTCTCCTCCCAACAGCAGGGCTGCAAGAAGATACCCTCAAGTGCTGCGTCTCACTGGACTTCTGCACGAACTGAAAAATCTCTCGCTTGAATGAGGTGACGCAGTCAAAGGGTGTGTGTGGAGGATCAAAGTGCCTCCAGCGCACAGCGTGATCTAGCAATGACAACTACACCAGGCTCATCAGATAATTGCTCTGTTGCTGACTGCACATTTGACAGTGCAACCACTCTCTCTTGGGCCGTGTTAGCAGCAGAGAATCTGCACAGCAGGCAACAAAACAACTGCAGCACACGTTCAACAGCTGTAGATGTTATGCCCCTGAAGTCTCTGTCATATTGGAATTGCTGCCCCCAGAGGAAAGGTATTTAAATCATTCCTGAAGCAGATCTTAAAGCACTGAAGTTTACAGCACACTACAAAATTCACCTTAATACAGCAGGCTGCATGTTGACAGTTGTGCAGCTTCTCCTTGAGCCACCTGGACATCCAAGCTGCTGGACTAAGACTAATGGGATTTGACGGAGAGGTTGGGGATTGCTAGCTCTGTCTAAACTCAATCTGCAGCTGCCACGGAGTCTGTTGTAATTCTCGTGTGGATGCAGTCTCCCACCAGCGTGACCAACATCTGTTACACTGGAAGCTACTGAGCCACATTATCTTGATTTGTCAATACGTTCAAATGTTTCAGGGTACCACGTTCTAAACAATAAGCAAAGAACAGAAAGACAACAGTGTGGCAAGCCTTAAAGGGAGTCTGTAATCCCTGACAAGCACCCCTAACGATGACGAGTATCTAAGGATAATACTGAAAGCTCTGATGGTGGCAAGAGGTCACCAACAGTAACCAGAAATACTAGTAAAAAATAATGTCAAAAGCATAAAAAAAACCCCACCAGTGAATACCTTGTGTGGAAGAGCCTGTGAAGCACCCTCTGTGTCACACTCTGGAGCTGTGTGGGGATTACAAATGACAATACCTGAAGCAAATGAAAACACTGTGTTACCTATTGCTTCTGCCTTGTGGAAAGTTCAAATAAAAATACAAGTCACCTAATCCCTCAGTTACATATCTGTAGCCATTTCACCGGGAAGGAAGCTCATTTTCAGGGACATCTGATCTCCTAAGAATACAGGCAGGCATGTTGCTGGGGTTTTCAAAATGGGAGTGAGGTTCCATATTCTCGGGAGCCCTACTAGCACAAACAAATGTATCTGGGTTAATGTGTGAAAGTTTTAAGGAGCTTATATCAGGTTATGGACTGAGTAACTGGTTAAGCAGGGGATAGAACTGAGCAATTTTCGAACTACAATATGCTTCATCAGGTCATCTGACAGATGCAAGAGGAAATAAGCAAAGGAATAAAGCCTGCTATCCTCCAGAAAAGGGAAAAAACCCCCACAACTCAACCAAAAAAACAAACGAACCCCAGCAAACCCAAAAAATCCGTTTCTTCAACTACAGCTATGATCCAATTTGATAACTCTGTGTCTATCTAATTGCTGTTTCAAAACCAGCTAGACACAATGAGAAGAAAACTGCCTGTCTTCATTCAGTGAAATCCTCAGCAATAGTCTGCAACTGCGGAATTGACTCTCTTGTTAAGAGGATGACAGATCTCTATAGCAACATGCTGCTCCATCAGTGGTGGAGGAATTAGAGCAGCTGAGCCTATTTCTAGCTGACATGGAAAGAAAATATGCAGTGAGAGCTTCTTGTCTCAGATGTGAAAGACCAGAAGGCAAAAAGCATATGTAGAGTTGAGAAGATGTTAAATATTTTTCTTTTAACTGGTATGCCTCGTATCAGCAGTTCAAGTGACAAGTATTTTTAAAGAGAGACTGTGTACTGCACTAGGAAACACATAACTAGACAGAAACGCAACCTGCATGCAATTGCAAAATTCAAGTTTAAATTAACTGTATGTTACTACAGTCTAACAATACATTCAATATCCGTTATCGCCCCACATATAGTACAGCAATCCCCTGTATTTCAGCCATTTCTTACACCAAAGCAAAAAGCTCTTACAAATGCGAGTCATGCTTGTGGTGATGACGAAAGTAGGAGAGAACGAGAAAACCTGTACGATGAATACAACAATCTCGCTCGACTGAACCGCTGGCAGCAAGGAAAACAGAGCGGGGGTGGAAGCTGACTTGCCACAGAGCTAGAAACAGCTGTACTCTGTGCAAGTTAATTATTTCATATTGCTCACAATGAATACTTTAAAGTACCTTACAGGAGTGTAGTCAAACAATGTCAAATTCCAGGCTTACACGCTTCAATAATTACAGTCAGAAATGAATTTAAAATAGCGTCTAGAGAAACTGTTTAGGATTACCTATATTTATTTCATGCGTACAAGAATCAATTACATTTCTCCAGACTGACTTTGCATTACAGCAGTATTTTAATTGCTGATTGTTAGCATGTATCACAGAAGCAGCTATTAAGAAACGTGGGAAAATAATTAAATTTATCTGCACAGTGATCTATATGTCTATAAAGCAAAATAAAAAGAAAGTATAATACTAGTAATAAAACTCAAAGTCTGTTTAGACTTATGTAAACAGCACTAAATATTATTTACAATTTCAATAATAATTCTCTTATCCTTTCCCTTCCAAGAGTTCTTCATTCAGACATAGCCCAACAGACAGAAAAACAGGCTACTGCATTTCCAATTCATTCCCTGTTTTTTACAGTAAAATGCCAATTCTTATTACTCTTTTAAAGCTCTTCATTCCTCCCACTTTCTTAGGAAACAACATCCTGCAGCATCATTACAGACTCACATTACAGAGCTTCCTCTAAAATATTTGCTACCAGTTGTATGCCTCTCCCTATTTTATTCCTCAGACTTCCCTCCACCTTCTTGCCGTTAATGACAGCAGCAAATACCAAAAAACTGCAAATACTTGGACCCTCATTATTATTTAATTTCTGAAAGCTGATGTGTTATGGTGCCACCAAACAATGCACTTCTAGTATCGTAAGAAGTCTGATCCTTACTACTACCCTGCAGTGACCACAGCCAGCCAGGCTGGCACACGCAGGAACAGGAACTCTAACGCAAATGGTTTTTTACTACGTGCTTGGGCATGATTTCATCTGCCGAAAGGAAGCGTATTTCTATTTCCAATCCAATTAGCACTTACTGGAGAGCAGTTGTCAAAATAGGATGAAATATACCATATCCTCACTCTAACCACATATATTAGCATCTTTTATGGAGGTGACATACAGCAGTTGCACTAATTTCAGCACAATGAGGCAGGGCAGACCACCAGAGCGGGAGATGAGCACTGCTCTGGAAGCTCAGTTCTTTACCTGGCTTGCACCGTTGACACTTCTTGCAAGGAAACTCTCCTTCCTTCCCGAGCAGATGCAGAGCAGGCCAACAGTAGCAAGAACAAAACACAAGTAAATCAAGAAGAGCGTCAGAAAGTCCATCCTGAGCCCTGCAACTGACAGAAGCGGCTGCTCAGAGCTCGGTGCCAGCTCCCCAGCAGGGCCTGGGCCCAGCCACGCTGCCCACCGCTTGGCACACCGCTGGAACCGGGCAGCGGCCCAGCCGGCGCACCCTGCTCCCCCCACGGGGACACTGCATTTATTTCAATGTTTTACCTATTTCTGTAGGGCCCAGGACCCTGCACGGGGCACCCTACTGACGGGGGGGGCTGCGTGTCCGCTGGGCCTCGGGG
>JAVJGI010000050.1:25354251-25382896 GCA_035590275.1 Ibycter americanus | reverse complement strand
CCCGGGCTGAGGGGAGCTGCTTGGCGGCCGCAGGCCGGGCCCAGCCCTGGGCAGCGCCTCTGCAAATGGAGCGAGAAATCAGCCGCGGGCTCCTGAAGCAGCTGAGGCTGCTGGGGAGAGCCGTTTGTTCCGGCCCTCTTCCTTCCCCCGCAGCGGAAAGTGAAGATTAAAGCGGTAGAAATAAAAGCTAAATAATTTTGATAAATCCCAGAGTTGTGTGTAGAGTTCTTACCATCCTGGGCAGCTCATTACCATGTGAGTTAAGTGCCGTTGATGTGCTGTTTTCTTCTGTTCCCAGAGGATCTGTGTGACTGCCAACTGACATGGTGCAGCTTGTGTAATTTCTAAGGAATCTGCAAAAATTTCTTCAGATTTGTTGCCGCTGGTGAAATCTCTAAAGCAAAATCCTTTTGTCTCCTACAGGAGCTCTGAGCATTATATTCTCATCTAATCTGGAGCCTCCTCTCACACCATCATGTCCCACGTGCTGCAAGAAGTAGGGGTGAGTTTGCTCTAGTACCCACAGGGATCTCACCTAGAACCAGGCTGAGGTGAACTAAAGCTGCAGGAGATAAAGGTCCTGTGCCGGTTCCTTACGTGGCACGGCTGTCAACTGAAACCGGCCCCGCAGCCCGTGCAGTCCGTGCTCTCCGGAGCGCCGCTAATGAGCGACCGATTGGGTTACGGTGCCTGGGTAGAATTTGCCATAGAAACTCAGCCGGTTGCTGCTGCCAGGTAACTGATCCAAAAGCTTCGAAACTGCTGTGATGATTTTGCCAGCTCTGGGTCCCAGTCTGCTGCTGGCTGGATCTTGGGCACGGCAGGTAAGGCCTCTGAGGGGTGCTCGGGCTGCTTTGGCACCGAGAGGAAATTAATTGGCTTGGCTGAGATGCAGTGGCAGGAGATGAGGTTGAGTTTCAGGAAGGGGACCTTTTTTTCCCGGGTAAGTTCTTGGCCCCCAGTGCACCAAACCAGAACCTGTTGAGAGAGAAATGAAGGCAAAATATTGCTGGGGCACAGCCACCTTAGAGTGCAGCCTGAGGCACTTTTCTCCTGATGGAGGACGTAGTGGAAAAGCCATTTTTTCTCTTCCCACTGATATGGTAAAATTTCTGTACTGCTCCAGGTACGGCTGGAGGTTTCTTTGGGGCATTGGATGTAACCTGGCAAGTCTGGCTGCACAGGAGGGGCCCTGGGATGGGAGGCTGGCAGCAGCGTGGGCATGAAGTTGTTTATTTGTCTGTGGACAGGCAGGGTTTGTGCACTGCGGTCCGTGCGCACAGCACAGAGCCGCCTGCACTACTAGCAGGAGCTGCAGTAAGTGCCGCCGAGCAGGGCACCAGCACCAGTGCTGCCGAGGGGCTCCATCCACTCTTAGTGGCCTTACATGCTGCGCTCAAGGACAAAACATTCAGCAAGCACTTTAATAGCAGGTTGAGTCTGGGAGCTGAAGCTCATTCAATTTAAGTGCTGTGAAAATCAGAAAGTCTTGCCTGATCAAAGTCTAGCAGAAGGTCTTCAAGGAAACAAACTTTTCATTAACTTGGAATCCCATAAGTAGTTTCTTGCAAGGATTGAAATTCGCTGTTTTAAAGCAGTCAAGTCCCTTAAAAATGGAGGGAAAAGAACTGATTACTTCACTTGCTGGAAAAAAGAAAGTATCCATTGGAGTTTTGCCTGCCTGTCTGGGTCGTGAATAGCGACGAAGATGCCCTGGTGTTTTGAAGGAAGGTGTGTGCATTTCTGCATCAACACGGGAGGGCAGTGCTTGCTCCCTGCAACGCCGACCCATGGATCTCAGCTGCTGAGGAGATTTGTGTTTGTGCAGAACCCGTGAGAAGGGAGCCATGTCCTGTCTCACTGACACCAGAGCTGGAGAGGACAGGAGGAGCAGGTCTCCAAGTCCCTTGCAGCAGACATGTATGAACATGAAGGGCACGAGCGAGAGGAAGACCTTCCACCGCACCGTGCTCACCTTCAGGCTGGGCCGAGCAGCTCCCTGCAGCTCTCCTTCGTAAGGCTTTACCCAGTCCCTTGCCAAGTCTCCCAGCTTTCCTGGGGAGGTTGTTTCCCATCCAGCCCAACGCTGCTGACAGCTCAGCCTGCGCCAGTGCCAAGGGAGGACTGGATTGCTGTGTGGTCCTTGATGGGATGCAGACGGCCCCTCCCGCTGATGCCCTGCAGCAGGACATGTAATACCCTAAAACCTCTTAGTGTCCTAAACCCTGAGATCCCTACGTGCTGAGGAAGCAGAGGAGAAAATCAGAAATAGCAGCTTAACGAACAGTCGGTGCCAGCATGGGGGGTCTCTGCTGTGAAATGCTCTCAGCTGCTTCCTGCTGTGAGGACCCCCACTCCTCCGCAGCCTGGCTGGGGAGGATCTGGTGAACCCTGGAGAAGTTGGTCCAGAACCCCAAATCATTGCAGCAAACAGTGCGTTGTTTGGCAGATGCATACTCCCAGAAATTCTGGTCTCCCACTCAAATCACTGACGGCGGGGTCAGCGAGGTCTCAGCACATCCAGCTGCTCTTTGGGAGCAGTGATGGCATGCTGTGTCTCTGCTGCTTTTTGCAAAGCGGTTGCTTCAGATTTGCCCTGTGGGTAAGGGATTTCTCTCCACAGGCACTAATCTGTTTTACCTCCTTCCAGCTCCTAATTCCCCCCAGATCTGCAGGCTCAGGTCAGCACCAGACTCAGCCAGGACCAGCACAGCAGTTAGTCTGTCCATGCGTCTCTTTGTGATGGAAATAAATTAGGAAAGGAAAAGGCAGGAAGGACCTTTCTGTGCCTGGTGCTGGCTCAGAGCAGCTGTAAGGGCACAGGGCTCAAGTAAGAAGCCCAGGAAGGGGCAGCCACCCTCTGCTGCGGCTCTGCCCCAGCACCGTGGCACAGCAGCGTTTTGCCCACCCCTGGACTGGTGTTACGTGTGAGGGCTGTGCCCCCAGCACCCCGGGGGCTGCAGCGAGGACGCGGGAGCTGGAGAGGTGCCCCCGGGAGCCCTGCGGGTAGGTGGGACGCGCTTCCAGGGGCGATGGAGGAGAATCGAGAAAGCCTCAACCCCTTAGTGGGACAAACCTGCCGCTGGTGAGAGCCCGCCAGGCTCGCTTGGATGGCCGCAGACTTCTGTAAGTGCTTGAGGGTGTAGAGGTGGAAAGGGGTGATGCAGCTCCCTGTAGCAAGGCGATGGCCGCTGCCCTGCCAGGCTTTGCTGTGGAGCTCAGCCCCCAGTGGCTGCACTGGGGCCGTCTCGGTGCTTACTGGGCTCTTGCTGGAGCCTTCAAAACTTGTGCTCTGCTGCCCCAGGGATCCCCTGGTGTTCGGTCACAGATGGATTTCATCCTGCTGTTGCCAGACTTGCCCCATGCTTCACTCTCAACACCTCCCCTCCGGTCCTCGACATCCGTACCTGTTAACATGGGCAACAGCTGTGTTTCCTCTTTGAATAACAACAATAACAGTAATCCCTGATTTTTATGTAGCATTTTAATCAGCACTGCTGTACAAAGGAGGACAAGATTATTACACTTACAATGTTAGCGACAGCATATTGCTTGGTCCTTTTTAATTCCTTCCTTATGAAGGCGGCACTTCTAGTGCCCTCTGTAATACAGCCTTGAGTAGCTGTTTGCCACAGCAGAGCAGGCTCAGGTTATTAATACAGATTCCTGCAGTAATGCTGTGTTCCCTGCCCATCCTCACGATCCTGCTCTCAGAGCAAGCTGGTCGGTATTATCTCTGCTGAAAATGGTCATGAGAAGAGTTCCTTTAATCTCCCTGGCCTACAGTAGCGTATTAAACAATGTTTTCAGCAGTTCCGAATTTTGACCAAGATCTCCCAGGTCTCAAAGGAGCAGAAGAAATGTCTTTCGGTCATTCAGATCAGAGCTTGGAGAACCGCGCCACCCCGACAACAGTGAGGTGGCAGCGTGAAGGGATGCCTTTGCTGTGCTAGCAGGAGCACACACCAGAGCAAACTGAGACCCACTGGGCTGCCCAGGCTGGGGGGGAGCAGCCGCTCAGAGGGATGCAGCAAGAGCTGGCTTCAGAGCTCCTGGGCTCTGTGGCTCTTGGCCTGGTTTGAGACTTTTTGATCCGAAGAGCACAAAACTTAAGGTGCGTTTGTGAGGATGTTTTCTTGAGCATCTCTGAGTCCTTGTAGTCTCTGTAAGATAATTTTCCAAGGTCAAGAGTCTGCGTTTCCCTTTTGTAAGTGCTTAATGTGTGTTAAGTAACACAGATGGAATAAACACAGGAGTAAAAAGCATCTTCACAGACAGCTAAGATCAAATGAAGAGAAAATCTACATGTGAATTATTTTAGCAAGTCTCAGTGGACAATGCAGGCACTTAAACATCAGTGGCATTGAAAGAGCATCCAAGTGAGCCATGTAGGTCAGCTGGTCCAATTTACCTTGGGCGAAGATGACTTCTGCAGATGTTTCGGGCTGATGTGCCCGATTTCTCCTTGAGCATCCATGAAGCTGGTCCTAACCCTTCAAACGAACCACAGACAACTCCTTTTGAAACTCCTCATCTTTGAATTTCAGGATGCTGTGATCAAGCTGATACTATACACAGAACAGGAAGGGCACAAAGAAGCACTGCCAGGAATGCTGAGAGGATCTGGCAAATTTTAGTGAATGTGTAGTAACTTTGCAGTTGCAAACTGCTAAAATATTGAGTATTGAGAAGAGGTGGTTAAAATAAGGCTGCTTTAGGTTATTGGATGATCTTTTTGTTAATGTGACATGCCAGGGAAATGAAATAATAATTTCGCTAGAGAAATAAATACAAGCAGGTGCCCAAACACACCTCCCAGGGAAGCGGGGGGGTTAGGTAAGTGCCACTGATGGGTGAGACAAGGGCCACGGCCCAGGTGCCAGGTGTAGCCCCGACCTTTCCAGCCAACGCAGCTTCCTCACTGCTAATGGCACTGGCACTGCCAGCAGCCTGATGATAGAAGAATAAAAGCTATTTTTAGGGAAATATAGAGGAAAAGTATCCCTCTTGGGGCATTTCTTCCCATAGTGGGGGGTGGTGCAGCACAGACTAGGACCCCCACACCCAATGGGATCCACGTAGTATCTACAGTAGCTAATGTTAAGGACGGAAAACTCATCACAACTCCTTTTTTTCCCTCCTTCTTTTCCAGTTGCAGCCATGCCAGCAACCAACCAGGGCTGGCCCGAGGCCTTTGGGTTCAAGATAAGCGGGACTGGTCCATGCTACATCCTCTGGGTGCAGGAGGGCAGCATTGCAGCAGCAGCAGGACTGCGACCGGGTGACGAGGTGCTGGAGATCGAGGGGCAGCCCGTCTCCTCCTTGGGCGGTGAAGCACTGCTGGGGCTGGCCAGGCGCTGTGGCAACGTGCCCCCCAGCATTGGGGTGGTCTCCCGCCTGCAGCACGTTGACATCCCCCCTGGTCCCCGGGGATGCTATGGCTTTGAGCTGGTGAGCAGCAGCCCCCCACGAGTGGCCAGAGTCAGCCCGGAGTCACCTGCCGCTGCCTGCGGGATTGAGCCAGGGGATTACGTGCTGGAAGTCAATGGGATGCCGGTGATGCTGGACGAGTCGGCGGCCGCCCTGCTGAGGTCCTGCCACGGGCAGTCCCTGCGGCTGGGGCTGCTGCGGCCACAGCGCAGGGCCAGCACTCGGGACCCTGTCCCCAGCACTGATGCCGTGCACCAGGAGAGGAAGCAGAAAGCGCAGGAATTCAGCAAAAAGGTAAGACCAGGGCATGAGGCGAGTGTCTGGGGCTCTGGGGACCCCCTGCTCCCAGTGATTTGGAGATTCCTGCTTTGAGCCTTTGCAGTGTGCTGGGATGGGGGGATGCTCCTGGCTTGGTCATAAGGCTGGGGTGCAGATTTCGGGCATCAGTGCCCTAGAGAAGGGTCTGATAATTACCTGTGTTTCAGTAACCATTGATGGATGCTGCAAAGAGCTTGCAGATCCTCTGGGGTGTGATCCCACGTACTTACTCCATTGCACTACAAGAGTGTGTGGAAACCCACAGGGGCAGATCCTTCTCTCCTGTATGTCTGAACATCCCTGCAAAGTTTGGGCGTGTCATCCCACAGACGTTTTAGCTCTTATTTTGTTGCAGAAGGAAAGCATCAATGTGATTACATCTTCATTGTGTTCCTGAAAGCGTCCTAGTGGGTAGTTTACCAAACACATCACCTCATGCTAATTATAAATTTGATCATGGTTGGTTTTTTAATCTTTCTAATTTCCATTTCAAAGTAGCCTTTTAAAATACTGTTATGAAAATAACCAGGCTTGTGGCTTTTTTTGATCCCAAGTTGATAAAGGAACAAGACATTCATAAAGAGATTTGTAGGTATCAGCTGAATCCCCCCAGTCAGCTTCTACATTAAAGATGCACAAATATGCACTGAGGTTTGGATTCATAAGACAGAGCATAGCATGTGAAGCAGATACCTGCTGATTACAGGAGATTAACAAGAGAATGAGAGGGTGTTCCACACTGCCTTCATCTTGTGAAGTCACATTAAACCAAGTAAATGTTTCCTGGATGATCACAGGAGAGCACTTTTGAAGTGAGCAAGCTGGTCACGACACTGTGAGCTCCTGTCGTAGCACCTCTGCCACCTCCCTTCCCGTCCCCAACAGCCCCAGCCAGAAGCAGGTTTGCGGAGCACGTGTGCTGCCGGCTCCTGGGTGCTGGAGCGCAGCTCGGCTGGCAAACGCCTCTCTAGAGGGAGTTAATGGCATAGATGTTTTAAGTGGCTTCATCTCTTTACATGATACAGAAAATAATGAAACCCAGTGGGATGCTTTACCCCCTCATTTACTTGGGAGCTGGGCTCTGGTAGGTGCTGCTCCTGCCAGTGCTGCAAGCACCTGGGTACTCCTGCCCACCTGCTGCAAGGCTGGAAGGTCGGAGGGTGCCAGTGGCTTGCATTTCATGCCTGCTCTGCCTGCAGGTGACTCGCAAGCCTGAGGTATGGAGGCTTGTCCCACCCTCATTCATTTGGCAGAGCCCCTGTTTGAATTGCGCTCGCCTGGCAGACGGAACAGTGGCTGTTAGTGGCAGCGGGGCCAGGGCTGGCACGGGGCTGTGCCGAGTGTCCCGGCAGCCTGGGGGCATCACTGGAAAGCGATGGAGGTGCTTACAATCTCAGTTCCAGGTCAACATCTCCTCTTGTCCCCTGTATGCTCAGGGACACACTGGGGACTGCACTGACATAAGGGGTGGCAGCACCCCCCCATTCCTGCCCACCAAGCCCTGCGGTCTCCGCCCAGGCAAAAATTTAACAGCAGCATCCTGGGATTCAGCCCACCAGGAACACCATAGTCTTTGTCATTTCTCTGCTGGACCTTGGGACTGAAAAGCATGCAAGTCTGCTCGGGGGACACAGCTGCCTTGGCTGCCCCGGATTCGGTAACCTTGAAGTGCTGCTGCTGCCGGGAGCCCCCACAGCACTTGCGTGGCGGCTGCGCAAACCCAGCAGCACCCAGAGGGTTGTGTTGGGGGTCACAACGCTGGTGCCGGCCCCCCCCAGGGAGCTGCCAAATGGAACGAGCACCTGGAGGAAACAGCTTTTCTCCTTCCCCGGGCAAGGGCCTCTCCCAGCAAGTGCAGGGGGCTTGGCTGGGCGATGCCTGCCAGCTCCCTGGCAGTGCCACTGCAGGGGTGCACACATGCAGCCCTGCATGCACCTGCTGGGGAAGGGCACACCAGGAAAGGGTGAGGGGCTCCACTCCCCTTGATGCTGCTTCCCCCTCTGCTTGCAGAGCTGGAGGGAAGCAGTTAAACCTGCTGTCAGCACAAAACCATCACCTTGCAGGAAAACCCAGTGCACGCAGGGACTGCAGGGTGGTCGCAGGGGGTTTTCTGCATTCCACGTGTTTGCTGCATGCAGCCAGGCTGCAGGCAAGGTACCAGCACCCACTGCCCAGGACAAGGAACAGTATCCTGGCCTGGGAAGAAGCTAACAAGGAGGGTCCCATGTGGGGCAATTGGCTCAGTGGCAATTAGCTAATTACTCTGCTCGTCATGGCTGTCACAGGTGGACAAGACAAGACCGTGGCTGGGAGCTGCTGATGCTGTTTCCAGGGCTGGGGCTCACATTCATGCTCCCTCTCCCCACTTCCCTGCAGCCTCCCAAGGTGAATGGGAGGATCAGGGTGTGATTAGAGGCTTAAATATCTCCAAAAGCCCATCGTGATGTCCCCTGCCAGGTAGACTCCTGACCGATCTGCCAGGTCCCAGCCCAGCCGTGTCAGAACCTCTCCTGTGGGGCCACTTGTGACCCAGCAGAGTTTCGAGCTTTAGGATCACGCCGCTGTTCCAGTGCAATGTTTAACACAGAACAGCAATACCAGGGACATGTGCGAGACCCCAGGGGTGCTGCGTAATGGGCTGATGTCTGAAGTTTCTCTTTCCTCCCTACATGGGTTCCCTCATCATTGGCTGACTAAGTGCTGCAATGAGATGGACACGTTTTCTGCACCGTCAGTGCCTCCGTACACATGGTTAACTGCTCTGCTGCTCAGTGTCCCTTCCCTCTTCTTTCCTGGCTCCCATGTGGCAGGTGGACAACATCCTTAATGACCAGCCAGAAGTCAAGGAGAAGGTGTTCACCATCCTGAAGCAGTACGCGGCAGAGCGGAAGGTGGAGTACTTGGCCTACGCCCTCTGCATGGTCCTCACCCAGGAGTCCCAGCGGGATCTGATTGACAACATCAGGTACCCAGTGCCAGTTACCTCCGTGCTGCCGTGCTGGTCATTAAACCACAGACATCCATCTGCCCATCGGCAAGGTGCGGGCAGGGCTGAGCGGTGCAGGTCAGGAGGTTCCTGCGGGGAAGATGCCAGCCCCCTTTCCAAGGTGCAGCTGAGCTGAGCTTGGTGGGGTCTCAGCCCAGCATCCCTGTGCCCACCAGCCTGCGTGGCTGTCCTGCCCGGGGTGGCCTGGGGGGACTGGTACCTGCCCACTGGCTGTCCCCATCCCTGCAGGGAGCGGTGGTCACCGGTCTCATGGAGCCACTGCCTTTGCCTGCAGCACGGGACCTGGCTCCTGTTTCTGGCCATTGTTTCAAAGGGAGATGGGATTAGCTGCAGAAAAGCTGGCAATTCACCAAGAGCCTGGCCAGAAAATAAATCAAGCTCTGCAAGGCAAGAGCTGCCGGCGGGTGAGGGGTTGGCTAGGGCTGCCAGCAGCTATGGCAGCTGGGGAGGCTGGGGGGCGTCACTCAGGACCACAGGCTGCCTCTACGCCAGCGCTGCCTGCAGCAGCCCGGGATGCCGGGGCTGTGGTCCCACATCCCGGGATGCTCTGGCAAGGCTCCGCTTGGGCTTGGGGTCCCCGTCACCTCTTGAGCCGCTGGCACAGCAGTCATGCCATGGGCATGCAGCCAGTCCGCTGTTCTTCTTGCTGCGGGGGCTGGCACTGCAGGATGGTGCTGGTGCTGGTGCATGGACACGTGGTGGGGATTACGGCCAGGCTGAGACGATGGCCGTTAGGGAATCAGGTCTCCATCTGGCCCCGCTCTGGGCCTGGCTTTCCAATTCCTGCTTTAATCAGTGGAATTGCAAGATATTACAGTTACCATAACAACGTCCCTGTGCCGGGGTCCCTGCCGTGCCTGCCGCGAGCCGGCGGTGGGGAGGATGGGGAGATGGGTCGGTGGTCCTTGGCACGCAACATCCCCCTGCTCTGCCACGGCTACACGCAGGCCACCCGCACCCCCCCCCCGCCCCCCCCACCTGAGTGGGGATGGGCACAGCGCCCTGCAGAGCCAGGGTGCAGAGGGGACTGTCAGCTCCCCAGCAGCCGCCTTGTCCGGGTGCCCATGTCCAGGCTGTCCAGTCACCCCCAAACATCCCGGAGGGACCTGACCTGCAAAGGGCCGGGGCTGGGGACAGACAGCACCAAGCCTTGCCTGAGCCGTCACCCCAAACTAGTCCCAATCAAAAAAAATAACTTCTCACCACTCACAATTCAGGAAAAATCTTTTCCCCACCAAGATCCATGAAAATGCCTCAAACATCTCAGAGACGCCCTTTGTCTTCATCCCTGGGGAATGATATGGGATTATATCCCCCCCAGGGGGGATTTGAATAAGTGTCCAAATTTTTCTCTGGACTGAAGCCCCTCTGTGGGGAGCACAGCAGGGTCCCCCCAGGGTGTCCCCCTCCCAGTGACCCTGATGTCAGTAGAGGTGAGCGTGGCCAGACCCGGTGGGGCTGTGCCCCCGTGTGTGGTGCAGAGCTCGCCCCATGCCCAGCCCCACGATGCTGTGGGGCAGAGCCGCGTTACAGCCCCTGTAACACAGTCAAACCCGTGGCTGCCCTGTGCCCCCGTGTGAAAGGTTAACGCCAGGGCTGGGGCAAAAGGCGCCGTAGATCAGGCAGCTAATCTCAGTTTAATGGAAATGAAATATTTAGCTTAGGGAAAAGATTTACCATCTAATCTTAATGAAATGAAGTCAAGAAAATAAAAAAAAAGGTGCTTTGGAGACCAGGTTTTCCAGCTGTGGGGGTGCTGGGGAGGTGGGGGCAGCTCTGCGTGAGCTGCCGTGTGTGAGATGAGCTGCTTATCCCGGGGTCTCCCATCCAATGGGTTTGTGCCTGAGCAAGAGCTTTTAATGCTTTTAGTAACTGACTGAAAGGTGGTGAGCAGCTCCTGCGTACTCTGGATTTAGGGGGTGCTGTGAATTCAGGTGGGAGATTTCTGCATGGCTTGAGCTGGTTTGGTCCATTGCTCACTGAGGAGAAGGTTGGGGTCTGTGCCCCGAGCCAGCACCCCCAGACTGGGGAAGGGCTGCGCGGGTGATCCATGCAAGGTGGGGTCTGAGCTCTGGCACTGGCTCCAGGGGTAGGGTGCTGGTGTGGCTGTCTCACTGTCCCTAGGGCGCAGGGCAGCCACCGCTGGGCAGCGGTGTGTGTTGGTGCAATTCGGGCGAACGGAGCCCATCTGACCTGACCCAGCGACCATCCTGGGGCTTGTCCCACGGGACCACCCCTGCGGGCAGGTGGAGCTGTGCAAGGACAGGCTTGGGACCACATGGGTACCCGCCAGCCAGCCCGGGCGTCCCTGTGATGCTGTGCCCAGCTCTCTGGGGGCTGTTTCCACCCGAGATGTGGGGGTCAGTCCTGCACATCTGCACACCATGAGCTCGCCCATGCCTCCTGCCCTGCAAAGCTTGGAGGAGAGCTGCTGAGAGAAGCCCTTGGAAGGGCTGGGATGAGCCACTTCCATCCAGTGATGGTGGTGCCCATCGGCCAGGGAATGGGGATGGATGCTGGGGGCGATGCCGGGGGCTGCCAGGGCAGCCCTGGGTCCCAGCAGGCTGGCCGAGCCCTGGCATGGGGTTCCTGGTGGTGGCCCACCGTGAGTGACCGTGTGGTCCCTGCCATGCAGAGCCAGGCGGCTGGTACGTCCCCGCCTGCCACTGACCCTTGCGCTGGCTTGATTGGATCTTCCCTCTGCACCAGCTGTATTTATTTTCGGGCTGTTGCTGCTGCTGGCTGTCCTCCCTCCCCTGCCTGTCCCCTCCCCGGGCTCCCCTCGGGGTTTAACGTGCTCCCTGCAAAGCGCTGCGGTGCGGCGTAACCCAAGACCCCCCGACTCAGCACACAGATCAACCTGGGGCTGCAGACACCTCTCCTCCTCTCGTCTGTCCTCGAGCTGGGCTTTTTCCAGTGTTGTGGGGTTTTTTTTTTTCCTTTCTTTTTAGCTCAAATGGATTTCATCCCATTTGCCCAGAATTAAGCTCCTGCAGATTTTAATTTGCTGACATTTTCTTCATCTGTTTGGTTGTGGATAGCAGGGATAATGCACGTGCTGCGCCGGTTCCTCCCTGCTCCCATCCCCTGCCCATATGGCTGGTGTGTGTAGTAAAAGTGCACAATTGTAGTTCTGCTCAAGAATGATGAAATACGGCAGCGAGGGGGAAAGATGAGCTGTCTCGGGTGAGTAACGAATGGACCTTTCCTGGGAGCCGAGGGGGCTGAGAGGGGAATGGGTTTAAAATAGCTTAATTCTCAAATCTAGCAACTCCTGGCACTGCAAAAACAAGATGTGCTAAAAGTTAATTAACTCTTAGCATCCGTATTGCATTGGAGCTGCTCTTGTCAGGGACTCAGCAGGCATCACAGCTCTGCTGGGGAGCAGGAAATGTCTTATTTTGTGTTACTCCATCGCCTGCAAATGCCAAAGGCTGGGTCTAGTCCTGGGGGAGCTGTGGGTTTCTCTCCTCTGCTCCCCGCGGCTGCGGCCGTACCCAGCGTGTGTGCAGGGGCTGCGTGTGCCTCACACCGGCGTGGGGAGGGGAGCGGGTTATTTTGGGCAGGTCGGGGTCCCAGGTGTGTGCGCCTTTCGGCACTGCTCTTATTTCTGAGCTGTTTTCAAACCAGGGCAGAGCTGCAATTCCAGCAGAGGACTGGCGCTGGCTCTGCACCCAAGTGCTCTGCAGCGCTGTCACAACGGCAGCTGTTTTTACCATGGACTGTGGGGGCCAAAGTCGCCCTCTGAGCCGAGTGCTACGGGGGGATCCTTGCCTGCATTGCATAGGGGTTTAGCACTTGCACACCCCTGCGTCCTGGCTTGCCGTCTCCCTTTGCACCGAGCGTTTCCCCAGTGCCGGCGGCAGCACCAGCGGTGCCGGTGCCAGTGTTGCACCAGCTCCCGGCAGCGGTGTTTAGGTTTGAAATATCTGTTTGCAGTAGAATTGGGGAGCGATGGAAACACAGATCCCCTCCTCCTCACTGACCTGCAGTGTTACAAAAGCTGGTGCATAAAACACTGGCGTTGATGCTTACACGGACATCGTCCCATTAACCTGGATTTGAATAGCAGGATGCGTGTGCGCTACAAAGCACATCCAGCCTCTCACCCTGGCTGCATGAATTTGTTAGATGATAACTCACGGGCTGTTTAGACTGCTGTATGTTGTCATGGTTCTCCTTTCAGTCATGTTGTGCTTCACTCTGCTGCAGGGAGAATAGTTAGGGGTAGTTTGTTACTTCACTGCTTTGGTTACGGTCTGTTTGCTTCCCCAACAGCCTCCACTCCTGGGGGAAAACCAAAGCTTGCAGCTGGAGCTGCTGGCCCACAGTGGCTGGGCCAAGGTGAGCGTCGCTCTGCTTGCAGTCACTTTTGATCCCTGACAAAGATAAAATCACTGCCCATCGGGGGTTCCCATATTACAGGAGAAATTCCACCGAGTTCATTTTAATAATGCTCCAAACACAATCTATTTGTGTCAGCTTGTTTTTCATTGCAATGAAATAGCTTGGCATGTTACTGTATTAAAATACTCCAGCCATCTGTGACTGTGTCTGGATAAGAAATTTCTCTTTAGCCATCAGGATTTATATGTTAGGGATTGTGCTAGTTCCCTGGGTGTCATCCTCCCTGTCAGGTACCCGCTCCTCCAAGACTGGGGGCAGCTTTCTGGCTCTCTCGGGTGCCGATGCAGCTCACAGCATGGGTGACCCCCCCGGACCCGCATCGCTCTGGCTGCTGCCTGATGCAGCACGCGGACGGTCCTGCCGCCATCCGGGCAGACCTGCTGTGAAACCCCACGGATGGCAGGACGGTAATGGAGGAAAAGCAGCTCTTGTTTGCTTCTGTTTTAAAAAATCCCTAATCTGATAGCCCAGCATATGTTCAACTGCCCAAAAAAAAAGGGAATTAGGGCAGCAGGAAAAAAACGTGCCACCAGTGAAAACAATTGGGAGCAGAGTTCCGTTTTTACTAGCTGAGTTCAAATAGGTCATGACCAAAATGCCTCGGTGCAAAATCTCCTGTTAGGAGATTAATTTCTTTTGACAAATCAAACTATGGCTGTAATGCAGATTATATCAGCCTGGTCTGCTTGTACCCCACCACTGAGTCACAGCTTGTATTTTACATGTGAAACAAAACAAGGAAAGCTGCCTTTGTGCTGGTGTTCCCAGCAGAAAGCAGGTTGGGGCAGCACCTTGGCTGAGGTGACTGCTCTCTGTGGTCCAAAAAGCGAGGGATGACACAAGACCTCATGCCCCAGGGCTGGAATGGGGTGCTGTCATGGGGCATGGGGTGTACAGGAGCTGCTGATGGCCCCGTGTGTCCCCGGCACAGTGGCTGGCAGGGTCCCCACGTGTGCTGCAGGGAGTTTGGGGGCGCATCCATGAGGCTGGGGCTGCATCGAGCAGCTGTTTGCACCCACTGACTGGGCCCCCATCCCCGATACCTGCCAGGCCATGCCAGGCAGGATGGAAGCTGCAGAAAAAGCCTTTCTGGGGGTTTCTTTGAAGGTCTCCATGTCCCTGGCAGCTGTAGGGCTGCCCGTCCCTGCCAGGGGAAGGACAAAGCCACTGGCTTTTGGTGTGCAGTGTGGTTTGGGCACAGGGACGCCGGGTTTGGGGGAGAGGTGAGAGCATCCCAGGGCTGTGATGGGGAAGGTGACCCCAGAGAGGTGAGAGCATCCCAGGGCCCCGACTGTGATGGGGAAGGTGACCCCAGCCAGACACGGGCTGCGGCACTGCTCTGGGGAGGCTCTTACTGGTAGGTAATGCATCAGTCCTTACTGGAGCCAGTGCAGGGATGTGTCACGAGAGGGTGACCCTCCCAAAAGCTGCTGTGCAGGGCAGGGGGTTTTGGGCTGTCCCCAGGAACAAGTGGGGTGGTTGGGGAAGGGCTGTGAGGGGTTCCTGGCCCCAGTGCACGGCCACTGCATCCACCCATGTCCGAACTCTTGGGTGGAAAAGCACCTTCATTCCTATTTCATGATAACAATGGTCACATCTGCAAAACATCTGCAGCCAGCTGAGAGATTACAGAGCCTCCCTTTACCAGGGATAATGAGATAATAGCCCCTGTAAAGATCACAGGTGTGGGCTCACTGCTGGGCTGGAGCAAGTCCTGCTCGTGCATGAGGGTTTGAAGGTGCCACATTCTGCTGTGGCTGTTGATGCTGCCGGGGCTGGAGGCCAGCACAAGGCTGCTGACACCCCTACCCATGCATGCACATAGGCTTGAGAAAAATCTGTACAGGTTCATAAGCAGAAGTCCTGTTATGTGGGTAAAACCGTACAAGAGTTTTCTGTCCTGAAAGCGTGTGAATTTTAGCATTGCGGCACACTGTCGGGGCAGCAGTGCTTTTCCAGATTGGTAGCTGTTTGCGCAGCACAGTTCAGGCATAATCCAAGTGTAGCTCAGTGTTTTAATCCACCCTGGGACGTGTTTTTCTGCACAACCGACAAACTCAAGGTCAGGTCTTTGCTAGCTGTTTTGGGGCTCAACCATACGTTTTTCATTTTTCCTTCCTTTGCTACCTGGAGATTGTGTCTGATGTTGGCAGCTCTGGAAAGCTTCACATCTTCTTCATCAAACGCGAGTGCTGTGTTTAAAGATGGCGTTATTTAAATTAAAGATGTTTTTTTATCTTCTATCCCCAGTGCAAAGCGCTGCTCTGTTATCCTGGGGGTAGATGATGCTCTGCGGCTCGGGGGGAGATTTGGGCCCGTGACTTTGGTCCTGGTCCTGGTCCTGGTCCAGCCCGGGCAGCTCCACCTGCATACCCAGCAGCCACACACCCGCCACTGACGCCGTTCGCCTTTAAGGTTTCTCACCCATTACAGCAGCATGTAATTTAAACAGAAGCACTTTAGAAGTCAACTAATTAGCACCAGGCAGGCATCCCCCCGGAGTTCGGCGAGGAGCCGTGCCCTCCTTTCTGTTACGAGATCGTTCCAGCTGGAAATCACAGTGACTGCAGTTTTTAGGGAAAGCGAGAGGCTTCGTCGCTGCGAGCCGGGGCAGAGCCGGAGCAGGGAAGGCAGAGCAGGCGCTACAGCCCAATTGATAAAAAAGGAGGCGCTCGGTAGATGGTAATCCTCCGCCCGGGACTGAGAGTGTGGCGGGGAGGCGAGGGCGAAGGGAGGCAGGGACTCAGCCCAGGTAGAGCTTGCCGGTGAGCCGGCCCATCTGGCCACGGTCCCCGTGCACGGCAGGGGTGCCAAGTGGCAGGGCGGCACCGGCTGGCGCGCAGTTTGGTTGTTGGATCTGGCCGCGTCGTGGGCGTGAGCCGAGGCTGGGACTCAGCTGCATGAGGATCTGAAGCATCTCCCTTTTGTTCCCATCGCACTCTGACAAATGGGAAAGGACCGGAGTTTCTCTCGGCATTTTCGGTACGTCTCTCTGCTCCGCTCCTCCGCGTGGCGTGCATGGTGTTGGATGTGTTGCGAAAGCCTCATGCCCCAGAGACATCCCTGCGATGTCTCTCCTGCCTCTCCGAGCTGCAGGGTCCCTGCCTCCCGGCACCGGTGCAGCCCTGCCACCAACCTGTGCCCACCGTGACAGCGGCACCAGCTGTTGGGGGGAGTCGAGCAAAGCTTAGATGAAAAATTGGGGGTGGGGGGCTGGGGAGAGGTGAGAAGAGCCCATCTGGGACTGCTTTGTCTCCATGACTATAGTCCAGCAAGGGGATGGGCAGTGAGGATGAGGGTTTTGAGGGTGCTGCGTGGTGCAGGGGATGTAATGGAGCGAGGACTGGGGACCCCTCGCCCCCAGCCCTGGCTGAGCGTGAGCTCTGAGCAAACTTGGGGCTGCTTTCCCCTGCCTCTGCCACGGCCAGAGCCACCACCACTGCCCTGATCAAGGGGATGCATCCTGCACTGGGGAGTCTCACCATCCAGCATCGCAGGTAGGACCGTCCGGGTGAGCTCAGCACCCATCACAGGACGTGCACTCATGAAAGGAGGTTTTCCAGAGTGCTGGGCTGGCGGGGGAGGCAGCTGTCAGTGAGCGCAGGCTGCAGAAATGGGACTGTCTGTCCAGAGGTGAGCTGCGAGTGACCCTCCTGGGAGTTTTAAAAATAGCGAGTGTGACAAAGATTGAGATGCACTAAACATGTTCTGCTGAAGTGAGCCCCAGAGCAGGGAGCCGAGCGGCTGGGGACGGGCGCACTGGCAGATGGGCTCCTGCTGGGTGGGTTCCCATCCCACGGCAGTGTGCCACCGTCCCAGCTGGGCTGCTTCAGAGAGGGAGGGAAGGCGAAGCACCTTGCAGCCTCTGGGGCCAATCTTGGCCTGGAAAACACCCTAAATTCGCATTTGTGTGTTAGAGCAGACTGAATCCTTGCAAGGAGAGTGTGCTGACACCGCTGCGGAGGAGGGTTAGTGCACCAGGGCTTGGCGCACTGGGGCTGGGGAGTGGGCGCAGGGCTGCAGTGCCCAGGGCTGGGGATGCCTTTCCTGTCTCTGCTCCAGTAGGGAACAGAGTCAGGGTTGGCCTGGAGCACCCAAGGAGGAGGAAGAGGAAGCTGAAGGCACAAGGTCAGTGCCGCACAGCTTGCAAGACCTCCCATGGGCACCTGCAGCCTGCGGGACTGCTGGACCAGGGGGGTCTGCCTCTGCTCCCAGCCTGACCTCTGCAAACAGGGTGGGCACATCCATGTTCCCTGTGCCCCAGTGGGATTTGCAGGGAGAGGGAAACCCCAGCTGGGTGCTGCTCCTCAGTTCCACACTGATGTTGTCCCATGGGATGGCAGGGCACTGCAGAAATAGCTGCAGTTTCCCGCTAAACACTGGGCACCATGTGCCCTGTACTGGTGCCAGTGCCACTGCCAGCCAAGGATGGGCTGAGGCACCAATGCTGCCCAGTGACACCCCTCATGCTGCCTTTGGTGGGTCCCTTGCTAAGGACCAGACCCAAGCACACACGGTTTGGAGGCCAGCACCTGCTGAACCGCAGGGTATCGGGGAGCTCTGGGGATCCATCCCCCAGCAGCACTGCGGCACGGGACCATCCTGGGCTCTCCGAGGCTACGCTGCAAATTCTCTCAAAGGGCTTTGCAGAAGGAAACTATTTTGCATGCTTTAATAGGATTATTTTTACTGGTCACTTAGCTCCTCTCCTTGCTAAGACACTGTTTTACTTCTAGAACTCAGCCAATTCATGGTGAAACCATTAAAGCATGTCCTTGTGCCTGGTTATTGAGCTAGCCATACTTTGCTCCTCAACTCTGATGTTTGTCAGCGTGCAGGTGAAGTAGCAGTCAGTGCAAAGTGGGACAGCTCTGCTGGAATGAGCAGGGCCAGTTTAATTTGGCCAACTTAAATGGGAGCGTGCTTGTTTTGCCTGCAAGGAATCCAGACTTCTCCCTGGTGGCAGCCCAGCCCGGGGCAGAGGCGTGGGGTCCTGCCGGGACTTGCTGCTGCTGCTTCCCTGCATCCTCCCTGGTCACAGGGCTGCGGCAGCCCGCGTTCCTGCTGGAGCCTGCTTACAGCTGGGTGAACTATTTATTAGCATGATTTCACTCTTTTCTAGTTGCTGCTTGATCACAAATTGACTGTGAATTGTACCAATGTGTTACTTATATTGTCACCAAATGCTTTGCGTGAGCATATGCCAGCCTCAGGATGGCTTGCGATCTGTCTGCTCCTACTCAGCGTAAGCATCAGCTCTTATTTTGAGTTCTGCCTTTTGTTGGGGGGAAACAGAGATGTTGCGGCTCCAGTCGATTTGGGATTTGAAGTCTTCCCTTCCTTCTCCTCTGGCTTCACCCAGGCTTTTGGGTTCCTTTGGTGAAGTTGCCCAAGAGAAGGGGAAGACCCATGGGAGCCCCCCCCAGCCCCAGCCTCTCCTGCCACACTTGGTTAGCTGCTGGCTGTTATCACAGCCATGTCGTGCTGGTGGTGCAGCCCCTCAGAGCAGGTTGCTCTGGGTCCTCTGACACCAGCTGCCAGTTTGGCCCAGTTAGTGCTCCCCCAGGAGATGTGGTCCCCAGGCAGTTTGGAAGTGATGCTCGCATCCCTCCTCCGCTACAAGTGTGAGAGTTTGTGTTAATGTAGGGAGCGCGTTCTCATGCACCACGAGGTGAAGAGCACTAATGAACCTCACAAGACTGTATTGTCTAATGAGCAAATGCAGCTGCGACAGGCAGCCCGGTAGGGGTGCAGGGAGGAGTTGCTATAGAAACACATGGAGATACCAGCTCCTCCAGAAGCCCCTAAATGTGCAAAAGGGAGGCTAGGAGTAGGTGGGCAGGGTGTCAGCGTCTCACTGTTGTGATGGCAGAAGGAAAAGGAAAAGAAGTGTCTCCTGGTGTTACAGGGGTGAACTCCTGGCTGAGGTGGAAGCAGTGCAGATGCTCCCTCCCAGGATCGTGCCTTGTGCTCTCTGTGCATCCCCTGATGGTCCTGGGCATCCTTGTTGGGAGCACAAAGGCCACTTGGGTGCTGGCAGAGCAGGCTGAGGGGAGGTGACCTGAAACAGAGCAAGTTCCCAGTGATGTCCGCTTGTCTGCAGTGTCACTGTGCCTGTCCTCATCTCCACAGCACCAGCATCTCCCAAGGGGTGCGAGGCTTCTGCCTGGCCATGGCAGGAGCTGGAGGGTGGCAATAGCCAAGGCTGGAGCCCAGCAGAGCAGAGTCCGGGGCTCCCAGCAGAGGGGCTGGGGCAGGAGGTGGGGAGCAACATTTTGGGGATCCCAAAGGAGGAAGCGGGTCTGGAGGAAGCCATTCGGCACCAGCGTAACAGGGGGCACTTGCACATTGAGAGACAATTAATTTGGGACTCAAGCTGAAGCTTGTCATCATCGTACTGGGACCAGCAGCTGAAGGGGTCTGGGACGGGATGTGTGAGGAGGAACTGAGCTGTTTGAATCTGTCTCTGCGAGCACTGTGGGAGGGGTCTGCCATCCTCACCTTGATGGAGCTGGGATGGAGCAAGAGATGCAGCCAGTGTCCCTGGTGTCCCCAGCCCTGGCATTGGCAGCTCTGGGAGGACTGAGGCCAAGAGCGCACAAGGAGCTAGGGCTGCTCTGATCTTTCCTTTCCCAGGTATGGCTGGATCTGGAGCTCTGGGCCACGACTGCCTTGGCTCTGCTCCTCACGCCCCTCCCTTGTCTCACTTTTCCAGGATTTTCATCCCCAAGAAGCACCGGCAGCGGTTTGATGAGGTGGTGTCGCAGAGCCTGATCAGCAAGCTCTGCCGCTCCAAGAGTGAGCATCACAGCAATCGGCTACGGCGCAGCCGGAGCGAGGACCACCAGGAGCGGCTCCTTGTCTCCACGCGTGCCAGCTCCGTGCCCCGCAGCCACGAGGAGGCCAGCAAAAGCCTGCGCAAGACTGCTTCGTTCATCACCAGCAATGTGGCCTCGGGGGCTGCCCGCAGGTAACACCTATCCTGGATGCCCTCGGGTTCATGGCAGCAGTGTCTGATTTTGCGTGGATGGCAGCATGGGGAAGGGATGCCAGGGAAAGGGGAGGGCAGACTGGGTGAAATCCTCCTGCGAAGAGGATGAACAAAGACCTCTCCCTCTCAAAGGCTGGGTGCATTTGCACCCCTTGTCCCAGCTCTCAGCCACCCATTCTGCCCCTCGCTGTTGCAGGGCTGGCTGGGATGAACTGTGTGAGGAACTGAGTTGGCACTTGCAGGCTGCAAGTGGATGTCAGCTCCTGTGCCAGGGGGATGCAGGGTACCCAGCTGTGCCGGCGGGATGCAGGGTACCCAGCTGTGCTGGTGGGATGCAGGGTACCTGGGCAGGCTGTATAATCCTGCCCTGCCCTGGTGTGTGTCTGAGTGCGAAGCTCTGGGAGGAAAGATGGACAATCCCTGGTGCACAGGGGATTAACCCATTTCCTACTGCCCATATGGCCAGACCTCAGCAGCCCTGGAGGCTGAGGAGCCCTGCCGCGCTGGTGGTGGCTCCTGCTCCGTTCCCAGCCCTGTCTCACGAACAAGAGAGCAGGACTGGGTCTGCCAGCACAGCTGGGGAATCCTCCCAGGAGAGACTGTGCTGCCACAGGCATGCCCCAGCTATTCGCCTGCCTCCAGCTGGTATTGCCAGGGTGTTCAGCTGCAGCCCACCTTCCAGCTGGCATAATTTTTGATGTGACTTGTCCAAAATCCAGTTCCAGTACAGTCTCCCTCCCCACCAGTGTAGGATCAGTCCCTGCAACAGGCTTTCTAGTTGTAAATGATGTTGGTAGTGTTGCCTTCCCCCAGCTCCCTGTGGGGAACAATTCCCAGCTCCAATCAGCCTCCCAGCAGGGAGATTTCCTAATGCTCCTTCCAAAATTTCTTAACGGAATTTAATTTCTCTCTCATCAGCCTGTGAGACCTTTGCCCCCTAAAACACATTCTCTCTCTAATTCTATGTAATATATAAGCTATATCCCACATTCCACTTTAAAAACACGTTGGATTTGAAGGACTGGACGGTGGATTTAGGAATTCAGTATTTAACTCAGAGTAAGAGTCCGTGCTCAGGGGCTCTGCCCCTAAAGCAGCGCTGCCTCCAGAGCCCCCACCCGCCCTGTGCTGTAGCCCGGTGTTAATGGGTGTTAAGCTTTAGTTCGCAAGAAGCTGTATCTGGGGCTAAAGGAGTCACTCCAGAGCTCCAGCATGGGTGGCTCTGGTCCCAGCGGGGACTGCATCTGCTTCAGTGATGACAGTACACTGAGAATGGCACTCACATGCCCCCAGCCCCACCCCCGAGGTTTTGTCTGGGCCATTTCTAGCACCCCTGGAACACTCTCCACCCCACCACCCTGTGCTGGCTCAGCGCAATGGTCTCCCTCTGCTCCCGGGCACCGGCAGGCTGCAGGCAGGAGAGGCTGGCAGTGCAGGCAGGATAGGCAGCTGCACTGTGGCCATCCAGGGCCACCAAACCTGCACACACTTTCCCTCCATCCCCTCTCCCTGTGGGCAGGGCACCTTTTGGGGGCTCCTGTTTGAAAGACACTTTGGTATCAAAGGGGATGTTGGGGGGACACAGGAAGCGTCGAGGGCTTGGGCACCCATGAGACACCCGCGATAACGGGGCTTTGGAGGGGCTGGGAAAGGAAACAAGAACCAAATACTGGGCTCTGATTTCACATTTTCTTTTTTCATCTGCAGAACTGTGCGAGTTTATAAAGGCAACAGAAGCTTTGGCTTCACGCTACGTGGCCATGCCCCAGTGTGGATTGAGTCTGTTTTGCCAGGTAAGAAAACCTCCAGCCAACAAGATTCAAAGACACTTATTTATTGATGGTCTGAACTCAAAATTTTAAGTGCCTGCTGTTTGCTAGAAAATAGCAAAAGGGACTTTTACAAGGCTCAGTGATGGAGTTTTCCGAGTTGAATAACTAGCGTCTTCGGTACAATTTAATTTGGCTTTATGTGCTCCCTGTTTTACAGGGTGGAAAATGTCTGTGTTCAGTGAGTAGCCTGAAATCACACCTGCGTTTCCAATGCAAGCTGGGCACTGGCGTCGCTGTGCCCGGTGAACAGCCCTAGCCCACCCAGATAATCCACTGCAGTGGATGTCCTGCCCTGGGAGGTGTCCCTGGGCATGGCTGGGCACAGAGCAGCCAGAGAGCTGGGACCCCAGCCCTGCAAGCAGAGGTCCACCAGTTAAAGCCCCTCTCGTTCCCTGTGCATTTAGGGAGCCCGGCTGAGAAGGCTGCTCTCAAAGCTGGAGACCGGATCCTGTTCCTCAACGGTCTGGACATGAGGTAAGAGGCTCTTTAGAAAACCTGTGCCAAGGGGGCCCCGGGGGTGGTTGGTGGCCAAGCACATGCGTGTTCACTTGTTCGCTCTTGTGCAACAGAGCGGAGAGCTGGTCGTCCTTGAGAGCTGTCTACTGAGGTGCACGGGGGGTTTTGCCCTGTATGGACATCTCCTTTAATATTCTTTTACAAACACTGGCTCTAAGAGTAGTATTTCAGCTCCATCTCCGCTCCTCCTTTGACTTCTCTGTACAAATAACCATGTATAACGCACATATAACTGGTGTCCTGACTGCAGCCCACCTGCAGACCCTGATTCAAGCCACTGTGAGTTAAGTTGTATGTTAAACACCTGGGGCTCTGCTCTCGAAACGAGCAGAACACCAGCCAACCCACGAATCACTCCCAGAATGGGATCATAAGCTTAAAACCACAGAGGCAATCGCATTTCCACCCAGAAGTTAATTCTTCTAGATAATGTGTGCACAACAAAAGCAATCAAACCAGAGCTGAGTGTGCCCCTCGCCAGCGCAGTGGCAGCAGCCTGTGTTTCCTCGGGTTGGTCTTTCTGCACAAAAAGCAAGAGCAAAGGGTTAGAAGAGGCTACACGATAAGAGAGAGTGATGAATATTTAAAGATTAAACATCTGATGCTGCTTCTGTCAGTGCTCAGGTTCTCACATTTCAGCTGATCCAGCAAACTGTTGGCTGATGCAGCATTGCCAGAAAATAGAGGAGACTGAGTTGAAGATTGTCCTCTGAGCCTGTGTTTTGGCAGGCATTGTCCCAGGCCAGCCCATACCCTACTCCAAGGACACTCCCAAGATTTTTTTTTTGCCTACAAAAATGCATTTTACATTCACCTTGCATTTTCTTTTCATGCAGAATTAGGACAAGTAAGGAGAGACCTGGAGCACTGTATCATTTAAATGAAAATATCATCTTCTGGGTCTGAGTGTAGCTTAAAGTAATGCTGGCTTCATTTGCTGTAACAGCTCCGCAGGGTGCTCGCAGGCATGCCCGGTGGTTATTCCTTGCTGCAGGTACAGCAGAGAGCCCAGTTACAGGGTGTGATTCAGGCTGTCCCTCGGGGAGGCTCTTTTCTGTGCAGCACAGATAAAACCAGGCAAAGACTGAGAGTCCAGGGGCACCGCAGCAGGGCCCAACACCTGGCTCTGAGCGGCAAGATGAGGCTTTTTGCAAGAAAATGAAGGCAGCTGCAAACTCCATTTCAGTGCTGCTCTCCCACGAGCTGCTGCCCGCAGCGGCAGCTCTGACCCAGGCTCTCCTGTGCCCCACAGGAACTGCTCCCATGACAAGGTGGTGTCGATGCTGCAGGGCAGCGGGGCGATGCCCACCTTGGTGGTGGAAGAGGGGATTGTCAACTTCTCCAACGGTAAGAGTGTGGGGAGGAGGGTCTGGAGCTGCAGAAACCCCATGCCGGTTCTCAAATCCCCCATGCAGGAAGGAATTGCCAAATACCAACCTAGGGTCAGGAGGTTTAACGCGCTGCCTGGAGGGCTGCTCCTCTCGCTGGGGCACATGGCTGCCCGCTTTCTGGGATCAGGCTTGATCTCAGGCTTGGCTGCTCTCCAGAAAGGTTCATCCTACTGTATGATCGTCCTTGACGGCCCTTGCCAATGTCCTTTACATGCAGTCTGTGCCATGTACTTGACCGAAGTAATCCAACCCTGTGCATCCATGGTCGCTGTGCAAATCCCACGGTTGTGTGTGGACTGTGCTGTCAGAATAACTGCTGCTGTTATGAATAATTTAGCTTGCTGCTGGTGAGCGAGTCAGCGGGAGATGAGGGTATCTGGGCCAGCACGGGTGGTTGTCAGCACAGTTTCAGCAGAGGGGCAGGACCACAGCCCAGGGCAGAGCGCGGCCGCTGCTGTTTCCGAAGCTGTGCAAAGGTGGGACGCTCAGTGCGTTATTGTGGCGCTGCCCCGCAGTGCATAGGCCCAGGAATTAGGGGCTGGCTCTTCCCTCTAGAGCAGCAATGGACTCTCCTGAGCTTCACATTAGGAGCCCTGCAATACCAACTCATTTGTGTGTGTGCTAGAAACAGAACCAAGTACCTCACTACACAGTACAGAGCCAGTGGCACTCAGACTGCTTCACTGCCCCTCAAAAGAAACCAAGAGAAGACGGAACATTTTGCTCCAGCTACTCTGGCCATATTCCTACGTGGATAAGTGCATCCTGCAGCCTCAGTCCAATCCCTTCTCCCAGCTGTGCATGTTGCCCTGTGCTCACGGCAGAAGTGGCACAGGGAGCAGTGCAGATGAGTGTGGCAGAGCAAATGACCTCCCATGCCTCGGTTCACTCGCAGGTAACCCTTGACTAATACTGCTTTTGAAGTCAATGATTATCAAGAAGTGCTTTCAAATTTGAGCAGAGGCTTTAGATAACCAGAGAAGAAATACTATCTGCACGTGCTCCCAGAAAGTGTGGAAGCAACATGGTTGAAGAGGTAGGTCACAGAGAGCATCCCAGTCAGAACACCCCTGCTGACCTCCAGCAGGTCCATGGACCTACTGGAACAGCCACGAGCTCCAGAGCAACTGGTCCAGAGCGTGGGAGGAAGGCAGGGGGAGTCACAGCTCCGGATGAACCATTTCACCTTGTCACCACGCTGCCTTCCAGTGATGGAAATCTGGTTTTTTTTTCTGCGACAACAATGTCTGTACCAGCACATCAGGATTTGTATTTCCATGGACCTGAGACTCCCGTGCTCTGAGGTCTCCCTTATCTGAGACGTTTAAGCTGGAAAGCCAGGAGGTGGAGCGCGGAGGTGTGTAAGTGGTTTGGACTGCAGACAGGGACTGGAGGGACACATACCAGCCCAAACCCACTGCTCAGGAGGACCCCAGTGAGGCCAAGGGGAGCCCTGCGGGGTCGGACTGCTGTGATCACAGGGGAAGCGGAGGCAGGCAGGAGGCTGAGGACTGGCAGACGTAGCGTTCCAGCAGCACAGCTCGGCCCGCAGTTGGGTTCAGAGGCTTCCCCGCGGGATGGCATGCAGCAGCCCTGCAGCAGGGCCACGTCCCCGTCCTGCTTCTCTCGCTCCTGGTCAGGACATGGGACCGTCCCCAGCCCACTGAACAAACTCCCTGTTGTATTCAGCTGCAGCTACCGTGGCTGTCCACAGGACTGACCCCTGGTTTCGGGACAAGCCTTTTAATCCGTGGTTAAGACCCTTTGTCTGTTCAATTTTCTTTTTTCTTTCTACCTGCACCTTGCAGACTCTGACTCTGCTGACTCCCCGAGCACCTCCTCCGCCCTCACCTCCCTGCAGTGGGTCGCAGAGATACTCCCCTCTAGCATCAAGATTCAAGGAAGGACCTTCACCCAGCAGCTGGAGCACCTGCTGACTCCACCTGAGCGCTATACCATCTGCAAAGCGCTGGAAGGCTTCTTCCAACATCGGTAACTCGTTAGTGGCTCCATTCCTCTAATGCTGGTATCTGGCCTGGTAGTGATGCCCGTGTCAGAGTTGGTCTCTGGGCAGAAGGCAGACCTCGCCTGTGAGGCTGCCAGCACTGAGCTCTGCTGTCAGCACGTTCTCTAGTTTCCCCAGCTGTGTATTTCTCTGTGCAAGTCCACAGGGCACAAGCCCATCTCTCACCAGGTGTCCTGCCCGAGGACAGAGCAGATCCTTTAGGTTTTGAGGTTAATTCAGTCAACCTCTTAATTCCTCACAAAGTGACCTTGGTGCCTCACAGGGCAGGCTCTCTTGCTGTCTGGCTGTCCCTGACAACCGCAGATCCTGTTCTTCATCCTTGTCTTCTCGCTCTTCCCAGCATCTTGGCTGCAGCACTCCCTTGGTGGCAACGTGGGAATGGCTGTGGCTGGCAGAGCCCTGGTCCTGCAGCAAAGCACGTCCTCCCTGCCCTGCTGCAAGGATCGAAACCGATCCCCGGGCAGACTCGAGACTTTCAATGTGACCTTGCTTTCTGCCCTTGATCTTTAACTTTTCCGCACCATGGTGAAGAAGCTATACTTCCAGGCGCTGGGAGGTGCTTGCTGCCTCTTCCTGCAGCTGCTGAGCTGACCGAGCTGGGCTGCCCGGCTGCTCCTCAGAAGCCCGGGTCCCACACGGGCTGCGGGTGCACCAGCCAGGGCCAGGCAATGGTGCAGCAGCCTGCTGGTGTAAAGACCAAATGCTCAGAAGATCCGAATCCTCCGTTTGACAAGGAAATACAGTAAAGCCCTCAGTATTGAGGTTACTGAGAGAGAAGAGAAACTACTGAGTACAAAGTCATGGCACTGCTCCTGTGCACCATGGCTTGGGCTGCACCACCCTGCAGCATCCTCCTGCCCACAGGGAGCCTGGCTGCCTCTGGACCTGCAGCTGCTGGGGGAGCCCCAGCTGCATAAACCCCCCCGGCACCAGCTGAGCGAACCCCCTTGAGTCCCAGCGATCACTAACACTGCCCCAGTAAAGCAGAAATCATTGCTTTGTGCTCTCTGGAGACTGCGCTGCTTCTATGGGATTCCCCAGTTGGGCATCCCAGCCCGAGGCGCAGCAGCTGTGGGAGCAGATCCAGTCCCAGGGGTCTGCAGCTGGGAAAAGCGGACTCAGTCCTAGCAGGGTATTTGCTCTTGCTCAGTGGTACAAGGATGGGAACCCCAGTACCACGAATCAAGTCCCCAGGTTCCCCTCCCAGTGCAGGGCAGCACATGTCGCTTGGTCTTCTGGCAGGGTTCTACTGGGGCTGCCCACCCCAGAGCTGCCGGCTGCGGGGAGCAGGGTGCAGCAGGGGCACTGGCGGGCTCACCCTCTCCTCCAGCCACCTCATTTTGCCTGTTACTGCCCTGGATGGCTTGACACAGAGGCCACTGCTCCATTTAACAATAATTCATCATGACCTAATTGCATGCTTGTCCCAGATGAGCAGCTGTGACCTCTAACTGCTCCAGCAAGGCGGGAAATCCCCAGACATTATGTTGCTGACCACCACAGCATGCAGATACCAGCATCGCCCAGCAGCAAATGCAGGGGATGGAGTCCGGGCACCCCTGTTCTGGGCTTTGGCCCTACAGCCAGTTTGCACAGGACAAGCCAGCCGGCCCTGGCCGCCAGCCGGGAGGAGCAGAGCAGCCTCCTGCCTCAGCGACTCCCCCGCAATACCTCAGCTCTTCCCAATGGGAAACAGGCTTCTGGCAGCCAAGAGCTGCATCCAGCTCCACAGACATGGCAAGTTAGCCCAGTGCTAGGGAGAAACAGCATGTGACTTCTGGCAGGCTCTAGATGGGTCCTGCTGCCTCTCATCCCTGTTGGCCGCTGAGGACCTGCCCAAGACACTTGGTTAATAAAGTCCTTGCAGCATCTGAGCCTCTTCACCCTTTGGCTCTCCCCTGCGTGCCTGGCCCCTGCTCCATGGAAGGCAGCGATGGTCCATTCCATTAACATCAAGACAACAGATTTGTTCCTTCATATGCAATCTCCTTCCAGCTCTTTATAAGAAGTTCTTACTATTACTTCTACATTAAGGATGCAATAGTTGCAGTGAGCTTTAACCCATCATCTCTGCCTCAGTCGCTCAGCAGGAAAGCAGCCTGACTTTAGCTCTCTGACCCAGGACAACCCTCCTGCCCCAGGCTGCTTTATCCTCCTCACTGAACTGGGTGCTCAGCCCTGCTATTCTCAACAGCCCTTTCACCATCTCTGCACACCACAGAGCCAAAGCGAGACCGAGCCTTCAGCCCAGTGACATTGCCAGCCCAGCTACCCCCTCCAATGCATTTCTCCCTGAGCCTGCTTACCCGCTGCAGGCTGGCATGCAGCTCTTTCCAGGGTTTCTCTCTGCTTTCTGGTGCTCCTCCACCCCTCTTACTCATAGAATCGTTTAGGTTGGAAAAGGCTTTTAAGATCATCAAGTCCAACCATTAACCCAGTGCTGCCAAGGCCACCACTAACCACGTCCCCAAGCGCCACTTCTACACATCTTTTAAATACCCCCAGGGACCGTGACTCCAGCACCTCCCTGGGCAGCCTGTTCCAGTGCTGCACAACCCTTTCAGGGAAGAAATTCTTCCTAATATCCCATCTAAACTTCCCCTGGCACAACATGAGGCTGTTTCCTGTTGTGATCTGGGAGAAGAGACCGACCCCCCCTCAGGCAGCTGTAGGGAGCGATCAGCCCCCCCGAGCCCCCTTTTCTCCAGGCTGAGCCCCCCAGCTCCC
>JAVJGI010000050.1:25294780-25346797 GCA_035590275.1 Ibycter americanus | reverse complement strand
CCCGGCGGTGCGAGCAGCCTCTGCTCAGTGCCGGTGCCCGCTCCGCAGCGGCCTGGCTGGGCAAGGGGAGGGCAGCGGAGGCGGCGGCGAATCCCCCTGGCGAGGCCAGTGCTGCAGCCACTTCCATCCACGACTGCCAAGAACCCCAGTGACTGCTCACCTGCCCACTGGGGATCCGGGAATGCCGCCTTCCCTGCTCACACCTTGTGCTCACCTGTCATGAGATTTCTTAGAATACATTAAATATTGCATGGGTGTAGCAAGTAGCACCTACAAAAGCTTATGGCGCTGCAAGTGCACAGGGTAACGTCATGGCCGGTGTGGAGCAGTGATACGTACAAGCCTTGTAGCAGCCCATAAAATAAGAAAATACTATTTTGTTACACCATATAAAATGAATGGTCATTTGGGAATCCTTCCTAAGCAAATGAAACACAACTGTTAGAAACCCTGGGGGAAAGAGAGACTTCATAAACAAAGTCTTACATTGGTTTTGCAACCAACTTTATGTATTACTTTCCCAGGCAACTAATGTATACCAAATGTTTTGTCTGATGAGATACATTAAGACAATATATTTTTTTTTAAACACCTGTATCAGCTAGTGCCAATGTCGAGCAGAGGCAAGGATTCCACTGCACATGCCAGACTTCTGAAGTGCTCTGCATCTGGGGCCTTCAGGTGATCCATCTACAGCAACAGCAATGTAACTGCATCTTTAGAGTAAACAAATGCTAATGGGAACGTTAGACTTCAGCTACTGCAATATTGCAGGTTTTGGTGCAGTTTTAGGAGGTAACGCAAACTGCATTGGTGCACATGTCAGTAAGAGTTTCCCACGACAGCAATGCTTTCATGTTTCTTCTGAATAATAAAAGCACAATCTGCGAATCTGTTGTCTGCAGCAGCAGAGAGAACACCCAACAGACCACACAACACTAACTTGCTGGAACTATCACTATAAACTCTTTGACAAACTGCTGGTTTTCCTTTTTAAACAAGGTTATCACAGAGGATTGTGTGGAAGTGCATTAGAAGACCACTCAAGAGAACAAGTCCCAGGTCTCCTACTTCTCTATTCCAGCTATATTTTTCATGTAGTAGAGATAAGTTACATAAATTCCTAGTGGGATCAAGTAACCTTGACCCATCTTTGCACAGATTTGGCTTCCAAGATCCAGCTAACTATAAATGTATAACCATCTCTTACTGCATACAGAGGTTTAAAGACCTGAATAAAGCTGTGGTGGGTTCAGTAGCTTACCTCTGGGATTTTCTCCACCCAATGCTTCAGATAACTGCCCCAGAACAGTATTCTGACAGAATTGGATGACATGCTCTGTCAGACGTAATAGGAACAACATGAGTTGTCCTCAGCGCCCATGACTCAAAGGGGAAGCCCACGTAGGGCTGCTGATGTATTATTTTTATGTTCACAAATCAGTTTGTAATATGCAATTCTGTAAAAATTCAACCCTTTGCTCTGCAGCCTTGCAGCAGCACAATCCATCTCACCACCCAAGACAGCTTCTCCCCGAACCCAAGGTCATCGGCAAGCGTTTCATACTACCTTAGGTGGAACAAAATTTTAACAGCAGTACTAGAATGCTTCCTTAGGGTTAAACTGAACATTAGCTATGATTACGTCAAGCTTTTACTCTCCCATCGAATACCTGTTGACCACAGAGGAGCTGACGTTTTCCAGTTACCGTGACCCATCTTTTCTGGATGCAGTCAGCAGCTGAGCAGCTGCCAGCAGGCTCTTGCCCAGCCCTCCACATCAGAGCCCATCTTCCAAACACCAAGACTTCATGTGTCAACAGCTTCCATAGGTTTCAGAAAATAGGAAAATTCCCTCTTTACGAATCAGCTGTATGATTTCTGCACCCTACTTTGTAAACATTTGCAGATGTAGGTACTGCTGTTCCAGAAATTATCTTTAGAGTATTAGTCACTGCCTTCCAGCCTGCTGCCTGCCCTCTCAGCACTACGTAAGCAGTCCCACAGAGTTCAGCCAATTACTGCCTTTAGCTTAACCTGAGTGTTTCTCTAGGGCCCCTTATTAATTCACTGAAATCCAGGTTCACGAGAGCTGCAGTTTTCTTCTCTGCGAATGGCATTCTGATCAAAGCAAGCTCCCATCACACTCTTGCATTTGTTTATTAAATCCCTACTGCTCGTTTCTTAGCCTCACATCCGACCAGTCCACTCAAGACCCTTACGCAGTACCTTAAGAGTACAGTTACAAAAGGTTTCCACTGGCTGGAGTGGGAGGGATGCACCATGCTGTATGCATGCAATCCTCTACCATAGCTCTGGGAACGCAAAAAATAACGCACTCAGTTTATGAAACTTGACCCTCTGATAAGAGTTCCTTGCTGTACTTTAGGATGGAATTCACTCTCTTTCCACGCAGTGCTTTACTCCAGGAAATTAAAGTTTTAGTGGTGGCACGTAACATCCCCACCAGACTGCTCCCAGAGTGGCGTGCGGCAATAGCAGCATCTCCCACGACATGTCCACAAAACTCAGCACAATCACAGCCTATAGCAGAGGTGGTTGCAGAGTGCCCTACCCTCCTACTCAAACTGGCAGCCTGTATTCTAAGTTTTGAGGTAAACTTCAAATAACTGGGCCGTAATAAATTTACCTAGTTTACACACACACCCCCAAAATTCCCCTAAACCACACAAGCAAGCAGCTGCGCTTGTCTTTCAGCCAGCCTTTGCAAGCACATACACCCAAGCAGATTCTCAAAGCAGTGCTAAAAGCATTACAAAACCTCATGATTGTATTCCAAGTTTCTTTTTAGACCTCTGTAGGGTTATTTTGTGCAGCCATTTGATTAACTAATCAATTGCAACAACATAGCTTAAAGCCAAGAGAGTCACTCAAGAAGCTGATACCCTACATTGCCTGCTACCCCTGCCCAGTTTTGGGGTGCACTCCTAGGAACAGGTGATACAGTTGTGTTTGGTAAATAAGGGAGTAACTCCAGCCCTGGTGTTTTGTCCAAATTTCCTCAACTTTAACCGCATCATAGCCCTGTGGTCTTCTTGTAACTACATTGAAACATGCTGTTTATTATCAAGGATGATAGGATATGAATGAGAGTGTACACACTCTTGCATCTGAGCTGCTAATCCCAGCAGAGACAATCAACTGTCTGTTTAATGCTGAAGAACCTGCAAGTCCAGAAGATTTTCTAAGAATTTAAGTCCTTCACAACCTGCCCTGGATGCAGGTACACTGCATAGTTTGAGAGATAAACATAAAATTTAGTCACAGAACTAGAATTTGTGGCTCGTAACACTGAATATTGAGTTAAAAGATTTTGTTACAGTGCTAGTGTAGCGACAGAGGAAGCAGGTCCACAACCACAAATAGGGGTCATCTTTCCTGTTAAGAGATGTCTGAACAGGAAACAACTGGGCAGCCACTGGGATTTCAAACCAGGGCATCGAGTAGACAGCAACTATGATATATGGGCAATGCACACTTTACAAAATGCAGTTTTATCTTGTAGTTAAGCCTGGGGTCTAGTTTAAGAACGTCAATAAAATATATTATGGAGTATTAAGGAATTTAAATGTTAAGTAAATTAATTCAAATAGTTACATGAATGTTACCTCAATTGACTAGTTTCCTCTCCCTCTTTCTCATTCGCAGAAACGGTATGGCCTGTTCCCTCGCATTTCTCTGCATGATACAGGCTGTATCCAGTGTTCCTCTTTGCAGCTGAACTCCTTTGTGTTTAACGTGAATCTACACCTTAAAGAATAGATGCATATTCATTCACAGTATGCTTCTGCTGCAGCCTTTACAAGCTAAGCAGCTGGTGGACTCACGAGCTACAATGCCCAGGGAATGACTCTGTAACCTTCAGTGTCCACTGGAAGCAATGTTACTCACAAACTCAAATAAAGATGCCTTAAGTTGACAAAAGACAATCTTTAATTTTATAAATGTTCACCCAACTGACGAATCCAAACAGCTGTTTCAAAGTTCTTTCAAAATTCAACCGTTTTCAATGAAAGCACAAAAAACACTTCCACAGTTTCATCCTGAAACAGTTGCCAGTTTCACATAAACAAAAGCAGGCTTGGTTAATACAAATAACTATGAAATACGTATTAAGTACTGATCATTAAGTAGCAATGAAATGATTAAAGATGCAGTAAGTTTCCTTCTACAGTATGACAGTCCTTCAAGGCACTAGAATACATCCACAGTTTTGACAAGGTGACTGATAACCAGCAGTCACCACCAGCACTCTGGCATTTTTTGGTTCATGTTTTAAAAAGAATCTGCAGCAAATCAGTGAGGGAATGTCTCTTGCAAGGCATCTCCTTGTAATGTCTAAGAACTAGAAATAAAAGTCTAACCGTGACATTAAAAAGATTATTTCCGTTATACATGCACTTTAAATAACTAATGTTCTGCTTCTTATTCTTTTGGAATTTCTGCTAATACCATCCGTATTAGCAGCAATTATGCTTCCTATGCAAGCTTCTGCAGTAATTAATTCCTTCCATCCAAGATTCTGAAAACCATCGTTGAGACACAGATCATTAAACTTCTTCTGAATGGCTAAATCACTTTCTCCGTGATGCACAAGTCACAACTCTACACAGTTTTGCCATATCGTCAAAAGAAGCTTTTCACTGTTAGGTCTGTTAGTTTTCCTACCAGGAGAGGAACGGTAAAAAGTTTGAGTTTTTCCATTACAGAGCAGTGCTTTCTGTATCATTGTCAATATCGAGCATGAGGTGGTTGTGCAGTTCTTTGCTTGCTGTCTCTGCAAGAAGCTCTGAAGAAGGGGTTTGAAGTGGTTCTTGAATACTGGAATCTGCACAAAAAATGAAACAGCAAGTTTAACAGTCTGGACATGACATGTCATTCACTAGCGTATTTCTGGTGCATGTCCTTAGAAAGAAAAAGGAAAGGAAAGATAAACAAAGGCTTTTCAAACAGAGGGCTGGCACATATGTGCATGTGCACGCATGAACACAAAAAGGCTAAGCCATACTAAAATGCTTATGAGTTGCTTCTCCTACATACCTTTTCTCAATCTTGTACATAATAAAAGGAAACATTTCTTTCTGAAGAATGGAAGACAGCGAGTAATGATTTAGTATCAGATTCCTCAATGCCCCTTAAGACTGGTATGTTACTGCAGACTTTCACGTCAAAATACAACAGTAACTCAGAAAAAAAAAAAAGAAAAAAAAAAAAAAAAGGCACTTAAATCATCAACTAGGTAACCATCACCTATGACTTTTAGAAGCAGTAGGAACATGTACAGTGTCAAAAGGAGGCACTGTCACAGGAAGAGGAAGAAATTATTTAAAGCAAATGCAGATTAAACCCCTTCCTTTGTGTAACAGAACATCGTGTTCTTTGTCTCTTCTGAGGGGAGGAGAATTTTGTTCAAGCCGAGGTGCCCAAGAAGGACCTCAAAATGTTGCATTTCTGGTGACTGACTGTCCTGGTAGGTAGAAGACCAGAAAAATCCTAACAGTTCCGAAGAAAGAAAGAAAGAAAAAAAAAAAAGTAACTGGAAATATTAAGTCAATATTTTGGAAAGCTAATTTATAATATGCCACGACATCTCTTACTGCAATCCAGCAGCTGTTCCAAATAGAAAGTAATTTAGATTGCTTAAATCAATAAAGACTTTGCATAAATGTCTTGCTTTTAAACATCAGTGGCATTGACAGGCATCCTCTAAAGACTGACTCATATCTGAAATTGTAATTTCTGGGCTAAATTTAGTTTATAAATGTTCACATTGAATGTTTCTGAGCTAAATGACATGGAAGAGGTGAAAGCAGACACAGAACTCAAGTCTGAGTGCAGCCTCCCCTGCTTCTCTCTCAGCCTGTTACTAGAGTGCCAGCCAGCCTTGCACAACGTGCTGTAATTTTGTACTCAGTGATACAGTTAATATAGCAGCTGGAACTCCATCATATTATGGCCTGACACTGGTTAAGCAGTTAAGTGTTTACAATGCAAATTGCTGCAATTTTCCCAAAAGCATGATTCCAGGATTAATATTTTCTTGTGAGGTGTGAACTATACATTTTCTCCCCAGTCTTGTATCAGAGTCTTGGGGAGTACCATGTTCTGCTAAGATAGTATTTCAGTGGTAAGTGAAATCATCCAGAAGGCACAGAACAAACCATTCGTACTGTTACAACTTGTTAATCACCATCATCTGGGGGAACCTCTTAAACAGCCCTCTCCCCAGCCCTCCATTCTCATCTTGAAAGTCAGTGTCCAGGTTACTGAGCTATACCCAGAACAGTGCCTTGTGGCACCTACAAGACTATCACTGTTCAACAGATGTTTCATAGCAATGAAGAAATAATTATGGGGGCTATTTTAAAACCAAACCTTTTCACTTAGCCTCACATTCATGTGTTTACCAAGTCCCTGAACCAAGAAACCAAGTTTCATAACATCAGCAGCTCTCCTTTATCTCAACTCTACTCTATAACTTGTTTCTACAACAGATGAAAAAACACTTGTAAAGTCAGTTAAACTTTAGGGGTTTTTCAGTCATTTTTCCTACTGCTAACAGAAGCTGTATTACATAGAAGAATAAACAAACTGCAATCCTGTGAGTTCCCGAATTCTTACTGCATTTTTCCCTTACTAAAAACGTTCCACACTGAGCTCAACCTGACGAGACGAGCACAGAACCAGGTAGCAAGTTCTCCCTAATATCTAACGCTACCTGCTGTTACCTTCAAACTGCCATTTAAAGTATGGTTCAAAAGGCGTACTTCAACTTCAGATGCAGGCACAGAAGTCTTCCCTACCACAACTGCATATTGAAGGATGAATAGGAAAAGGAGGTAGCTGACAGTATGAGGTGACACAGGAAAGGAGTATTTGTAACAAACGATGGTACAGCTACATCAAATACAGAATGAACCTCTGTATAAAACACATGGATTTCTAGATAGGATTTTCTGTACATGGAGAAAGTACAACGTGAAACTGGCCAGTCAAAACACGAACAACTTTACATTCTAGTCTCCAATACTTTTAGTACGTTAATGTAAGAGCAAGCATCAAACAGCCATTCTTTTTGCATGCCACGCTAATGATAATGCAAGCAAGCAGTGTTATTCGTGACAGGTTAGTAGTGGGCATTAGCACACACATGATTATGAATTAGCAACATTTTTGGCCAATCATATGCCTTTTCCTTACCATTGAACTTTCCAATACAGTTCCTACTGAATGCAGGTCAAACATCTAGATTATTTAATAAAATTTTTGATTAGAATATTCTTTTCTAGGGCTTATTGATTTAATACCATAAAAAGAATTTGAGGCATTGCTAAAGTCCAGTACATGGACAAAGGAATTCAACAGTATCCTGAAAACAATTCAGAATTCCTGTTCTGATATTATGAAGTTCGCTGGCAACTTAATTTTGGCTTCTATTATTCCTATCTGTCTTCCCTTGCTCCACTAGTTAAGGTTAAAATTAAACCCAGCTATTTCACATTATGAAATTAGATAAGTCGGTCTATAATAAGTGCTTATATGTGCACGTGTAAATGTTAGAGCAGATACTCTCATGTAATATGTAGTGGTGTTAATTCACAACAAATACTAATCCTTTAAAAAAAGACTGATCCGGAAAAGGTGGATGATCCTGTACTAAGTGTACTGCTGCAGGCAAGCCTGAGTATCACTTCAAGTGTATCACTTCAAGTGTTCCCCAAGGATTTTTTATTATTTTTTTTTTCCCCCGAAACATACTAGATTGTCTATGTTCCTTTACGGGTTTTGCTAGAGAATCCTTCATCATCAGCTTTCCTTTACTGATTTTCCTGCATGACAGCTTTCATACTCTCATTTACTGTACACAACTTATATGGCCAATTTGCTATGGTTTGTGCTTGAAAGGAATGATACAAAATCTCTCCAGTTTTAACACTGTTTCATTTCAACACTGTTGATTTCAATTATTTTTTTAATATTTATCCAGATGACAGGACAGCTGTGTACCACTGTTATGCCTCTAACTTAGCTGAAAAGGAGTCAGTATGAAGTTATAATTCGCTGTCCCTGTACAGTCTCAGCTGTGCCAATCACTCCCCTACAGCAGATGCTTGCCTTGTGTAACTTAAACTGCCCCACTAATACAGCAGCCCCCTGCACACCAGCTGGATATTATTTAGAAGGCAAGTATTTCTCCAGTTACACTGGGGTCTAACAAGCCCTGCTTGTCTGCCATGATTAAAGCAATTTCCTCAGAAACAGAAAAATTCCAAAGTGGGAACAAACATGGTCAACCTATCAAACACGACTGAGAAATTAAGGGTAAGTCTTTCCTTGAAGTTTAACTCAGCAGCACAGTTCCCATTCTTATTTGTAAGTGCTGTAAAGATCCAGACCCCAGCCTTATTTCTGAATTCAGTCTGGAAATGTCACCCTTTTAATTTAAAGATACTGACAAAAAGAACAGAAGTACAATCAGGAAAAGTCTGTTATTTTAAAAAGCAAAGCTACTTTTTAGTTGCTTAAACAGCTCATTTACTGCTAGCTTCTCCAATTTTTTTAAAAAAACTATTTCCAACTTGACTTCCCAATCCATTACTAATTTCAGTTTTTTCCTGTAAGCAGTAAAATCTTGAGATAATTCAGGAATGCAGCCTCAACTTTTTCAGCCTGTCATGCAGTTGTTACCTTAAGAAGGTAGCACCTCCAACCCATTACATATGAATAGTAAGATTATTAATGTGTCGTTTGGCAGCTGCGATTGAACAGACTAGTACTATTAGTGAGGCTGGAGCTGACAGAATGCAAATGCAAACATGCCAGAGTGCAGATGCTCCTGGGTGCTTTTCTGCAAAGGGGTTTAGTCACATGAACATGTATTTTGCCAAATAAATTCCAAGAAGTTAAAAATAACTGAAAATCTAAAGTGAAAGCTACATTAAAATGCAACCATAAAACACTGAATTGTAGGAAAACACGTGAGCTTCAATATTTGCCTGAACTGATAAGAACAAACCTGTTTTACACGGGTCACTGCTTCACACTTGACTTGTGGACTAGTAGTTCTGGTGACCATGGTGAAGTGTTAATCACTTCACTGTAGATATTTTTACAATTTCTTTGAAGGAATAATGTAATGTTCACAGGACTATTAAAACTAAGCAGCATAGGTCTTAAAATCTCTTACAAACAGAATGATATGTAGTAATGAGATAACACAGAGTCGACAGAGCACATATTCCAAAGCGCATATACAAAATAAAGCTACAAATAAAATATTGCTGTGCAGGAGCATTTTAGCTTATATTGCATGTTTCTGGTAAGTACAAACCTTATTCGCAGTAACCATCCCCACCTGTGAAGGCATCATGGGGTAAAGCTGTTAGGCAACAGAATTTATACTTTGCATTCCAATACATTAGCCTTACTCTAGAGAAGCTGCAGTGTCATTGGAAAGTTTTAACCATTACTAAATACAAGTAGATTTAAAAGCATTAGTCTCCTATATTCATTATGTCTTCCTTCAGAATTGCCTAAAATAAGCAGAGACTCAGCAGAACATTTCAAGATCTGCTAGTTTTGACTGTCCTCAGCAGTTACGTTTTTCCCCCCCCAAGATGTAAATTAACATTATCCCTACCAAACTAGTAACTAGAAGCTTCATGAAGTTCCTGTGAGAAGACAGGAAGTTTCTCTTTACTTCATGAATGTCTCAGAACAGAAGGTGGCTGCTGCATTTAAAATATAAAGATCTATCTAGAAACTGACCTAAGATACACAGTTTAGTGTATGTGATTCTTCAGTTTCTGGTTGTCCCAACTTAAAAGCACATCAGAAGACTTTGTTCTCATAAGGTACAACATTCACTGCATTAGTATCTTGTCTATTAGAACATGTATCAGTGACCAGTTTTGCCATTTTCTTATCTTCCATATGTGCCGAAATACACTATCCTTGGCTACATCTTCTCCCTCCCCCAAATACTTGCTTTTGGCAACAGATGTCTAAGCATAACTGAGAATGCCATGACACTGAGCCTGGAGAAAGCCCTAGAGAGTTGGTTGCTATAATAGTGTTCAGCTTCCAAAACAGGAAAAAAAAATAAAGCAAGCTAATCTACAGTTCCCCCCAAACCCTTCTGCCTCAGGAATGAAAACCTTCACTGAGGAAGTGCCCCAAATCCTCATGCACAGGTGAGGTGGGTGGGTGTTTTAACCAGATACAAGCAATTTAGTATTTTAACTGTTACCTGCACTTTTCACTCCCTCCCCCCTCCAATTCATTTATAGCTACAGGTGTTATTTTCTTTGTTTCTGCTCCCTGAGGAGACACTGAATATGAAAGAATCCACTCACCTGTCACTATTTTGGAAGCTGTTTGCGTGGGATTTGCAATAATACCATCTCCAGCCAGCTGAGAAGGAGGATGAGGCGGAGGGGGAACACTAGGTCTATTTCTGGGTTTTGGTACTGGCCGTGGCCTCGGCAGTGTACCACTCTGAGGTAGAGAGTGAGACTGGGAGGTTTCTTGAGCAGATGGCTGTGGCGATGGGGAGCTAGTATTATGTTTTCCTAGAGGGGGTGTATCGGGTGGTGTTGGAGTCTGCGGAGGAGTGTAACAGGGCTGCTCTGGTCCATGCTCACTGCTGGGTGCAGCAGGAGGAGATGCTTGACTGTTTGATTTGGGCTGCAGTGGAGGAGTAGCCTGTGTTGGGGGCTGTGGTGGTGGGTGGCTGGGAGCTTGTATAGGGGAAAGGCTGCTGGAGTATCTCCGAGGCGCAGAAACCTGGGAAGTGGAGGTCTGGGCTGCTCCTTGGTTTGCATGTTGAGCAGGAGGAGAAGAGCTTCTAGCGGGTGGTTTTGGAGAGACAGAAGGTGGCTGAGCAGCTGGGGCAGAGCTTTGGCTTCCTGGCTGCCCTGGCGGTGGGTTAGCTGGCTTGGGAGGGGCTGGTGCAGGCTTTTTAACAGCTGTTAAGAGAAGAGGTGAGATTTCACGGTTGTGTACTGTGAAACCAAACTCCTGAAAGAAAGAAATTAGTAGCACAAAAGCATGCTCAGCTGTTATCAAAGTAAAATAGTGTGTTATCAAAGGCAATACCAACAGGAAGCTATAGAACGGTGTACACAGGTTTACTAATCAATAGCCTTTGAGTGATTTTATTAAACAGCACTGCTAACATTACTACCAGCATTCATGAAAGAGTTCAAAAGTCAAAGACGCATTTATAACTAGGCGTTAGTGAAATGAAAGCAAATCAAACCATTGTCTGTAATAAAGGAAGAAATACCGATAATAATAAAGGAAGAGATACCATAAAGTTATTTTAGTAAGCATTTTTGCAGTATGTAAAGAATTGGAACTTAGTAGCTTGAAAACCAAATGAAAAAACACACACCTCTCCTCATTGAATGGGGACTGGGACCTGCCGCATTCTGTGGCTGATTAACAGAAAGCTGATTAGTGCTACTTGTTGACTGGTTCTGGACAGTGCCCGCATGCCCGCCATTTCTCACGGGTGGAGGAGTAGCTGAAGATGTGTTGTCCTTTGATTTTGAGGTACTGAAAATTAAAAATCCTAAATTAGAAGGTGATTGTAAAATACCTTGCCCAGATCAGCTGCACCTGTTCAAGTTTACATTACAAACTGTGCTACAGTTCTGACCCTCAAACACTTCAGAAAAACTTCTGCACTGGCTGCTATTTACTCACAGACTGAATACTGCTACAGTTCTTCAAGTAAGTGGCAAATAGGCTTTAGGCAAGCCTGTACAAAACATCAATTACCAAAATTAAATCAGGAATCCAAGTAGTTCTGCAGGGTCACAGCACCTGTTTGAATGCAATACTGATACCTAGGAGCACAGTCTCCAAGCTAATGCACCCTCAGTGCACTTGGCAGATCCTTTAAAAACAGACTCCCAACAGAAAAGTTCACATAAAATTACTTCTCCAATTTCCTCATGCAAATATACCTATCACCCCTATAACTGTTAGCCTTTTCAAAACATCCTGTCACAGCATCACAACCAAATTGTCTGCAGTTATCTGGTAGACCTAGCTACTAAGCACTAAGTGATGGCAGTATGTGAAGTTCTGCCAGAAAAACCAAACTGCAAAGGACATGAACCAACTTGCTAAGTACAGTATACTGGTGAGGCAGATTTAGCCCTCACCGCCAAAGTCCCTGGAGCTTTTGGAAGCCCTCAGGAGGGCCCAGGGATGGCAAAGCTGGGTGTGGAGAGAGCGGTGGTTCTTTTCCCATCATTGGCTGGCTGAAGCCTTCTCTCTGCCTTACCTGGAATTAAGGTTTTACCTTGGTGGGAGACCAAAACTTATCTTGAGGGAGCAATCCCTGTAAAACCTTTGCGATTCAGATTGGGAAACTCAGCCCTTGCTGACCTTTGGCTATGAAGACAACAGAACTGGGGGGAAATACAGCACTCTAGTATGAACCAGCTGAGTCGGTACTGGGCAGCACCCCCCAGCCCCGCTTGCTGTGCACTTGTAGTCTTCACTCATTTCTCTCTCTCTTCATAATCTCTTGCAGCATTTTACTGATCTCAAAAGGACTTAACTTTCAATCACTTTTTCTGGCACACTGCAATCCTAATTTCTCCAAATGCTGTTAATAAATCGCAAGTACTTGAACACAGAGTCCGTGCAGATTTTAAATGCAGCTTTTAGATAGTATTGTCAAGGTTTTCTTTTAGCTGCCTCTGCCACAAAAGATACCTGTGGAGGAAATACTAGTCTGGAGGGGATTTCCAAATGAGCTGTTTTTGTAAAAACATCAGCTGAGAACAAAAGCTATATGTAAGAGAGTCAGTGCTGCACCAAACTCCATGGTGGTGGTTTACTGCAAGATGCTGTGCAAGAGGTCAATGTTTGGAGCGCACTACAAGCCTTTACATGTGGTTTGTTCTCTCTCTCAGAGCACAGAAATACTGAATGCAAAGTGCTGCTTTCACCATACATGACAGGAAGAGTCAAGGCTACTGCAATTAGTCTTGCAGCCCACGTAGACTAATACTGAGGATATGATTACAGAGTTTCCATAAAAATTAAGTAGCAAAAAAGCCTGTATACATGCTTATCCTAAAGAAACCAATACCAAAATAAGATATATCAACTTCCAGTCTTCTAGCAAGCCAGTCTGGTCATCACTAACACTTGCTACAGACAAAAAAAAAAAAAAAAAAGAAAAGAGACAAGACATATCCAGATAACATGTACAAGAAACAACAAATGACCAACAGGTTTCTAGTATTGCCACTGGTAAGTTTTGTTCTTTCAGCAGCAGACTGATAGTTGTACTGTGTGGACACCTCTAGAGTATAACTTGGAAAGGTCAACATGGGCAGAAGTACAGTATTTTTTAGGGGTTTTTATCATTATTTTTTTCCTTAAGAATTTTCTTATTTTAGAAGATCAATTCTGTAACATACAGAACAACGTATGTTATTTTAGAAGATCAATTCTGGAACAACACACATGGCAAGAGAGCTCCTGCATAGTCCTGCCCATGCCTGAAAAGGCTTTACACATGACAACATGCATTCCTGTTAGAAGAGGTGCCTTGTGAAGCAGATACAGTTAACACATCAGTTTGCTGCTGAAGGAGCCTGCTAAGCCACTGCCAACAGAAGCCATGCCTCTTACCTGACATCCTCATTTCCTTGACTTTGTAACTGTTCTGCTGTGCCAGCAGAGAGAGCAAAACCAGCACCCACTGGGCTTGTTTCAGCCACAGAAGCTTGTGAGTGCTGCTCCGCTCCAGACTGAACCAGCACGCCAGCCTCCGTGGGTGGAAGTGGTGGCTGGAAAGCTGGGGATGTGTGCTTTCTATTTATAGTGCCACATCTCCGAGGATTCGCTTGGAAGTCCATAACCTTGACACCAAAGCTACAGAAAGAAGAGAGAGTAAACACACCACGCCAGCCAACACCAGGTAACTAAAGCAACAGGACAACTGCATGTTATAACCCACAAAGACAAATGCAACCCCTGTTGCTTAGCATGCAAAGCAGCAACAAGGAAAGCTTCAACTTTCTGCGTATAACACCATTAATGTTAAGACATGCAACAGTACGTGGCTTATCCACACAGAGAGGTAAGCTAAACATAAGTGGAACAAACTACTCAATTACATTTGAAGACAGACATTGATGACAATGAGGCCAAACAACTCTAATTTTACACGTAAATACATACATTTCCTTAGGTACCAGCGTATCTCCTCACTGAATATATTTTGCCACATAAATTTTGTTTCTATTACACACTAAGTTGGAGTACAGATTTTAAGACAGTCAAAAAAAAGCCACTGGATATATAGTACAATTTGTCTTTAAATGAGAACTATGGATAAACAGACCAAAATTCTAACAGATTTTAGAATGCATACAGCACATTCGTTCTAGAATTTAACTTTATTCTTGTTGTGTTAAAGACAGTAAATCTTGAACTGATTTTCTTCTTCCTCTGCCAGTGCTGATTATTTGCATGTGGCTAGCTGTAGGTAACACTGAAGTAACAATTTTACATTTGCATAAACAGCTAAAACCAAAACAGCATATCACTTGAATAGTCATGATATGAGTGATAATAAATGAACGTTACACTACATGTTATATGGGAAAACAGCATGTTTTATTTTTATTTTTTAGCATTCTACTGTTTGCTGTGGTATACTGTACCATCATCAACTCAGAAGTCTTATCATGAAGGCACCAGGTAACACCACCTCAGCTTATGGGCTTTGAAAAAGAAGCCATGGAATATCAGAAGTTAGAAGTGTATATAGTACCATCTATCAGCATCTGTTTCAGTGGATTTTAGATCCCCCCCAAATCTGTAACAGGAAAATGGTAACTGGAAGCAGTAGTTATCTGCTTATTTTTTTATCATGCATAGAGTGTAACTGGAAGCAAATACCAGTACGTTACCTTTGAACCTTCCTCAGGCTGCAACAACATGGGGGGGGAAATAAATCGCTATTGTTACCTATGGTATTTCCAGGAAATTCTCCTGAGACCAATAAAAGTGTGTCCAATTACAGCCTCCTCAGTAGTGCAGTTCTCAGAAATGGGCTAAGAATTGAAAACTAACTAGAGAATGAAACATACCTTTCCTTCTTCAATAAATCTCCTTCCATTACAGTCATGCTAACAGGCCTCTTTCGTTCCAGTGTCCCAGATTCATACTCATTCCCAGTGTGTGACAAGTGATTTGAATTAACAGCAGGAATTGCAACAAATGCCCCAGATACATTGAAATCTTGATCTGAAAAAGAGACAGACAGAAAGCATCTTAAGACATACATATACAAAATGGCGCCTCACTGCAAAAACCTATTGGAGTTTTACCTGTCTAGGGTTATCAAATACAAAATTCTTGTAACTATGGCAAGAATTTACCTCCAGGGAAGAACCAGTCTGCATGCTGAATAATTGGCTCAATAACTGCTACCACATGGACTGAAGTTGCCGCTGCCATTTCAGCAAGGGATCTGCAGAACAAATTTGTAGAACACTTTACACAGAGTTCTATTGATAAAAAAAAAAAATCGTATTACCTAAATGACAAATTATGCTGAGCATGATGTACTACGGCTCCCAAGTACCATATAAAAAGCAACTTGAAACTTTGATGAAATCTAGGCTATTCAGTAACATTCAGAGCATTTGAAAACACTCCTAAAAGATGCATGCCTAAAAGGATCTGGAGGCACAGGTTGAGAGAACATTTGAAATATTTATTAGGCCAATAGCCTGTTGCTGTAAATAGTCTACATGATTTAAAACAATCTGGTAAGAAATTCTACAGCTTCATAGAAGTTTTGTTTCCTAAAACAACTTACCCTTCATTCTTTGCCCATAATAAGTTGGGGCCCAAGACTATTGCAACATTGCTGGGTGTCATTTTGTTAACATCACTGTTCTGTGAGAGCTTTGCTAAAAATTTGATCAAATACCTACAAAAAGGAAAGAAAATTAAAATGCAGGAACTAAGAGCATGTCTTCTTGAAAGCAAGTAAGTTAAAATTCAAGAACTCGTAAAGACAGCTTACAACAAAACAGAAATAAGACAAACAGCCTTCTTGATTGGTAGGTGGCTACTAAGTTTCTACTCATGAATCATAGAAGTTGAACTATGTAGAAAAGAAATTATCTCCCACCTTAACAAAAAGGAACTACAGAACTATTACATTTTCAGAAAAAATGTTTAGATTGCAAATGCCTGCTCAACAGCTATTTTCATATCCTGTAATGGAATTTGCACAGTTCTAAGAGTCACCAGAGCTAGTTGTGTTCCAATTCGTTCCCAAAAGACAAAACCACAACAAAAAATTACACATATAAGATACATCCAGGTGATTTCTGAGACTGCAAAATACAATGAAGAGCACAGCTGGTAAAAAGTTAGGTACTATTTCCAGCAGCATGACCCTTAAGTAGAAGGGTTCTATGCATCAGTATTTCATTACAGTCCATAGTGATTAACTTGACTGAAAAAGTCTATCACCACCAATGCACACCAACTACTTGTTAAAACAGGATGTCCTTTTATAAACCTAACTGAATTTGGCCAAGAAAAAAAAAAGAACCTGAATTAGAGTTTTGGTTAACCAGCTTTGAAATGTGGTACTCTAGCATGAAAGTGGCTGTGCTGCAGATCAACAGATGCTCATACATACCTGAAATTAGCATGATAATGCTTAGGTAATCGGTTACAAATTCTCCATAACTCTTGCAGCTTCTTGTCCTGGTCCTGAATACTGGAAGGAAAAAAATATTCCATTACATCTTACTTTCAGATCAGAAAATTGTTGCTGCTGCAGTGAACAAAGAGATAACTGGATAACCTTCCATGTATGCCAGAAAAATGCACTGCTTTGTATTCGATAACCTGCTAGTCAAATCTCTGAATTATCTCTACCTGCGACAAAAAAACCCTGCTTAAGCATCAATACTATGCAGCCAGTAGTCTGCAGCAGCCCTTAGGTTTAAATACAAAATAGAAATTTCACTACAGTTTTGTGCAATTACTATGAAGCTAAACCACAACATTTAAAATAATTTGTTACACAAAATATTTACCTGTTAGAATAGAAACAAAAAAGTAACCTGCGTGAGCTTGGTCCTTCCTTCGAATTCATGTATGAAAAACCAAATTTGATAAAAGTATGTAGAATGTTTTCCTATACAACTGTTTTTAGTATGCTTACTTTGCAGCTTGTGTCCATTCTTCATACAGACTGTAGGTCATTAAAGGTTCTGGCAACTCTCGCAAATAGGATTTCAAGGCACCTGCAATGCAGAATAGAAACAAGCTAGCTTCTTAGCCAATGCTTTCAGCCTTCATCTAAAATTCTGTCATCAGCTTTGCAATTTTATCTATGCAATAGGACCCAAGTTCCAGTGAAATAGCAAGAAAATCTGACACTACCACAGTATATCTGCTTATAACTTCACACAAAAGGGTTTCCATTAATTACTGTAATTTGACAGAAACATGTACTATAAAACTATGAATCATCTTTTCAGAACAAAGACCTTAAAGGTCTACGTACGGCTCTGATCTCCCTTGACCATGGTTACACTTTTGTCATGAGAGGAAACATAACATTTGGATTACTATGGTCACCTGAATTTTAAACACCACTCTTGCCATGCAGACATGAATACATCAAGTGTGAAGAGCCTGTGCACCCTCTACTTATCTATGTTGTCACGCAATTAAGTGATCTTTCAATTTTTATTTAGTTTATCTGCAGAGATCAACACCTTACACTGCAGCAAGCCAACAGTTAAATCCACAGCATAAACTTGCGTTGTATCAATTTATACTTGGTTTTGATTCAGAACATTCACAATACCTGCAACAGCATGGGGATCGGAATAAAATTCGTCAAGCTGGGAAGTTGAACAGTCCAAGGCAGCTTTTAGCTTTTTTAACTTGGAGGCTCCAGCAGCAATTCTGAATAAGCCCTGCATAATAAAAATACAGTGTATTTGACTGGTAAGAACACGTTAGTACAAGCATGAGACAGTACGAGTTTTATAACAGCCTCTTTCAGAACAGTTTCAAGTTTGGTGTCATCACCTTGCAGTGTTACAACCTGGCTGGCTCTCAATGTGTCACTGCCATCTGGCAATGTTTTAATTGCTTCTCACCCCTGGCCCATTCCTCATTTTTCATTCTAGGTGCATTCATCTCAAAGATACTTCACATAGTGCTGAAGGCTATTCTTTTGCGAAAGATTTATCGTCTACATTAACGAACAAAATTACTTCAGCAACTTGTTAAAAAGTACAGACACCAGTCCATGAGTTTGAGCTCTTTTTTTCTGCCCTTCATAGCACATGATATGGTATTACTTACCTCCTCTCTCATTCCCGTTTCCAAAAGCATCATTACACAGGCTTCAATGGGGACTGCAATTTCACGACCACTGCGCTTGAGATGCTCTTCTAATGGAGTTCCAAAAGCTGGTTTTTCAGTCCATTTGTCTAGTTGGAGAGTATCAGAACACTGAACAAAATATCTAACACTTGAATTATGTCCCAGACAAGAGGAGAAAGCCTCCAGTACAGCAAAGACATTTTCAGAGTACAGTAGGAGTTTTACAGCCCTTGATTGGTAAAGTCCCTTACATCACGAGTAAAGAGAAAGAGAAAATGAGCCTGCTGCTGTTCAAAAAAAAAGACATACTTCTGCATCCTTCTGGATGGAGTATCACACACAAATCCTCTGTATAGCTGGAAGTGCGCGTCCCACTAGGCCTCAACACAAGTGCCACCGCATGGTTATAAGTCACATTAATTTTGACTTGCCAAGACACCAAAAGGCTTAAGTTTGCAAGAATCTTTGAGAAAAATCTTGTCCAGACTGCATGATCAGGGCTGATCTTAGTTTTAACTGTATTTAAGGTGGATAAAACCTGAGCTGTTAACACAAAGTTCATTGCTGATTTAAGGAATCAGCAACTTCAAACGGATGTTAACAGCACCAATGTCTTAAATTAGAAAAACCATGTCAACAGCCCATCACTGTAACACTTGCTCAAATTTTCAATTCTATTTCTTGACTGTTGCTTAACTCTGAAAGTCAAAATTGGCACAAGTTTCTCCAAATTGAATGTGAATTTCTTGTTTCCTACAGTTTACTTTTTCACCCGTTTCTGCTGTCTTAATTGAAAAAATGCAGATGTAAAAGGTTGTTAGTACAGATGCGTTTTCTTTTATGTGGAAAAAAGACTTTGAAAGAGTCCTCTGAAGACACAATGTGTTTCTGCAAAGGATTTAATTTACCACATCAACTACATCCCTCATAAAGCTTTAGTTCCTCTCATTCATTAATATCCCACAAGAAGCCCATGTCATTTTCCCCAGTTTTGCAAGTCAACAAACACTAGGAAGAGAAATCTTAGTAATTATTCAAAGTCACAGTAATTTACTGTGCTAATTTACACTACAGCTAGAAACACAACTGAAGTAATGCCCTACACTTAGATTTTAGACACTGGACCACTTGGACATCATGCCTCCCAGCCCACGTTCTAGGAAAGCTAATCTGTTCTGAAGCCTTTGTCATATGAAAAGTTTGTACAAAGCAGCTAAGCAACAACAACATTTAAAGCAGTCATATCTGTAAACAGAGAACCTTCCATACAGCCATAATGCAGCCTGGACACTGCGTAAGCATCATTTGCTTGCATTATCTTGTCTCCCATCAGATCAACAGAATACAGATAGAATAGCTCATCTTTCAGCAAGATGCGCATATTTATTTATATAAATGGTTCATCTTTTACAACTTGCATGTGGTCCACAACTGCTCAGCTCAGATTATATTTTTCCCAGACTTTGCTCAGCCTACTTAATCTTCTAATTGCTTTGAAGAAGAGACAGTATAGCCTGTATTTAGGATAGCAATTTCAACACACAGTGCGTCCTCATACCAAACCATTAGTGATACACTTTAACTCCCACTGACAATGGAAAGCTTAGGAGCACGGGGAAGAAATGAAGCTGTATTACTCGCTTTTCTTAATTGCTGATACTCAACACAATAATCTGAACACTCCATTAGCCAGCTGCAGTGCGGTGTGCACAGTGGGAACAAAGACTGCATAAAAGGAGGAAAAAAGTCAAGCTCCTTAGAATAAGGGGAGTTTTTCTGATAATCACTTAATAATCAGTCAAGCAGCAAGGACCCTAAGAATTTCCTAAATCACAACAAAACTTTCATTGGCCTAATAAGCCAGGTATGAATTAGCAAAAGGTCACGATATCAAGGAAGAAGTGCAAGCAAATAGAAAAATCCTTCCTTTAGCCTCTTGGGTATCAGACTGATCCTGAATATTTTATTAGTGTGTTAAAATATGGCTGGAGAACTCCAGAGAACACAAAGATGGAATTATGCTTGGGAATGTAGAATTGTTAAGTAGATCAAAATGGCCTTATTAAATAAGTCTGCATGCAAGAGAATCAAGATAAAGGAGGAGAATATTGTGCATAGGTGGCATAGGCAAGGAGAAGCATCAGCCAGAGCACAGGTTACTTTACCTTGATGGGCTTGAATTTCGGGTAGGACCTTTTCTATGACTGCTAATGCTTTTCTATGGTAATCTGCTTGTGCTTCTAATAACTGAGAACAGAAGCCACATTTTAAAAACAAAAAGAGCATTAGCTTCTGATGATCACATAATACAAGACTAGAAGGTTTAGCACACAAAATGTTATCTTTGAGAATTGAGTGTCTATGCATATACGTGCTGCAATAAAAGTTATACTGAAAAAATACTCACCATAACAAAACATCTAGCATATTCCCCTTCTTTGGACACAAAGTTATACATGTCTGCTGCTAGTTGATCCTTTGAAAAAGAAAAGAATGCAAAATAGCACATGAAGTTTACAGGGGCATCTCAACTTATACAGAAAGGCAGAAGGACATGTTTATTTTGCTTGCAGTAAGTCTGAACTATTGATTCGGGCAGTACAGGAAGTCAGTAATCCACCTGCTCTGCTACATGTATTCTTCCAAGCAAAATTCATTCAAAATGCCTAACGTTTTTTATATAGCAAAGGTTTTATATAGCAAAGCAGTTGCCTACTTCAGTCAACAACTCGCATTACGTTATTTACAGCCAGTCCATGCATACAAAGACAAGCACTACTGAAAGGGTTTTGGTGCTCAGCTCAACTGCGGCATAATGTAGTATTTGACAATTGAGAAGTGAAACTGAACGTGAACTGCTCAGAGCCGTAATAGTCAGAATGTTCCTTCTATGTCAGCAGCTTAAATTTCAACCAGGTAGCTCACACCACACGGCTACTCAGTGGCTTGAAGCCCACAGATGCCCCGAACACTTCAGTCAAAACTAAGACACAGTTCCTTCTCATAACTTTCTTAGACTGAAACAGAAAATAATGTAAAATACCCATCTTAAAACAACAAAAAAGCTCCTCAAATTAAAGCAATTCAGATGGCAATCAGCTAGCATTAACATGCCTTTAAGACATATAGTTTGTTAACAGCCACATAATTTGCGACTGCAGTAATCGGACACCCAGTTCCACATGCAAGGGCTACAGAAGCAGCCATATTCTGATTGCTATTGTTGCTAATGAGAGGTACGTAAAGAAAAGAGACTCATCTTGTCATACCTTGCACTGTTCCACTTTATTTCCAGCTTCATCCATCTCTTCCTTAAGAGATTCTATTTTTGAAGGATGCACTTGAAAATTTGTTCCTGAAGTCTTGTGGGCTTGGTTATATCTGTGGAAGAAAAGCTTCAGTCATTTGGTGAAAACAAATATTGAACAAGAATCTGCATTTATGACTTCCTTTAAATTGGTTTCTTTTGACAGGAAACAAATCCAATAGTTTCAGAGGTTTTGCAACAGAACTAAGGTGTTCAAAACACACCATTTATGACATGCTGGCATAATTCACAAACAGCTGAACAACTATAAAAATCAACAAGAAATCCCACATTCTCCACAGTCTATAACATGGATGTATAATATGTTAGAACTACCAATCCCAGAAAATGCTACATAAATTATCACCACAGTTTAAGACCATTTAAAGGGACTTACAGTAAACTGAACGACCTAGGACCCTACCAATGAGATGGATCAATATAATCAATACAATATCAATATAATGCTGTAAAAGCACTGGACAGTTACAAATTGAGACTCCTATTCCTTATTATTTACGTCGACTTCTTAATTGAACTGGAAGGAAGATGAGTTTTCAGTATTTTTCCAATGATATATAGGCACGTAAGAGCTCCAAAATCTTGATTCTGTTTGGATCTAGTAGTCATGAGTCCTTTTTTGAGTAACTTACATTTCAGTTTGGTATTTTCAGCAAAGTATTAACATGCATGCAGTAGCATTTCAGAAGCAAGTACCAGTATCAGATTGGATGTCATGCGATGCCAACAAGAAGTTAACACGAATAGGAAAGGACCTAGTAATAAAATAATTTCTTACCTTCCTCTTGCAGAATCCCAGTCCAACACCAGCTTTGCAAGCTGTTTCCTCTGCTTCTGAATGTTTGGGATCTCTGTCTAGAACGAGAATTCAAGACTTACAATAAGCAATTTAAAAGTAAATGTAACAAACTTCATTTTGTAGATTTCATACCCACTTTCCACCACTAACACATGACTCCTTAGAATAGTTTACTAGCAACGAGATAAACCTTTTTTGCCTGATTTATTCATAAATCCAGATTTATTTCTTCAGTCAGGCCAAAGTGACTTACCTCTGTTAGTAGATACAATGGATCTAAAACTTCTCTTTCAATCTGTACTTCATGCTGAGAGAGCTCCATTGCCAGTTTGTTCTCTGCATCACCACATGTATCTAGCATTTTCCTTTAAGAATTACAGGAATATGAGTTACTACTGACTAAAGAAGAAAGATAAAACAGTGGTGACCCTTTATTGTCTGCTACCCTTTTGGGAAGCTTTGGGCTGTATAAAGCAGGGCATTACTTAATGGCATAAACCCAAGATGCTCTACACCATTGTGGGAAAATTCAGGATAGGCAAGGAGTGTTATTAAACCTTTGTCTTCTAAAATTCCTTAGCCATTACAACATTTTTGGAGGCTTTCAGTCATCTAGGTGACTTATACTGGCCCTAAGGGCAGAGAAGTCAGTATTTATTTCAAAGCCTATCCTTCCATCTCACCAGATGCAGAAAAATTGCTCAATACAGTATTTAATTTGCTCCTAAGCCCCTTTAATGTGAAAAGGTCTTAACACCACAATACTAAGCAATCACATATGCAGCAATCTCAGGTTCCAAAACCATGATTTGACCTTTGGTTTAAGCTTGTTTTAAGAAAAAACCGTATTCTCTAAGATTTTTATCCATGTTTAAATCTCCTGCAACAGCTCACAAAAATGCACACAAAGGTTTTTAAGGTCATTCTACACTGTTTCCATCAGAATTCCCATCAGCAATGAGGAAACACGTTGGCTCTAGGAATTCAGCATATTGACATTCATTTGTTTCAGCCACTTTCCTGTAAGTTGCAAATCATGCACTTTGCCAGGATAAGGAAATTATTTTAAACTAGAAGCCATTAATGCAAATTGGCATTATTTTAAGTCATTAATGCAAACCTGCAGAATGCGGTATTTCCACTAAATTTTAAACTTTAAATGGAGGTAGGAATTCTACTAATTCATAAGGATAAAAGCCATTTTCAAAAGCTTTTAAGATAGCAGAGAATCAGAACCTTCTGGAATGCAATTCAGAGCAAGCCTAAAACTTGCTCCCAGAATCACTCAAGAAGAAATGCTTGCTCACTACTCCTGTTGGATTAGAGAAGGAATCTAGAAATAATTAGTTTCATTAGATTGAAAACAGCCTTTGTGTACCCAAAGCCTCTAATAAGAGCCCTGCAGGCAATAAAATGACAGACTGCAACTTATAAAGAAAACCACTCACCCCAACAGAGTTTCATCACTTAGCTGGACAGATCCTTCTTGCATATTTTGAGCAAGAGCTGTTAGAGGAAGTTTTTTCTATGGAACAGAAGGAACAGTGCTTAGCTTAGTGCTAGTCATCCTTTCCAACTTTCCCAGTACATCCCCTCTAAGATTCTTCCCTTCTTCCATATGGTTTCTATTATACACATATGCAGCTCATTCTCTGACTTTAAGAAAATGCCAAGTCACAAAAAGTTTCAAGCCTCAAGACTCCTGTTCTCAAACACTTTGAAGAGCACTTTTTTCTCAGTCTTAGTTGGAAATGACTGGCCCAAAGTGTATCTCAACTACTGTCAGAGACAAGTAAACAGCTTTAACTTGAGATCTAAGCAACTAGCTCATCATCCACCTCTGCAGGGGTTTGTTCTGTGTGCCCCTGTTTTCAGTAGCTCTCTATTATTCAATAAATAATAAATAAAAGGAGAAAACTTGAATATTAATTATTTCTAGTTCTAACACTTTAAGAAAACCTACCTGTGGCTCTGCTAGAGAGGGGCTGAAATCAAATGGGTACAGAAAAACATTTACAGTTAAGTGGAGGTGTCAGTGCACAAGGATAATTCTAAATATGAGGAGCTTGATCAGAGTTGTAGAGTATCTTTTCTTAGTCAGGTCTCGTGAAAGCTGTAAGTACTCAGCACACTGCAGAAAAAAGTGAGTGTTCTGACACTACTAAGGTACTCCAAAATTGTGTTGTTGTATTTGGATGGGGAATTACAGGCAGCGGTTTACTAAATAATGTCAACACATGAGATGATTTTACAGAGTTCTTCCTCCCTTGGATAATTTGAGGCATAGCAGCTGATCAGTATTTAGAAGGCCAGACCATATTCATACTAGTCTCAGAAGACAAGCCAAAGGGCAATTGTACTTACATGTCTCTTATCGGGATCTGTACCATGCTGGCCCTGAAAACATGCAATTAATCGCTTCTGTGCAATATGGCAAACAGATCTCACAGTGTCAAGACGTCTCTCGATCTAGTTGGCAGGAGGGGGAGAGAGGAGGAAGAGAAAACAAAACAAAAAACAGAAGTTATTTCCCTGGCCTCAGCAGAAAATCTTCCCCCCGTACCACACAGTTCTGGGTTGCATATTTCCTCAAGTTCTACAGCTTACAAGAAGTTCAGATGCTTAGCAGAAGTGCCTGACAGCAAAAATGCTTGGAAAGAGATTTAAATTGCCTTTTTTCCCTCCCATTCAGTGGCACAGCAATTCAGTCAGTTTGTAATGCTCACAAGACTGGAGTGGAAAAGGGAGAAAAAAATTGCTCCTATTTTTCGTCTCACCAAAAGAGATTCAGGTTGATACTTGCCATCTGAGATGAATGGCACGTGCAGATATCTAAGACACTAATTTAGGGACAAAACTGTGGGAAAACACTCATACTTTTTCATTGTGACATTGTAAAGTAGAAGACTAAAGACATATCTGACTGCTCCTTTACACTGGGCCAAACTTAGGCACTGCAAGCTTTCTGTTGCGTTTCCTTCTCTGACCGTTAAACACAAGGACAAAGTTCCTATGTGCTAAGCAAAATAGTATTTTCAGGGAGAGATTAATGGGATTCAAAAAAGATGTGGTATGAAAAAAATAGGCATCAATACACAAGAGTTCTGTTTATCATAGTACATTTGAAACATGGCTTAATACATAGACTGTGAATATGACAAAGATATACATTAATAAACTGTTCTTTTAAGGGATTTTAAGTAAGGAATTTGGACTATTTTATTTCAGAAAACACCAAAAGCAAACAAAATGATGAGTACTGGGACAGAACTGCTTATGGCATTGAGCTCTCTATACACAGCACCAAAAGAATGTGGTTTATCTGCATTTTGATGACTCACCAAGAATAAAAGGAGGCCCTTTGGAATGGCTTCTATTTAAAAAGCAAGAAAAAAAACCCAGCAGATTTGATCTGTAGAAATAATCTGAAGAGATGCCAGTTTTTGACCCAGCTCTAAAAGTCACTCATTACATTTTCAGGAGGGCAGTAATTCTCCTCAGCTTTCCTATCAATCATAAATACACATTAGCTCACAGAGTAGTAATTTCAGTGCTAAGTGATTATGCCCCATGTTAGCTCCATACCTGGATTTCAAGCAGGAGATATACTGTTGTTTTTTCCAGAGAAGGCAGACTGCTGTGTTCTAATGAACACAAAACGCTACACATTCTCATTTAGAATGCTATGCATCCAGGTGAGAATGACATGATTTTTCCTCCCAACAGGTTTATTTGGCACTACTACAATGCGATATTACTATCCCTAAAGTGGTTGCAATTGGAAGGATGTAATCAGGTCCCAACAAAAGCAGCTAGTAAAGACTACAGCTACTAAAAGGGACAGGAGATCCAAGAAAAAAAGGAGCCTTCAGGAGCGTGGGTTGGGAGAAGTAGTGAGGAAGAAGATGGCAGTGGAGGGAGGCACAGACAGGCAGGGACTTGGTAAGGAGCAGCACAGAATCGCTGCTGTTGGAGATGGGAGCCCTGTCCTGAACACACGAGCAAGCGTGGGGCTGGCTTCCCTGCTTCCTTTCACGCAACGGGAGCAGCAGTTCTGCAAAGCAGTAGCCTGGGGGAGCACCCAAAGCTGGGCTGTGCCGCCCAGCAGCAGCCTTTGCAAGTCCAAAGGGAAGGTGAAAAAGAACCAGTGTAGTAGGGCTGGCAAGTTGAAGGACCAGTGTAGAGATAAGTGTCACTGGCTACATGAGGCACTAAATGCACTAAAAGCTCGACAGCCACAAGATGAAGTGCTCAAAAAGCTTATTAAAGTCTGTTATGGTAGAGTAAGCTGCAGAGAAACTGCCCAAGGACTGCTCTGAAAGCACAAGGCATTGCTTTTTATTTACAGAGCATATATTAACGAGCTCAAACTTAAGTCCACTTCAAAAATGTCCATATAAAGATCTATGAACAAGAAGGTACTGTTTGTGGCCTCCTGTTGCAGCTCAGACTATTCATTTCTGTTGCATTATCTTCAAAATAAAATACCACAAACACATTCTAAACTATCCACTAACTGTGAAAGCGTTTATTTTCGCTTGGTCACATAGTTAACACTTCTTGAAATACTGACCACAGTTGTTTTTTCCACACCTGAAACATGGTGACATCCTGTAACTGAACCATCCTACAGATCCCAGCAGACTAACACAGCCCCTATCAGCCATGCATCATGGCTTACGTTTCTTAGAAAGACTCGGGAGCACATACATTCCCAAACAGCCTCTTCCCAGGCAGTCTGTATGCCAGACTCAAAGGGCAGAAGACTGACAGAAGGAACGTGACCCCAAAACTCCATGATAATTTACTCACCTCTCTAATCTGCTTTTCAGTTCAAAGATGTCAGGAAAACCATGAAGGACATTTATCTCCATTAAGCTACCTTTGAACTGAAAATGTGACCTACAGGTCACACTGTCTGTACCCACAGGGCATCTTCAGTGTACAAAACATCACACAATTGCTTTATTATATGCTACAAGGGCATGCCAGAAAGTGGGTCTATTGTAGAAGTCTTTGCAGTACTGAATTATATTCCTTGTCTTTCAGACAGGAACACATTTCACAGAGATACTTTAAATGGAGTATTACGCTTCAGAAAACATAGAAAAAGCTATGGCAGTCCTATGGCAAAGCTCGAGCTAAATATAAAAAAGAACACTGTGAAACATGTTTATAAAGTGAACAGTACCATGCTTTTAAGCTCTTTAGCTAGATAAGAGCCTCCCTCCCCTCCACAAGCCCCCAAGAGCAAACAAACAAGTGAGTAAATTCTTCCACTTGGGTGTAGCCAGTCTGCTCTGTGCCTGGGAAAGCCTTGCTTGCAAAATTTTTTTGGCAACAAGCAGCAGTACTTTTGGCTTTCACTTGTTGTTACTATGCTGCAGCTAACCAAGAAAACAGATGGGCCCTCGAAGGCTATCAAGGTGTTTTACATCCTTTATGCCATTTAATTGCACACATTTCTTCAGAAATTAAAAACAGCATTGTCAAACTGTTAAGGCATTTATGGTTCAAATAAAACAGTCCCCTGAAAATGCAGGGTAAAATGTTTCAGTTCAGCTCATTTCACCATTACTTGAGATGATTTCATGTATTTGTGCTGAAATCAAGTTTTAAGGCTGATACAGTCTCTCATCTTCTACTTAAATCTGAACAGCTGGAGATCTGAAATAAAAACGCTGGCATCATATGTTTGGCTTCCATGTTTCATATACAGGTCCTGAACTTAAGCATACTAAGATGCTTTGTAATCAATTTGAAATAATCATTTCACTTGAGGTCCCATGGAGCAGCTAGCCTGACTTCCCTGGCCAATTTATGTTCTGCCATATATATTTTTTTTTTTTTTTTTAAAAAAGTCTTTCACAAAGTAGCCACTGGAGGAGAACTATGTAGAGCAAGTCTGCAGTCAAATTTGTTCCGTGTAATCAGTCAACCTTAGTAATCTAACAGCTGCGACTAAAATTCCACCGTGAAAGTAACATTTGATTAGATGGTATACTTTCAAAAAGACGACAAGTCTGCAAACAAATCAAACATCAATGTGACAAATTTGAGAACAAATATCACAAGCTAAACAAGAAGTATTTGTACACTTATTTAGAGCAATACCAGACTTTCAGAAAAAATTGACATTATCTATTAGCAAGTAGTTGGCATATTTTTTGCCTCTTAAGGCCCAAGTTGACCTCTTCAAGAGAAAGAGAAATTAAGACAGAAACCAGCTGTGCCTAATCGTAGTTTCTTCCCAGCCCATGGTTGTCCACCAGACAGACTGGCAAGTCATTAGCACTAATGGTTCATAAGCTTAACAAGATAGTTCATCTAATTAACTTCCTCCTTCACTTCATCCAGCCATATGATCAGATTCAGAAACAGAAGTACCTGAGTTTTTCGACTCAAATTGTATCATAGTTTTTTCACATGCTGAGAAGTCAGCCAAAGACATCCTTGTTTTCATCCCTGTCACTTGCAGTATTTCTTCCCCCCACATTAGGTACGCCACAAAACTCAGAAGGCTCAAATGTCACAAAGAACATTTAAAAAACACATATTAACCGTGTTACAATACCTGCAACAGGTCTTCACTGAGTACCTCTGTCTTCTCAGCCCTAAGGGAAGAAAAAACACCATTGTCAGACTAATAAGCATGTTCAGGGTCAAAAAATGCTACAATGCTTTCCACAGAACCCATTCAGTTTCAAGTTATAATCCCATTACGACCATTGCTGCAACCACCAGTGTGTTCACAGTCATACACAGCCCTGGCTGCCAGCCCCTGCACAGTGAACATGGATGACTTGCCCAGCACAGGTTGTTTGGGAAAGCCTGACATTCCTGGAATCCTCAGCCCACAGCATGAATCCACTGCACCAAGCTCTAAATGGTATTTCAGAGTACACACGGATTAACATAAAGCAAACTGGAATCCTGAGTAACTTCACTTGAATGCAAAGATGTATTGAAGCAACTTGAATTTCACTCCATGTTGTTAATCCAGTAATGTTATCAATGCACCTGAAGGTAAAGGAGTATAAAGGCATGAGAAAAGTAGGCCAGCCAACTTCATCATTTTATATTTTACCACTGCAGAGCTTTATCAATCAGCAGTCAGTGGAAATGCTAGCCTGAATACCTTCCCTTAACCTTACATGCAGACAACCTTCACCAGAAACCTCCCATGACCTCATTTTGCTCACTTCCATAATACTAAAAGAAAAGATTTATTACTTAAAAAGATCATCAGAAGTTAATAGTCTTCCCAGTAATGGTCTACGCTCAACAGACAAATATCTGAATATTTACACATACTTCCAGTCAAAATATTAACCGTTGTTACAAATATACTCAAACCTTTACGCATACAATTCCACACCTTTTTCCAATCCCAGTTTATAGATAAACTTTGAATTGTTTAATGATGACACAGATTTGTTTTGTGTTGACTCACTTGCTGTAACACTGCTTTACCCTATCTTTGCTAGATCTATAAAATAAAAGATAAATTTAGTTCACCCATGATCTCTTCTACTTGACTGCTCACCATTACTACACGTCTATTACTACAGAGGACCGGGAGGTACTCTAGTACACTCCATTTTCCTCTTCTGGGTTTCCCCTGCTGCTGTCAAGAGCTCCTCATCTACTACACCGACTTCCTTCTGATCCTGCAATCTGTTTAATAACCTACTGCAAAACTGGTCATGCACAGAAAGTTCATTTTCTTGATCAGGCTTCATCAGCTCAACATGCGAAGTGCCTCCAGAGACAATATTCACCTGCTTTAAGTCTGGGGGGTGTGGGGGAGCGTTGTTTGTTTTTAAGGCATTTGACTTCAATTTCACAGCACATTATCTGCTTGAACTATTTGTGAACCATAAGGTGATTAATGATTAAATACCAGAATGCAGTAATGCTCAAAACCTCAACAAGACTAAGACAAAAGCCACTTAAATAACTTTTGACAGCAACATAAACTGCAAGCACTGTAACATTTGGTTAGGAAGGCACATACAAGATTGATAAACTTTTCTTCCACACAAACAGAAATATTGCATTTTATCGAAATTATATCCTGAGAGCTATTATTTCATTAGATTTTTAATTTTATTTTTAGTCTTGCAAAATCCCACCATAAACTACATGGAAGAACTACAGTGTAAGAATACTCCAGTTGTAACAGCACATTCTTAAACAGATTTTATTCTAACCTTAAGTGGCAATTACTACACACATCAGCTGATTTGATTGAAGAATATAGAGCTACTAAATATTTCTACAGAAGCATAATGTTGTGCATTATAATGGCTTAACACAAAATTCTTGAGCAGTTTTCTGTCCTTCGACTGACTGCATAAGAGATGAGCCACTTCTATTTCTAAAACTGAATTTCATAGTGTACATGACTTTCATGAAGAAGCTGTATTTACCATGGCTAACATGGCTTTTGATTTCAAACACGATTTTCTTCCCAGTCCTGTTTTCCACAGGTGAGCAGATGCTTTTCACTAACAGCTTTTACAAAGGTAAATTTTACTCACCTTTACGAAAGGCTGTATGGCAGAGTCTATACAATGCTATCAAACGGGACATCGCCTTAGCTTTGTACCTTGCCTAGACACATCTTGGCAAACAGCTCACCTTAAGCACCAAGTCAGCCTAAGCAATGCATATAAAGAGGCACCAATTCAAATACCTGTTGTGCAAAATCCCACCCTGATCGAGATGGCACTCTGCACCAGAATCAACAGAGTGAAGGTGAAGGGGTGCAGCCCTGAGGAGGAAGCATGCTGAGCAGACTGTGCTTACCTGCCATAAGCTTGCTAAACAATACAGCTCAAGGTGTCTTCTGCAAAAACACAGACTTCTTTCAACAACAGATACAGTAATTTATAAATAAAATGGCCTGTTGGAAATGATTTGATTTTGATATTTAAGAATTGCTACTTGCAGTTCCCACTATATTAAGATTTTCTAGTTAAAGCAAACAGCACTTAACAAAAAGGTTAGTGTGGCAGTTTACTTGAGCTCCGGCAGCTGGCCTGCTAGTGGGCTCAATCTTTCCAGGGTAACTTGGAAAAGCAGTAGCAGCGCCACACACACGGTGTAGAGGGATTAACTACGTATAACACAGGTATGGCAAAAATAATGGGCAAGCAGCTGCCTTCTCCATCTTCACGTATATCCAGGTCTCAGTTTCCTTCTTTCGCCTAGAAATCTGCTTAAGAAAAAAACGCAACTGGTTTCTACGTCTACATTACGCAACTGACTCCCCGTATATCTCTACAGTCCCTAATTTGGCTCAGTGTAAGAGAAAGTCAGATTAGACTAAAGCATTTCAGCAGTTCATTCACCCTGGATGCTGACACACTTACATACTGACGTGATATGAAACAGACACCACAGAAGTGAAGATCCAACATGCCAGAAGAGAACACACAACTTTAAACTAACTGGCAGTTTTAGGAAATAAAACAGCCACCTCAGGTGGCGTAATACAAAACAACTTCTAAGAACATTTAGAGTACTTTTAACTGGGTATGTACACATCATTAAAACCACTGAACTGCTGATAATCACCAGAATAGTGACTGACTGAGAGTTCACAGAATTTTTCCCACCCATGCAGCAATAATCAAATTACTACAGGATTTCGTAAGTTCACTTTTAGCTTCTGGGAATCACAAAATGCATTTTATAGAAATTATCTTTAGAGGAAACAACATCCCTTCTAACATTATCCCGTATTTGTGTGCAACAGAACCTTTCATTATACTGCTATAAAGTTACTGGGTGCTTTTGAATGGCTGTTGCCACAAAATTAATTTAAAACCACCACAACAGTAGAATACAGTTTCCATACAACTCTAATTGATTAAAAGTTTGACTTCTCCTTCCCTTCCTTTTTCCTAGGAAATTATGTCTGTTGGAGTGAAAAGCAAAGACGGCTCAGTAATAATGTGCTAGCAGAAGTTTGTTTCCATTTTAAATATGGTTACCCACAGATTATATATCATTATGTGAAGTGCAAAACAATTTTCAAATATTTATCTTAAGCACTCTTTGTACACCTAACTGGTTTATCAAGGATTTAAAGTCACAGCTTGAAAATCCGGATCTCCTCCTGTGAAGCCAGGGATGTTTTCCCCAGCCGTCGGTGGCGGCAGGACAGCGTCACCAGGCCAGTGCTGATTTAGAAAAGCCACCGATGATGATGTCAGGTTCGGAAATGCAGAGAGGGAAGACCTCACCCTTCCTGCAGGCCCACATTCCACCTTTAATAAGCCAAGAAAGAGCCACTAAATACTACCATTTTTCAGCGACCATAACCATGAAACAGAAAATGCAACCTTGTGATAGCCGCACGGCCTATCTCCTTACGGAGCAGGGAGACAGCCACCAACCATCAAAGGTACCTCTGTCTCCCTCTGAATAACAGGTACTACTAGTTTAAAGTTTAAATCTAACTGCAGCTTCGTGGGACGCTAACTCCTTCTGCCAGCTAATTAGAGAGTTAGTAAACTTGTAGAAAATAACAGAACTTCTTTTTCACTGCTACTTAAAAGTTTCTGTCCTTGTTAGGTCTTGTTTGTATCTTATCTAGTTGGTAGCACGAAGCGATGAAGAAATCCTTCTGGAATCACAAACTGATTAAGAATTGGAAGGTTTAGTTGCAGAGAGGGTTCCCAAGGGCTTTCTCAAGCCCAGCAGCATTGGAAGCTGGCCTCCAGCTTGGAGACCCCCTGCTGCCAGCTTCCCCCACGAGACATCATGAACACAGCCTGTCCCAAACTGAGATCACGAAGCCCAGGCTACAGCAGCTACGGCTGTTTATGTTCCCAGCAGCTAAACTCGACACAGTCCAAACAGTTAATTCTCAGTTGCAAAATGAGGTCCCTCCAAGCCATTACTAATGGGGAAAGCATGCCCTGCCCTCCAAGCCCCTCCCGCACGCCGGGGGCCCCAAACGTGCCATTTGTGATCGAGTAGTTTGTGCAGGAGCCACCTCCGTGCTTCCAGCTGGCAGGATCTGCAGGCATGCAGCAGGGAAACGGGAACCTGCCCAGCCCTGTGCCTCCCAACACCTCTGGCGACAGAGGTGGCGTGAGAGGGGAAAGAGCACGACACCAGCAGCATCCTGAGGGACACCGGGCTCTGCACACAGGGCTTGGCATCACACCCCACCGCAGCAGCGGCACACAGGCTGTTCAGCTGTCTGAACAGAAGATAGCTGCTAGCCCACTGGAAGCAGGAACTGGGCTGGTTCCCCGGGAAAGGAAGGTTTCTGAGAACTGAAAGTGAAGGTCTTCCTGCTATAACACTAGGCAGGCTACCTGTTAATGCCAGAACCTTTGCATGAATCAACTGGTACAAAGTTTTTCAATTAAAATTCAGAATGCATTTTAAAAGACTGATTTTGAAAACAGAACTGATCATTTGTTACAGCTATAATCACCCCTTTAAAGAATAAAGCGGCTAAAACCACTGAATTCCATAAAAACAGTACTTTCACACCGAGTTCGCACAACGTCCTGCTCACCATGCAGGGCTCCGTGGGCTGCTGTCGGTGGGAGCTGAAAGCAGCTCTTCATTTCATCCCTGCCCCTCTCCTGCACTGATGCAACAACTGGTTCAGCCGGGGTGCAAGCCAGGTCAGGCAGCCAAGCTGCCTGAAAATAAGCTGACCGAAACAGTTCCTTTTCGGCCAAATCAGCTCCCCAAATTCACCCTTCAGACAAATAACCTCGCTGATGCAGCTCCGGGGTGGGAACAGGCAGCAAAGAACAAGTTGAGCTATGAGTACAGCTCAGTAGGTGAACGTCAGATTCCTCAAAGACAGACAAAAAACCTGAGCAGAGCTAACTTCTCATTTTCTGCTACCATAACACTGAGAAGCTGTAATTCTCAACAAAATTTCTGTTGCCAAATTGATTCTTTGAACATTTTTTCTTTTCTATTTAAGACAGAAGACAGTGTACTTAACATGAAATATGTCATGCCACATAAATGCTGGTGTTGTTTTCTATCTGGAGATGGCATGGCCAGAAGTAACTGCCTTCGCTCACTCCAAGCAAAAAATCCAAGAGGTCGAGAGTGAAAAGACTGTATTTTTTATTCTAGACATGTTAATTACAATACCTTAGCTTGCTGTAACACTTTAAAAATTTATTGCATGTGCCCCCAGCCGGCCTCCTCTCTAAGTGTTTTATAGTATCATTCATTTTATTTCTTTCCTTCTTTCCAGAAAGGCCCAGCCCAGCCTGCAGCACAGTTCAGGGTGCAGGGCTCTGCTGCAGCTTGCTGCCTGGCTCAGCTGTGAGCAGGGTGGGCAGAACAGCTCTCACCCCACAGGCTTAAAACTGGTCCCTTCACTTTTTATTTTACAACTCCTTCATACTTTCAGGCCAGAAGTCTTCTCTGTGTATCTGGAAACTGCAGATGAGAATTCCTGAGATAAAAGTGTATGTTCCATGGGGAAAGAATTTTCATTTCCATGCATAAAATGAAGTGGCTCTATTAAGAGATTTAAAAAAAAAAAAAAAAAAAAAAAAAGCTTCATTAACCAGTACTTGAGATCTCACTGGCTTCACAGCAGGGTCCTGCCTACGACCACGGCATCAGCCCTGACCCATGGGCTGGTCTCCAGAGCAGGTCAAAGCTACAAAACCAGTAGAAATTTATGCTCCTGAACAGCCAACAAGGGCGGAACAAGAGCAAACCTGACATGAAGAGCCATAAAAACTTGGACATTCACAACAGAACAAGTGACTCAGTTCAAATGTCAAAGTGGAAACAGAAACCTTGACTCACGCATGGCAGATGGGAGGTGGAGCTGGCGGGAGGTGATGCCACTGGAGGGCAGTTTGCTTCATGGAGAAACGGCAAGTCCGCGTTCCTAACTCTGGAAATATTTCAGCAGAAGCAAGGAGACATCCACCCGAAATATGAGTCAAAATTAAAGCTAGCCTTCCCTGCTGTTTGATTTTCCTTAAACAAAGCATTTGTTTGTTACCACCAATAACCGAATCAGCTCTGATGGTGAGCGAACACTTCTGAGCACCTTCGCCGGTGCTGCGCTGGCAGCACATCCTGCCTGCTCTGCACATACAATAGGCAGGATCTGCTGCCAGGAAAAATGAAAGAATCAGCAGCTCTGTTCCAAAACAAGGAATCCAGAATTAGATGACAATTTCCCTTCTAAAAGCTTAGCTTTTTTAACGTTCACTAAGACAGACTTCATAGAAAACATAACTTAAAGGTGTTTCAGGACTATCAGTTTGCTTTTCCCCATTTGACATTGTGGTAAGTTTCCAGGAACAGGCTTCCCTTTTAAGCTGGGTAAACCTTTCTGCATTTTATAATCCACGTTAAAGGAACCTAATTATTAAAAACATCAAATAATTTTAAAATTAAATAAAAATTTCCATCGGGGAAAGAGCTGAAACAGCTGAACATAACCGGAGACAAACTCGGTGATACCTTTTCAAGGGCGCAGGAAAAGCGACTGCTGGTGTCATTTACTGTGCACTTTAAGCGACTGCTGCAATCAGTACCCAAACGTGAGATAAATCATTGTCCAGGGTAGATTCTCCCTTAACTTTTACTTGGTTTCGACTTCAAGAAATCAAGGTGATGCAGGGAACCTCTTGTTTTCCAGCTCAGAAAAACATGACAAGGTTTGCCTGGCCCCTTCCTCCTCCCAGGCAGCCAGGCTCACACCAACACTCCTTACCTGAACTAGAATTTAAAATACAGAATTTAAAATACCTATTTCTCACTCCCCAGATTCTGCATTTCTAAATGTTTTTCAGCAGTTGAGATCTTTAACACACTAAAGGATCCTTCTGTGCAACTGGAAAGCAAAAAATCCTACAATTGTGGTCTTCATAAACGTATAAATTAAAGGTCACTTTTCAAAACCACTTTATTACAAAGGATTTATTTTGCTTCCTTTGGCAGCCTGCAGCATATACTCAGCTTTGTGGAAATACTGTAGGAGTTTGGTTTCACCTGCACAGCATTTTGAAGACGAGCCACAGCAGAAATGTGTTTGGCCAAGTACACCTCTCACCGGAGAAACCAAGTTCATTGTATCACACAAGCCCCAAATTAATCCCATTTTGACTCCCTGCCATTAAAAAAAAACAAACACAAAACCAGCATTCATACTGAAAGGTGACAAATCGGGATCCTCAGTGTGGTTGATTTTTTTCCAAAGAAAGTAGCATGACCCAAGATAAGTATCAATATTGTCAGAGTTCTTTTTAAACATTCTAAAATCACTGCAGAATGACTGTCAGATGATAGTCACCATTTTTAATATTACTTAGTATTTAGGGAACACCACTCACCACCAGTCACCAGTTAGGCTTTGAGTTTGCCTAGTATCTGCATTTTTCACCCAAATTAACAAGAGACACTTTTGCACAAGTATTAAAATTACTTTCATCATAAATCTGGTGACTGCCAATGCTTCAGTGGCAGTAGCAGAAATCACACCAAAGGCTGCTGTTTCGGACAAGATAACCCTCCAGCTCACTTTCTATGGAAAGTCCTCAGTGCAGAAACAGTTTTCATACTAAAACTGGTGACACTCAAGTCACCAGTTTTAACTCATGCAGCTACTTAATCTTCTGCACTTCTAATCCTTTAGAAGTGCTTTAAAAAAATGGTGCATCACCACAAGACACCAAAATACTTCATGAATCATGATCTCTATCTCCAGAAACCCAAAACTACAATTCAGGCCTCACTAAATTGATAAAGATTTCTGCTCCTTTGTCTTCCTTCTTCATTTTCTCCACTGAGTTCCTTCACCAAATGTTGCTTGGTCGCTCAATCTAAAAGCTGCAACTTTGATCTCTTCTATAATCTCAGCCATCCGATGCTGAAGGATGAAGCCTGCCTGCTCTAATTAAAGGCAGACCAGGCTTTAGGGAGATTATCATCTTGGAAAAAAAGCAGACTGTTCCTTTGCAGTTGCAGGGAAACCCACGACAGACTGTTCACATTAGGGGATCTGAAATTCCTTCGTAAGTGAAATGGATCCAAGGCTCCTCTCCCAAGCGAGGCAGTAAATTTAGCTACTTAGAACAACCACGGCTCAAGCCAAATCCTATTTTAGGGACACTCTCGGAGGTACAGTCGCTGCAGTGAGGCCCTGTGCTGCCCTTCAGAACTCCAGTCCCTCCTTGTCAAAATATACACTTGTTTTTAATACTAGATGTTGAGAATTAAACCAAATATGGTGCAGTGTGAAAAAAAACAAACAAATGTTCAGTTAAGTCTATGTAACAAAGCTAGGTAGACAATTTTGAGCCACATGCACTGCAAATTTGAGATTAATGTAAGCTACGCTTTCTATATGGCAAAAATACAGTTGTGGTTCAGATGCAGAACCAGATTTAAAGCAGTTTTGTTTGATGAAGTGATGTTTCAGTGAGCAGGCTTTGATGAGTCTGATAGCTTTTAAACTTCTGGATACAAACAAAAATTTACATTTAAGTGCTTCCAGTTGACTACTGTCCCAGCAAATCAAATACTTACTGCTAATCTACTATTTCATACCACGAACAAAAATTTAGCTAATCAAGCTCTCCTTGCATGCTTTTTGACTTCCAAAAACCCCAAACCTCCACTCACACTGTATGTTAGGCCAATATAACAAAACATGGCTTGTTTTGAAAAAGTGCATTTGATATGTGAAAGTACTAATACCTTCAGAAGGAAAAAGCAAAGTGCTGCTGCTGGGGATTAAAATTCTCAATGCTTAAATCCAGTCACGACAAAACTAGCAGTGGTCATATGTTTTTTTCCAAAGTAAACACTCCTGTGTCAAGGTGTCACAAATTAGCATTAAAAAAACCCCAAGGAATCTGAGGCAAAGCTAAGCTACATAAGAAACTTTCTAAACTTATCTTAAAGGGGAAAAAGCAAGGCATAAAAAAGCACAGTAAAGAATTACAATGTACATTTCTCATGCTAAGTACACTCTACTTCACATTACTACAAAACCTGAACTTTCCAAACATGTCAGTTTACTAATATAACTTATTTTTAAAAAAGTATACAAACATCCTTACATGATGTCTTGGTAAAAAAAAAAAATTAATATTTAACTGCCCAGTATTTATTTACATTAAAAAGTTTATTTTCACACAAGGTCTTTCCCTCCTTCAAGCAAGAAACAATCTTTTTGTTGAAATAATTTTATCTAGAATTAGCTGGGTACAATTTTGATCTAAGAGACAGCAGCACAGAAAGCAACGTAAATCATTATTGAATTTGTTATTCCTTAATCTCAGGTGCAATTTTACATTCCCTGTATGCCAACACAAATGCAGCTGCTGCCAAAATGGGAATTCTCGCTGCTGCCTTTGTGCTCCAGCAGCACTCGCAACCAAGCCACATCAGAGCACTAGGTCTAGCTGAAAATGAACCTGGCTGAAGAGCAGCAATAAATCAGCCTGCAGCCACCTCCCTTCCCTGGGCTGGCTCTCCAGAGCTGCCCGCCTTGTCCCTCCACAGCAGCCTGAATTTGCGCCAGCTTGAGTCACCACCAAATCAAACCCACAGCAACGAGCAAACACTGGATTCCTCCATCACATGATTCCCTACAACCTTTCTCCTTTCAAGAGTCCTGTCTGAAGCAGTCCTCCCTCCAGGTACAGCTCCTTACATCCCTCCCCTGCATCAGCAGCAAAGGCAGCTCAGACTGGAATTACATCCAATAAATTACTGGTTTCCAGTTGTCTTGGCCCCCTCCCTAGGCCACCCCATGGCTGCACCACTCCCTGCCTGTGGGCGGGGGAGCTGGCACCAGTGCAGACTGGGCAGGGAGAGGGGAAATCTGTCCCTTTTAGCAACAGCAGCTACTTAAGATCAGCTTAAACTGCACCCTGGGGCCAACATTTCATGAACACGGAGGTGACATCAGCTGGCAGAACTGCCGAAAAAAGCTGTTGTGTCCTCCCTCCTACCATTCTCAGCTGCTTGCACAAGCATCTCCACTAGTCAACAGCTCAAAGGACTGACCTGGCTGGAAGAAAACCCATTTTTCAGTCAGATTAACTTCACCGCGGAAATCAAACATGCACGCACAAAGAAAGGGTGGGAATAAACGGAAGGGCAGTAGGGAGTCAAGGCATGGCAGCAAGGGCACTGCTGCAAAGCATGATGCAGTTGTACACCCTGACCACAGTTAAGGCAGCAGCTGATGTTTCTGGATAAGAGAATGGCTCATGAATTTCCTACACGTGGGTTTGGCAGCTTTTAGTTTTAGACAAGGACCAGTCCCCTTGCCAAACCACCTGCTGACATGAGAACTCCTTCACGTTTAGAAGGGGGAAAAAAATCCAAACCCTCAACCAACAAACCACCAAAAAACCCTCAAATAAGACATGGCTTTCCATTCTAGCCACAAAACAGGTGGATTGCCCACTAACTCAAGACACTTAAATTTTACTATTTCTTTTACCAGAAGTCCTGCATTGTCAATCACTAGAAAAGACTCCAAGAGGCAGTACTCTTTGCCTTTTGCAAAGACAAACTTTTTGCAGTGCAGGTATGTTTGAATAGGAAAAATATGCAATACGGGAATGAGCAAAATACACCAAATTGCTAAAAAAATCCTGGGTGTTTTTTGCATATTTATTTGCTTTTTTGCACTTTGGCAGGACATTTCAGCTACATATTACCTTGCATAAGTGTCAAAAAATTCCAATCCAGAAATGAACATTTCACCAAAGGTAAAGCTGTTCTTAATTTTATATACTGTCCAGACAGGTCTATTTTAAGTTCGGGGATTCACAAAACTGGCAAGAGAAAGCCTTAGAAAAGGAACCAAACTGAATCAACACAAGAAGTAAAACAAGGAAACACAGAAAAGGCAGAACAACGAAGTAGGAATAGAAAGTAAGAATGCAAAAAAGAATTGGAAGCTTTGGATCAACAGTAAAAAAGGTATAAGGAAATCCAGGGACTTGAAGTTACACGAAATTGACTGAGGGTAGTGACAAAAAGGGATTACTCTTCATGCCTACTATTTCACAGTGAAGCCTTTGCACTGATTTTCTGATCAGTAGCCACGATTAACAATTAATGGCTGAACCCTTTATTATGTTTCACCAATAGGAAAGAGAGTTTCTGAGCTGAGTCTGACAATTAGCCTGCAACTGAGACGACTCATCCAATTACTGGGGTTTACTGCACTGGATATATACGTCTGTTTTTATGTTGCTTAGATACAGCATATACAAGACCATACTGATGTGTATAACATGCAGAATCATGCCATTACTGCCCTGCCATGTGTTGCACACGATGCTTTTTGCTGTTCCAGCATGAAACTGAAAGTTAACTCTATCACTAGATTTCCAAGAAGGAAATACAAGCCTTGGAGTTAATAGTCTAATCAAGGTTTATTAGCCTGTACTGCACTTCAACACACACCTGGACCTGCTGTTACAAAACCAGGATTATTCTATCCTACTGTTCCATTCCCACAAAAAATATCAGATCAGAACACTTAATCTGCGTATTAAATCGGCCTACAGCAAAACAAACCAGTTAAATGTTCGACTGAAATAGAAGCTGCAACAGTTTGGTTCACACATTTGTTTTTCTGTATGAAAATGCTAGCTTTCTATCTTCATTTTCTACAGAACATTTTAATCAGGTGGATTAATATCTTCTATATATTGCTTGATAATTAGTTCATAGATGCCAAAAAAGTTTGCATTTGAATAAACCTCTGTACTTCTCAAAGCTACATCACAGCCACAACTTTCCAATCTGCAAGCAAGGCAATTCATCTTCTAAAAAAGGGCCAACCTTGTAACTTAATTTTCCTGTCACTAGCTAAAGTAGGTTTTTGTAGCCTTAACTCTGTCACCAAGGACGTGTGTACACATGCACAACAAGTGGCATGCTCCGACAGTATTAACAGCTCTCAGCAATGACCTACCTGTTCTGTACAGGTTACCAGTCACCAGCTGTACAAGTTACCGGTTTTCTTTTTATTAAATTTTCACTCTGGAGGTGTCACTGGTATCTTGAGAAACATGCAATCTAGCCAACGAATATATTTATACAAAAATCGCAGTCCAGCAATTTCTGGCAGAGGACAACTTGTAAGCCAGAAGGAAAAAAAAATCCTCCATTATTGATCCTTCTCACCTAAAACTGATTTGGGTATTTTGCATACTCAGTTTTTGCAGATCCCCTGGCTCTTTGATTCAGTCTGCTGCAGTCCCTCCAGGATGTGCCTGTCATTTTGCAATGCAATTAACTTCACAAGAAAACAATCTGTGTCAAGGAAAAAAAAAAAGGCTCCACCTCACTGACAAGAACTTGTGACCTAACCCAGCTGGCCTGTATTTATGAAAGCTGTTTCCTGTTGAGACAGCAGGACTGTCCAAGCATAAGATGCACAACTATTCTGACATGCTTTTATCAGCAATGGAATAGCCATTACAAACTCTAAGCTTTTAAGACAACTTGGTTCCTAAGGAATAAATCTTAACCAAAACGTTCAAATTCATTCAACGAAGCAATGTTGCAGATAAAAAGGATATTCGAAAGTTCCCCATTTTTTTTTCTTGTCTAGACGGCAAGTGCTGCTTTAAGCATGACAGTGTCAGTGAGGATCAAATTTAGCCTTCCTTTCAAGACTGGTACCTGTAACAATCAAACAGCCCTGACAAAATGAGGTAATCAAGCACAATGATCTGTTAGAAATCACTTGATATGTCACCACCAACTGCTGTGAAGCTACTCTGTTCTGAAGTACCAGAGATCAGCCCTACCTTACCCAGTTTAATTGGCATTATTAAGCTCCCATTGGTTTCAGACCAGAGCTGTGCCATGGCAAACAGGGGACAGCTAATTACTGCTTTATGTAAGACCTAACACTGGGCTGGAAGTTCCCCTAAAGCACTAAAAAAAATGGAGCTACTTCTTTTATGCCATGAAACCTCTCTTTCTGGAAATGGTACATAATACTAGAAGACATCTCTAAGACACTAAGACCCTTTTCATTTAACCACATCCTAAAAAGACCATATGTATTTGGCATTTCATCGTTTGCTAGTACAATGACCTCTAAAGAGCAGTTCTGGTCACAGACCCATTATCATAACCTAAAAATACCGTGCAAGTATCTAAGAAATACATTTGCTTTCATAAATTCCAAGTGTATCACATTACAGCATCAAGTTGAAACAGCTTGTTAGATCACTTTAGCTATTTTGGCAGATTAAATCATTACTATTTTAGGATTTTGACTCTGAGCATAACCTGATATTAAAATTATTTGCTCTGAATAACACCATCAGATCAAGTTAGAATCAAGGAATCACAACTTCACCCACAAAGAGGGTAATACCAAGATTATTTTGTTTATATGAATAAATACCAGAAGAGTTGGACTCCACCTCCAGAGTGCAGTTGCACAGCTAACCACTATATTGCTGCCCTAGACCCTTCAAAACCTTGTGAAACCACCTGAGAAAAATCTGCAGAGAAAAATGACATTTTATTAATCATTTTAAGGCAACATAAGACTGTGCTTTCCTGAGACAGATGCGCCCTTTACCCTTGCTGTGCAGTCCTGACCCCCCAGCAGAAGAGGAAGCCCAAGATGATCCAGTTACAACAGGTCTTATGCTGTATGTCTGTCTATTGTGAATATTTTATCAGTCCTCTGATCTATTTCATCAAGCAGCAGCATGATGAACAGAGCCAAAAGAGATGAGGGCATGCACACAAGAGGACAATTAATATTTCCTAAATCCCTGAGTATGGAATCCTTTTAATTTTTTTCTGCAACAAAAATCTCAAGTATTTCACACACTGCCCACTCAGCAGTTGACACACCAGTCTGCCACAAAGTTATTACATAACTTTTTTCTTCTAACCAACAGGCTGTAGCTAGTTCTCGCCTGGAAAGCACAACATTTTATGAAGGTACCTTCAAGTCAACACAATATAGCACAACTAAACCAAGTCATTTTTCACCACCAAATACCAGAAATTTTTATGTAAGTTCGAAAAGCATTTTCTGCATCTATTAAGGAGAAGCAAAATAACTGAAGCTTCATCTGCCCTGGCAGCACCCACGGCTCAGGAAAATAAGATAACACACTCAGGGGCTCATTCTCACATCGCAGGCACAGAAAAACATGTTTCTCTCATACAAGATCCACTTAGCATGAAGATAAGTAGTTGAAACTATCACAATTTGGACTTTGAGAAGCCGGGGAGCAGACCACAGCTTCAACACATTCTTCAGCTGTTCGGTAAGGTGGAGCTTTACATTAGCAATGATGGGCAATCTGTGCATGGACCACCACAAGCCTGGTGCTATCGGACATCAACCACACCGAAGTCACCTCTGGCTCAGGAAGCTCCTGAGATAGACACAGCTGATGGCCGTGAGAACATGTGTGGGAAACACTACGGGATACTGGAGCCTTGCACCCTTCCTTCCCACGTTGTCAGCTTCTGGACGCTGGGCAAGGCAGACTCAGCCCAGTTGAGGCACTCCTTGGTTTTCATGTGGTCTGGAACTGGATCACAAGTGATGAGGCTTTTTAAACCAAGGGCTGAGCAAATACTTACTCATTGATTTAAAACCTGTTGCTGCCCTTATAAGAGCACTCCAAATGCAACATGAAGCATCTACAAAGTTTCATACAGTGGTTTTCTGGAAAACACCATACTGCAATGCACTAAGCACAGCATTACACACAGCTAATAACTTCTGCCAAGGAGTAACTTTCTCAAAAACACAGCATAATTTCTTAACAGTTTCTAATCTTAAGGATTCTTAACAGCCTAGACTTTAAAGCAACCGGAGGTCATCTTGGTCCCAGAGGAATTAAGAGATACTGATAACTGGCTGCCTTTACAAAACTTGGAGGGAACACCTATAAGCAGGCCAGAACACACTCCTTTGTTTTCTGGCCATCTGCTCACAGACAAAACCTCTCTTCTTACCAGGGGTTCCAGTACAGCAAGTCAGCTTCTCCCCAGCAGCAGCAGGTGTTCAGCCTCACAGACCTCACCAGCTCACAAGCTGTCCACCAAGGCAGAACAATTGAAGAAAGTCACTACGAAGTCCTCAACTTGGGTAAACTCAGGTAATTTTTCCTTTGGCTTTAGCAATGTGCTTTGAATAGCACATTAATCAACGGGATTAACAGGCACGCTCACAAAATTTAATCTAGATTATAGCTTGGACACAATTTATATCCACAAACTACTCCATTTGTTGCTGCGTTAATGGCAGTCACACACACACTGACAAGTGCCAAGTCCTACCACAAGAAGCAGCCCCAAACTGAAAACATAATAGCAGCATGTTTTCCTATAATTGGAAGTTTGTACTGTTAGAAAAATCAGATTCCTGAGCTGCACAAGGCATTACATTGTGTCAGTTTTCCCCAAAGGGTGCAGGAAACAGATAAATATGCAGATACCAAGAGACTTTGTTGATACGCTGCTGAGGCTGAGCAGCAGTGTTAAAGGGGTAGCTGCTGCTACTTCGCTTGCTTACACCTCAGACAGAAACACCATTTCACAAAGTTCTGCACTTCTGCGCAGCCTGTACAGTAGCCTAGAAGTGGCTAAGCAGTAATGAGCAGTTTTATGCAGCTGCATACACCAACTCCAGCGTTTCAGGCAATACAAAGCTTACTGCCTCCTTGCTCTGCCTGTTCAACAGCCAAACTACCAACACACAGATGTTTAGATAATGCATTCCCTTTGCTGTGAGTATACGAGTGCTTTAGCATTCGCACACATTTTATTTCAATCAGTCCTTGACAGTTAGTTACATGAAATCCAAAGGTCTGCACATGTTCAGCAAAACAGATCTTCCCTAATTTCATCTGCTCAGACTCTTTAAACCCGTTACCGAATTGATCTGCCATCCAGAAAGATCCAAGTCAATTTTCTAATTAAAGAGACTTCAAGCTTCATTTGGAGATAAACAGGAAATGCTTAAGATAACTATTATAAACACTGAACTGAGATTTTTCTTTTCATGAGTACTCAGACACAAATGCCAACCTAAAAGACCAAGTACAAAGCAGATCTCCCCCTGCCTGTAAATATGAACGTATTTCAGTGTTGTTTACCACCTTTTCAAATGTCTTTGCCAATGACAACACGCACTCCAAGTAAATAACATTTATCATATTTAACTTTTTTTAAAAGAATGTTTGGGTGAGCCTGAAATTTTCAGATTCTGGGGACATACTCAGTGTTTAAAATTTTTTTTTTCCACACAAGAACTAGAAAAACATTAAAGAAATATTTCTTTGACATTAAATGGCATTGCAGGGTTCATGTTATACTGACTGAAGTGTTATGGACTTAACAGAGACAAGTGCACACTTATTTTACCACCCTGGATGCTTCAAAAAGCTAGTTTGTAAAGTACTAGCGACAAAACCCAAAGAAGTAGAAGAACGTCCTTTAGCAATAACTCACAGAACAATTCTGAAAAAGACTAGAACCAATGGATAACACTGTAGCGGGAAGAAAAAAATTAATAACTTGGATCACCCACTTTTCCTGTGAAGTATTACTAAAAATTATTGTTTTCCAGCTGGTCTTTCCCTATACAAATCAAATGTAGGTAGTTCCTTACTGTACAGAATCATTCAATAATATTACACTAAAGCAAGTTAAAATGACTGTTACAATAACATTGATTCCAACTTACAGATTGCCAAGTGGCTTGAAGAAATACTAAATATAGTTTAGCATAGTAACTTTTATGCAGGGCATGAGCTATTAAAAGATATGTTCAAATAGTCCTGTTGAGTCACAGTAATGTCATGTGTACAGGGCCTGGAGAAACCTATCTGTACACAAGAAACTGTATTTAAACAGTGGCAGACTAGTAAAGAAGCTATAGTAAGTTAGTTTCTTGCATAAAAAAAAGATCATTCTAAGGTGGTTTGTGGTCTCTTCCAGATTTCTAATTAGTCAGATCTGCCTGTCCCTGGTTTAAATTACTGTTAGAGCCCAAGGGCAGATAGAGTATCTCTCCTAGTAAAGACAGTAAGTATATCCACCTATTTATCAGTCTTGATCTTAGATGACTTCACCAGACCTAAACTTTCCAGACCAGTTGGCTAGAGTAATTTTTAATCTGCATGGTACTCTGTTGATCGCACCTAAAAGATTAAAACAGAAATTGATGGGAACAACATTAATAGTTGTGTCCCCAGAGGCAGGAAAGCCCAACTCACGTAAAATAGTAAGACAGTCTAACGAGTGTCATTAATTACCAACCTGTTTTTCTGTAAGCAAACAGCATGATACAAACACCTCTATGGACTCATTCCTCACATAAATTACTTCGCTATGTAGTTCAAATGCTTATTAGTGTATCATTTGAAAGCCTTTAATGACAATACCTCTGAACATTTATTTTCATTAGAGATGACTGCAACTATAAAGTAGAATACTTCCCGAGCTTCTCATCAAGATCTGTCTCCCTTTGTAATTTACAAAAGGATATGAAAGCTCTAAGACAAGCACTCACAGATATCTGAAGAATTACCTTGTTGATGTCATACATAATATATCCTTTTCATTTCTGAGCCTAACACACAGCTGATCTGCTAGCACGAGTACCTGCTTACAAAGCATCCCAAGGAAAAGTACAACACACCAGGAAGGTAGTACCTCACCCCTTCAAATCTGTAAGACAGCATGTGCTAAAACATATTCCACAGCTTCCATTTCACCAAGTACTGTACCCAGATGAAGCACACACAAAATCTGTGTGTGGAACAGAAGAACTTTTCTCAGTGCGTACAAGCCTTGGTCCTCAAAACAGATGAAGGCTTAGTGGAATTAACACAAATCCATTAAAATCAATCTCAGCACACAGCCTCTAAGGAATCATAGGCCATCCGAAAATCATGACATTCAGAATGAACGTTATTCTTTTCTTCTCCACCCCCTTCTCACCCTTAATTTTTTAAGCCTAACTAGAAGTTTCAAGTTGTTTCCAATTGCTTGGGCTGGAGTTGATATATAGCTCAAAATAAAGTCAGATTTTTGAGATAGTTATTTTGCATGATTAGCTGTGTATCTGTCATGGTCAAGATGCCAGTTTATTCTGTTGCATTAATTCAGCTCATGCAGAACTAATTATTTCCTGGTAAGCCATGCCTCTGCTCCCCTGCATGCCCCAGCCCTGTCTCTTGTTAATTATCTCTGACTAGATTCAAGATCCTTCACGATGACACAAGAATCAACACACACTGAGATTCGCAGTTCGTTACTCTAGCTAAGACTGCCCCGAGGAAGTTCTGAAGCCACCTCCCAGTGAGAGGTGGTCACACAGTCGCCTGGCCCAGACTTGGACAGTCTCTGAAGCAGACGACACTACCCGAAACCAGCCAACGAAACTCGAGGGACCAGCACTTGAACTGTCAGTTTTCAATGAAAGGCAAAACACAGTTTCATTTCCCCCTTTCCTCCAGGTTTAAACAAGTAATTGATATTTCACTTTACAGGTTAACCAGCTTGAGTTGTTCCCCTCAGCAGAAATGCTTGCTTGCACACCTGCAGCACTTAAAACAAACCTGTCAAATACATAAAAAAATAAATACTAAGTGACAGATTGAATACTTGTCTTAAGGCGTTCAATGACATCCACAAGATAATTGCTGCAAAATATTTAACACATCTATTAATTATTGTGGAATCCTGTTCCACTCAGCTAATCCCCTCTTTAATTAGTTTCCTATATGTATTTCATAATTCTACATAATACTATCCACGCAGACTCATAGGCTTCCCATAAACACCATTCCTCTGCTCTAATGAAGGTCTTGCCCATCTTTTCTTATATTTCCATGCTAAGGTATTACTCCTCTGATCCTAAGTCACATATTTGTGGTACAAGGCCAAGGATGCCAACCTTCGGAAGCTGGCTGTAAGAAAGGTAGTATCATTCATACCTACAGCAAGCTGAACGAGATAAATGTCCCTTCGTTAAAGAGAACAAAACCATGGTAAAGACATCACTGATGCACAGCCAAGGGTTGCTGACCTCATGATAACATGCTTGTTCTCCCCACCCCTCAACTATGGTGAAAAAAGCTCTGAATGAGTGAAAAGCAGAAGACTATACCCCTTCCAAATACACCACCATGAAAAGCAACAGCCAGTCAAAGGTCACCCTTTGGAGCAGCATATTACACCAAAGAGTAGATGTCCCAGAAAAAGGTAGCTGGGAGCAGGCAGTCCCTACAACATCCCGAAGCACCCCAAGAGAGCCAGCAGAAATGGGGGGACGTGACCCCTCAGCGCAGATGCCCAAACTGCTCCTCCAAATACTGCTTCTCTTGTGGGGCGGCTTCTTCACCTGCTAGATCTCCCAGTGGCGTATGGGGCCTTGAAATACTGAACACTGAACCTCTTCAAGACATTTACATAACCAGAAAAGTCATTTTGACATAGGATTTGTCTCCTCATTCTGTCCAAGCATAAACAACTAACGAATGAGTTACACCAACTCAATGTAAACCCGCCTCAGCAGCAAGCTGCAAAAGTACCAGATGGGAAGCATACTGCAATTTCCCCCTGTCCCTTTTTTCCTTCAACATCACAAAACTGAAATGGTTCAGTCCTGGTTTTGGTACCCAGTGCCAGAAACACCTCCCTCTGCTAATACTGCCTGCAAGATCCTACTGAATGATGACTGTCGCATCTCCCACGTCTTCCAAGAGTTGTACAGTGCTTATCAAAACCAGAGAATGCAGCACTGCCTGAAATCTGAAAACCTCAGCCCTGATATTTGCAAGTGAAGCCAATTACAAATCTGCCACTACTAAATGATTTTACTTTGGGAAATGAAATAAGACCCTGGTGACTACTGGAATGCTTAGCTAATACATGAAATATAAGGACGCTAATAATATTAAATATTCACCAATTAACTTTAATAGCACATTTGATACACCTCTTGAAACAAAATGTTTTTGAAGTTAACTTTTATTAAAACGAAAGTGAACCATTTCTCCTTCTTTGTACACTGACTGGTCTAATCACGCCTGATTTCCTGATGAGTGTTGCAGGGCTCAGACATCCCTCTCACCTCCTCAGCTGGAGGACAGATGCACAAGCATTTCCAGAAATTACCTCTATCAAATCAAAGTCTTCACTAGACTGTGGGCTCCGACAGGCCTTAAAAACAGTTACTATTTCAAATGCTGTTTGTATCTAAGTGAACACCTAACACAAATTATTAATTTAAAAATCTTTACAGACAACAGGATATCTCAAAAGTCACTGCGAGGAAAACATTAAAGAAAAACAGGTTTGGGGAAAAACACTGTTTGGTTGTGTACATGAATGCACTGCACAACGTTAAGAGTACCTTCACCGAGTTTCCACTGTTACAGCTCCTATACGTACAGGTGATCATACACTGCAAAAGCCAACACAAACCTCCCAAGTTTTGTTTCTTTCCCTCCCATCCCCAAATCGCATCCATAAACTAAGTTTCCTGAGTTTCATTAGAATTAATGTAGAGGTACAGTGCTGCAAATCATTTCAATTACATAAGCATTTTTCTTTAACTTGGAAAGCCACAAATATTAAGGGCAGCAACAAGAGCAAGTACCACCTTGTGCTAACAAGACTATGCCAACAAAACCCTTGAAGGGTCAATTTGGCTCGTTCAAAGCACTTACGAACATGAGGATATAGTTTATATGTGAAAAAGGCAACAAGCACCAGTCAAAACTTTATGATTGCCCTCACTCTTCATTCTTTTCACTTCCATTCAAATAAAAGAAAAGTTTGTATGTTCTTGGGTAAAGAATCAATACAACTAACTTAAGATACTTTATTATTAAAACACACTCTATAAGCAAAGGCAGAACCAATAAGGATGTGCTTGTATTTAATACTGACCAAAACAGGGAAGAGAGAAACAGCGTCTAAGTTTAATTTGAACTAGCTATTAATATTAAGCCTATAAAAACAAACAAGTCAGTGTCATTTTAAATAGTTTTTAATGAAAAACAGTTACAGGTACTTGTCTGTATTTTAATGAAACTGGAAAACTTTGCTGTTCCAGACCCAGGCTGCCAAGGCACCAGTGGACTACCTGGCGAAGTATGAGCAATAATCATGCACACAGACAACCACGCCCCGAGAACCTCCGTTGTGAAACAACGGATAGCTACAGCTTCTACTGGGCTTCAGCTGTATTTAGTCAAAGGTCATTATGAACCTCCCAACATGACTATAAACAGTTCTCCAGATTTAATTCTGATTTTCCCCTTGGAAGCAGAAAGCAGCCCGAAATGTTTATCCTACTTGGTACGACGCAGATTACTTGAAATTCCACTTGGGATTTGGAACTGTGGGCCCAACACATGCAAAAAGGGGATGCTAATAATCACTCTCACAATGTAAAAAAAAAAAAAAAAATTAAAAAAAAAAAAATCCATTAATTTACACAAAATGAGAATGAAAGGGCATAAGATTGGTTTGGAAGTTATGCTCTCTTTTATAGCAAAACAAACACCCTATTACAAATCTGCTACTTAGCCATTATTAGTTGACACACTTGACCCGTTCTATAGGTACGTAGGCCCCAAAGAATATAAACACGGTGTCAAATAAGTCACTGGAGTCAAGACCATGAAAATATAAACTCAGATAATATGAAAGTTTATACTTGCAGTATAAGTACACCCTTTCAGATCAAGTTTTCACTAAAAGCAGAGAGGAGTTGGGGGGGTAGCAGGGAAATACAGAACTCTACCAGAACCGCAGTGAAGTTACATCTGTGTTTTTAGCACACAGAAGAGCTGCAGGCCGACGCTCCTGTGTCTGTGTGCAGGTTTCTTTCCACAGAATCAGGCTAAAGACCTTCCAAGACTCTGACATCTGGAAACTGGTGGCAATCATACCTACGAGGCTTCTGTTATTTTTGTTAAAATTAAGTGACAGAGGACGCGCTCCTTGAAGTCTTCTTAAACGTGAAAAAGAGCGAGAGACAGATCAAGTAACCCAATATTCACCGAGTAACAAAGGAAACCAAAGTCTCGAACCGCCAGGCAGGAAGCGCACGGTGCTAAGAGCTGCGCGGGGCCATGGCCACCTCCGAGGGGGCTCAGGTGGCCCCCACGGGCCCCGCCGTAGGCCCTGGGGCTGACACGTCCGCGCAGATCAGACGGAGGCCTCGGTGCCAGCGGAGACCGACCTGGGGCAGGCACCCGCCCGGCCGCCCGGGCCCCAGAACCAAGGACAGGAATCTTCTTGTTGCGGCTTATTTTTTTTACACTTTTCGAGCAATAACGAGAAGAGCGGCGGCTCTTCCCCCTCTCCTCCAGCCCGGCTTCCCGGAGCCGGCCCCTGCTCCGCCGCCCGCCCGCTGCTCCCCGAGCCCACAGAAGGGTCCCCCCGCGGCCGTGCCCGG
>JAVJGI010000050.1:25248860-25293792 GCA_035590275.1 Ibycter americanus | reverse complement strand
CATATTTTATTGGGGCGGGGGGAGGGGGGGACGAGCCCCTTTTGTCCCCGGGTGCCGCCGTCCCTTGTCTCACCGTGGCTCCAGCCTGCGCCGCCCGGGGGGCGCACAGGGAGCTGCCTGCGAGGGGGTTTAGCCCACCGTCAGCCTGCCGCCCCGGGGGGGGTGGGGTGGTGCCGTGAGGGTGCCCTGCACGTGGACCCTCAGGTCTGCCATCAGCTTTCCAGCTCCTGTTGTTAAACACCTGTCCCGCTTTCAGCTTAAGAGTTTGTTTGTGAGGCAGCGTACAGCGGTAGCTAGAATTGCACGGCCTGACCGCGGGCATCAGAAATTTCAGTGACGTTCGATATCTCAGGGGAAAAAAACTTGATTTTTTTCAGAATTCTTTACCTCGTTTTCTCTGGAGGATGGCACTGGGAGCATAGAGTTTTGTTGCCCAGTTGTGCGCCGCCGTGAATTTAACTTCTGTAACTGCTGCCTTTTTGTTCTTTGTTATTGCTGTAGCAGCAGGTTGTTGGGTGGTTGAGTTTGTTTTTGAGAGTTCACCTTTTCCAATCAGTTGTAAAACTAGTGAGTTCTATTAGAATAAATAGCACTGTTGTGTCTGTTACAGTGACATGTAGAAGCTCTGGAATAAGTGTGAACAGCTTGTAGCGTAATGATGTGTAGAAGTAAAGCACGCTTTGTGTGCGGTCTAAGGACGTGTAGACAGACAATTCCTCTGTTTGCTGGGTCCTCGAGGAGGAAATATCTGAGATTATGGTCTTCACTTGCAGAAGTTCATCAAATAGTGCACAGGCCATTAAAAAGATGCTTAATATGGCAACAGCTAAAACTTTTTAACTACAGATAACTTCTTAACTGAAATAGCCCCTCCCCATGTTCAACAGGTTTTTTTAAACCATGTCTGCGTGTATGCACCCAGGTTGGAGTGACCTGTTCAGCCTGTGCTTCTTTTAGAGTAAATCTTGGTGGCCTTATTTCATAATTATTTTTTTGTTTTCCCCTCTCCTGGACAGGTTTGCTGTAAGTGTTGGCTACTGGAAGGACCCTTACATCCAGTATTTTGTGAGACAAGCCAAAGAAAGAAAAGCACCTGAAATCAATAGAGGCAAGTTGGCATGTGAATGTGGATGAAGACAGTGCAGATGGGCTCTTAACTGGTCTTGTAGAGCACCTGACAAATGCTCTGTATACTGGGTACTATGGAATGTAGGAAATAAATGTGAGACAAGTTTTCTTCACAGTCATAATTCCACACAGTATCTGCTCTTTTAAACATTATGCTTTAAATCAAAACTCTTATCCTTTGCTTTCTGTATTCTGAATGGAATGTCTCTGTGTTTCTCAGCGAGCAGTAATCTCTGCAAAAAAATCAGAAAGGTTGATTTGACCCAGGGCGGCAGGGTTCGTCAGCTCTGTTCTCCACAAAAGTGCACGCATGAGCTAGAATTATTCTGCTGAGTTTGAGGTGAAACTTGACTAAAACTTTTATTTACCTAAGGAATCCTGTTTTATCAGTGCACCAGATCTTGTTAGTAATAAAAAAACAACCAACCCAAACCCCTTTAGGTATCTTTAAGAGAGTGTGTTATTCTTCCTAAGAAACACCATTTTTTAGACTACCTAAAAATCTTAATGAGTGTTACACATCAAGTATTACATGAAAATAATAATTTAAAAAAACCTTTTTTTTTGTTAACAGGCTATTATGCTCGTGTTCATGGAGTCAGTTATCTGATTAAAGCTTTTCTAAAGAAGACAGAATGCAACTGTCAAATTGTTAATCTTGGTGCTGGCATGGATACCCTGTTCTGGCGATTAAAGGTAATGGTAACTGAGAGTAATGAACTTGGCTGAAGACAAAGATTTGTGTGGACGTTTGAAGCACTGTTCTGTGAGGGCTCATCGGTGCTGCATTCTGTAGTACAGCATGGAGGTGTGCCGTGAGGCCGAGTGCTGCAGCAGACTGCCCTGGCTGCTCTGCCTCAGTTCTCACCTTGCTTAGAATTAGTTTAGGTACCTTTAAACCTCAGTGCACAGAAGGGGCTGCGGTTATCACTGGCTTTTACCAAAATGTGTGTGACACGAAGCTGACCTCTAGTGGACTTTCAGCTTGAAAGCCACACTTTGCTGTCCTCTTTAAGCCTAAAGATTTCACTTTTTTATCCTATATTAAAAGAGGAATAAAGTACCAAAGTACAGGGTTGTACAGGCTCTATTTACATGTTTCTGAATTATTCATATAAATGTGAGTTTGTATACGTCCATATATATGTGTCTATGTGCGTGTATGTAATTCACAAAGTTTCAGATTATTCAGATACTATATGATAGTATCTTTCTGAGTGAACACACCTCTAAGTCATCTTGTCTTCTCGTTAGCATATTCATTTGTAAATTTGGTTTCTGGAAGAAAGCCCAAGGAGGCCAGTCACGTTTTGCTTCGTCTCAATTCATTATATTTCAGTCAGTAGAAGGGAAAAAATAATGAATTTTTTCTGCAATGTGAAACTCTTTTCTTACCTGCACTCCTATGAAAACTATGTCAATATGCAGTTTTATTAACTTTATTTGTTTTTTAAAAGCTAAAGTGGGTCCTGTAATTCCAATTCTTTTGCCTTGTAAAGAACAGGTGTGGTGTAATTAACATACAGAAGGTGGGACTCAGTTAATTGAGTACTTCAGTGTCCTGACTACATATTTAATCTACTGCTCAGAAATTCATGAGGTTCACAAGCTAGAACTAGCAGTACATATCCATCACAAAAGGATTGCTGCATAGGGAGAAACTAGGTGCAGCTTATCTGTCAGGGTGTCAAATAGTGACAGCATGAAATGAAGAGGTTTTCCTCTTTTTTGTAGTAGAGGAGTTCTGGTATGCTCGTAGTCTGGCCGTTGATTTGAGAACAAATTGTGGAGTGTGGTCACCTTCTGTGTAAACCTGTGCAAAATGTTCTGACTCCTTCCTAAAGAATACACTGAAGATACATGGTGAATGTCATGATAGTTTCCTGTTGCTGTGCTCTTCTAGATCCTGATAGTACATTGTTGGAATATGTTTCAGTGATCTAGTATCTAGGATTGCTGCATTACATAAGATGTTAAATAACTTCCTTAATGCTTAGAGGATGTTCTAATGTCTCTCAGCTGTTTTTATTGTTTTGATGGGGTTTTTTTAAGCTGTGGGACATTAAGTCCCACATTACTGTTACAAATGCCAGTGTAAACTAAAAACTGTTCAGGGCTTAAGTTTATATCTTCCTGTTGTGTGCATGTGAAACTTGAATGTCCCTAATTCTAGAGTCTTGCTCCAATTCTCAGGATGAAAATCTTCTCCCTAGAAAATATTTTGAAGTGGATTTTCCAATGATAGTTGCAAGAAAAATACATAATATCAAGTAAGTATGATGCTGGATAAAGCTGAATGTAATTCAACACAATGTCATGAATTGCAAGCTACAATTATTTCATCTCTCTTCTGAGAAACTCTTCACGCTGTAGGATTTATAATAAAGGTTTCATTGTGCAGGCAAGTCATACATGTGACTGTATAGCTAGTATTCCGAATTGGAGAAGTTGATATGTGGAAACTTCAGGGAAGCAAGCAGACTTTATTCTTAATTATGTAAAATATAATGGGCAGGGGAAGCCTTACGGTGCTTAGAGGTGACTAAGTCGTCGTCTTTTACTGTTGAAGACAGCAGTAAATTCCCAGACTTGCATGTTCAGTTAGAGAGGTAGGATAGCTGATACTATGCGTGAATATTCTGTTTGAAAGAATACATTAAGGGTTATGGAGGATACCTGAAGAGAGTGTCTGGATTTCCCTTGAATGAGTACCTCAAAATTTGAGTCATTGGGTATAAAACTCAACTGCAACGTAGTACTAAGTCTAACTTGCAAACGCTTTTATTTCCAGCAGGGGGCAGAGGTATTCTCTTCTGTTTTTAACACACGCATACACGTGTGTATATATATCTATCTATATGTTAAAAAAAAAAAAAAAATTGTAAGCACACTGTTAATCAAGCTTAACTTCTGAGAGATGCTTCTTCCTTCTTCCCACAGATCAAAATCTCCCCTGTCAAAACCAATTATGGAATCCCATTCAGGGGACTCTCTTCTAATAGGTGAGTCATCTTAAAAATAAGTCAGCAATGTACTGTGGCACTTTTAAAACTTTTCTGATCATTTTGTTCTGCTATGTGGGCAGGCTTTTAATGTTTGAAATGCTGTTTGGACAGAAAATTGGGAGGGAAAAGAGGCTTTTTTCTTTTACAGACTCCTGCCCATTTGTTCTGTGTTATATTAGAAATGTCTTCTCTTGAAGTGGTTTTATTCTGCCAGAAAGTTGTTGAGGTTTTTTTTTTTTTCTCTCCTAGCTTAAGTTATGTTTTCTTTTCTGTCACAGAAAAGGAAAAATGCTACTGATAGCCATGTATACTGGATTAAAATATCTATTTTCCTCTATCTTCTTTCTGTCTCATTAAGAGCCCAAGTCTTTACATTTAGTGGAATCTTCGCAGAAGAAATACAGTCTGCAAAGTCCATTCTCAGGAGCCAGTGCTGTTTGTTACATTTCAGTATTAAGAGGATGTTAGATTCAGGTAGTGTCATGTGGTTGTACTGTCTTGCTTTAGAGCCTCATTATGTTTGTGTCAGAACTGTAATTCAAAAACCTCTTTACTTGTGGGGAAAAAAAAAGCCCAGGTTCCATTGAATAATATTTTCAGTGCCTGAGTATCATAGTGCACTATAGTAGCTGCTTTGGACCCTTTAGGAGGAACAGTAATTATCGCATCTACAGTACCAGCTAATTTGTGTTAGCAGATGAGCCAGCAGTGTTTTGTGTTCCCTGATATGATTACGAGTATAGCTGCTTTTAATAAGCACAATTCTAGCTAAGGGTCTGGAGGGCTTGAAAGGGCCCTCGAAAGAGTGAGGAAGAGCACAGGGAGTGAGGAGGTGTGCTCCTGCTGCCAGTAGCAAGGTGTCAGTGCTTTGCCCCAAGGCTCTTTTAGTGCTTTAACTTGTGTCGGAGTACTGCCATGCACTAACTTGGTCGTGCATATTTATGCATATTATGCACATTTTATTGCTGTATATTAGAAGGTCTTACCAAGCTTTTAGATGCCATTTGAATGGCAGAATTCTCCATTGTACATTCAGGTCTAAAAAGATGAAATCCCAGTGCCCCATCTTGGAAAAAGGGCTCCTAAGTACCACTGTTTCAGCTAGGAGACCTTCTGTAACATGTTTCTTATATACAATTAGATATGCTGCATAAGCACTGTTAAAAAGGCATTAATACAAGGTTGATCAGAAGGGTTTGATGGTATTTGTATTACTAAACAGCTGTAGATATGTCTAGTACAGCAAAACAACTGCAAAGTTATCAAGTTGCAGCAGTGCATTGTAATCAAAAGCTACTTATAGCAAATCACAGCAGTCAACAGCAATTAATGCATCACTGTTTGAGTGTACTGGAGTGGCTTATTTCTCTAAAGCTGTTTCTCCTGTTCTTTCTCAGTGCTGGGTTTTAAATACTTTAGAGTAGCAATTTTACTGTAACCAGGCTGATGTAGGCTCTACTGCACTGAGATCTTTGGGATGTAGCATCATGTCCAGTTAACTTGGAGATGGTGGAATTCTGTTGTGGAATCCCAGTTTGAACTGGCACTCGATAACCACAGGTCAGTTCGAGTGAAACCCATGTGGGAACTCTCATTTAAGGACATATTAATTGAACTGCTTCATGTGCCACCAAAAGAGGCTGTAGAATAAATAGACAAGTCAAACAGATGAATAGAGATTTCTTAAAGATCTAAAGGAACTTGACAATGAATTCGCTCAGCTACTAACTGGTATATACCCTCTCATTTTAAAACTGTCTTAGTACCTGAGAACTGGAAGGTGGCGGCTGTGACTCAAATGGGCTCCAGGAGAAATCCAGGGAACTACAAGCCAGTAGGACTGATGTCTCTACTGGAAAAATTAGTAGAAACTGTAACAAACAGACTTAGTGGAACACAGGAATAATATAATGTGTTGAGAAAGAGTCAACCTGGCTTTTGTAAAGGTAAGTTATGCCTCACAAACCTATTGCAGTTCTCTGTAAGAGCCAACAGACACATTGGAAAAGGACATCCAATTAATACAGTGCTTGAATTTAAAAAATGTGTTTTGACAGTGTCCCTTACCAAAGCGTGCCAAAGAAATTGCACGGTTTCTGGAAGAAGGAATGGTTCTCATATGGATAAAGAGCTGGGGATGGAGGGTAGGCATATGTTGTTAATTTTCATTATGGAGGGAGACAGAGATCTGTGCTTAAGGATATGTTGTTGTTCAACACTTAAGAAATGATTGGGAAAATAGAGTGATTAGTAAGTGGCAGCTTGTTGGCAAGTCCAAACTTCAGAGTGGTAAAGAACTGTAGAAGAATCTTGTGAAATTAGTGACTTGGTGATAATTTCAATGTGGATTAATATAAAGTGATGCACATGGGTGGAAAAAGTAGTTTGTGCCTCACATGCAAATGATAGGCTGCTGGCTGATTATCGCTGCCTGCGTACAAGATCTGGGTATCGTAATAAGTAGATATATCAAAACATTGACTCAGTAATGGTCCAGAAATCCAAGTCAAATGTAAGGATTCTTAGAAAAAAGATAGAAACCAACATAGATGCCAGTATTAGTAGGATGTGTTTGCCCTCTTTTTGTCCTTTCCCCAGGTAGCTGCTGTTGGCATCTGTGAGAGGCAGGATACCATACTGGGGGGACTTTTGGTCTGACCTGATACAGCTGTTAGACTAATGTGATGTTCTGGGAATACCACCTGTCACGGGGAGTGTAGTGGGGCATAATGAAGCAGCGTTTCCAGGTAGGGAGGAAATGTTACTCATTTTTGTGTGTTTTGGGGTGGGGATATGGACCAGGATATTAGAATCTTGGGGAGGGATGCTGTTGCATCCTGTCCCCACCCTTCCCAAATCAGTTTCTGTTGTCTCATGTGTACCAGGAATAATTTATTTAGATGCTTTGGAATTTGAGTTACTGTAGTATCAATTAACATGACTCTTACAGCTTTTCTTCTCACACTAAATGTTTTCATTTCATGAAGCTAGTGCTAACAGACAACCTTATCTGCTTTCTCCTTCCCATTTAGACAAAGCAAGGACATCATGGCTTGCAATTCCGGTATTGCAATATTTATATTATAGCAATATAGTACATATAATTCCAGTATTTGTGGCCTCTGCCCTTGAATGCAGCATGATGGCTCTTATTGAACAGCTTTGTCATTTCATAGGAAATGTTAGATTTCCAGGGAACGCAGTGAATTTGTGAAGTTTGACATTGCTGTGGCAATATCAGCTTAAATTGTTTTCAGAGTTCAGTGGCACTATATTGTTTGTGGCAGTTGGGAACTTAGTACTTCACCTTTGGTATATTGCAAGTGCAAATTACACTTCAATGAACTATTACCTTGCAGTGCCACTCATACACTTTCTGCCCCTGTCTAGTTCAGCTTTGGGAGTTTGTTGTTCCAGCTTGCTTTTCCCTACATTTCCAAACTTGCTTATGACCCAACACAGAGAGTGTTGCTGTCTTGGTGACTTGCATGCCTTGTGTTGGGAATGATCCTGCACTTGCCAGACAAACTAAATTTCTTTGTCTTTTGACATGTACCCTGTTCTGATGTAGTTAACAACCTGAGTGAGACCAGTACTATATCATGCCTGTGAGCCTGCAGAATAGGCTGTATGGGCTGGTTGTTTGTAAAGCTGCCAAAGATACCCTCGGATGAAAATCCTAATGAAATCAGTTTGAGTCAATAGTATCCTGCATGCTGTCTCTTGGAAAACCTCCAGGAAATTGTTTCACTAATCTGAGAGTAAGGAAAGATAACTGTGAATTCTTGTAGCAGAAGAAACACTGCGCTCCGTGCGCCTGATTCTGTAATGCTGCTTCAGCAGACAGGTTAAGGTAGTGGGTGAGTGCCAAAGGGCCACCATAAAACAGAGTGTTTACTTGCTGGTGGCATGTTTCTGTGAAGAAAAATTTTATTGCGGTGAGGTCGAGAGGCAACTATAAGCAGCTCCTACTATTCAGTTACTGCAGTGATGTCTAAATTCAAACTACTTCTATTGTTACTTCTGTGCCGATGATGAGAGCGAAACATTCTCTTGCATTATGCATGGATAGCAGAAGTGTGTGCCTAGGCTGAGAGAGTCTGTGTTGAGTAGATGGGGTGGGCTGGAGTAGTGGGGCTCTTTCTCTCCTTCACTCCCCCCTCTCTTCCATTTCTCAAATGAAATCTGAATCTGGTATTTCTGAAACCTTCACTTCAGACAAGTACAAGAGAGAAACTTTGCACATAACTGAATGTGCTGAGTATGTGCGTCACAAAGAAAACCATAAGGTAGTTCTGTGCTCTAGAAAAGAATGTCGTGACCAAAGAACTCTGCTAAAAAGCAGCATGAAGTATTGGTGCCTGGATAGGAATTAGTGCTTGGAGTATGGGATTTTCAATGGATTAAGCCACCAAATGTTGCTGGCTATGCCAGCATTAGGGCAGTTGGCCTGAGCCACAACAAGGTGGCCCTATTTATTTGAAAACTGCTGCTGATTTGTGTGTTAGTGCAGCGTGGGTGGTGTTCCCCAGCCTGGCCAGGAGGGAAGGCAGTGACTCCTGGCAGCTGCAGAGAGCAAGTGGGGCTCTCATCTGGGGGGAGGTCGCTGTGGCAGACACCTTCCAGGAGAGTGAGATTACAGTAAGAAAAAAAAAAATAGTTTTTTTTAACACCAAAAAAACCTGATTAATTTAAAAGAAACTTGTTCATAGGAAGAAATCAATGGAGACCACATGACTGTGCTACCAAGCTGAAACTTGCTTTTTCTTTTTCAGCTCTTCTGTAGGTAGGCAGGTATCATGAAATGCATTTGCACCAACACTGCTCAGTCAGGGTGGCAGCATGTTTAAAAATTTTCATACTTAGTGTCGTACTATGCAATGAAGTAGAAATTGGTGCCAGAGCATGAACTGGAAGTATGTTATTTTCTGGGGTGTTTATGGCCATACTTCAGCTTCTATCATCCAGGCTGGGAACAATGGCAATTCCAGCTATCATCAGCTGCCATTGCCTTGCAATAAATGAATGTCTGTTATCCACGTGTGAAATGATGGAACAGTTGTTAGTTTGATTTTAAAATGTTGAAGTTATTTGCCTATTATATGTATCTTATATATAAAAGTTATTTGACTTTTATATATAAGAGGTTTTTTTAATGCCATGTATAGGCCAAAGGTGGAAGCTAGCAAAAAAATCTTACAGGGAACTTTGGAAGAGGCTTAGCTTAAACTTAAAAAAGCTTTTTTTTTCCTTTTGCCTCTCTTTTTGCATTTTAAAATTGTCTAGTGTAAATTTCACATTTTTCCCTAAGATTTCCTTCAAGATAAAAGTTTTGATCATAAATGTTGAAATGTATGAATTATGGAGATATTTAATGAGGTGCTTTCAGATATGTTTAAAATGTACAATTTTTAGCAATTGTATCAGCTTGTGTATAATGAATGTGTGTGCAGTTCTGCCTTGGTACTGTCTGTGGTTGTGTTTGCCAACAACCATCAACGGAGAGTCGAGGGAAGCTGGCAGGAAAATGTGTGGAGGAACAAGTACATTCTGTTTGAATGGACCGAAGAAGGAGAACCAGGCAGCCCAGATACTGGAGATGGAAGCAGAGTGACAATCCATTCCTCATCAGCTTTCTTAATCTTTTAAAAGTTTCTGCTGCAAGGAGTCCTGTATTAAGGCATTAAGTACTTGGCTTTAAGGTTTAAAGAATATTCCCACTGAATCAAATCACCCTTAAAGAATCCTGTTCTAGTTTGGTGTTTGGGGTTTTTTTCCCAGTACTTAACTTCGAATAACCAGGCTATGGCTGTATGGCTGTTTATTTTCCCTCATCCACAGCCTACATCTCCAAAAGCAACTGTCTGCTGGACTGCGCAGCTCAGCACTGCGGATTGCCCAGGTTGCTTCCTTTGGCTATCTCCTCTCCCACCATGTCAAGGCATAACAGAAATTCTGTGGGTTTTATTCTTGCGTATATAGGCTTATTAAAACCAATGTTAATAATTTTGATTGTTGAAATTTGAACCATTTTGAAGGACAGTTTTCTAACCTAAAGTTTGAGAAGTTTTGCTCTTTCCAGTTCTTCAGTGATAAAAACGTTTGAATCAACATGACGTGAGCAAGAGACATTTACTTCCACCTCTGAAGTGTTTGTACTACTTCTGTTACTGGAGCACTTAAAAAATTGTAGTTTATTTCTGGTTACAATTAATGTACTGGTATGTCCAAGTCAATGAAACTGGACAAGAAGATTGCATTAATTTCAATACTCATTGTGGTGACTGATGCTTACTGTGCTGTGTCTCTGGACAGCAAGCTGATCACTATATAAATACTTTACTGTGTGTGGTGGGGGTTTTTGCGTGGCTTTTTTTGATGCCATTATCATGGCCTTGATATAATAACTTAAATAGAAGGGTGTGGGAAGTAGTAAAGCTATTACAGAACATGTACATGGAAAAAAACCTTGACTCAAAATGTTGAATCATTTGCCACACAACCTTTTTTTTTCTTCCCCTGGAGCTGTCTGCATGAACTGTTCTGGTTTCTGTATATGTTGAGATATGTTGCTGGAAAGACACCTATTGTCACTTGCTAATGCCATTTTCAAACAGTTGGTCACTTGAAAACTAAATGAAGGTACATCTTCCAGACTGTTTGAAGCACTGCTTAATTTAATGTTGCCTTCCTGCACACACGTGCAATTTTTTTTTTCTTCTCCTGAAATGGAAAACCCCTTTCATCCTGTCTCTTCAGCCACTTGGCTTCTCGTTCTCTCTTCATTTAGCTTTTGACATCTGCTCCCACATTACCATTCAGGAGCTGTGTCCATCTGTAGCAGGATCCCAAATGGTGCTGTGCCAGAGCTTGCTGCTGCAGATGGGTATTGACTGGCCATTACAAGACCACTTTAAACTCTCACTCTTGAGTTTTTTTCCACTGTTTAGCTTACTTATTTTACTGTTTGCTCTGTCACACTTATATGGTAAGAGGGTAAAATTATGTACTATTCAGTCCTAATGACTTTAGTAAAGCTAAAGCGTGAAAGAGCAATCTGGTATATTCCCTCAGAACTTCTATGTCTAAGTGGGTTTGATACTGCATGTGTAAAATGCTTGCTATGGGGACTGGGCTCATCTAGTTGAGTTGATTGCAGCTGGTTGTCAGAATTATTGATAGCAAGATGCTCATGTTGCTGCTGGCTTCCTTACAGTTTCGCTAGTATGGCAAAGTATCTTTTGACTTTACGACTAGTTCCTCCTTCGTGTTGGAAAGCATTTACAGGAGCTTGCTGCCAGTTGTATCCCAGGATGAATATTCGTTTCCCAGAATATCTTTTCTGACTTGACTCTACACTTAAATACCATACTAGATCATACAAAATGTCTAAATGATAACTTCTTTTGGCCCCCAAATCTGTCTGACACCTATATATATATAAAATATACAGCTATATGTATTGTTAATTTAGGTAGCTATATCTATTGTTAATATTTGGAACATTGTTACTCGAGACTCTACAAACAAAATGAAAAACCCTGCCTTTAATCTTCACATTTTTCTTCTCTCTGCATTTCTTGAAACCATGGTAACGGGTGGTATAACTTATCTGCATTAAAGTGGCTGCAGAGTGAAAGAGTAGGCTTGTTGCAGAGCGTGGTGCTAATATATCACCATCTGTAAACCACAACAATCAGGTATAAGGGAAATTAATGCTTTAAAAAGACGAGTTTGCTGTTAATTGTTAGGTGTAACATTAAACTCTTGACTTCAAATTCATATGTTCCTGTGGTGGTTTTTTTTATTTTTTAATTTCTAATTTTAGCATCCCTCTTATTTGTAACCATTAGTCTCCCAAAATTTTAAACTTGCAGATTCTCACAGCCTAGACTCCAGTCGATATTCCATAGTCGGAGCAGATCTCCGTTTCTCATCAGATTTGGAGGAAAAGCTAAAGAAACATAACCTGGATATACAGTAAGATTTCTTTTTTGTGTTTGTTTTTTTAAGGAGGGCTTGTGGAAGCATACTGGTGAGAGTCAAGTCTTGCTTGGGCATACAGTATCTGCATCCAGTGCTCATTATGCTATTTCCATGGTTACCTTTTCCTGAGCCCTTTGAGCAGAAGGAATTGTTCAGACACCTCATGCAGCCTCACTGAGCTGAGCAGGCTGGCATTGCCGTGACTGCTTGGTAGTTCCAAGTCTCAAGCAAGGTTGTTGCTTGCGTAGTCTGTTCTGCAAACTGTGTTTTTGTCCTTCCTGAGAAGATGAAACATTACAGAACTATTTGCTTCTTGCTCTAAACATGCTGAGGGGAGTGGAGCATGGCTTTCTGTGAATGTGTTTCTGGTGGTTGGTTCTCTTTGGGGTATATGATCCTTTCACACAAGTCAGAGCTCTTGTTGCAGGGCAGGCAGCTGTAATTCCTTCTTGCTTTCCCCCATCCCTTGCCCTGGAGGGGATGAGTTCCCACAGCAGCCGTTTGCTGCCTTGGAGCTGATAGGAATTTTCTTTCTCTACTTCAGGATTGAATTTGGTTGAAATTTAGTTAGTAGAATCATGTTATTCAAGGGGAACCTCTAAACTAGAGATGTATCAAAATGTCATAAATTGCGTTTTTTAAGAGTTGGTTCAGTTGCATTTAGTTTTAATGCTGACTGATGAGCAGTACTTAGATCAGTGAACATCTTCTACCCTTGTTGTAAGGGCTTTTTGAGTCAAGATTTCTGGGAGCTTAGCTGGTAAAATGAAGAATAATTCTGTCAGTGTTAAATTATTTTAGTGTTTTATCTTTGTAATTATTTTCTGTTGCCACCACTTAAAACCCCTATTGTTCCCTAGACCTTTCAGTAAAGTGATTGCCATGGAGTCCTTTGAGAACTTAACTCCAGAAGCTAATATCTGGGTTTTTATTGTTCAAGCGTTAGGCTTTGGGGGGGCGGGAGGGGCAGGATTTAAGTTTTTAGAGTGAATGATGGACATACCTTTCAAATATGAGGTATATAAATAGTAGCTATCTGGCTGGGTGGGAGAGAGCATATGGGTAAGCAGAATGCATCAAATTGCCATTTAAATCTTTACACTTCATCTTCTGAAATCTTGCCTTGCTTGCCTACATTGCTGCTCCTTGTGGAATTTCTCCTGCTTCTAGTGACTTTTCTTTTTCCTGTTCGTACTAGCAATTAAAAGAAAACTCCGTAATTCTAAGGAACATTACTCCTGTAGATGTATATTTTTGGGGTTTTGTGGATGGAGGGGGAAGAGGCAATGTGCAAACGATAGATTGCATTTTGTTGGATAATATGCGAAGCTTATTTTACAGATATTGAACAGATTTGTCTAATTAAAATTCTTCTTAGAACTTTTTTAAAGAGAAAACTTTTTTCAATTTGTGTTTTATTCCTAATTCTACTGAAAAGTGCAGATTGTGTATATAGGGTACAATTCTTCAGCAAAATGAATTTTAATATGCACTTCACTCAGTTCATGCTATCACAGTGCAGAGAAGACTTAGAGAATACACATTCTTCTGTGTTCATAGTCTGGCTGACTTAGGGGAGATTGTTTCCTAATATCTCTGATTTGTAACTACGGGAGTTCCCTGCGGTTAATTCGTCGACTGCCAGAAAACCCAGTTCTAGTCAACTTGATGAAGTGATTTCATTCAGGCTTAAATGTCTAGTTCATAAAAAGGGTAGCTCTATTAAGAAATTTGGGGACATGAAATTACTTGCTTGCTAATAATTCTTTATAGATTTTTCTTATTCTTTTGCTAGAAATTGTTCTCTTGTTTGTTCTTTTTGTTTTAAAGTTTGCCAACGCTTCTGGTAGCAGAGTGTGTGCTGGTTTACATGACACCACAGCAATCTGCAAATCTTTTAAAGTGGGCAGCAAGCACTTTTCCAGTGGCGATGTTTATAAATTATGAGCAGGTAAAACAAAAATGGCATTTTTAGGCTTGCATTATTGTCATAAAAATAGCTCTCAAAAGTGGGAGTTCTGCTTGTAAAGTAAGAGTTGGGCCCTACCCTTTTGTATAGACAGCAGTTTCTGCGGAATTACTTAAGTAATGTGTTTCACCTCGTAGACTGAGTAGCTTATTGTAAAGAATGTATGGCTATTCTGAAAGACAATTTGTGGGTTATGTTGAACCAAAGTAACTAAGACTTAAATCCATATGTGGAGAAAACCATAGAATATTGGTTTTAGATAAGACAGAGGAAAAAGAAATGATGTTGAATGTTGGATATGAGTGTATAACATTACATAATTACCTCTCTATGTTCTTTGGCAAAGTGCAGCAAAAATCACATCAGCATGAACTCAGCTTCTCTGTGTGAAAGTAAAATGCTGCCTCGGGGGAACTAGGTGGCTCCAGGAATTAGTAACAGGATCTTCCAAGCTGTAAATCACTGCTAGTGAGATGAACAAAGTTGCCAGCAGCTTAAAGCAGAGTCAGTTTTCAGTGCCCAGTCCCTGTGTAAAGGCAATAGCATTGTCACCAGTAAACTGGCACTCAACTTGTAAACATGAGGTAGCTGAGGAGATTATGGCAGTGGGAAAAGAGACCTGGTATAAGAATGTGAAACTTACTTTAATGTTATCCTGTACATTTTATGACACAGTCAACTCAGGAGTTTAACCAAGTTACTGCTTTTCACTGCGGTTACATTCTTTTCGGAAGGGGGAACACTTTTGTCTCATTCTCTACCTGAGGTGAATATGACGGACCGGTTTGGACAGATCATGATTGAGAACTTGCAGAGACGACAGTGTAACCTGGCTGGAGTGGAAGTCTGCAGATCCTTAGACTCTCAGGTAAAAGGGGCACAGAACTCTGGATGTGTTTGATATTAAACCCAGTTAATCTAGTCTGCAAGTTCTACCTCTGTGTGTGCACTGTAAGGCTCAGAGCAATGACCAAAGCAGGTCTGGAGTGGGGCAGCTGCTACCTACTGAAACCCTTTCCCATCTGTGTTACAGTGATTCCCTGTTGTCAGTGCCATGGTTGCTCGATATCACTTAGTTTGGGAGCTGTACAACAGCAGCAGTAGATCAGAGCCCAGCTCCATCTATCCAGCTGTCCTCTCTGTGCAGAGGTTAGCAGCAGATGCTTAGAAAAGAGTATAAGAGCTCTTCAAAGAACAGGTCAAGCAGATGGCCTACAAAATCCTTAAAGGGGAAAAACTGTTCTCTGGTATTTTTCTTTGAGTCCTCTGAAAACTGTGCTGCTTGTTTGTTTTACAGAAGGAACGATTGCTGTTAAATGGCTGGGAAACGGCACGTGCCATTGATATGATGAAAGTATACAGCTTTTTGCCCCAGGCTGATGTCAAAAGGTATTACTGATAGCTTGCTTTGTGGTCAAAAGTCATCTTCAGATGCCAGTTCTGAGGCAGTTCACCTCAATAATGTAGTATGGGATCCCTTAGTATAACAGAAAGGCTGCATGCGGGTGCTAGCTAGGTAGACAGAACATGTCTGAGTCTGAAGCTCTGCAGAACTTTAAGGATAATACCTAGAGCAACATTAATGATCTGGAGGGTTATTTCTGCCAGGAGTAGACTGGCAGCAGTGGTGTTTTATTTGGGTGCAATATAAAGCATCTCATGATAGAAATTTGCAGATAAAACCTCAATACAGCATTTCTGTAGCACCTTTTACAGTACCCGAGATGTTTCTTGTGAACATCCAGTCTCCACGATACTAGATGGGTGGAGTGGAGTCCTAATATACACTCAGAAAAGGCCGCCACTTTTCATGTCCCCAGGGCAGATGACATCCAGGTGTTTGCTCCAGTCTTGTAGGCCTAGGTAAGATTATTTACCAGTTTGTTTTTTTAATACAAGTGGGTGGAAAATGGCCAGTCTGGATCTTCCCTCCTGTCCTGGTTTTAGCTGGGGTAGTTAATTTTCCTCTTAGTAGCTGGTACAGTGCTGTGTTTTGGATTTAGTGTGAAAATAACGTTGGTAACACACTGATGTTTTAGCTGTTGCTAAGTCGTGCTTACTCTAAATCAAGGACTTTCCAAGTTTCCCATGTTCTGCCAGTGAGCAGGTGCATAACAAGCTGGGAGGGGGCAGAGCCAGGACAGCTGACCCAAACTAGCCAAAGGGATATTCTGTACCATAGAATGTCATGCTGAGTATATAAACTGGGTGGAGTTGGCTGGGGCTGGCAGATTGCTGCTCAGGGACTAGCTGGATGTAGGTCAGCAGGTGGTGAGCAATTGTATTGCGCATCACTTGATTTTTGTTTTGGTTTTTTTTTTCCCCTTGGGTTTTATTCCTCTCTCTTTTACTTCCTTTTTTCATTACAATTGTTACTATTATTATATTTTATTTTATTTCAGTTATTAAGTTGTTCCTATCTCAACCCATGAGCTTTACCTTTTTCCTGATTCTCCTCCCCATCCTGCTGGGAGGGGGATGGCAGGGGGAGTGAGCAAGCCTTTGCATGGTACTTAGGTGCCAGCTGTGGCTAAACCGTGACAGCTCCCTTCTTCCTTGGCAGCATATTTAGGTAATGAGCCAAGGCAGGGCAGTAATTAAGTGCTATGACCTATTGTACTATGCAAGCAAAGAGGGAGAGAGAGGACAAGTGTGCGCGACAGTGTGGTGTGACTATCTCTCAACAGATGGGTGCATCTTCATTCATATCATCATCATGAGCTAGACTGCTGGGTCTGTAGACAGAGCTTAGTACATAGAGGGTAATAACTAAAGGCTGTTCTTACAGTCAGTAATCTGCATGGATTTTGTTAAACTTTTTGCATTAAAGAAAAGCTAAAAAGGGGGAAACTGGTTTTAATGAGTAATTTCTTAAGTACATAATATGAAGTGTGAATTGCCATGAGTCATTTATTAACTATAGTTTGAATTAGCCAACCAAGTTACCTTGGTCAAAATAAGTATTCACATATGGGGATTTCTCAAACCATGGAACTGAACAGGTGAGACTGAAAATCTTAGGTTATTTAAATAGGAATGATGACTCTCTGATTGTACCATATGGCACTTGTGGAGAGACATAGCTTGTACTTTTTTGCAGAATTTTTGGCTACCTTAGATCTGTTCAGCTCCTTCCACTTGTTCCAAATGCCAAGAAATAGGTTATGTAAACTCTGTCCCTCAGTAATAATGAGGCAAATAACGCTTTCTATTTATAAAAGTTTTCACAAAAGCGTTCTTCTGTAGCACTTGCACATCTGTGAGTGTATTTAGGGACTTTTGCCTCTCAGCCTCTTCTGATCCTCAGTAGCAGCCCTTCCAAATATTTAGCATTGAAAATAACCACTCTGATATTCAAGTAATCTAGAGCAAGAGAGGGGAATGTGCCAGGTTAAACTTTTTAAAGCAAGCACAGCTTGGGAGAAGTTCTCCCATTTGTTTAGCGGAAGGTATTCAAAGATCTTACTTTAAAAATTCTAGGTAGGAACCATTTTTAGGAAGAAAAATCCTCAGATCTTATGTATACCATTTGGTTTGTGCTTCATCATGAGCTCATGTGGGAGAGTTGTTAGAAACTGCACTGGTGTACCCATCACTCTTCCAAGACATAATATGGACTTGTGATTGTCTGAAGAAAATACCATCTTCAACTGTTCACTGTAAATCTTTGGTGAAGATAAATCTCCTTCCATTAGGCTGTACTGTTGTGTCTACTTAAACCCAGCAAGACCAGATACATGCAGTAAAAGGGGTTAGAAGAGAAATACTGGTATTTGTGAGAAGTTACACAGATTAGTCCTGAAACAGGAAATTCCAGGGATGAGAAGTAGTAAACATCTTGTAGGTCACTTGTTTCATACATTGACAACAAAAGCTAGGTGTAGTGCCGGTATCTTCCTTATGGACAAATACCTGTATTAATTTACTGGAAAGGTAACTGCATTATTGGCCATAGTTCTAGCTCCTATAGAATGAAGAAGAGTACATTAAAAACTGCTGAGACTCCAGCTTGAATCACAATTTTTATTTTATACCTGCAGAATAGAAGGACTTGAATTCCTAGATGAAAAGGAACTGTTTGAACAACTAATGCAGCACTACTGCATCTGCTGGGCTTCAAAGGACAGCAGTAATCTGGGTAATGATCTCCAACATCTAGGAGGTGACCCTCCACATTGAAATCTTACGTGGAAAGACTGGGACTATATACATCAGCTGTATGGTAGAAGTATCCTGGCACAGGAATGGGGTTTGCTTCTCTGTCGTTGTTGGGGCTGTGAACACCTTCCAGGTGGTGTCTCGTGGCTGTTTCTCCACAGCCTTTGGGGGGTTTGTATAGGCATCTAAGTTGTCCAACAGGAAACCTGTCCAGTAAAGGGGAGTTAGAATTTGTACACTGAAAGATGCCGTATGGGTTACTTTAAATAACTGCCTGTTTCATACTATCAGTGCTAATTGAAGGTTTACAAATCCTATGCATGTGAAGTGCCATATGGGCACATGGTATATAGAATCACAGTGTCCTGACAATATAAAAATAAATTTGTATTACTTAGCCCAGTCTTCTTCAGTACTGTCCCCATTTACATCCATCTGAGACTTAAGTTTTACATGTTACTTTCTCCAGGGGGGAAAAATTCCCTCTGAACTTAACCCTTTTGTTCTTAAAATTCTGTCTGTCCTTAGACTGGAATTTGTTTGAAACAGAGAGTCTTGATGTATGCTTTGTGTAGCATTGTATATGTTGCTGCTGCTTAGGAAACAATAGAGTCAAAAAAATTGTGGTTCAGGTGAAGGACTGATATCTACAGCCATTACATGTCCAAATTAGAAAGACAACTTTGTTGCAGGCACAGTTTATCTCTACTTCTATCTGCAATTTCAGGGACTTTTGTCTTTCCAGAAAACTTCTCTGCCTGCCAGTTCACATATTTTTCCTTGCCGCCTTCTCTGCCCTTCCCTTGCTCCTGACAAAGCAGTATTCAAGAACAATTTTTATTGACTGTTCCTTAGCAAATGTGAATAGATGTAATCTCTGCTGAAGTTGTGCAGCCAGACTGAGTAGCAAAGCATCTGGTACAGCTTGTAAAACTAGACCTTCAGTACCCTGTTGCTGCTGCTGTAACAGATGCTGGCTTGTGGCATCTGCTGACCTGAACCCTACAACTTCGACAGCTTTGAGCTGCAGAAATGCACATTTTACATTTAATTTCTTAGGGCTAATAAGTGATGACTGTAATACAGAACTTATTTCTAGAGGAGCTAAGGCCAAAATGTTTGCCTGTTCATGTTAGCCAGTATCCCTGGGATTTCCAGTATTATTCTTTGCTGTCATTAGAGAAATATTTAGGAAAATTTTGGGTACTGAGGTTAAGCAATGCAGCATATCTTAGAAGTCAAAAAAGACAAATCTCGAAGGAGATACACAAATGTCTAATGCATGGATATGCTGTAATCTAAAGCAGTTTTTCTTTATCCAGTGTGAATTTGCTGCCCTGATTCATGGTACTTTCCCCAGCTTTCTCTTTCTAGTTTCATAGACAGATCCTTAGGTTCAGCAGCAGAGCCTCTGTCTTGTTTCTTCTGCCATTAATAACTTCAGTACTCCTTCAGATTGGCTTATTCAAATTAATTGCTGCATCACAATAAAAAAAGGGTTTAAAAAGTACAGATCAACCTGTTCCCTAATTTCCTTTCCTCCCACCAAATCCTTTACATTTAACTTCTTTTTTTTTTTTTTACAAAAAAAGTAATTCTCAAAGTGTCCTTCTTCCTGTGTTTAACTCCTAATAGTAGTGAAGTACAGGTAGTATATAAGAATAAACACTTGTTTCTCCCTCCTCCCCATCCCCTTTTCTTTTCAAATAGGTCTTGCAAACATCACTTTCTAATGTATTTGCTGGAGGGAAGCTGTGGACCCAGAAGCTACAGCGCCTGCCTTCTGCTTGAGACAGGATCACAGAAATGATGGGACTTTGCATGTGCCAACTTCGGTCTGTGCGTCTGTGTAAGCGGCGCCAGGACAGAAAGCGATGGGTGCTGCTGATGTTGACTGTCCTGTTGGCTTTTGGTAGTTCTAATGAATCTTTTTTTGCCCATTGTGAGCAATTGTTATGAGGCCAGACTTGCCTCCCATTCCGAGACATTTGACGGACTTTTGTAAGATGTCAGCAATTCCTGTTTAAAAGCTTGCCTTCCTTAGTTTAAAACCGAAAGTAAAGTGTTCTTGGATTATATGATTTTCCTGTTTTGTCTTTTTGTAGATGTGTAAAATGTATTTGTGACAGGAAGCTGGAAAAACAATGCTGGTGAGCTGCATTACTGGATATCTCTGCACTGTGCATGGCTGATCATGAAGGTTAAATTTTGTTAATTCCTATTCTGTTCAGGTTTAATTTTTATGAAGTGTCACCATGTTGGCTTTCTCCAGGCTTTACTGTTGCTATAAGGCTGTTACTATACTAGGTATGTTCTTGTAGGGGAAGGCTGAAAGAAGAAGGGGAGCTGTGATTCTTGTTCAGTGATGTACAAGAAACTGGATGATGTTAAACTTAGATTTTATTCAACTGGGAAGGGCTTAGCTTGGCAGTTGAGCACTGGGATGGTGAGGGTAAGAAAGAGATTAATCTAAATTTGCACTGCTTCTGGTAGCATCTTTACACCAGTTTCTCATTCTTCTTTCTTTCCCCTTAAAAGAAACAAAACAAAATCCTAACAGCAATGAAAGACCTTGCCCTGTTGTTTGAAACTGAATCTTGCAACCTTCAAATAATAAATGTTTAGTATTTATAATTTGCCTAGTGTCTTACTTATTAGAAATTACCTATTCATATCTGGTTTAGTGACTATATTTTTCCTCTCACCAAATGCCTCACAAAGAGTAGGGTTTTTCAAAGCAATTGCAAGCATAAGCAACCATTTTTGTAGTGTATGTGAGTCTGTAGTGTAAGAATACAGAACCTGGCTTTGGAAATAGTTGACGTGGGCTTGGACTGGAGACATAGGGAAAGAGATTATTGAGATACCAGAAAAAGTGAACAATTCTTAGAAGAGATGGTCATAACTTCAGAGGAACAGAAGCAGTAAAAAGAAATGGCCTTCCCTTCACTGCCCTCCTCTGTCACTGATAGTAATCCCTGGTAGCTACAGGCAACCTGCCATTATGTTTGTGTCAAGCTGATTTCTTAAATGACATGGCACAGAAATACAGTATTTGGTTAATGCTCTGCTTGGTCTTTGCTAGGTGTTCACATAAAATCTCTGCCCCCAAAGGGAAGGGGTGGACTGTGCAGTTATGAAAGGAGCTTATAACCTTTGCTTCCTAGATAACAGTATCAATGGTATGCTTATGCCTGCACATTTTAGATGTTGGGGCTTATCTGTACCCTTCTCTCCCCTCTTCTATTAAGAGGCATGTGCAGGCTGTGTCTGCATTACATTAGTGTTGACCCTTTCTGCAGCTGCAAGAGACCAGAAAGGCATGTCTCACTTTTGCACCTTACCGTCAAAGCTCCTTCTTGAGCGCAGCAGCTGTAACCAGGGTCTGTAGTGTTTGCCACGGGGTGGTTTCCCACAGCAGTTGCCTGCTGTCTAGATTGGGAAGTAAACTTGCTGACGAGCCTTTCTGCTTCTTGGAAGCAGGGGCAGTTAGCCTGCTGCCATTAATGGCCTGCAGCTTCTGGGTTTTGCCTTCTGGTTTCACACTGTTGTTATTTAGAGGTTTTTGAATATTTTTCATTCCCACTGTGCAGTTGCTGTGTCTTGCCCTCACGTGAACCCAAGTTGCTAAATTCAGAAAGGACCTGTGAAATCTGTCTTAATTAGGCCTCTGAGTCCTCCAAACTTACTGCCTAGTTAAACGCAGCATTTATGCCAGAGACCTGGAAGAAGATAAAAGTCATGCCTCCTTGCCAGTCTTCAGTGTACAGTATCACCTGAGTTAACCTGTGTAGCTGTGTAAAGAGGAGATATTCAGCTGACATAAAGACGAATACCAGTATGCAACTGCTTCCTTGGTATCTGCCCCTTCAGAAGGTCAGTGCAAGAAACCCACCTCTATAGATCTAGAACCTTAGATTTGAGTAAAGAGGGCTCAATTGGAACAGCAGTTTCTTGTTTTTATGGCTGTGCTGTCCACGAAATCAGCCTGTGTTTTGATGGAAAGATGGGTCTGGTTGTGCTGACTGAGCCACAGTCTAGTAAAAGTTTACTTCTCAGTTCTGCTAACATGCTGCCCAGTCACTTGGTTATTGATACCTAAAGCATGGTTATTCTAAAATGTGCTTGGCCTTAGCCCTGGTCTTTTTAATTTTTTTGCTAGTCCAGGCCATGAACTGTCTGAAATTGTGATAACTTTGTAACACACCTGTTCACTGACAGTTGGTTTGGACTGGGTTGTTTTTGCATTTGGGTTGGTTGGTTTGGTTTTTTTGTTGTTGTTCTACATTTGAGGAGAAATGAAATAACTTTCTAAAAGAACTGTTATATTACAGGTGCGTATTTAGATTGGGCTTCTGAGATGCTTGTCTTGCCTTCGTGCCCCTTTGCCCCCACCCACCCCTTTTCCTTTATCCAAAGGCTATTTTCCCCAGTCTAAATTCTGGTAAGTCTTATATTTTGATGCTGCCATCTTCAAACTTTTTTGGACTTCATCAGTAGTGCATCTTGGATCATGCTGTGGACCATTAAGTTGCTTTTCTTGCTTTTAATGAGCGTATAGCATACGAGGGCCTCCCACCTACAGATGCTCTGACTCACACAAGAGCTTTGCTCCTGTGGGGTATGTGCTGTCTTGCAAACTCATTTGCCAGATCAAAGATGCGATGTTATGAAAGCATGACTAGGGGTTGGGTACTTCAGTGGTTCGTTTCCACTCTGAAGAAGCAGTAAGGTCCTCCTGAGATGGACAGCATTAGATGTTTTGCTTCTTCCACCTTACGAGTGGACTGTAGCACTTGGGGAATGTGGTTGAGCTAGGACCTGTTGTTCTACTAGTTGGTGCTGTATTTGAGATTCCTTTTGATTCAGGTTAGGATCATGGAATTTGATGGTTTTTTTTAGTCAGAATCAGTGGTTTTTGGGAGCAGGCTTACACCTGCTCTGTCCTCACAGTGTGCATTAACCCTACTGTAGAGGTGTTTCCATCATTTGAAAATGAGCCATGTTAAATGCGCATCCCTGTTGATGGCTGGCAGGCAAGCCTGTTGGACAAGGTGTGGTGACTGCTGTGCCATTGCTCTCCAGCCTCTGGGAGTCGGATCTCGCCTCTTTTACAGCCTTATTGCATACCTAACCATCCTTGAGTATCTCTGTTGATCTCTCAAAATCCTCATTCTAGTGTATAAAAAAAAGCTGGTTCCTACTTTTTTGCATATTCATATGGATGCAAGTTTCTTCCTTGCAATGTGTGGAGTAAGAACTTATTAATGGATGACTAACCTCTCAATATTGGAGACTCTTCGGTACGGCTTTGACAAGATATCTGATTCTGCCTGCAGTACTCTTTGATGTTTTGCTCCTTGATCTCTGTCCACAAACAGCTCTGATCTGACTTGCTGGCATAAGCATTACCTGTGTTGGGTGCTGCACAAGCACCTGGTGAGAGATGGTGTCTATCCTGAAAAACCTCTTGATTTGAATTAACCCACAAAAAGTATCTGAAATAGCTGAGTCAAAGGTGCTTAAATATGAAGGTGGGCGAAACAAGGCAATCTGTAGTGTCACAGATCTGCTCATAGCTAAAATTGTCAGGTTACCTGACAGCTAATATCTGTTAGTAAGAATCAGGGATTAAGAAACCCCAAACCAAACACCATCAAAAAACCAAAATCCCTCTAACACCCTCTGCACCGCAGGAGTCTTCGTGTGCAGTGACTCAAGCTTGCTCTGTGGCAACAGGACTATCCTGCTGATTTCTTTTGAATAAAATGAATGAATGCATAGCAGCATAAAAGCCCCATCTCTACTATCAATTTAATTTTGGCAAGACCTCCTTTGAGAGCATATTCCTTGAGCCTCTTGTAACATATCTTTATGAGTGGGAGCCAAGCTGAAGTCTTGCCTGCTCTGGAACAAACAAATCAGTTCCCTTTGAACTGGTCGACATCTAAGGTGCAACCACTGAGCTGTTGCATTTTTCATATAAACGGGCTTAGAATGCAGCTCACTACAGGAGATGGTCCTGTGCTCTGTCAGTCAGTCTTTTTTGTCATCTTCTTTGTCACAGTTTAATCCTCTCTGCGTGGAAATGATGTCTCTGCTAGCATGAGGCAGATATTGGTGGAATTTCTGCTCATCAATTCCTATTTTAGGTCCCTGTATAATTTGTTCATCTGAGGGAAGCACTGAAGAATGTGGCATAGGAGAGCTGGTGCCGTGGGATGGAAGGCACGATGGTGCCCTGTTTGCTCTTCATCTAGATGACTCTGACGTTCCATCTTGCAGCTGTTCAGCTAAACAGTTCAGCATCCTGCTAGGAGAAGGGAAATCATTCCTGCCAGAACTCTCCAAGAGTCTCTTCTAGCTCGGTTGCCAACAGTGGTGAAGGAAGTAGGTCGCCTTGTGCTTCAGGGTTACAACAGGATCAAAGGAATTCATGATACCTTGGGAGCTTGTGGGGGGAGGACGGGTGTGGGCAGTCTAGCTCTCATTATGCTAACTAATATAAATAAGTCTTTCGCCTCTCTTCAGGGAATATTTGGGTTTGGAGAGTGCCTGGTGCTGCTGAAACAATGCTACTTTGCTGGAAAGACACTAGCTGAAAAAAGGCTGAGAAATGTTTTCTAGCCAGGAGAGATGGCCTTTGCCTCCTCCTGCTGCTCGCTGTGGTTTGTGTGACTGCTTGCCAGCAGTGGCTGCCTTGAGCAGCACGGTGAAATCCCTGCCCCTTTTCTGCTCCCAGCCCAGCCTTTGCGAGGGTTATTCGTACTGGCAGTACAACAAAATCCATCTCTGCAAACGGTTTGTTTAAAGGAGGAAAAAAAAAAAAAAGAAATATCAATTAAGCTTGAGTGAACAGCAAGGCGAAAGTCAACTGCATTGCCCCAGCCAGCCAACTATGGTGCAGGAGCTCGATCATCCTGTTGCACCCTCCTGCCCACTGGCAGCTTCCCCTGGGGCTTGAAGGGCTTTGCCTGCCTGCAGGGGCTTGCTGGCTGGCATCTGCCGCGGGGCTGTAGCAAGGCGGCTGTCGGTCTCTTCTCCCACGTAACAAGTGATAGGGCAAGAGGGAACGGCCTCAAGTTGTGCCAGTGGACGTTTAGATGGGATATTAGGAAAAATTTCATCCCCGAAAGGGTTGTGCAGCACTGGAACAGGCTGCCCAGGGAGGTGGTGGAGTCACCATCCCTGGGAGGTAATTAAAAGATGTTTAGATGTGGTGCTCAGGGACGTGGTTAGTGGTGGCCTTGGCAGTGCTGGTTTAACAGTTGGACTTGATGATCTTTAAGGTCTTTTCCAACCTAGATGATTCTGTGATTCTGTTCTTGGTGCTGGCTGAAGAGGCTGGAACCAGGCATGGCTGGTACACACCCCTAGGTAAGGGCACAACACTGTCATCTTTCCCACTGGGATATCTCCTGTCAGCCCTGAATTTAGCTCTGGTCTCCATGTCTTAGCCACACCTGGGTCATTCTCTTGAAGATCACTTAAAAGTACTTGAACTAGTTTCCTCTTTCCTACTGGATGTAGTTTCTATGCTGTACATGTAGTAACAGCAGGAGATTTGATGTCATCAATAGGAAAAGTTCTCCTGCGAGTCTCAGCGGCGAGGAGCCTGTGGTGGTGTTCCTCACTGTGCTGCTGATGGGTTGTGGAGCACCTGAAAAGGTGCATCTCCTCCCTGTCCTGCTCTGTTTCAGCGGCAGGGTGGGTAGTAGGACCGTCCCTCCCATGTGCCATTTGTTTGGAGAGTGTGGGTGACATGGGACCTCCAGTCAGGATGGCAGCCAGGCTGGCTGGGAGGGGGACTGACCTGGCAGCCCCGGCATCTGGGCTGCGGGGTGCGTGGTGGTGGAGGAGGGTCCTGCTGAAGGAGCTCTGCCAGGGAGCGCGGGTAGCAGGAAGGGGCAGCCAAAGAAGTGTGTCTGGTCATACTTGCTGTTCTTGAAGCAAGACGCCATTAATCCTCTTTGCTTCTCCCAGTGGCTGTGAAGCATTTGCACAATGAGGATGCTGAGGCCAGTTGCCATGGCAAACCGAGGGAGTCGGAGCACGTGGTCCCTGCCTGCCTTTGAGATGCCTGTAACAAATTGTTCCTGACAGGTGCAAGAAAATCCTCATATCTGCTCCGTGCTGACTCCTGGATGTCGATCCTCGTTCTGTCCAAGTTTCAATGACAGTTTAGGTGATTACACTTTGCTGTGCCTGTGTTCCATCCATGTTATCCGTGCCTGAGTGTTGCCTCCTCACTCCTAAAAGATGGATAAAAGAAGTCCCCTTCTAGAAAATTAAATTAGTTAGTTCCTTGCAGGGATTATCTAGCTCTAGCAACTGAATGAAAAGCAGTTGTTAGCTTACCACGTAGCATTTCAAGCTTCTCTGCAGTTACCAGTTCCTCATTTCGTACTTACAACATTTTTTAGGTCTGTGTTGCTGGGGCACAAGGAAATGCAGTTCCCGAGGACAGAAATGCTCTGCTGTACTCCGCCTGGTGTGATAGTCGCAGGGAGCCCAGTGTTAGGTAATTGCAGGGAAGATGTGCACATGTAAATGCTGCACAGGACTAGGACCGTCCGTCCCTTCTTTGGGAACTTGGTGGATTTTGATGTTAAATACCAACATTAAGGTTGTAATGTAGCTTCATCTTTCTGGTTATTTTCCCTTCTCAAAAACCAGTCTGCTCTGTGTGTGCGGAACTGACCCCAATCTGTCCCTGTTTTTCAACAAGACAATGGTAAGTCTGTACGAAGAACCCTTGGAAATTTCCATCTGCACTCAAGCATTACGGTAGCGTTTTGAAGTAAAACTATTATGCAATATAGGATCTATAAACGGGCAGAGGTCAGCTAACCTATGTTACTGCTACGAGCTGCAAATAATTCTGCAAGTTCTCATTCAGTAACAGTTGTGTAATCATTAAGATTATCAGACTCCAAGATAAATACTGTAAAGATAAGACAGTGTCAAATGAGTTGCCTTTGCCTTCTTTATCACTTTTTAAAAGAGCTGACCATGGATGCTGGCTATGCTGGGGTCTTTCCTTGCAGCAACACCATTGTGCAGCACCAAAATATTTCGTTAACTTTTTTATAGACATTCAGTCGGAAGCCTGTCCTATAAAATGTACTGGCACTGATTCAACAGAGACTCCACTATGCTCCAGTCCTGCACTTAAGCATTGTTAAATGCTAATGGCACTTGAGCATCTTCTTAAGTGTCTGCTTAAGGGCTTGTTTGAGTTTGGGTGCTATGGTTCATACAGAAAAGCAAATTAAAGGTTGCAGATCTGCACGCTGAAGCAAGGAGAAACAGAATGAAACATTGAGGCAGGGCTGGATAAAATAGGGCTATTCTGACTTTTCTGTCCAGGTAGATGGACATGGGAAATGTTCTCTACAGTTCCTAAAAAGGATTTTTCAAAGCTGTTGGTTGGTTTGTACCACCGTTTCCTGGACTAATTGACAGAGTTGCTGTTGTCACTTATTTAACAAATCAGTGCAAGCACAAACAAGGACAAAAATAAGTGTCTGTTAATATGAACAGATTTATCTGTTCTCATCCCCACGCCTTTTCCCACGAGCGTAATTTCTGTGTAACTTACTGAGCAAACCTTAGTGCCAAGTATTTAATCTTATCCATGAGGGGCAAAGGGTGCTAAGAGCAGGGTTGTTTTCTTTGCACGTTAGTGGCGTCTCTAAAGAAGAGACAGATGCTGGCGCAGCCTCTTCTCGGAATGACATAGGAGGAATGTTGGGTTGAGATGTAGCTTAAACTGAGGTTATTAATAAATTACTCATTACGTGTTAAGGAAAACATGCTGAAGAGTTGTAAGTGCAGGAAAGTCACAGTTCAGGATAAGCATAAGAGAAATCCAACGTGACCTCTGCCAATTCATGATGATAGATATAGATCATGTATATTGCTGCTGTAAACCTTAGACTGCATGGGAGAGTCCAGGCAGCCCTGAGCGTGCTGAGATGCTGCTGCTCCCTTTGAGCTTCGGTGGACTCCTCAGTCCGGAGCTCCTTGCTTTGCTCATGCTTCTCTTGATGGTCTTGACTTCTGACCATGCTGAACAATCCTGTGTCCCTTTGTCTTGCACGCTCTTCTGGCACTTCTCTGTGTAGCGCAGCTGAAAATTTTAGTTAATTCCCATGTGGCCAGTTTGTATTTTGCCCGCCTGCCCTCCCATGCTGCCAGGTTCGGTTCTGCCCCATCGCTGTGCGTGCTGTGGTTTGGTGATGAGCCAAGTGATCTCTGTGTTGTTTGTCCATCAGGAGGTTCAGGCAGGATTTATGTGCTCCAGAGGGCTTTTGGAGCCACAGCTGACAGGTGCTGAAAATATCAGCATTATTTTATTGTTTTGGTTTAGTCCCTGGTTTTGCGGTTAACCTGGATTACATATGGGGAGTGTCATTCTCCCTTGTGACTGCCCTTGCACTGAGGCAGTGGTTAGAGAACAGCAGCGTTCCCTGGACTCCAGGAAGAAACGCAAGAAACTGCCAACCAAACTGTTCGCGGCACATCAGCCATAGCCCTGCAAAAAGCGTTTTGCTCTCCCTAATCTTCCAAAACAAATCAGTCTGTCTTTTGTACAGTGCTGAAATTTGCTGAGCTGGTTTCCTCCAGCAATTATTCCGTCACACGGGATGCCCAGGCAGCGCTGGCTGGCACTTGGTGCGGAGCTGCTTGGCTGGAGCTCCTGCAGACAGGGAAACGCATTCCTTCAAGATTGTGCTTTTGTTTTGTTCCATTTCAGTCCTGTGCTTAGTAATAATTAATTCCTTTGTTGCCTGAACGTGGAGCATTTCCTCTAGAAGGCTCAGGCAAACATCCCTGCTCCTGAATAATAATGGTAAATGTTTAAAAACCAAGGACGCAGGGTTAATCTTCACTTTTGGATTGTGACCCTCCGGTGTTCCGAAGCTGTCACTATGCTGGGAGACATCTGCAGCAGCCTCTGTGGCCACGGTCCAGGCGTGATGGCATGGCCATTGGCAGCATTCCTGCACCATGTATGTGGCAGCAGCATCTGGAAGTTGCCTTTGCTGCCTCTGCCCTGGCCGAAGAGGGGCAGAGCTCTGGGCTGGCTTGGGGGGCTTGCCCGTGCTGCCCAACACTGCTGCTGGCAATCTAGGGCAGCTCAGCTGCCTCCTGGTGTGCTGAGGTGATGCCAGCATCGCTTGTACAGTGCTTTGAGAGCTGCTGATAAGAAGCACCAGATGAAATCTGGATGTGTGTTACACTGATCTCTCAAATACCCCCAAAAATAAATGAAATCTGGATTCCTTTTGCCAGGAAGGAAAAGGAAAAGTAAAAACCTCTCCCAGTGACAGCCCTCATCTGGTTGTGCTGGGAGGTGTGATGATGGATGGACTTGTTGGAAACTGGCTCCAGGTGACAGCGCTCTGTGAGCTGAGATTGAATTGGGTGTTTTCCTGTCCCACAGGTCCATGCAGGGGCTTCAAAGAGGAGCCCCAAAGACCACCCAACCTCAGCACTCACTCTCTGTATTCCAGTGGTTTCTATAACCTAATGCCAAGACCTTTTGTCTGTAGGAAACAAGCTCCCAGGAAGATAAATGAGTTGACAGAGGCTCACTTAGAGATGCCTGAACTGAGGTTCCCTTGTCGCTCTGGCCTGACCCTTGTCGGCCGTGTAGCCAGCAGCAGCCCTCACTGGGACAGGCAAGTGGAAATTTCCTTCCCATCCCCAGTGTCTTGTGAAAACATCATAAAACATCCATGGCGTTCTTTACCCTTGCTTACGAGAGGGGGAAAAAAAATAAATCTATAAACCCCAATCCTTAATAACCTATTACAAACATGAAATGCTGCAGGCGATTGCTCAAGGAGGTGAAATGCCACAGTGCTCGTCTCCTGGGGGGTGGGTTGCATCCCCGTGCGGATGGCAGGCGCATTCCTGCTGCTCGCTGCAAGCTGCACCGCAGAGACCCGCACGCTTGCGTGGCCAGGGCAGTTTGCTGTGCCCATCACTTGCAGGGGCAGTGGTGCGCCGCATCCCCTGCCAGGCTGCAGCCTCCTAGTTGTGCCCCCCTCACCAGAGCCTCTGCTATGGCCCAAATCTGGCTTTCTGGCGGTGATCCCTTACAGGGTGCGGTGGGGGTTTGAGGATGTTTTAAATATTTGATCAATGTTAGCTTTCAAAGCTGCTGGTAGATCTCTTGGCATCCTCACCAGCAATCTTTTTTTATTTGAGAGCACTGGAAGGAGGATATGGGCCCCCACTTTGGCAGCTCTGGGCAGGACATAGGCTGAGGTTTAGGGGAGCCGGCTTTGACTGTGGTTCCGGCAGGCTCCTTCGGTAACTCAAGGCAAATCGGTCACTTTACTGGCTCTCTGGGGCCTGTAGGAAGAGGTTTGGTGATAGGTGTCTCCACGCTGACGCTGTCTTTAAGGTTTTAAAGCCCCTTAAGTGTTATTGATGTAGCACAAGTTACATCCCATGTGTTTGCCATGCCTGAAAGTACCAATCTCTGGCAGTTTTTGAAGGAGGCATATGCTCTCCACGCCTACCCCCGAACACTGCTCCGAGTCCTGGGCTGGCTCCAAGGGGCTGCAGTTTGCCTCCCCCCATCAAAGCGGTGCCCCTGGACACCCTTTCCCGGGGTGCCCCCTTGCTCCTGATGCATGCCCTTCCACGCATGTGTCAGGGCTCTCAGTCGCACCATGCTGGGAATGGCTCTTGTCCCTTGTGTTACTCCTGGGCTTAGTCTTACTTACAGTGAGCTAAGCCTCGGCCAGGAGTGATTTTTTCAGAGTGTTTTTTCCCTCCCTACAGCTACATCGGCCATTTCCCAGGGTGCTGCTGGATCCGTGTGTGCCCGTGCACGCAGTGCTGTGGTCCTTCTGGCTTGTGCTACCTCTTGGCAGCACCAGCAGGTAAGAGCTGCCCAGTGAAGCGGGCCAGCTGGGCTTCGCACAGGTGCCGGCGCTCCAGTAATCTGCACGAAAGGAATCACGTCCTGAGTCTTGGCAGAAACCCTACAACAACAACAAAAAAAAAACAACCACAGGGAACAAAAAAACCCCAAAGCCTTGAACCAAGGAATGGCAGTGATAAAGAGCTTTTATATTCCTGGGGGCTGGCCTATCAGCTTTTATTGCCCCCTTTTTTTTTTTTTTTTTTTTTTTTAAGCAATGCAAATCCAATCTGTTTTCTAGAGCCTCCCATCCGCTACCTCTTCATATAGGTCAAGGGGAGCCTGCCAGCCTTTCAGCAGGACAAGCAGGGTGCTCCTTGGAGGGTCCTCATCCCTGCACCAGGACCCCTCGGAGATCTGAGCCTGCATCTCCAGTTTCTCAAGCCCTCTGCTCTGCAGCATCCTTCAATCGTGCCTGCGTGGCCGGCTGCCACCAGGACTCTACCCGCTTTGTTCTGGCCCTGCTGATGGCCACTGCCAAGTCTGGTCACCCCGCACTGAGGGTGACGATGGACATCGACACTGAGCCCAAGCCCTTGCGGCCCCACTGGTACGAGCGCTATGTCCAGCCCTGCGTGGCCGAGCTGCTGGGCAGCACGCTGTTCATCTTCATCGGCTGCCTCTCCGTGGTCGAGGACACGATGGGCACCGGGAGGCTGCAGCCTGCCCTGGCACATGGGCTGGCCCTGGGGCTCACCATCGCCATCCTGGGGAACATCAGGTAAGGGGGGGGCTGGCACCTGGGGCTGCGCGTGCTCCCCCTGCCACCTCCTCTGCACCCCTTTGCTGGGGGTGGCATGGTCCCTGCTGCATGCATGGTTTCCACGCATGGGCAGGAGGAGATGCTCCTGTCTCCCCACGTGCTGCCTTTAGGATCTTTCCTGCCAAATATTGGTGACTGCTGCAACGCTGCACTGCCGTTGAGCCTCTCTGTTACCAGCGTGGCTGCTTAGGTGGTGGTTGTCCATAACACCTTGGGTTTGGGGCGTTTGCTTTGCTTTTGATTGCAACGTTTGATTGTTATCCCCGTTCGGTCAGCTCAGCGCAGCCCACAGATGGGCTGGCTCCGGGCTAGGACACAAACCTCCCCTGGCCAGGGAGGATGGCTCAGCTGGGCTCACGAGCAAGCCCCAGAGTCCAGAGCAAACGGATAATTTATCAGCACCTGATTAGGAGGGATAATGCCATGGGGTGAAGTTTGTGCAGCTGGGCCTCAGTGACCCGCGGCGTGGTGGGGGCTGGCAGAGCAGAGCCGAACACCCGCTGCACCCCAAGCCCTTGGTACAGTAAAGCCAGGGGAGCAGCACAGAGGGGGTTGTGATGAGGGGCTACAGAGGCATCCCGGGGGTCCCCCGTTAGCTCTGAAGCCAGGAGGAGCCGGCTCAGAGTTGTGTGCAGGGAGATTTTAGCCTAAAATCAGGTTTTAGAATTTTGTGTCCAGAGAGGCTGGAGGGGAGCCTGGCTCGGGATGCGTGCTCGCTGGCCAGGCTGCCATCCGTGCCGCAGGCAGGTGGGTGCTCTGACCAGGGTTTATTTGCAGACAGGTCCTCCTTTAGCTCCTGGGCTCCCACCCGTCCTGGGGGTATGTGCAGCCAGAGCACTGTCCAGCCGAGATGTTTGCTACCCTTAACAACACAACTTCTTGCTCTCATATGATGGGTCTTTAATTACAGCTGAAGAATAAGATGTGATTATAGTTCCTAGACACTCTGACTCATCGGCTTCACCAGCAATTATTATTAGGGCTGATTGGTTATGAAACTTGTTCATTAATGCGTGTCTCATGGTAATCTGTTTTAATTAGAAGGTATCTGAGCTTTTCTTGCATGTGGTCTTCGAGATGAATGATTTAGCTCTTGTAACGAGGCAAGCGCCAGCCTCTGCCAGCCCTTCCCAGGGCCATGGTGGGCAGTGCGCAGGGATGCGGAAAGCCCTGTGCACCTTTGCATTTAAACCAAGCAGAGGCTAATAAACCCTGAAAATCCTAGCAGGGTCCAGCAGTGCTGGTGTGGCTGGAAGGTGGCCTCAGCCCTGTCTGACAGCACTTGCCCTGTTCCCTGCCTCCTGGGGGATGTGTGTGCTGCCAGGCTGGGTACCAGCTCCGTCAGTGCCTCCCCTCCTTCCCCCGAGCAACAGGGATGGCTGCCATCGGGATGTAAAGGGGAATGACTGTCCTCCCTGAGTCTTTGTCCCCAGAGGAGCTGCTCCATAGAGCGCTGGTGGTCGGTCTGTGCTGCTGCCACAAGCAAAGCTCTTGCTGTGGGTGGGGGGCAGCAGTGAAACCCCCACTGCACCAGGGTCTTGTCCAGGGCTTCATTGCCTTCCACAGCCTGCAGCACCCTGCAACACCGGGAGAGACCCTTTCTCCCTGCACCATCCCTGGCAGGGCTGTGGCAGCTCCTGGAAGCATCTGGGGTCTCTGGACACCAAGCCCCAAACCCTGTCCCTCAGACTGCGCCACGGCAGCTCCTGCCCCTGCTGGCACTGTTGGAAGGGTGAAGATGTTGCTGCTTTGAAGCAGTAACTGCAGAGAAAAGAAACAGCTGGATTCTGCTTTTCTGGGGTGTGTAGCACCTTCTCACGGGATGGACTGCAAAAGCATTTGTGGCTCCAGCCCATGGCGAGCGCAGGGCTCCAGCCCCAAGAGTGAACCCCACGCTGATGCTCCTCTCTCCTTTGCAGCGGAGGCCACTTCAACCCTGCCGTGTCCTTGGGCATGTGGCTGGTTGGTGAGCTGGACATCATGATGCTCATTCCTTACTGGGTCTCCCAGCTGTGTGGAGGGATGATAGCAGCCGGCCTGACAAAGGTAGGGACACCCAGGGAGTCCTTTTAGGCAGAGCTAACGCTGGGGTGCGGGGGCTCCCACGGCTCTGCCGGAGCTGGGCTGCCCAGCCCCAACCTGCTGCCCAGCCTGGGGTCCCCAGCAGCAGCGCGCGTGGTGGGGAGGACCAGGGGGACTGGGCGCATCGGTTCTGCCAGGCGCTGGGAGCGCTGGTTTCTCATGGTGATGCAGCTCGGAGGTTTGCTGCGTGGGCCTGGGGCTTCTCTGGCGCTGGGGACCAGGGCACCCGGTGCCTCCTCCCAGCTCTTCCGTGGTCTGGCTGCCGGACTCGGACGACTCGTCCCCCGCTGCCAGCTTGGGTCTGGCAGTGCCGCTGTGGGGGCACCGCCTCCGCACTGCGCCCTGGGGCCCGGCTCATTCATTCTCACTGCCAGCTGTTCTCCAGAGGTTTGCTATGGTGCACTAATTAGCACAGAGCGATGCACGGTACCTCTGCAGCTCCAGCCGTTTCCTTTGCCTGCGCTTCTACTTGCGGCGCTGCCCTGTGAGGTTAATTCCCCTTTGGTGCTGCCCGTTCCCAGCGCCCAGGCAGCCTGCGCCCAGCAGCATGGGGTGAGCCTCATCCCAGGGCGGGGAGAGCAGTGGCTGGCTCATTATCCTTCACTAATGAGTTTATATTTGCCAGGCGCTTAGGGCTGGCTTTCAGGAGGAAAGTGATGAGATTAGCTCCTCTTTAACCTGATGCTCCGCCCGCCCACGCTGTCCCGACAGTGAGCACATATGCCCGGTAAAGCCCACAATATGGAGCGTGGAGGGCACAGACAGGGCTCCCCCCGCGCAGGTCGTGGCGGAAAGCAACCAGTACGTGTATGCCCACGGAGGAGCCTTCAGCAGCGTCGTGGCCGACGAGCAGATCTCCTCCGTCCTTGTGGGCGAGATCATCATGACCACCTTCCTGGTGCTGGTGGTCTGCATGGGCGCTGTCAACGGGAAGACCAAGACCCCGCTGGCACCTTTCTGCATCGGCCTCACGGTCACGGTCGACATCCTGGCAGGGTGAGCTCGCGGGTCCTCTCCCCGTGCACGTTCCCGCCGGCCAGCCGGTGCCATCCGCTCCCGCAGCCGCTGGCACCGGGCAGGGCCCCTGCAGCGGGGCTCAGGGGGGGCCCGTGGCTGTGGGGATGGAGCTGGTGCTCGGAGCTCCCCGCCGTGCCGGCTGAGCAGAGCCTGCGGGCAGCTCCAAGCACCCAGCACCAGGGCTCCCCCGCTCCCTCCCTGGCCAGCACCGCGGCTGCCGCATCCTGCAGCGGGGAGGAGAGAGAGCCTGGGGTGGGGGGGATGTGCCCCCTCGCAGCGCAGCACCTGCTGGCCAGGGAAACTGAGGAAAGCTGAGCACACCACGGGGTGGGCAAATGAGCCCGCTGGCCCCTCTGGTATTTTTGGGGAGAGTTGCTGCGCGCAGCCAGGCTGGGTGCAGGAGGGGCCATCGGCTCGAGCCTGGCGCGTGGCGCTGGAGCCAGAGCGGCCGGTGCGAGTCCCTGTCAGGGGCTGATAAACCCACGGGCTGCAGGGGCGGTCGGTGTTTGTCGTAGGAAGCCCTGAGCAAACAGCGGAGGGTTCATCTGGAGCCGTTTCTCGCTGCGTGTCCTCAAGGCCGCGGGAAGCGCTGCCAGGCCCGGCCTCGGCGCGGGTGGGTGTTGCGGGCGAGCAGCCTGGGTCTTGTGCCACTGCCATCAGCTAACGAAGGCGCGCAATTATGAATGTTAATGGCTTGTTTAGTTAAGGCAGTACCCCCTCTAGTGGGATTCAGAGCTCTTATTTAAACACTGCACAAACCTCATGTGCAAATATTTATCTGTTGCAGTTTTCTGTAATCTGTGAACGCTGCTGTCTCTCCTGACCCGCTCCACAACCTATGCATGGCACGGAGCTTTCCCTGTTTAAAAACCTGGCTCCCAGTAAGCCCCCAGACAGACTCAGCACTGGAGCTTCCAACCCCGCACCAGGTTTACCCCGGTAGCTTGCCAACGCGAGCGAAGGCTGGTGCGTGCTGGCGAGCAGCCGCCGTGGGTCCCTGCGCTGCAGCAGAGCAGCCGCTCGGGTCTGGGCTTCCTTACACCGCCAGGGCAAACTGTCCCCGGGCACCGAGCAGACCCCGCAGCATGGGGGGGACGCGGGTGCTGGTCTCATGTCCCGCAGGGCTGACGCAGACCCTTTGTTCATCTTTCAGAGGTGGCGTGTCCGGAGCCTGCATGAATCCTGCCCGAGCCTTCGGGCCAGCTGTTGTAGCAAACTACTGGGACTATCACTGGGTTTACTGGGTAGGGCCCATGGTCGCTGCTGTCCTCGTTGGCGCACTGGTGAGGTACGTGATGCCCACAGCAGTAAGGAGAGCGGAGCCACGTGGGCTGATACCCCCCACCCCGGTTTCCCACCCAGCTGCCTCCCCAGGGGTTCAGCCTCGCATGCTGCCCGGCTGCTTCCCGGCTCCCTGGGTCAAGGCTGCGAGCAGCCGCTTTCCCAGAGAGGTGTCCGAGGGTTGGGGACTCCCTCCCCTTCTCCTTCCCGTGAGGATGGGGTGACAGCGAAGAGCCAACCTGTGCCCAAACCCACCTGTTTGCTCCATCCATGTCTTCTTGTGGGGCGAATCCAAGCTCAGGCTGGTGCTGGGCTGGTGCTGTCGCTGTCGCTGTTTCTGTTGGACGCTTGCAATGGCAAAAACGCTGACCCCAAGTTTCTCTCTCTTTGACCTCCCCAAAGGCTCCTGCTCGGTGACCGGTCCACCCGCCTGCTCCTGAAGTGATGCTGGGTGCAGGGCCACATGCGTGTCATTGTCGCTGACCTACCGCGGGCGGCCAGTGCAGCTCAGCACGGCCGGCGTCAAGCCCCCTGCTCCTGCTCCTCGCCATCCCACCTCCCCTCTGCGTCTCCCAGGCAGCCTGCGCTCAGGAGATGGTTCAGTTGATGCTGCAGGGATGATGGAAAGCAGCCCAGCTGAACCAGGCAGCCCTGTGCTGGCAGCAGGGCCAGGCAGCACCGCTCCCATTCTGGTCCCCGGGGCTCTGCCAGCCCCTGCTGCGGCAGCAGGACCGGCTCACCAGGAGCATCCTCTGACTGATACCAGTGCCTGTGGGGTCCCAGCATCGGCTGTGCACAGCGTCTGTCCCACTGGGGCCATGCCTGGGTGTCTGCGGTGCCAGGGAGCCCTGTGCCTTCTGGGGTGGGCACCACTGCCCCGTGCTCAGGTGGCCGAGGGTGCGTGGCTGTGGCCAGCAGCATGGTGCTGGCCTCCTCTCCAGGAGCATCCCCAGCTCCCTGGGGCAGGCAGTGAGAGCTGCCGGTTCCCAGCCACCCTGCAAGGAGCCTGCTCTAATCCTGCTGAGGTAGCAAGAAGCTGAGTCAAGCAGCCGTGCCTGGTGACCGTGCGGCATCGCTCGCCAGTGCTGACGCTAATTGGTTTCTAACTTCTTGGTGACAATATGAATTCCGAGGCCTGATGTGGCTAGCTGCTCTGCCTTGGCACGCCCCTGGGGGCTCCCCGGCCCCCACCACAGCGGTGGGTGCTGCGAGGCTCTATGTCCTGCCCCACACCAGCTCCTGCATTTGTCTCTCGCTCAAGCATCTCTGCTCTCTCCCCACTCGGCACCCAACCTGTGGGGAGCCCGTGCTCCAGCATGGCAGGGTGCCCCTCCACGGGAGCCCGCTCCCCAGCTTGTGCCGTGGGTCAGCTCCTGTCCCTCATGCAGGTGCGGGATGAGGCCGAGCGGCTCTTGCCAGGGGGCGAGGGGAGGGGGCTGCCTGGACAGAGGGAGCTGCTGCCATAAGCAGGAGGAGTCAGCAGACGGAATTGTGATGGAGCTGTGTGGGCAGCGGGAGAGGAGCCAGCACAGCAGCTTTACGTCAGCTGGGTATCCGTCCCCTATGGCAGCTCTGCCCTGACTCATCGTGCGGACTTCCCGGCCTTCCCTGTGCTGGGGGGATCCATAGGGACCCCATCCCCACCCCTCGGAGGGCTCGTTGGGTGGTGAACCGCCACATCAGTGTCATTGCAAGTACTCCCGGCAGGGCGCCCCTCACCTGGCTTTAGTCACTCCTAATTTTGCAAACTTTCAAGTTGGGAAAGGGCTGTTGCTTTGCCAGCCCCTACATGTGGGGCTCTGAGGTGCCCCTGGGCTGGCCCTGGGGCAGGGGCTGTGCTGGGACAGCTGTGCCCCCCACGCAGGGCTGCCCACCTAGCCCAGCACCCGGGGCACCCATCCAGAAACAGAGCTGGAGGGCAGGGGGAGGTGGAGCTGGAAAGGGCCAGGCTGCTGCAAGCGGGAGCGATAGCATCTTCCTGGGGCCAGGACCTGTGTGCTGGGCTCCGGCTGTTCCCCCTCTCCTGCTGCCGGCGGGGCTGGAGGAAACCCCTGGGCAAAGCCGATGCTTCCTCCCTCCCTTCGCAGGCTGCTCCACGCAGAGGCAGAAGAGCCGATGCTGTGACAGCGAGGACGTTCCCAGCTTTCTGATGTCCCCGTGGGGCTGGCAGAGCCCCGCACAATGTCACCTCGCTATTTTCGGCTTGCTTTCTCTTTTCCCAGCCCGGGAGGTGACCCACACACACACAAACACACACAAAGCTGTGTTCTTGTTTAGAAAAGGACAAGGTTGTGGAGATGCTGAAGCGAGGAAATGGCAGAACTACAGCATCCCTGACTCGGGGGGGAGTGGGTGTTTGCCTGCATCCCTCCCCGCCGGCGGCGCTCTCAGGGCTGGGCAGGGGTTCGTGGTACCCCGCGCTGGGCAGCGTGGCCCCAGCTGGGCCGGGGCACGGGCAGCTGCTCATTCAGGAGGGAAAATGATGCAACTCACAGAAGCAGACAAATAGCATGAAGATGTCACTGGGACGGTTGTCATGGCAACGCCACAAAAAATGCCAAACCAGGCAAGGAGCAAAGTCACTGTTTCTTCCCCAGAGGGACTCTGGGGGGGCACGGGAGTGGGTGCTGGTGGGAGCTGGGGGCCCTGGGGAGCAGCAGTGGGGGCGCAGACCTCTGCGGGAGCGGGGCTGCAGGCAGCTGCCATGCTCGGGCGCGATGGGTGCCCACCTTCCCCTTTCGAGAGGAAGCAGGGCCCGGCTGTGCCGCAGGAAACACGCTCTGGCTGCAGCTGCCGCTGCATGGGCCCCCTCCGTCCTGCATCCCCAGCTCCATCCTGCACCCTGACTCCACTCTGCACCCTGACTCCACTCTGCACCCCAGCTCCAGCCTGCAGCCCAGCTCCGGGCACTTCTCCTGGCGGGTGCAGGCTCGGGGGGCTCGGGGCTGTGGTCCCATGGCGGGGGCGGGGGTGCTGCTGACCGCTGCTCACAGTCCCTGGGTGCGAGTGAGGGGGGCAGGAGGGGGTGGCCTGTGCGTGGCCACTTGCACCGTCCCTGTTTTGCTGTTGATGTGTTCAGTGCATTCATTTTTAATTCGTCAGGGTGACTTTTAATAAAGCATCTGTAATACTGCGTTGTTTTTCCCTGAGTATTATTAAAGCGCTTAATTTATGCTAATTAAATACCAATTAACTTCCAAGCACTTAATGTTCTTTAAGGACATAAAATACATCTCAGTCCCATTCAATTAAATTTGCATCAGGCCTGGCCATGGGTCTGCACCATGTTTTTATCGGCACGTGGATCTGCTGCGGAGCTGGGACGTTGCCCGTTGTTTTCCAGGTTCTTCATGTCCATTGGGATGGAGATGCTGCTGGGGAGCAAGGCAGGCATGAGGTGGGAATGCTGTGGGCACCTGTGCCTAACGGGGCGGTAATTGCTGGTGAGGACACCAACCCTCAGCATGATGGGGAGCCCGGGGGGGGCCGGGGGCGCTGCCTGGTCCGTGCGAGCTGCCAAAGGCTCTGCAGACGTCGTGCACGTGCTCGCCCGGGCGCTGTCGGCTGTGGCTGGTGCCAGCGCTTTGTGGACATGGAAAAAAATCAGGCTGTGCTCTGGGAACAGCATCAGAAGGGTGTTTGTCTGTCCCTGCGTCCGCCCGAGCCCCTCCCGCCCTCACACTGCAGCTCTTTCACTCTGGATAAATACCCTGGTTAAACATTGACGGGGGAAGCAAGCCGCACCGCTGCCTGCGGCCGGGTCCCGGTGCCAGCCCACCCGTGGGGACAGCGGTGGGGACAGCCGTGGGTTTGTCCATGGCAGAGGCTCCTGCCGAAGACACGGGTACCACGGCATGGCCACCGCGCCGGGCTGCTCACCCACTGCTCGCCTCCAGCAGCAGGTGAGCCCGACCTTGGCTTGTGGCCCCGGTTCAAGTGGGGCCCCTGCCCAGCCTACGCGACCCCCCCGCCACGCCGGAGCTCTTGCTGTGTTTCTTGCCCTGCCCTGTGCCCTGGGCTGCAGCCGATGCCCTGGTCCCCAGCGGGGGTGGCTCTGCCCGCCCTGGCTGGTGGCTGCGTGGGATGCAGCCGCTGGCAACAGCATCACACTGGAAATCGCTGATACGCAGCATGCAGACATGAGAATTAATGAGTCGGTTAATTCGGCTGAGTCTCTCTCCTTCCCCGGCTCGCAGACCTGCCCAGCTCCACCGCGCTGCAGCCCCCCCGGGAGCAGGGAACTCCCGCCGGGCAGGCAGCCACCGTGCTGTGGTGGGGGGCTGGGGTGGCAGCGAGGTGCAGCGCAGGATGCCCCCGGCACGGTGCTCAGCAGGCATCGCCACGCGCTGCCCATGCACAGAGCAGCACAGCTCAGCCCTGGCTCAGCAACGTGGGGCCACAGCCCATCTGGGGGGTCCCTGCCCCCCTGCTGTTATGCAGAGCTGGGGTGGGATGCAGCCCCGTACCCCAGCTGGGGATGCCCATGGCTGTGGCGGTGCGTGGCCGTGGCTGTAAGCGCAGCCCTGCCTTGGCTGCCCGGTCCCTGCTGAGGGGCGGCAGCTCGTCCCCGCTGCCTGGGGGGGGCTGGCATGGCACCCCCCGGGGGGGCCGAGGGATGACCCAGCCAGGAGGGAGCTCTGCTCTCCCGGGCAGCTCTCTGGCAGCCCAGACACCGACGCTGCAGGACCGAGTCCCTTATCGCAGGAAACCTGGCTCCGTCGCTGCGCCGATGCCCGAGCACCCTCAGCTTGCCTCCAGGACAGCTCAGGCGACAGGGAAAAACTGAAGAAGCAACAACTCTGCGTGTTAGCGATAAACAGAGAACAGTGCTCGTAACAAGAAGAAATCACCGGGGCCACGAGCTCAGCGAGGCCCGCGCGGCGCTGGCCCCATGGCGGTTATTTGCTCGGCGGTGGAGCCTCACCGGGCGGCTTCCCCGCCTGCGCCAGGCTCACAAAAGGCTTTTCATTCCCAGCCAGAACAACGCCTCGCTGTTCCCCTCCGCCCGCTCGCCCGCCACCCCTGTCCCTGCCGTCCAGGAGAGGAGGAGCGCCCAGATTTTTTTCCTTCAAGTTCTCCCCTCAAAAGGATTAGGGGTGTCTGGCAGCGTGTCCCCCCAAAGCCTCCTCTTAAAACAGCAGCATCCCTGAGCAGAGGCAGCACATCAAGATGCCAAGAGTGTGGCTGCAGCGGGGTATGATGGATGAATGCTTTTTAGAACATGCCCCATGAGAGCATCTGGGAATTCTCACTTTGCTCTGCTGTAAAGGTTTTCTTTGCCAGTCTACAGCTGGAAAAATCACAGACTTAAAAATAAGAGGTGACTGAATTCTTTTAGCTCATTTTGTCCATTGGGTGGAACCGCAGTGGCTGTGGAAGGCAGACGCAGGCAGCTGCCGGGGGGGCGGCTGGGGGCAGGGGGACACTCTGCCCCTCGCCAGCACCTGCCAGTCAAGGCTGCACCTGCTCCCACAGCAGGGAACTGCTCCTGGGCTCCCCAGCACCTCCCAGCATCTCCCAGCTCCCTCCTGCCTGCAGGAGCAAGCCAGGGGCCTCTGGCACCAGCCTGTGTAAAAAAAACTTCAAAAACCACGAGTTGCTCTAAAATCTGGACGCAGGCAGGGCAGCGGTGACACCAGCACGGAGCCGCGGAGGTGCTGTAGGCTTTTCATGAAGAAGCCAAGGGATGCGCAGCCCCCAGGCTCCTCCGGTGCTGCAGGGGAGGGGGCACCCCGGGGGGCACCTGCAGCAATGGCCCCATGCGAGGAGCCCTGCAGCTCCTGCAGCTCCTGCAGCTCCTGGAGCCCTTGGCCAGTGGCAGCCCCGAGGGAGCGGGCAGGGCGGCTGCCAAGGCAGCTCGTGATCTGGCTGGCACGTCTCTTGCAGCCTACCCCGCACTCTCCTCCCGGTGTCTGTGAGCCCTCGGAGCACCCTGCTCGCCACCCCGGCTGCTGGTGCCACGGGGAGCTCCCATGGGTGCTCGCTGCAGGGTTGGGGTGTGCTGGGTGGCTGTGTGGGCACCGGCACGGGGACGCGGGGGACAGTGGAGGTGGGCGATGACGTGCGGAGCTGGTACGGCGCGTGAGCTGGCATCTGTATGTAGGAGACTGGGAGCGAGGCGATGGTAAAGGGAGTGGGAGTCTGAATGTATTCTGGGGAAGCTTTTAAAGCTGTGCCATTAGTGGGGTCCAGGTGGCGCAGGCGTGGGGACGGGCTGGTGCCCTCCTGTGCTTGGACCGTGCCCCTGGGGTTGGGGGATGCGCCCCGAGGCCGGGCAGCATCCCTCGCTGCCGTGCCACATCCCTCGCTGCCGTGCCACATCCCCTGCCACAGTGCCACGTCCCCTGCCACCGCGCCACATCCCTTGCCACCATGCCGCCCGGAGAGCCGCGCCAGCCTCCACTGCTATATTTACTCTGTAGCCCGAGAACAAGGCACAAATGCCAGAGCAGCCTCCCCGCTGATTAGCATATATGCAAAGAGCACTAACGAACCTCACCACCACACACAAAGCTCCAGAGGCTTCTGCAAACGATGGTAGCCAGAGAGCTGGGGGTGTTTGGTGGGCGGCAGGTGGGGACATCCCCAGCTTGGCTCCGGGGGCCCGACTGAGCAGTGCCAGACCTGGCCCCTGCGGCAGAGCGGGAGAAGCCCTGGAGCAAGGCTGGTGGAAGGGAAACGGGGGGAGAGGGGGCTATCCCTCCAATTCCCACCCCTTGCTTCTGCTTCTACTCCTTGGGTTTTTGATCTTTAATTTCTTTTTGCTGTCAGCAGGAGCCCACTCGGGCTCCCCGGAGAGGAGCCGGCACAGAAATGTGCCTCCTGGAGGGATCCCAGGGGATGGGGTGCTGTGGGGGCCTGGGACCCCCGGAGCCCCGCTTCCCCCCGGCTGGCGAGGGAGCTGCTGCTCCTGGCAGGGGGGGCTCCAGCTCCTCTCCGCACACCCGGTGACATTCAGCCTCGCTTCCCCCAGCACCAAAGTGTTTCTTTACCCGGCATCACTTGAGCTGGAGGGATTTACATTTTAAAGGGTTTTTAAAATGGATTTGGATAGATTTATTTTTCTTTTTTTTTTCTAGCTTTTGTCACTTTGAATGTTTGTGGAGAGGAAATAATAAACGGAAACCACACAAGGCAAAGCCTAATGTAACTAATTTGTGTTCATGCAAATGTGATGAGGATGGAAGTCCAGGTTCAGACACGCAATGCCCGACCCTCGCCGTAAGGCTGGGGGTGAGTGCTGGTGGTGGGGGTGCGTGAGCATCCTGCAGTCCCACTGCCCAGGCCCTGGGCCCCTCTCCCACCCCACGGTGTGTCCCCACCTCTCTGGTCCGTGGTGGCACAGCCTCTCCGCTCCTGGGCAGCACGGCCGCCTGCCCTCCACCCCAACCTGGTGCTGGCGATGGCACAGGCTCCCGGTCACCATGGAGACCCGGGAGGAGGATTTTGAACCATCTTACAGAAATTTCTGTTCCCCCCCAGCCATGCACAGCCTGTTCTCCTGCTGGGCTGCAGCTTTGTGCTGCCCGACCCCATGCAGGGGCTGGAGAGCCGACTGCATGACCCCACATGTGACCGTGTGCCCCGTCCCCGTGCCTGTCCCCAGCCTCCTCCAAGGTCAGCCCTGATGGCTCTGCTGGGGGCGGCAGCGTGGAGCCCACCGCGGCCACGTGCGGCCTCAGGACAGCAGCCCCTCGCCGAGATGCAGGCGTGGGGTCTCGAAATGGGCTGAACCCACCGCCCGGCCCCACAGCCCCACCGCCCGGCCCCACAGCGGGGCTGTGAGCCCACGCAGAAGGGCAGATCCCTGAGGGCTTTGTCACCCCTCCCCTGGGGACACTGCAGTCCCTTACCAGGACTTCTGTCCCGGTGTGCGCCCTTCTCCCCTGCCGGCAGTGGCGCGGTGGGTGGGTTGGGGGGCACCTGCCATCCTTGTGCTGCGGGACCACCGCGAGCCTTCGGGCAGGCGCCCTCCCCCCCGGGCCGAGCGGAGGGCACGCAGGACCCCCCTGACCTGAGGCCAACGCTGGCAAAGGGGTCGCTGCCCCGGGGCCCCCCCTCTCCTCCCCAACCCGTGTTATTCCATCGTCCCCCACAACTGCCCACAGCGGCTGATCCCGCTGCTGCCAGCAAGACCCCCAGGAGCAGGTTTTGCTCCAGGAACAGTTTCCATCGCTCGCTGCTGGGTTTCTCGGCTTTTGGAGGGTATCAAACCTCCCCGTGGCTTCCAGCAGCCGGGAACGGGAGCAGCGGGACTGGGGGCACCGAGGGGCTTTGGCTGCGTCTCAGGGCTCGCGGGGCACCGGGGCGGCTGGAGCAGAGGCCGGGTGGAAGGGGAATGCTAATCAGGTTCTGTGCTGGCAGCAGCCAGAATGCTGCACAATAAATAGCCATTTTAATTACCGCACAATATTTACAAGATTGCTTCCTCATTTGGGAAATTAAAACAAATGCTCCATCAAAATGATCAACATTGTACAGAGAAGCACAGGGCTGATAAAGAAATACATTGGCTGCTAATGAAGGAGTAATTGGCACCTCGGCGCTGGCCGGGCTTCCTCTGCTCCGCGACGGCGGCGCCAAGGGCGGCCAAGGGCACC
>JAVJGI010000050.1:25238223-25248760 GCA_035590275.1 Ibycter americanus | reverse complement strand
AGGGGTCACCCCAGGAATGTCCCCTCTGTTGGAGCAGGACACCCTGGAGAAGGTCCCCACCGAGCCTGGGGTCCCTACGGGATAGGGGTCACCCCAGGAATGTCCCCAGTGTTGGAGCAGGACACCCTGGAGAAGGTCCCCACCGAGCCTGGGGTCCCTACAGGACAGGGGTCACCCCAGGAATGTCCCCACTGTTGGAGCAGGACACCCTGGAGAAGGTCCCCACTGACCCTGGGGTCCCTATGGGACAGGGGTCACCCCAGGAATGTCCCCTCCATCGGAGCAGGACCCCCCTGGGTCAGGTCCCCCTCATGGGGTGCCTTTGGGGAACACCCCATATCAGACCCCCCCCCGATTGGGGTTCCCCCTTGCCAGCACCCCCAGATGACCACTCATCCACCTGGGCGCTGGCCCCACCGTGGCTTGATGTTCCTCATGGGAGAAGACACCCCCATGGAGCACCCACCCCAGCTGCCCGGGGACCACTGCCCCCCACCCCTGGTGTGGGTTTGGGTCGGGGGGTGCGGACCCACCTGCTGCCCCCATTGCTTCTCCAGGTCCTCCAGGTTCTTCTGGGCCAGGGCGTCGTACTGCGCCCGGATCTCGGCCATGACCTTGCCCAGGTCCTGCGACTTGGGCGCGTCCACCTCCACCGTCAGCGCCGAGTCGGAGACCTGGGCCTGGAGGGTCTTCACCTCCTGGGGGGCAGCGGGGGGCCGGCGTCAGCGGGGGGGTCCCCACCGCCCCCAGCCCCCCCACCGGCTCCATCCAACCTCCTCGTGGTTCTTCTTCATGAAGACGAGCTCCTCCCGGAGCGCCTCGATCTCCCCCTCCAGCTGCAGCCGGGCCATGTTGGTGTCATCGATGGCCTTGCGCAGCCCCGCGATGTCGCTCTCCACCGAGAGGCGGGTGGCCAGCTCCGCCTCGTACCTGCCGCACCGCGCTGGGTGGCCCCGCAGCCGCCACCACCCTGGCCCCACCCTGGCCCTGGCCCCAGGTGCTACCCCTGGCCCATCCCCATCCTCAGCTCCATCCCATCTCCATCCCCATCCCCATCCCCATCCCAGTCCCCATCCCTTTCTCCTTCCCGTCCCCCTCTCCTTCCTCATCCCCTTCCTTCCCCTTCCCCTTCCTCTTCCCCACCCCATCCCAGTTCCCTATCCTCATACCCTTTTCCTTCCCTGTCCCCATCCCCTTCTCCTTTGTCACCTTCCCCTTCCCTTCCCCATCCCCATCCTCATCCCAGTCCCTGTCCCTATCCCCTTCTCTGTTCCCATCCCAGTCCCCTTCTCCTTCTCCTTCCTCGTCCCTGTCCCCATCCCAGTCCCTATTCCCTTCCCCTTCTCCTTCCTCATCCCCTTCCCCTTCCCTTCCGTGCCGGCCGCTTTCACCGGTCGCTCACTAACGCCATGAGCAGCGATGCTGCCCCAGCCAAGGCACGCTGCCTGCGTCGCAGGGGGCTTGGGGGGCTGGCAGGGGCACCCCACGGGCACTGTCATTGCGGGGATGTGCCAGAAATAGGTCAGGCAGAATGTTTCCAAGGACATTTGAAAAAGCAGCGGGATTTAATTATGTTCAGATACCTGCTGACAGTCCAGCAAGCGGTTTCAGGGGAGGAGATTCCACCCTGGAGGGAAGCGGGGAGGGAAATGGCGGGGTGGCCCTTCACGCACCGAATGTTCCGTCACAAACCAGCTCCCAGCACCCTGATGGCCACGGTCCAGGTGGAGCTGGGAGCGCTGGGGATTTCACCTTCCACTTGTTCCCGGAGCAGGTGGCCCCGGAGCAGGGAGGATGCCTGGGAAAGCCCAGGTGAGATCTCACGGGCTCCTCAGGCCCCAGCGCTGCCCTGGGGGGCAGAAGCCGCCGGGTTTCAGGGGAAGGTTGGGAAGAGGAATACGGAGGGAGAGCTGGGGAAGGCGGCTGGCTCAGGGCCCAGCGGAGCACAGACCCTCCTCCTGTGTTGCAGCAAACGAGTGACGAGGATTATTTCCACCTGAGCGCACTCCTGGGCTGGGGGCAGTGAGTGGGTTTGCCATGGCCCGGCATCCACACGCAGAAACAAGGGAAAAATCCCCCTGCAGACCGGAGCTTCGACGATGCTCCGTGCCCCCCTGGACCTGTTGCTCCCGGGGCTCCGTGGCCCTGCCCGCAGCCCACAGCAGGCGCTGGGTCAGGCACTGCACCGCCAACATCCACCGCTCCCCTGCACAGCTCGCAGCTCCGAGAGGGCAGGAAGGAGCTGGAGGAGCCGCAGTCGGTAGAGAAAAGCCAGAAAATAATTTACAGCTTCCTCCAGATGGCAACCGGTACGATCTGGCTAACAAACACAGATAAGCAAGCGTAAGGGAGGGATAAATAAACCTCGCAGCTCATGGAGTAAAACAACCTGCTGTGATTTACAGCAGAAAAACCCCACTCGGCCAGTGCCGAGCTCCCGCCCCTGCCCGGCGCTGGGGCTGCTGGCGGGAGCTGCCGGGGCAGGACCCTGGCACCCAGGGGACCAGGCACCCGCATCCCCCCGGCCTCCCGCCCCCGGGGATGCCCTTGGGGTGAACGAAACCCAACAGCAGCTGAGGCGCTGCTCTCCAAAACCAAACCCGAGTCATTTAGTGAGAGAGGAGCGAAAACCTCATGCAAATGTTTTCCATTCAAAAATTCTTTTGATTTCTAAATTAGTAAAGCAGCAAGTCTTTCTGGGGGATTTTTTTTTTCTTTTTTTTGGGGGGGATAAAACTTTTTCAAATATTTCTGGAAATTCATCAACAGGGACGTTGTTCTCTGTTTTCAATTTATTTTTTTTCATTGCTTTTTCTCCCCAGCTTTAACTGACTTCAAATGCTTGTGGTCTGGGTGGTACCGTGAGGTGCCACGATGCTCCCCACCGTGCAGAGCAGACCAGCTTGCCTGCAGCTCTGGTGCTGGAGCTTCGAAGCCATCACGAACAGCAGCTTGCCTGCCTGCGCTAGCACTGCTGGACGCGGCTGGAGAGGAGTACCCCAGCTGCAGAGAGGCGATGCTGCAGCTGAAGATGGCAGCAATAAGTCAGCGGTAAAGCTGCGGACAGGCTCCCGGGGTCACCGCTCCTCGGAGGGAAGGTGAGGTGCCTCGGCCGTGGCTATCGCAGCCCATCAGGGATGCTCCGGTAACACAAACCTGTGCGTGAGGATTCACCACGCAGGGGGACGTGTGACCTGGGGTGGGCTCAGCCAGGCCCCCCCCAGCAGGTGCAGTGCCTGGGGAAGGGGCTGGTGGCACCGGAGCAGTGGCATCCATGGCTTCCACCGGTAGCAGCGTTGAGTGGTGGTGGGTGTCCATGTGGTGGGCTTTCGAAGGCGAGGCTGCTGAGAAGATAGAAACCAGAGAGTGCCACGGATGGGGGAAGGAGGGAAACCTACATCTCCAGCTGCAAAGCCTCCACGAGCATCCCCTGCACCTCTCCTCTGCCAGCTCTGCCGCGGTACCCAGGCACGCTCCCGCCAGCTGTGGGGTTGGGGAGGGTGGCCGATGCGATGTCGGGGGGCAGGGAGGCAGGACTCTCGCATGCCTGGCCCACAGCTCTCGCCTGCATGCTCGCCTTCAAGCTGGAATCATCTCCAGTGGAAAATAACACGTGATAAAAGCAGTGAGAAAAGGCAACCCCCACCCTGTGCTAACGGGAGATCTATGCTTTATCCCAGGCTTGGTTTTGCTGGGAAATGACCAGAGCAGCTGGAAAGATGGTGGCCCAGGAGCAGAGCTGCTGGGCAAAAGGGAGCAGAGTATGAGCATTGTGTTTCAGCGGTACAAGCCAAATGGAGCAAACAGTCAGGGAAAAGCCGCCCGATTTTCCGTGAAGCATCTGAGTGAAGGGATTTACATGCTGAGGGCATGCCAGCAGCGGTGCCAGGATAAGCTGGGAGTGGACAAAGGCCAAAGCCATCATATGAACATCTATCTGAGGATTTCCATCTCCCAGGATTTAAGGCACCCAGGTGATAACATTCCTGAAGAAACAGGCTCCGGAGCATCCCCAGCACATCCCTGACCTGCAGCTGGGCCCATCTGGGCTCTGTGGGTCTGTGGGCTCAGGGCAGGACCGGCTGGGTACGGAGCAGCAGAGTGTGGCTGTAAGGGAAGAGGTTAATGGCTCAGCTGTGAGGAAAGCCCTCTGAGGCAAAGCTTAATGAAGAAGTCATTGTGCACCGGGATCAGCCCTGCCGCCTGCAACTGAGCCTCATTGTTATTTAAATGGAGCTCCTTGCCGGGCTGGATGAATAACTTCATGATCAGATGATTTTTCTGAGCGATGTGATGAGCCATGTATATATAACCAGCCATACCTTATGGGAAGGAGTGCTGCAGAGAAATCCAGTTCCTGGGGAATAGCAGGTGGAGTTTGCCATGGCACAAGCAGAATTATTTTGCATCCCAGAAGAGGCAGGAGCTGCAGCCCCCGCCCCAGAGATGGGAAAGGCTTGCAGGGGCCTCCAGGCACTGGCACCCGTGGGTGTGCTGCACCTTGCCTCCCCGCTGCTCTGCCTCCAGAGCTGGACAAGACTGATCCTAAGAAAGGCAGAGGGGTGAACAGCTGCCTGGCCCGGAGTGTGCCAGGCACCCCGGGGTGCACACGCAGGCGCAGGGACCGCGTCAGTGCAGCTGGATGGGAAAGGCGCCATGCATCAGCTCAAGCCCATCGCTTACCACTTGGTCTTGTTGCCGTTCAGTTTGGGTCCTGCTTTTATAATCCAGCAGAAATATTTAATGCTGTCCTTAACTCTGAGTGCTGCTGCCTGGCTGTCCTGAGCCCGGACGTCCCCTCTGCACGCTGGTGTGACAAGCGGAGCTGGCAGTGCCGCTCCGGCTGCTGCCACCAGGCTGGATTCACCCGTGTGCCAACCCAGCTTGGCAGGCAGCGGGAACTCCCACCGGTTTGGATCAATAGCAAGAAGTGATGGCCACTTCCTATTTTAGAGTCATAGGACATGAAAGCCACGTATTGATCAAATGGGTTTGGAAACAAGCAGCAAAACCCCAAGGATTTTACCACTAACTTTGTTTAACCAACTGTACAGGAAGGCGGTTTGATGTGTACCATTTCTGGGTACATAAAACAGAATTAATTTGTTCTCCCTGAAAGCCAGCAGACAGGAATATAAAATATTTAAATAGCCTAACCATGTTTGTGATGTGCCGAACCATGCAAATACCCGATGTGTGACTGCGCTCTCTGTGCATTGCAGGTTTAGAGCATGGGGGTTCTGCAGCTTTTTGGCAGGTTGGGTGCCTGTGCCCCTTGCCAGGGTGAGCGGAGGGTGTATCGCTGCGGGGCAGCAAACAGCACAGGCTCTTCTTCTCATTTATTCATCTGCAGAGTGCTTTGCCTTGAGGAGGGATGGAAGAAACCTTGGGGGGCCTGAAAAATAGCAGTGCATTTGCACAAGCCCTGAACACTGGGCACTGCAAGCCTGCACACCGAGCCAGGAACCGGCTCGCTCCCCTGGCTCTGCCCCTGGCAGCCTGGCAGCTCCCCGCTGGGAACTGCACCCCAGGTCATCCTCGCTTGCTCTTGGGTGCCTGGGATTCCCGGGCAAAGGAGCACAGAGCCTGGAGAGAGGGCACAGCTCTGCTTCTGCAGGAAATTGTGCTCTCTGGTGTGATGGGGAGATGCTGTCCTGCCTGCTCTGCCTTGGGTGGATGGGCTTGGGGTGGATGGAGCCCTGTTTAACCACCGCTTTTTATTGCAGTCCCTTCGCTTGCTTGTGCCCTGCTGCCCCGGGGTGGGGGGTCAGCACGTGCCGGCTCTCTGCCAGCTGGGTAACCTGCGCGCTGGGGACCGTAAGGGACAACACTTCTTTGCTTGCTTTGCCCAGGTTTCCTCCTCTCTGCCCAACATAGCTGGGTGTCTCTGCGCCCTGGGCTTGAAACCTCCCCTGGGTGAGCAGAGGCTCTCTGCGGGGCCGTGGCCGGCCGGAGCCCGCAGCATCCCCCAGCAGCCCCGCCACCACGGGCAGTGGTCCCGGTGCCCTCGGCCACGGCCCTGTTTGGTTCCCCTCCAGCACATCGACGCAGACCCAGAGCAGCCATTCGGCATCTGCACCGCCAGATCAAAACAAGGCTGCCGAAAAAGTCGGGTGGAGGTAAATGAAAGGATTGCTTTTCACATCTGAGACTGGAGCAGCGGCTGTTCCAGCCGAGCATCGCTGCCCAGCCGAGCCTCGGTGGCGCTCCCAGTGCTCTCCCCGCCGCCGGCCACCCGTGCCATTTATGTAACGCTCAGGCACTAACGTTTGGGCTGCTTTTTTTTTTCACACAGCGGCTGGCTGCGAAGGATGCTCTTGCCTCCGGTGGGTGGGTAACTAGGTCTCTCCTCACATGAACGCAGCTTCTCTCTTCCTCACTCCATCCTCTCTGCACGGAGGACGTGAAACATGCAAAAACTGTGAAAGCAGCAAGGGAAAAACCAGCACGGATGACGTTGCCCCGTTGCGGGGGGGGGTTGCCCGTTACCCCCTCCATCCCCAGTGTGCCTGCAGGGCCCAGGGCAGAACCCCCCTCCCCAGTGGGTGACCAGTGGGGCCAGCGCTGCCCAGAGCCGCAGCAGCTCCAGCTGTGGCGGAGCCCCACGGCCCTTTGCCCCGTGCCTGTTCCTGCAGCCGCGCCACCCCCCGGGTACCACCCGGGCAGCCGCTGCCCAGAGCCTGAAGGATCGTCTGCTGTGAGCAACAAGCAGCTTTTCCAAAGTTTGGTGGGACCAGGGTTTTCCTCCAAAAAAAAAAAAAAAGGAAAATGTGAAATGTGTGTGTGTATCTGCCCCTTCCTGGCAAGATCATTTTGGGTGAAAGCTTTTAAAACTTTACTTGTATCTCCTGGACCCTAAGGTGCAGTGCTGCTGCTGCAGCGCACCCCCAAGCACTGGGAGAGCTCTCCCAGGACCCCACCAGCCTGCACCCAGCCTGCTGCTCCTCTGAGCTCAGGCACAACCTCAGAACGCTTCACACGAGCTCTGCGGCGCTGCAAGGGGGCACGGGGAGATGCATGGCGTGAGAGCCAGAGCGAAGGCTTGCTGCTCGCAGAGCTGCTTGGCTGCGCCCACAGGGAGGGTGCAGCAGGTCCCTGCCCCAGGGTCCCCTGGCCCTGCCCTGGCCCTCCTGGCAAGCTGGTGGGGCAAGACGGCATCCGCAAACGGAGGCGGAGGCTGCTGAGCGCTGCTGAGACACCTTTATATTTAATTAGAGTTTGACTCTTCCTCCACCTGTTTCCTGTGGCGGATTTAGGTCCCTGAGCAACAAATGCTGAAAAAAAGAGAAAAATCTGTTCTCCAGCTTCTTTGAATTTTTTAGAGAAAGCCAATGTGGGCACCAAGGGAGCAGCATCCCCACATCGATGCAAGGCTGGAGGCTGCAGCGTGCTTGCCAGGAGCTTGCCGACTCTCCCACGCAAGCCGCTGCTCCGGGACAGCAGCTCCTGCATGTGTCCCGACCACGCCAGCAGTGTTAGGGGCTCCTGCACATGTGCAGGCAAAGCTTGCTTGGGAAACGGGGAGAATGTACCTTGTCTTTTGGAGTTCTGTCTCTCTGCTGGCCTCGGGGGCTGGCTCTCCCCACTCTGCTGCAGAGCGCGGCTGCAGGGCTGGAGCCGGCCGGCACCGCAGGCACGTTGCAGCGTGCCTTGATGCAACGCACCAGGTTGTGCGATTGTGGCGGGAGTCTGACGTGAACCCCTGCAATTTGTTGGTTGTCGTTTGGGATTTTTGTTGGAAAGGGCTTGTTTGACATGTCTCCTGCAGCCCCAGACCCGCAGCCTCACGCCAGGCGCTCTGCTCACACATTTCCCGCAGCGAGCGGCAGCCCTGCAGCACGCTCGGCGCTTTCCCTTCCACAGAGCAGCTCCTCGGTTGCCTGTGGGAGGATGAGGTCCCTTCCTGAGGATGTGAATCATGTCTCTATGGGAGCCTGCTCCTGCACCCGTTGTCTGTGCATCTCCTGCGGCTGCGGGGCTGCTCTCCCACCCCCCGGCAGCGGAGGGAGGCTGCGGAGCCGGCGGGTAAAGGCGAGCCAGGAGTTTCCAGCGCTGTGCTCCATGGAGGTACGCTGCAGCTGCAGGCAAGGAAAGGAGAGCCCATTTGCCCCTATCACTGGTTGGGTTGCGGTGCCCTCGTCTATCTGATGGCAGGAGCCGATGGAGGGGAAAACGTGGTACAAAACCTGCACTTTTATGGAAACAGGAATGAACTGGGATGGTTTCCCCTCTGCTCCATGCACTGCGCTCCCCCGAGAGCGCCGGTTCCGAGTTGTTTGTGTGTTAGTCCTCTCATCGCACCTGTGGGGACTTTACTTGCATTGATAAATATAACCATTTCCTTAGAGGAAGGAGCTGCTGGGATGTTCAGCCTGACATTTCAGAGCGCTGAGGGGATCTGGATACCCAGCTCCCATGAAAATCAGCATGGTCTTGAAAATCCTGCCTTCAGCATGACATGGCTCTGAGTGTGCTAAATAATGACAGCAGTAAAATAAGGCAAAAAGAAAAGAAGCTTCCAAGAGCAGGAACTGTACCTGGCTTTTGTACTTCTTGGCCCAGCAGAGTGAAGAAAGCTTGTGCACGAACACTAACATGATTATCAATACTTACAGGGCAAAATTAAAGACATATTCTCAGTGGTTTCTGCTGCTGCTGGGTTTCATATGCAGCAGCTATGCGGGCTGCGTTTGGAAAATGGGTACATACAGTAAAAGAACAGCAGAGAAGAAACAGGCAAAGACCAGAGTTTACAATTAAACTGAGAAGAATTCAGCCTGGCACAGCTACATGTCAAGTGCAGCATGCACTTAGGGTAATATACCGCTTTCCTTCACGAAAGTACACGGGAAAGGAATCAAAATGACCTGTTATTATTTTCATTATTACTCTTATTCCTTTGCATGCAGGAGTTACTTCTGTGGCGAAGATTTCTATGTGCAAACCAGTGGTGAATAGGGCCTTGCTCCCAAAGCAGAAGACACCCTGCAGCACAGGCTGGCACGGTGATGGGGAGAAAAAGCACCACCTTGGGCCCCTGCTCGCTCCGGCACACCGTGGGAGGCCTCGGCAAGGTTTCCCTTCATTTCCTCCTGACACAAGCACAGCAAGAGGAGGGATGCCTACAATTTATTTCTCCTTCTTAGCACTGAAATCACATGGTGCTGGGTCTTAGTAACAAGCCTGTCTGTTTATGGAAAGACGACATCAGCAGGACAGGTCAGCTACAGTTTATTATTGTAATGAACCTTTTAAAGCAGCTGCATAATAACAGCTCTGGGCCTATTTCTGGTAAGCCTCCCGGGTATTTAATTCTATAGAGCCAGAGGGGCATTCTTCAGTGAAAGAGCTTGTAGGATGGAGGGCTGGATCGCAGCGGAGCGGGGACGGTGTCGGGCCACAGAAGGAATACGATCACATGGCTACATAGCCAGAATTAAATCCCACAAATGAGAATTTAGAAAGACTTGTTCACAGAAATATTTTCATGATTATGTTTCAGTTAAAGTTGCCTCCTGTTTTCATTTGGATTTTCATTTCCTCAGCTCCCAGACCAGGGATGATGCAGCACCAGGCTGGCACAGGGACGTCGGAGGAGGAGGATGCCGACAGATCTGATTTTCAGTGTCTGTGAATGCCAGCAGGTAGCAAGAAAGGTGAATGGTAAATGTGGTCTGAAAACTCCTCCATGCAGCTCAGCTGAGGTGTTTTCAGTGGGCTGGGTAAAAGAAGGTCGTTATTTGAACTGTAAGTTTTAAAAAAAAAATTCTGAGAGGACCGCTGAGCTGGTTGGCTTTGCACCTCTTGTGCCTACAGGTGAGCCGGGACCTGCCCCAGGAGGGGGGACCTGCCAGGCTGCTGGTGGCCCCAGAGCCACTGCCACCCCCAGTGCCCAGCCAGGCTGGGGGTCACAGCTCCCTCTGCATCCCCCCCTCTGAGCTTACTGCTCCTGCTGCTGACTTGTGTTGCGCAGAAAATCAGGGGAGAGCAGCAGCATTCTGGCTTTAACAGCAGGAAGCGGCGGGCTCCTGGGGGAATCTGGGGGAAGCACCATTCCCACCGCCGGCCCTGCAGCGGGCATCTGCCGTGCAGCGCAGCTGCCCGCCCGGCTCACGGGAAGGCAGGATTCCCCTCTTTCGGGCTTTTTTTACTGTTATGATTACCGCCATCACTATTACCATCGCTATTGTTACTTATCCCCCTCCGCTGACCCCTGCTCGCCGCCCCCCCCCGCCTGCTTGGGGAACACGGGAGAGGATGGTGGCCCTGCCGTGGCGCTGGCACCGCTGCCGGTCACCCCGTGTCCCCTGGGCTCGCGTGGGCCGCCGGCCGGGCTCTCCCCGCGGGGCAGCATCGCCGAGGGGATGCAGATGATTCATGCAAATGAGTTGCGTGGGCGGAGCCTCTTCCTGCCCCGCCCACTGCGCCCTAGGGGGCGCCCCCCGCCCCACAGCGCGGGGCGCGATGCAAACCAGCATGCGGAGGGGCGGGGCGACGGCCGAGCGGCGCGAGCGGGGGGCGGGGCCCGCCCTAGGCC
>JAVJGI010000050.1:25208655-25237335 GCA_035590275.1 Ibycter americanus | reverse complement strand
TGGACCCGCCCCCCCACCCCCGGGACCGGCCCCGGCCGCCGGGCACTGCTGGGGGGTGGCGGGCAGCATCCCCGGCAGCCGCCGTGCCCAGGCCCGGGCAGCAGCGTAGTCATTTTTTTAATCAACCCAGCAACTGGTCGGTGCTTTTAAGCCGGTTGGGTTTCGTTACCGGAGATAAGCGCCCAAGACTTCACATAAATCCCCCCAAAAAAGGCCGAGGGAAGTTTATTGTTTTTAATGTCGTTAACACAAAAACATGTGTCTTAATGGGCTGCGTGCCACCTTGGTGGCGGTCCGGGGCCGTAACTGGGCAGCCTGGAACAACTTGAATGGCTCAGTTGGGTTGCCGGGGGGGGAAAAATGAGGCTTTATAACAAAATATGTTGCAATAGCTTCAGGGTTACTACGACCAGAATTCCTTGTTGTGATAATGCCGGGATTCTGGCTGTCCCCTCAGGAAATTAGGATGAATTAAACGGGCTTCATCTGGTTGCTTGGTGCTGTTGTAGTTAGCCTCCCGGCGGGTTGCACATGCTCGCAGCCAGCCTAGCTAACCCCGGTTCAGGTCTGGGCTTGGGATTCCAGCGGGGCCAGTGCCTGCAGCTGCCGGCAGTGAAATTTTGCTCTTACGAGTATTGGGGGCAGAGTTTTATTTTGGTAAGTGGCTGAATCCCAAGTTGAGGTATTTTGCATGAAAATAAAACAGCTGTTACAGCTCTAATATTTCAAGAGCAGCTCATCTTGGCAGCTTTCATCTGTATCTGAAGCAGAAAGCAGACCCCGCTGGGTTGTGGTGTGGCACAGAACCAAAACCCGAGGTGCCGCGGTGGGTCCAAGTCTCTGACGGCAGCTCTGCGTGTGCCGTGCCTGCAGGCAGGGGGGCTTTGCCTTGGGTGCTCTCAGGAGCATCTCTGCAGATACTCGGAGGAGCAGTGTAAGTCTAGCCCAATCTAAATGGTACTGCTACTCATTCTTAATGCTTGCTTTAGGAATATAACCTTGAAATACCAAAAGCGTCTCCCTGCTGCCTCCCAGATGCCTATCTAAAGGCCTGGGCTGCTGTCGGCAAGCAGAGGAAAGCAGATGTGGAGACTAAAATGTGTCCTAGTGGTGTTACTCAAGGTCACAGCTTCCCCTGGTACTGGAGGTTTCATACATGGGCAGCTAAGTTTCATTACTCAGGGGAGTTTCGTGCAGCTTGTATCTCTTAGTTTGAGTCTTCCCCGGTTTACCCAACTGTTAATTCTCTGACTTTCCTTACGGTGCAGGCAGCATTGTACTGGTTGTATTGGTGCAAACGCAACACCCCTGAAATTTGAAGAGTGCCAGAAAAGCTAGTGAGACTCGTGCTGGCCGGGCAGGGTTTTTCCTGTCTCATTTCTAGTGCTTTGCTCAGTTCCACCGATAGCGTTCAGTATCAGATAACTGGAGTCATTTCAAGTCTCTCTTCCAGCTGTTAGGAGCTATTGTCTGAATCTGTAATTGTGCCCTTTTCTTAAGGTTTATCCTCAAATGTTTTTAACCAATATTAAATCAGTCTTCAGTGTGAGATCAGTAAATGGGACCCATGAGGGTGGTCTCAGACTTGCTGATGCATAGCAACTGGCCCCCAAATAGAGAGACCTTCCCCACGGTAGTAGATATTAAACAGCGCAGCCCTGTCCTGTGGGTCTTGGAGCAGGAGCCCTTATGAGGCTGCGGTAGCACCAGTAAGATCGCCAGCAGCACGCTGTGCTCAGTGACATCTCCAAAGGCATGCGACTCATCTGTAACAGACCCTTAAAAAAACACTTTCTGGGTTATTCTGGTATTACAGACATGAAAACTGCATTACTGTATAGCAGCAGGAGATTTTGCAGGCTGCGGTACGTGGAACAGACCAATCTTTACCCCAAATACTTGCTTAAAATGGATTATCTTCTGTGGATTTTCACATGCATCCCCTTTGGCGAGGTTCCGAGGCCCCCAGGTGAAAGCGCTCCCGTTAGCAAGGTAGACCATGGGTGTGATCCTTGTTACAGCAAAAGCATCCTGCAGTTGGTGCCCCATGGTGGAAGGCATGCCGTATCTCCGTGTAGAACGCTTCCAGGTTGGGAAGTCGAGCACGAGCTAGAAGTTGCTATTGCCTGCCATCTGCTCTGAAATCACAGCTACCCCGGCAGTTTCCGGGAGGGAGAGCGATGGTTCTGCAGTGGGAGGAAGAATTTGGAGTGCCAGGGCTGGCATCGCACGCCGCTCCTGCCCCCGGAGCGGGTCAAGCTATTGCTCCAGAGCCATCGTAGTGCCGGGTCGTGCTGGGCACCACTCCTGTGGGCGAGAAGCACTAGACTTTGGGTTTGTGCCCTGCAGGTTGTGCTGCAGCTGCTGCTGAACTTGGTAAATATTTACATGGAAGCAAAAAACCCTCAGGGCTAGCTTTTGTTTAGCGGTTCTTTTTCTTCAGCCCTACAGGGCTTGCGGTAAGCTTTGATTGTAAGTGTTTAGCTCTCCCTTTATTGAATGCAGCTTTAACTCAACTTTTAACAACTTCCCAAACTATTTTATCCTGTTGTTCAGTGGGATGGCTGGAAACGTAGCTGAGGCACATGCCTGTTGTTTCTGAGCTGTTTCCTATGGCCATGCTTGTTTCAAGTAGGTTTTTGCCAGTGCCCTGATTTCTTTCTAGGGCATTTGCAATAATTAGATTGTTAATTAGCTCATTACTTGTGACTTTTGGCAGGAAGTTAGCAGAAACCGAGTCTTTGTAGCTTGAAATACTAATGGATACCGCAAGTGCCACTTGATTGCCTGCTAATCTGCTTCTTATCCTTGTATACAATCTCCTTCTTATCCTTGTGTGCATCTTAAGACTTCCTGGGCTAATGTCAGTCTTCAGAGCCAGAAAGCATTTCTGTGCTGGGCAGCAGGAGGTCTATGTGCAGGCAGCCCTGAGGAGCAGGACTGGTTCTTGCAGTTAAACAAAAAATATCAATATATTGTGGGTGTTGGAAGACTGAAGTGCCGTGGATGTGCCTGGAGCTGCCAGAAAGATGAACTCTTCCTGGGGGAAGCTGGTTGTGCACTAACCACGTATCAGCCCGCGGTGCAGAGGGGGCTTTCTGACTCTGTTAAAACGATCTGTTGTAGCTGAAAGGTATGTGAGGTCTCATGTGAACTCATAAATAACAAAGGGAGAAGGATGTATGTGTCCTCCCCTTCCTGGGTTTCAAGATCCACCTGTCCGATACCGTTACCAAGGAATTCATGAGGAGGGAGAGAGCTGCATCTCGTTATCTGCAGGCTGGCTTGGTGAAGGAATGGCGTGTGGCAAAGTTACAGCCGATGGCTTTGCTGTCTTGGTTCTCCTGACTTAGGAAGTGCTTTGAGGGTGGTAAAGGGAACTGGTTTGAAAGCTGTCGAGAGTGAAATTCTTGGTCGTGTTCTCGGAATGTGCTGCTTCTGGGAACTGGCAGCTTTTCTTCGTCTTTTGTGCTCGTGTTCACTCCTTGGCATCTTTGGGGTATCTTTCTCCTGTTGTCCAAGCAGCTCTCGATCCCTCTGCAGATGAGGGTACCGGCTGCATTGGAGGGTTTTTTTTGGGGGGCACCTCACGGAGAACTGGGGTTGTTTAACTTGTGGAGTTGCTGTTGTGGCAGCTGGGCTGGGCTTCCACCTTGGGAACTTTGGAAGAGGTGTTCACATAGAGGTGAAGAGCCATGTAACGTGATTCTCACTTAGAAGCAAAAAATAACCTGCATCTGTTACTGCTTTCACGTGTGCAAAGTAGAAAAGCTCTTGGAAAGAGGAATCTTGATTCCTGAAGAGAAGGGGAAAAAAAAAAGGCATAATTTAGTAAGGGATGCTTAGAGCTCATGCAGTAACTTCTCTGGGGAAAATGTTTCCTTCTTCTCCCTGGTTATGACTCAGTAAGCAAAGATACTCTTCAGATTTAATCTCTTTCCAGACTTCATGCCAATTGTAATTCCTTCTTCCAGGTTTCCTTCTCCCCATCCTTCAAATCCAGTGCTCTTTTGTTTTGTGTTTTCACAGTTCAACGTTTGATACCAAAACTAAGCAGCTGGAAAATGTCACACAGGCTCTTACCTTTCAAGCAAGTATTTCTGTCTCGCTATCTGCCTTCAAAACCCACCCTTCCTTCCCCCCCTCGCTGCCCTCCAGACGGAAGTGAAACCCAGAGCAGCTCTGGTCTCAACTGCAGCTCCTGCTGCTGCTGCGAGTTTTGGTTTGTCGCCATTAACTTCACGCAGGCATTCAGCGTATGCTTTTATTGACTGTATTAAGCAAGTGAGAAACAAAAGCAAAACAAACTCCAATCATTCAGAGTTGCCTCAAACCCAGTAATTTCGTGTCAACATATTACGCACACTGGAGAAATGTTAGTGTTCAAATAGACTAATTAAAAATGTTACTGCAATTACTTTTTGCAACACAAATGATGCTAATTATATAATGCTGCAGAAATCGGAAACATAATTTTGGAGGGCTTTTTGTGCGCCGTGCAGCGGTAATACAATTCTCCGTACTGTAGCGGCGGAGCCCTGGGCATGGGAGCCCCGGCGCTCCGGCCGCCGCGGCAGTGCCCAGGAGCAGGTACAGACAGAAAGGGGAAGTCTGTCTGGTCCCCTGTGCTGCACCAGATGGTCTGTGGTTCTGCAGAACTGTGAATAAAAACAGAGTTGACAGGAAAACCGGGAAGACATGCCCCTTTGTGTTTTGGCCGAAGGATCGAGTCTCCTTCAAAGACTAGTTTTAAAGTCTGTCGCCTGAGCTGGTTTCCCTAATCCTGCTCTTCCCTGCACTAGATACCTGCGGCTCAGAAGCGCGGCTGGGGAAGGAGATCTGTTTTGGAAGGAAATCTGGACCTGCAGAAGCCTCGTGCAGCGCAGGGTCGGTGGCTATCAGGTTTGGCAGGGACCACTTGATATGTTGAGCCCCATTAGTGTCTCCTTACAGTGCCGAAGGGTTCATTTGAGTTTCTCAGTGGAAGTGGTTTCTCTTTTCCCTCCCCCTTTGCAGTTAGCATGGTAGATTTTTCTTTCTTATCTCTCGAGATAGCTGTCATCCTAAAATTATCTTAGACTTTGGTAATGAGGTGATCTGTTTCCTTCCTGGGGTGTCTGTCGCTGACCAGTGCCAGCAGTAGGAGGCTGGGCAGAGGGTCTTGGAGCTGGCACCAGGAGGAGGTTTGGGCACCTTGGGGGTGGCAGGATGGTTTCTGTCACACCTAGCTGGTGTCTGTCAGCTGTGACTCTGCTGCAGAGTTTAAGCCAGCGCAGTATACAAGCTTCTGCTACGATTATTCTCCGGGTATTGGGTCTTCCAGGGGAATTTAATGCCAGGGCTGTCTCTAAGGAGACTTCTCAGCAAACAGTACAGGCATTTCTGTATGTCTGCTAGCTCACGTGCATGTGATCCTACAAATTCCTACAGCATGTGGGCTCCTGGAAGGGTGTGTAGGGCATCCTTGCACTAGCAGTAAGTTGTGGGTGGATGCTCACCCGTCTCAGCGCCAGCAGAAGATGCTGGGGCTGCAAAACAGAACAAGACCTTGAGGGTTTGATATCTGGTGTGGAACAGGAGGTGGGGTTGAATGTCCTCTCCAAACGCGGTGTGAATTCTGTTAACTGATGGGATTTTATCTAGAAACTCAAGCCAAAGGAGTTGCACAAGCCCTTCTGGTGGGCTGCTGCCCTCCCAACCAGCAAGCACAGCTCCTCGTTCTTCTGACTGCATTTGAAAAGGCAAAAATCTAAAAATGCTTGAGATCCTTGTCAATGCCATCCAGCCCCCCTTCGGATTGATCAGCAAATAAGTTGCATGATCACAGTGACTAAGAAATTAACTTCTAGCTGTGCCCATAATTTAGTTCAGGGCAGAACCGTTTGGAACAGTGTACAATCAGAGGTGTTGTCCCCTGGTCTGAATCGAACGTGCGTGGTAAAGAGAAGGGATGCTTATAATGGTAGGTGGGATGGGATTTTGCCCAAGGGAAATGTTTGGGTGGGTTTTTCCTGCAGGAGCCAGCTGTGCAGAGGATTAGTGCTGTACATTAACGCAAACAGAGCTATGGACCTGCCAGAGTCCGACCGTGGGCTGGTCACCTTTTTATGCACATGGTAAGGCTCCAGCATAAAGGACAGCACAGAGCAGTGGTGGAGGGTGTTTGTGGAGCTGTGTGATTAATTCTTCTAGTGTGGCTTTATGAATCATTATTCTGAAAGTCCATAAATTGGAGCCATTTAGAAAAGGTGAATAACAAGCTCCCTGTAGGAGAGGGGTAACTGCAGGTCTTCTGAGTAGCCTGTTCCTTGCGTTGTTCAAGGGCTGCAACCCAAGACAGGTTGCTGAGAACAAGCCCTATGAAAAGGCAGTAGAAACAAAATCAGAAAAGCAGGAGTCCTTGTGCAGTGATCCCAGATGCAGCCTCGGGTTTCATTGTCGTGCTCTGGTGTCGCCTTGTGTGTTGCTGGCATAAATAATACCCTTTGCTCTGCTGATGGCCGGTGTGCATGCTGTCCCTGATGGCTGGGCAAGGGGAAGAGGGAGCAGAGAGCGCAAAACAATCCAGAGACCCTCCAGGCATTTCAAATGATGCTGTAGGAAACAAAGTGTGGCCAAGGACTTGCGCATCCCCTGGGCTGGCATTGTCCTGTACCTCAGTTTTTAGCAGAAACTCTTACTGGAGCCAGAGCTGTTGTGCTCCTCAGAGCAAGACCCCTGCGAGGACTCCCTGGAGTGGGGCATCGCGCTCAAATCTTGTACCTGAACAGGGACCCAGGGTTAGGGTGTCTGGACCTGAGTGCAGCAGGAAACAAGGGCTGTCCCTTGGGGTTGACATTCCCTGGGGAAAGGACAGCTGCGGGCTGCTGCTTCCCTGCTCTGAGACAAACCCTGCCAGCCAGCCGGAGCTGGGCTGGTGTTGGTGGCCACCGTGCCTTGGCCAGGAGCGAGGTGGAGAGGCAGTAATGCTGGCAGAGATGTAAAATGGATGCAGCAAATGCTATAGTCCTCCAGACAGTGACCCAATGGATGAAGGTGACAATCTCTCCAGAGCTTTTCAGCCCTGTCAGGGCTAGTGTTAAGCACAGGGGCTATCGCCCCAGCAGGGAAGGGACTCTCACTGGGAGACACTTGACCCTGGCTGGCCCTGTCCTGCCAGCCTGGAGCAGCCGTCACAGAAAAGTCAGTTTTTCCACAAAAGCCACAGGAGGGGTGGGGGAGACGGGAAGAAAGCTCCAGTTGTGTGCTGCTCGGTAGCAGCCAAATGCTTCGTATTAAGCAGAAGCAATTCCCAGAAGTAGCTGTGCTGGCTGTGACTCTTCCCGGGAAGGCAGCGTTCCCAGCCACGAGTTGCTCTAGGTGAGAGTGGCACTCGATGCCGTGCAAGGGCAGAAGCAGCTGAGCGCTTGGCTCGCTTTACCGGGATTTCTGCAGGCACCACGTGGAGAGTAGCTGTGGGGTCTCCCCCAGGGGGTTCCTCTGTTCCCCCTTGGTGGGTCTCATCCCATGGAGCTGAGGGCTGCAGGGCAGCAAGTGGCTTCGACTGCGGGGAGCTACAGCTGCAGCTTCCAGGGGTGGCTGCCGAGTTAAATGGGGAGCCGAGCTGGGGGAGCCACCTGCACGGGGGACCCCAAGTGTTTGCTCCCCTGCATGTGGCCAAGGCTTGGCTCAAACAGGTGAAGGGATGGCTCTGGCCATTCTCCCGTTCGGAGGTCACCTGTTTGGCTTTTCTCTCTTCAGCCCTGGTTGGCCCCGGTGCTGTGCCCAGAGAGATGGCTGGAAGCCATTGCCTCCTGTAACACCTTCTGCCCCTTAAGAAGTGATTCCACCGGTTTGTAGCTGGTGAGGAGGAGGGGGGTGAGGAAAAAACCCTCTTTGCTTCCTCAGGGAGCAGCAGGAATTGGGGATGCCCGGTGCTGTGCAGTGCTGGGGTGGGCGCATGGCCTGGTGGGCTGCAGGGGCTGTGCACCGGGGAGAGGGGATCTCCACGGCTCACGACTGTTCTGTGTTAGCTGTGCTCTCCGTTCTGATTACCTTAATATAGGCTGTGAGTGATTTATCTGCCCTGTTCTTAGACCAGCCTCCCTTGGAAAAATAAAATAAATTAAAATGTTCTCCTTATGAGTAGGCCACCTGAATTCTGTATAATTAAAACAATAACTTGCAAGCAGCAGTCCTCGCTTGCCTGTTCAGGATTATTTAACTGTTCATTGATATGGGAGGAAGCATGACGAGTCCTTACAAAGTCCCGCTTTATGCAGCAAGTCAGCCCTCACCATCGCTTCCGACAGCTCATCCTGGTTCCCGGTAGAAGGAAATGCATTTTGTGAAACGTGACAGCGCTGCTCCTGCAGCACCACCGTGCCGATGAAGCTGCATGCTGCCGCTGCGGTTCAGCTCAGCATCTGCTGGCAGCGGCGGGCATTGTCTGCTGGCAGCGTGCTGGTCTGCAGACCATAAACTGCTCCAGGACGGTGCCCCTGCAGCCCTGTCATCTGTGCTTTAATGCTTGTTGTAAACTGGAATAGGACTCACCATCGCCTTCCTGCTAAGAGGTTAGTGGAAGCCGGTTAGTTTCTCTTCTTGTTTACAAAGTGCCTCTTGCTTTGGAAGCTGTCCAAGGCTGGGCAGACCTGGGTTGTGGCAACTGTTGCTCTGCACTTAGGTGCTGATAAATGCTGTTTAGATGAAGATGTAATGCTTTCCCTTGCCGCTTCTCCGGCACGCCTGGGTTGCCTGCGCAGCGTGTCTGCTGGCGTGTCTCAGCTGAGAGGGTGATGCTGTCAGGCTGATGGGCATGGCGTGTGTGGTCAGAAACCGGGCGTTGCTGGCTGGCCAAGTCTTTGTGGCTCATGGTTGACCTGAGGCATAATTGTGGCTTTGCTCAAGCTATTTGCTTTTGAGGGATTTGGGCTGACTTCCTCAGCTGCTTCTAGCTGTCCTGCTCTTCCCATCATGTGAACCCCCCCAGTCAGCAAGCATTTGGGGCAAACACCTGTAGCCTCATTAGCCTCTTGCTTTCAGAGTTTAACTTTGGTAGCATTGGGAGCACGTGTCTTCCAGCCCCAGCCGATGTGCATTGATTGCTGAATATCTAATGCATTTGAGTTACATCTTGTCGGTTAAATAATTTGCTTCCATATTTGGTCTTGCATTTGTGCCAGGTTTATACATCTTGTTTAAGTATGACAAGCAGAATATACTCACTGCTAATCCTAGCTGGACAGGCAATGCCTGCCAAAAGACCCAATATTAATAGGCACCAGCACATGCAAGTTACTAGACTTGCTAAGAGACTCGTTATGGTGCAAATCCCCTTAAATTGGCTCTTTTTCATCCAGTTAAATCTGTATGTTTCCAGAGAGTCAGTCTATGAGCTTTCCTCTTTGGGTGGGAGTGCTCGCTTCCCAGAGCAATCTTCTGAGTGAGAAAATCTTTGTAGCTCCAAGCAGGAGGAAAAATCCCAGGTGAATATTTCTTGGGGTGCGGCTGTGGAAATGGGGAGATACTTAGCGGCTCTGCAGGGAGGTCTCGGGTGCTGCTGGGCTTGAGCAGGGTGTGTGGTTGCTGGTGCAGGATGGGGCTGTGCAGGGCGAGCTGGGCGAGCACGCGTGCTCCCGCGGGCAATGGCCCCGGCTGGCTGCTCGGGTGCCTCTGCTGTCGGTTGGGGGTCATGTTTAAAAACTTCGCTCTCTTGTAGTTCTGATCTGGTCTTCCTACGTTTGATATTTAGCCAGCAGCAGGGAAGCTAAAAAAGATTCTGATGCTTGAATCTCAGCTGCTCCTCTTCTTCCTCATGCTGTGATGCTGGTATGTTGTAGCTGATCATGCTGGTAGATTCCTTCCCGTCTTCTGTTGCCATGTGAAATGATGCAACGGTAATAGCTTCACCTTTGGAGAGAACAGTTAAATACCTTTATTCTGATGTCCTGAACAGCAAGCACATTTAATAGTTGACACTCTTAGCACACGAACAAATGCATTTTCATGATTTCCAATTATAGCAGAAGAATGAGAAAGTGAGGTTGTGAAGAGGAGTGAGCGTTGTCGTGGCTCTCCTGAATGGCTTCATGGAACTTTGCTCAGTGACATAGCTATGAAGTCAGGAGTCAGTACAAAGATTGTTTTATAATATCAGTAAGAAGCTGGAGTGAGGGGGAAGTGGCCCACGAGTTTAATTTGCATCACTGAGTGGATTAGCTCCTGACGCAGTGCAAAGTCATTATTTACCATGTCTCCAGATCTGTTGCCTTTATCAGTGCAATGGTTTGGAGAGGCTGATTCAGAGATCATTACATCTCTGCGTTTCACTTGGCGGGGACTGTTAACACTTGCCTTGTAAGCAAAATGGTGCTTGTCAAGATTGTTAATATTGTGCCTACCCCAAAAGGCTGAGTAATTTGGTTTTAGGTGGTTCTTTTTCTTTGCATTCATTACACTAAATACTTCAGCTTTAGCTTGGCTTAGGAAGAATACTGTATTTTTGGTGTGTATGCTCTGTAACTTGCCATTGACCTAGAGTAGTCAAGGGGAGCAAGATTGCCTAAGCGATAAAAACAGTGCAGCCTGTGTCCCTGGTCTCTGAGACAGATACATCTTCCCCACTGAGCAGCAGCAGGTGTAGCTGAGTTGTGCTGGCGAGCTTGCAGGAGCAGCAGCGTGGTCTCCGTGGTGCTTGCTGCTCTCGGGCTTGGTCACGGTGCTGGAGCCCCTCTGGCCTCAGCAGTCGCTATGGCTCGGGATAAGTCCATGCATTGTCACCTTTTCTGTACTGGTGGAAGATTTATGCACAGCTTGAAATAATCCCCCAAACAGTTATTTATAGACTCTGTAGAGCCTGACACCATTTTTGCTGTGGAGCAACCTTTGCGATGTCGTCATGATGGAGATTAGCTTTGTTAGAGGCTTCGTTTTGCATTGCCTGCTTCCGCCTTTGTATGGGCTTCTTCGGGAAAACAGCCTTTACGGGAGAGGATATCAATGTCTCCGTGTTTGCTTGGTTTCTGAAGAGTTTGGTGGAATAACTTGCTTTTTTTTAGGGGGGTCTGATCAGAGCAAAATGCCCCTTCATGCAACAGCTGTAATTGCCAGTGGAGAGAGTTTCTGAGGATGGTAGAGCTGCCAGGAGGGGACATCCCTGCACGTAAGGGGGGAGAAGGGCTGAGCAGGGCACCTCTGCTGCCTTGCCTGCCCTGTCCCACCCCTCAGCCTGTCGCGGGAGATTCTGCTGCTTTCTGCTTGCTGCCCCGGGAATGCTGTAAAATGGAACTAATTCACATTAGCGTGGTCATGCGTCTTAAGGACTGTCTCCAATAGTTCAGTCCATTAACTTCCAAATTTGTCTTATTCGTTTGTCTTTGATGGAGAGATGCCTCAGGGCCAGTCTTCTGGAAGTGAGGCTTGTAGGTCTGCAACAGCAGCGAGTTATTCTCCCGGGTAAAACAAAGTGACCTTCGTGGCAGCTGAGAAGCTGACTTCAGAGTTTGCTTCTGGGGGTTTTCCCTGCCTTGAACATCGGTATCTACATGCTTGTGGCCTGGCAGCTTGTCCTGCGAGCCATCCTCTTCAGAGGCTGGCACGTCTCTGTCCCAGAAGACTTCTACCATCGTGCCACCTCCTCCATGCCATCTTCTCCTGCAACCTGTGCTGTGGTGGCTGCCAGCTGAAAGCCGAACTTTGTGCTGAAACAGTGAAGTTCATGCTTCGCCATCAAGTCTCCTGGGGCTGCCTCTTGTCCTCCAGGTGCCTGGAGCTGCTGGGTGCCACCATGCATGAGGTGGGCTGAAGGATTCACATCAGCTTGGGGAGTGTCTGGAGGGCTGGTGCTGGGGGCTGCAGCTGTAAGGGTGGCTGGGGAGGGGGAGGGAGAGCTGGCTCAGCCCAGGCAGTGTGGGAGGGTGGGGGGTCAGACCCACCTCAGACCTGCAGCAGGACGAGCTGTGCTGGCAGCAGGGTCTGCACCAGAGAGAAGTGTCCGTGCTGTCCGCAGCCTGTACCTGGCTGGCAGGAAAAGCTGCAGACAGTGGGATGCTGGTTGGAGAGATGTCTCTGAACCTGTGCTCTTGCACCACGCGGCTCGGAGCAGCAGGGAGAGGAGCTGAGTATCGGTCCGTGTTACTTCTGCCCTAGACACCGTCGGTGGGTAGGACATGGCAGATGTACAGCCGTGGCAGTGGTAAGAGCAGAGCTTCTGACCTAGAGTCTCCTAGGGCTTCTGAGGTGGAAAAAGTCTCACTTACTGGGTCATTTAGAGACTCTGAATCTGGGGTTTTGGCAGGAGGAAAGGCTTTAATTAGCTGCTGCTCAGTAGGGCTGCTATTAGATCTTCAGAGCAAGATGTTGCTGGACTGGAAAAAATGTAACAATAGCTCATTTGCTTAGGAAACCATGATGGTGATTTGCATTTTGGTTGAGTACTAAACCCTCGCAGAAAATTTTTCTAAAATAACTTGAAACTATTGTTTGAATTTCTTCTTTCTCTGAAACTGTATGAGTATCTGTCTTGGTGCCAAACAGTTTGGAGTTTGGATTCCTTTGTTTGCCGCTCTTGCTCTGCTGTAAGGGAAATGAATGCTTATCTGAGTTGTGGACAAGTACTGTCATTAAATATACTGCATGACAAATGGCTGGCTTCTCTCAACCTTGGAGCAGAATTGAATTCTCTCCTGTTATATACCTAAAAGGATTTTTTTTCTGTAACAGCAGTCCCTCTGTTGACCTGAATACTCAGGAGACATGTACTGGGGTAGGAAGCTTTGCAACGTGTCTTCTGAATCTCAGCTCTGCTGCGAGTTCAAAATAAGGTGCTTTGAAATACATTCTGGAAGCTTTTTTTTTTGTTTCTGCCCGCCTTGTCAGCTTGCACAAGATGATGCTGAGCATTGCCAGTACAAAAAGAGAACAAACCTCTGTAACCGTGGACTGGCTGTTGCTCCAGACTCTGCATCTGTATTACCCAACAGGACAGCGGCTGGCTTTCGTAGGTTGGGTGTTGGAAGGCAGGGGTTTGTGTAGGGCAGGAGTAGCTGTCTCCCAGCCGTGTGCTGCTGGCTCTGGGGGGAGCAGCAGAAGCGGGCAGGGGGCTCACAGGCTGTCCCTGGGACCCCCTGCTCAGCTGGGCTGTGGAGAACCTGGGGCTGGTTCTCTTTGTGCGCAGCTCCTCAGCTTGCTGGGGAGGCTTTCTGCATGGATCCTTCTGGTCTGCGGTACTGGGGGGTGGTTTGCCTTGGAGCTAAGGCTTTGCTGCAGGCGGTTGCTGTTCCTTTCCCAAATGCGAGTGAGAGCTCTCCAGCTGTGTTGGCCTCAGTGTGCCACACTTCAGATGCCAAAGCTCCTTCTGCCTTCCCCTGGCTACAGTTTGGCCAAGGAGCAAATTACTGGGCAAGAGGCTTCTCTTCGAGGTCAGTTCTAGCCATTTCCCGAAGCTGCCACGAGTGGCTTGCATGGGTAGGAAGAAGGGGTAGTAGTGCTGTGACATGTGCCTGTACCCCCTTGCCGTTGGAGCCGGGGCAGGTCTTGCAGGGGGTGGGATGGAGCGGGAAGCTCTCCTTGTCTCTTGGGGTGCCTGCCTGGATGGGGACAGAAGCCAAGGCATGGCATCCCTGGCTGGTGGCAAATCCCAGTGCTGCCGATGGTCCGTGGCAGGCAGGGTTCCCTTCCAAAACTGCCTCCTTGTAAGTTTGGAAGAAACAAAATTTCTCAGGTGTTACTATTAACTGAGTCCAAGAGGATGAAAATAAATGACTGTTGGGAAGGGCAGACTGACTCACTTTCTCATTCTCCTGTAAATTTCCATTTAAGTTTTGGTTTAAGCTCAGGTATGAGGGGAGTGAAAGCTAATCTGTGACAAAAACGCCTATTTTAGATCACAGTAGAAGAGCTCCCTTTCTAATTGCAGGAATTATAAGGCTGTGATTCTTGTGAAGAACTACCAAATCCAGCTGTTACCTGCGAGTTGTCTTCAGGTGGTCCACTCCAGGGCCACCAAAACAAGCTTTACACCGTACAGCTTGTGCTTTGGTGGCTTGGTGCTGCTCGTGCTGTGACTCTGCTGCTCACCCAGCCTGAGGGCTGCAGGGTTAACCTGCACCAGCGAGGTGCTCTCTGCTCTCCCACAGCCTGAACAACCACCTTCTCTTGTTTGCTTTTGCCCGTGCTGTTGCTAGCTTTGTTTGATGGCCTCTAGCTCTGGTCCTGGAAGAGGCAGAACAGCCGGTCCTCGCCCCTGCAGTGCCAGCTAGGATTTTGTAGGCTATGTGGTATCCTCCATCTGTCCCACCTCCAGGCTGTGGGGTTGCAGCCTACTCACTCATTCCCCATATGCAAGCAACTTCACAGCTTTGATCATCTTGCCCTTTTCTAGACCTCTTCCTGGGCCGTGGGGACTGGAAGGCAGCAAGCCTTTTCTGATGCGGTGGAGAGGCTGCCCTGCATCCCCCCGGCCCCGGTGCAGCCCCAGGACCGGGCTGTCCGGCAGCAGCGGGGGCCCCTTCCTAGCTGTGGGGCACAGCAACTTATCTTATTCCTGAATCGGGTGCCTCGCAGCTGGCTGCTTCAGACACTGCAGCTCTGCTGCAAGTTCCTCCCTTATCGCTGCCTGCTTGGCCCTAATGTTTCTTCCACCATGTCAGAGTGAAACAAGAGTACTTCTTTAAAAAGCAAGAGGAAAATCATGTGAGTAAGCAGTGGTATGTCAGCACTTAGGGTTCAAAATAACGTGGCCGATGGGGTCCCTTCCGAAGGGGAAGCGAGGGGCTGCCGGGCTGTGCGGCTGTCCTCATCCCTCTGCTGGGATGCTTGGGAAGGCGCAGTGGGCCTGGCTGGATGGTGGTGCTGGCTGTGGCTGGTCGGTGTGGAAGGCAGTGCTGGGGCAGGCGGACGGAGGCTGGTGTCCCCGAGGAGCCCACAGGCGTGCTGACTGGCGTGGGTGACGGCGGAACTTGGTCCCTGTGGCATTGCAACGGGAGGGGTTTGCATCACTCGCTGCTCGGCGCTGCTGATGCAGGGCAGGGCGGTGCTGTCAGGTGTCTCCGGGGCTGGATGGTGCTGCTGACGGGAGCTCCTCGGGGGTGTTTGGCTGCCTGAGTGGCTGCTGCTCTCTTTAGAGCAGGATCCCTTCTCAATGTTGAGTGGCGAGTGATGCCTGTCCCTTGCTGGCCAGCATCCTCAGTGCAGGATGGCTGATGCGGGCCTGTACGGGGGGGACTCCAGCTGCGGCTGTACCCACACGCTGCACCTCTGCCCTGCACGGGCGTGCATGGGTGGCAAAGCTGCTCTGGGCTGTGGGGACATGATGGGCTCAAAGTTATGTCTGCTCATGGCGCTTCTCCCTCCGCATGTGCATGGCTGCGGAGGGACATGGACATCCCACTGCACAGCGAGCACTTGTGCAGTGCCAGTGCTCTTTCTCTTCCCCTTCTTGCATTTGGGATGGGTGATGTGCATGACCACAAACTGTATTACGTGTAGGAGCAAGAGGCGCCTTCTTGCTCTGAGAGGGCACTATGGTCCTGTGCAGGTGCTGAAGGTGTGTTTCCCCCTCATCTCTAAGGAGATTAATTCCTTGAATGTATTTTTGGGAAGTACATTCTTGGGCAGTGTCTTTTCTGTTTATCTCTTCTTCCTGCAGCCGCTTGCATTTAACAAACGGGGTGAGCAGGGGCTGGAGCTCTCGCAGCACTGCGCTGCTGGAGCCGGCTGGGAGATGCTGCATTGTTCAGTGCACCTGGGGGGTGGAAACAGCCATCCCCTCCACGGCAGCCAGTGCCCTGGATGAGAGCTGCAAGATGCTGCAGTGGGTCCATATGGAGACTCCTAAAATAATAGCTGTCAGCTCATTGCTGACTTGCACAGGGTACTAAATCTTGTGGCTTTAGGAATGACAGTTCACAGACAAAAATGCTGGTGGGCTCTAGCCAGACCTGAGTGCATCTGCGCCCCACAGGGCATGTGCTGTGGGGTGGTTGCTCTCAGGACCATGATCTCCTGCTGTTAGAATCTCTCATGATTTTCGAGGAGCTGTCCATTTATTACAAGACCAAAACTGAACTTTCAAGAGAGCTATGGTCAAACAGTTTCTTTTAACATTTTTATTCATAGTATTTTTGGAGCAGGTACACAACCCTGAAATGTGGAAGCGCTCACAAGCGTGTGCCTGTGTGCTGGAAACGCTGGGGCAGTTGCTGCGTGATTGCCTGGTATTTTAGGAACAGAGGTGTCTGTGAATGGATCCCTGCTGCTCACATTGAAATTCCTGTTTATTGGCTATTGGTTTTGATGTACTTTTCCTCTAATGAGCGAGGGCTGACGGATGTCTAATAAAGAACGCGTATCTCATCTTCCCACCACTGTGGAGTCCGCTGGACTCCTAATTGCTCTGCGGTGGCTTTCTGGAGGTGGCTGCCTGTCAGGACAGCTGTTCCCCTTTGATCGGGTTATTGCACATTCAGGTCTTGTCCTGTTCAGGTTTTATTTGCTGTCCAGGCCCTGCTGTATGCGAACTGCCAAGCCATTAGACTGAAATGAGCAGCTTAATTGCAGAGGCTTGTGGCTGTGCATTGCTGATGGTGTCGCTGGGAGCGGGAGCTGTGCGTGTCCTCTGGCAGAGCTGGCTGGGAGCAGCAGCGTTGCTGCATGTGCTGCTCCTGCTAATCCAGGGAGCGGTGCTTGTGCCCAGTGAGGCCGTAACAGCTGAGAAAAGTGGCAGTTTGTGATGTCCTGAAAAAAACCACCACTTTTCCTTCGTTACTGAAGCTGTTAGTGTTTGCTTGGGGTGTGCAACTAGCAGCACTCTGCAGCAGTGGAGGGAAGTAGATGCTGGAGGGGATGAGCTCCGGCTGGGAGCAGGTGGGGCAGCCTGCAGCGGGGCTGATGCTCTGTCAGGACATTTGGATCTGATGGTGGACTGTGCTTAGACCGCCAAAATCCATGTTTGCTTTGTATTCTATGATAGCAAAGCTTGGCTGGAACCTCTGGCCTCTGTGTGGCCGAACGGGGGCTCCGTGGCTGATGCTGGGCACTGCGGGCTGTAACGCTGTTCCCATGGTGTCTGCTCTCCCGAGGAGCGGAGCTCAGCTGCGCTGTCAAATAACATCCCACCACTGCCTTATAGCAGTGCTCGGAGGGGGAAGGAAGGATGTGATAATTACCCCATTTCATATGGAAGAGCTGGGGGAGCAGTTCAGGATGCTGCTTGTCTCCTACAAAGTCTCTGGCTCCTGTGCTGCTGTAATGCTGCCCATCCTTTTGGAACTGCCAGCCCTGGTCCCCCCAGCCGCTGGTGGACTGGACAGGAGGTGGCAAATCCTGGTGGGACAGTTTTAGTGGTGTTGGTCTCATCCTGGAGCACATCTTAAAGCTTCCTGGCCCAGGTTTTGTAAGCAGAGCTGTGCTGAAGTAACACGGAAACCGTGGAGTAACTTCCTGTAAATGACTTTCTCCACTGCAGAGGAATGAAAATTGTAAGTGGAAAAGTTAAAGAGGAGGACCTGGGAGAGCTTTCAGGTTTGGGAGTGCTGGAGTAGTCTTGGAAGAGCTGCTTAAAAGTTTCCCTGCAAAGCTGGGATGTTCCTGGTCTAGTTTGTTTGGACAAGGGGTCACCCCTGCCCCGCCATGAGCAGCGTTCACGTGCTTTGGATGGGCTCTCCAGAGCCGCCAACACCAGGAAAATCAACGTTGCTGTGCGTGGCTCCCCGGGTGCCAGCGGGATGGTGGTGTGAGCACTTTGACTGTGGGATGCACCAGCAAAATGTTCACTTGTCCCCAGCACACTCTGCTTTTGGGTGTGACGGGGACCGTGACCATGCTCCCCCTGCCCTGGCAGTACCGATGTGCTGGGAGGCTGAGCAGAGCCCTGCGCTGCAGGGTGGGCTGTGATGCACAGCCCCTTCCCGTGCAGTGGGTGGCCTGGGAGCTCTTGGACCTTGTCCCTGGGCTGTGGTGGCTGGAGGTTTGGCCATGCAGCCCCTGTTCCGTGTAGCGTTACACTCCCAGCCAGATCAAGAACATGAGTTTTCACTTTTTTTTCTTAACCCTTTAGGTTTTAGAGCAGTCTTTGGGAAAAAAAAAACCAACCAAGCAAGCCTAAAGAATTAAATAAACTACGTGTTTCAGGTCTTTGTATGTAATATGTAATGTGAAATGGTCATTTTTTTGATGTTTATTTGCACGTATATGACTAATTCAGGAGCCTGCTCTGTTGGGTGGCCAGCTGGGGCATAGGGTAACTCATCTGTGTGTCTGGAGGAAGCGACCTTCAGCCTGTCTGGTGTCATCATACCTGGTTAAAAATGTTTCCTGTGTAGTTTAAGCTCGGTTCCATGAACTGCCCTGCCTTCCTGCAGGAATGCTGTTCATGGCAGGCTGTGCTAGCCCAGTAGGATTGTGCACCCGCCTTCACGTGGTGCTGCTGTTGGTCCTTGTGGAACCAGGAGCACATGTGCTTCTTCAGGCACAGCCTTCACCTCAGTTTCCATAAAAACTAGAATGCAAGCATAGATGTGTGCAGTCTTCTGGCTGAAGCAACGCAGCGCAGAAATTACAAAACCTGAGACGAGAGCAGCCATTGCACAGTGGTGCAGAGCTGACCACCCCGCTCCTCGAGGAGCAGGAGCAGTGCAACACGTCAGTGCAAAATGCAGCGCTCCTGTAAATGAGCTCGAAATTGGCCAAGCCGAGGGGCAGGCAGTGGGGTGGGCTCGGCAGGCGAAGCCCCGCTTGCCCGTGCAGGCAGAGTCTGTGCTGTATGGCTGTACTGTGCTGCACCGTGCTTGTGTGCGTTGGTGGGCTGATAAAAAGTAATGAAAAGCACCAACAGACGTGCTTTAAAGGCTTTGAACTCCTCGTTTGTTACCAAACCCCTTAAAGAGCGGCTTGAGCTCCCCAGTGACCTTGTGTTGATGCCCAAGCCCTGCCTGCTCCTTCCCCATCGGTGACTTCTCAAGATGCGAGCACATCTCGCTGTGAAGCTCCAGCTGGCTGCAGCCCCTTTTTTTTGCAACCTTTCCCACAGCTTTTGTTGTTACTGCAATCAATATCTGTCTCCCTGCTTCTGCCTTGACACGTAGTGATTTTTCCTTCTGTGAAGGTTTCTGAGCGATCTAAATTGAGGAAGGGGTGGATCGCTTACAGACACAGCATCGTTTCAGATGCGAGAACAACTATTTTGAGGTAGTATTTTGAGGTTTGACTCAACTTTAGCAGCTTCTCTGCAGGGAAAGCTGGATTGATAGAAGTGGTAGCAGGTCAGGTAGTCTATTTTTAGAAGTGCTGTTTAATTGTCTGATATTATCCTTGCAGTGCTCATAGCCGGATGGTTAGTTATTTTCTGTCAAAGTTTGTTAGCATAAGCCAAGGCTTCCTGCATACTTGTATTTATTAAATAGAGCCTTTGTAGGGTCTTGGGTCTTTACATTCTGTCTTGGTTGGGTGGGAGACAAGCGGTGCGATAGTGCTTGGTTGGGTGGGAGACGAGCGGTGCGATAAAGTGCTCAACATCTCTGTATTTTAATGCCAAAGAAACACGACAGAGTTCTTGTAAATCAGTCTTCTACGCTTTTCCCCGTTACCAGGTGTGAGGCAATGGGTTGGGGTTGCATCGCTGTCTGGGGGAGGCTGCGCCGAGGACCTGGTGCAGCAGATGCCTGCTGGCAGGCTCTCCTTCCCTCCTTGCCTGCTGCAGCTCCGTTGCACTTACTGGATTTGGTTTCACGCTCTCATACCCCATCTCAATTGCATAAAGGAAACGTTCTCTGCAGCAGAGAGGTCTTTAACTAAATGCTTTTTATTCGTGTAAGCTGGTGATTAAAATGCTTTCGCTCTGCTTTGCTCCCATGCTCTAACAGGTGGTTTTGGTGTGTAAGGAGACACTAAACTGGCCCAGCAGCCTGTGTGCATGTCAGCAGGTGTACAGAAGGTGCCTTCTCCACTCATCTTGCGATGTTTACGCTGGGGGGGGTCTCCCTGGTTTGTGTGTCTGTGGGAGGGGGGACAGAGGCAGCCCTGTTCCCGCTAGCTGCTGTGCACGTGGGATGCCCGTGAACGCTTACAGTGCACTCTCCCTAGCTTCTCAGACCTGTCCCTGTGGGTATCACTCTGCAAATGGATATCCTAGCATCTGTTTGCATAGTGTTTCCGTAACACCAGTTCGGTGACAGTGAAGCATTTCGGTCCTCCCTGGTCGCTGGGAGTTGCAGCAGACCTGGTTAAGGCATTGCTTTTGGACCTGGGAAATGCCATGGGCTCAGATCCCCTGTCCTGCTGTAATCTGCCTGTGTGACCTCAGGGTCTTTTGGTCCTGACCAGGAAATTATGCTCCTACCCCTTAAAAAGAGAAGAGGAGGATAAATATATTAAAGTTAGCAAGGTATTTGGCTGACCTCCTCCTCCTTGCTCATCCTGCACAGACTGGAGATGAGTCACAGTTCATTTCTGTTGCTGGTTTGACTTGCTGCATCCAAGTCACCAATTTGTTGGGTCTCGTACAAACACTGCTCTTTGCCCTCCACCCCTGGGTGGGTTGGTGATGGCTTCAGGTGTTCCCTCTATCGAAGCATGACTTCTGCAGTCTCTGAGGCTGAAGTAAAGCGCTCTCAAAACCCATCCCCTGATCTCTGTTGAGGAACATGGTCCCTGGTAGCGAAGCCCTGACTTCTGTGTTGGTACATGGACTCATTCTTTGTACAATCTGCTGCAGAAGACGGGAGCTGATGTACTGGGGTTATGTGCTGCGTCCCACTGATCCCACTGGCTTTGTTTAGGGTCTTGAGTGTGTTGGAACATGCTGGCTTGAGTGAATAGTTTTAATTAGTTACATTCTTAGGCTGTCGTTTACTGTGCTGACTCACTTCCAGCTCTCCGATAACTTCAACACATGACTTCATATCACGGCAGAAGAACAGAAATGAAAGCGAGGGAAGATGGTCAGCACACAGGCTTGGGGCAGGCTGTCCCTGTGGACTTGGTTTTGGGGAAGCTGAGGTCAGGCTGCACTTGGGGCAGGGAGCAAGTAGACCGGGCTGGAGGTGAAGGAGTTTCAGCAACAGCATGTGTCTGCTCCTCAGACTTGCAGAGCAGTGGAGAGAAGGCCTCTGGTCACCAGGTCTCACGCCTCATCTTCAGCTTGCTCTGTTTTCCCTGGTTGCCTGGGCAAATGCAGTGCTGTGGCTCAGCGAGGGCACTGGGAGCCAAGCTGCCCATCGGGTGCGTGCGCTGCTGGCGCCGGGGCTGTGGCCCTGCCGGTGCCCGTGGGAGAGCAGGAAGCTGCAGCAGCAGAGCAGCGCCAGGCACTGTGCCCCAAGAAGTCCCCGTGCATGCCCTTGAAGCATCGTCTGTAGTATCACTTCCCAAAACTATTTCTGAAGCCTGGAGGTTCTCACTAACCAGTTTGAACTTCTCTTGCTTCCTGTCTGGCAGAGCTCCAGCACTAATGCCATGATGTGACAGTGCATCCTTTGCAGGGTGCTGCTCATCCTTGCTCTGAGGAGGAGTTTTTGAGGGCAGGAGTAGTGGCTGTGGTGGTGGTTGCAGGAAAGGTGTCTGATGGCTGCAGTCAGTGAGCACGGTGAAGCCTGGACATCCTGTGCCAAGCTGCTCTTTGGTCTTGCTCCTGGAAATCCTGGGAAGTGGTTGCTACGTGCTCACTCTGGTGACTGTCTGAGGTCTGAAGTCCCTAGTTATTCTCCTGGCAAGCAGGCAGCATCCTTCCCTTCGCAGAGGACCTCTGTTTGGTGCTCAGCATCTCCTTGCTTCCACGTGCAATTTCTGGCTCTGAGTTGTCTGTCCTCTTCTGTGCTGGAGCACTGTTCTCCATTGGTGCCATGGGGTTCACCACCTTTGTTCTCTGAACCGGGGCATCGGGGCCAAGTGGGATTTACTCTGTTGTGAGAGAGCTTCCTAGGTGAGTGGTTCAGGATTTGTAAGCCAAGACTGTACATCTCCTTCAGGACCCAACGATGGCTGGTGCCCCGGGAGCAGTCTGCAGGAGTTCCACGCCTTCCCTGGCCCCGCGCACTTCTGCCATCTCCTCATGCTGCTGTATCAGCCTTTCCTCTTTCCTCTGCGCTTGCTCAGTTCAAAAAGACGATGTTAACTGCAGTGCTGACCTGCAGCTTGCAGCCAGGGCTGGAGAGCTGCTGTGCTGCTGCTCTGCCGGCAGCGATGGCTTTCCAACAGCGCATCTCTGGCCGCTGGCAAGACCAGGTGGCAGCTCCATCCCCAGCCCTTCTGTAGCCTCATGTAGCCTTTGACTGTCATCTCTCTTGCAATGCTCAGAGGAGCAAGTCCCCTCAGGCTGCGGTTGGCATGGGGGATCGGGGCTGTGCTGCCGGGAGGTGCGGGGGGTCCTGCTGTGATGGGGGGCCATTCTCTGGCACTGCGTCATGATGGAGGGTGTTTGCGAGTGGGAAGGCTGGAAGGGGGAGAAGCTCGTTGCTGTTCCTCCTAATTGCTCTCCCACTTCTGTACTCGAGCGAGCAGAGAGCTGTCTTGAGCTGTGTCCCTGGGGATGCTGCCTGGTTCTGTCATCCCCGGCAGCTGCACTGGCACCCTCCCCGCAATCGGTCAATTCAAAAGGCATCCTTCTCTGTTTTGACTCGGTCCGTCTTTCCTTTGACATGAGAATGATCCATCTGCCTTCTGATACGGTGGAGGATGCCAGGGCTGTAGTGAAACCTCCCGAGCGGGGGCGAGGAGCGCTCAGGACTGTTCCCACCGGTGCTGGTGAGCACCGGGATGGTGCAGGAGCAGGACTCTGTCCCCCGGCGTCGGGTCCCTGTGCCGGCGGCTGGGCTGCCCACCCCGGGGTCTGTGCGTGGGCGGGGGGCCAGAGCACTGGCTGCTCGTTTGTGTCTGCTCCCACAGGGTTGCACTGTTCAAATGAAAATCTGATGTGGCAGCTAGCGTTTCAGGTGCTGAGGATGAGGTAACTGTCCGTGCTCGGTGAGGGAAGTTTGTTTTCTGGAGTTGCTGCGTGTTGGCTGAGCCGCACCAGTGTGGTGAGCCCCAGTTAGGCGAGGGAGGTCAGGATGCTGCCCTTGGTGGGGGGGGTTCTGCTGCGAGCCCCATGAAGATGGCAGCTTTGACTACTGCTTGCTCTTTAGGGTATTCTTTTTCTTAAAGAAATCCTTGCTCCAGACTTGCTGCTAGAGGCTGGTAAGTAGATCGGCAGGAGGTGTTTCTGGTGGAAGGTGTGAGGGTGTGCAGGAAGGGCTCCCTGGGTCTGCGGGGGTGCCCGTGCGTGGCCTGGGGTTGCATAAAGCCTCTCAGTGCTGCAGCCTTCGGCTGGGCTTTGAGGTGGAAAGTGGATTTCACTGAGGCAGAGGTTTGGGGCTGACCTGTAATTAGGCTGCGAGGCAGCATGCAAACCCAGCAGGACTCCGCTAGTGCTGAGGCTTGTCAGATCCCAGAGATGGGTACGATGGAGCGAGGGCTTTGCACATCTCTTGCCGTGCACAAGCACCCCTGCGGAAGGGTCACTTCTATCGAGGGAGCTGAAGGATGTGCCAATATTAATGTGATGCTGTTGTATGCAGGCGCTGGCTCAGTCCTTTCAAAATCGGCATCGGCTGACCTGCCTGTAACTCTGAAATTCTGCTGCACCTCCCTGTCCTGTCTGCTGGGCTGCTTGGTGCTCGCTTGCTTTTGTGTCACCCTGGAGTCCTGAATCTGCTAAAGCTGGTCCTCGAGGCGAGGTTTCAGTGGCCTCTTTGGCAGCTGAAGGTGGGCGGTGAGGTGTTCTCTGCCGAGGTGTCTTGTCTGCACAGAGCTGCAGGTAGTGCAGCACAGCTGTGCTGCTCTCTCTGCCATCGCTCATGCCCAAACCTTGATGGCACAAACTTTGAGTCTCTCTCAACGAGCTCTGTCCCTGATCGTGGAAAGCATTTGCAAGAAACAGGGGTGCTGCGGGAAGGAGGACTGCTGAGTCCTTTGGCATCAGGTTGCTGGTGGCACTCGGTGCTTCCTGTGCAGGCAACTCCGGTGGGACGGTGGCACATCACTTGGTGCTGGTGGCACCACCGCGCCGGTGTCTCTGGTGCAGTTCTCGCTCTGCAGCTGGGTAGGGGTGCAACTCCCGTGACTGTGCCTGGGAAGCACATGCTGAAATTGTGGCAGGCTCTGGCCCTCGTTGCATGTCCAGCAGCCTGCCTTCTGATGTGTGTAACCCCCCCGTGCTGCATGGGTGCTGCTGTAGACCCTTACAGCGCTCAGCCCTTATTCTATGGGGGCAACTGAGCTCTTCATTCTTCACTCTGTTGGAAGCTTTTGGTGGTTTTACCAGATCTGCTCCATATGACTGAGAGTGAAGTTAGTCCAAATTGCTTATTTGTGTCAGGCTTTGAAAGTGAGTGTGGTTGGAGCATATTTGTTGTTTTTCCTCGTTATTGCTGTGTGATGATGTCGGGTTGCTCTTGGTATCGAGCTGGTTGAAAAACGAATGCCTAAATCTGAGAGGAGTGGTGAGACTGAAGAGTTGCATTTCATTCTCATGATTACTTTTGGATTAAAAAGGAGCTTTTTCTGCTCCAGAGTCACCTAACAAATTTCACATGAATGTTGACTTCAGACTGATTCTGCTGAAGATTGGGGTTTTTTTCTGGTCTTTGTATCTGTAGCAATAATGATGCCTAAGCACTGTCTTACTGGCTGGTCAGGATTTCTCTGGAGAGTTGATCCTTCCCCAAAGGCAATGTTTGTATGTTGGTAACTCCTGATTCTTGTGTGCCCACCTGGATGCTTACTGCTCCCTTGGAGAAAATCACTGGTTCAGCGGTGGTTAAACACTTTCCCCTCTTTGCAGATGCTGCTGGCCCCTCTGTTTATTCCGAGCCAGCAGAGCACATCCTTAGGAACTAGCTAGTTTGTGCACTGAAATCCCTGCAAGGCTGGGCTGTGCTTTTTGTCAGAGACTTTTGCTAGCACCCGACCTCCCCCAAGCCCTGGGGTGTGTGCCAGGGCAGCGTGGTGGGGAATCTTCTCAGGTCCTCTGGGTGACGAGTTATTAGCAAAAATCTGCATGCGGCATACCCATCCGCCCGTGCTGCCAGAGCCATCGCAAATGCTGCCGTTGCTACGGGAACAGGCGTTCTTGGGTTAGAAACCTGATTTAATTCCTTCCTCTCCTCCCCGCTCCCCGCTAGTTAAGACACTCAGATGGATTTTAAGTTGCGAATATAATAGTCTTTCAGGTTGCGCAGGGAGTTCAAGAATATCTTTTGCTAATGAAAGAGCTGCCTGAACTCTCAAGGGATTGAATGAGATCTTTTTTTTTCCCAATGCCTACTATCAAAAGCAAAGTTTACAAGCTCCGTGTGCCTCGGGGCTGCTCGCTATGCCACCTGCATGGAAAATTAAGACCTTTCAGGTTGCCATAGAGAGTATTTTTGCTTCCAATATTGCATCAATTGATAGTTGGGGTATTTTTCTTTAAAACTGCAAGAGCTGGGAATGCTGTCTTTGTGAGGTGCGCTGGTGGCAGGTACAGAAGGGGAGGGCTTTAGCAAGCCATGTAATTTGCAGGATGGAGGTGATGATCAAACTTCCAGCTATTTCTTTGTTTGAGGTTTTTAACAAATATTGTCCAGAATGTTCCTTTCTCACTAGAGGGACTTCAGCAGCCTGTGCAAGGATAACAGGATTTTTATGAAGGCTAAATCCTGTTCTTATAATGGCACAAGCAACTTCATTCTCAGTTGCATCAGCCCAGCTAGAAATAATGTCACCTCCTCTTGAACCTGGGGCATGTGAGCGGGCACTATAACTTCAGAAGAAGGGTATTGTAGCAGGAGCTAACCTTCAGTGCCAAGAAGTTTTGTTCTGCTCCTGGGAGCTTGCTTACCCTCTCTTGCTTTCTAAAACCTCCTGTTAGTCATAGTCGTTTGTTTAGGTGGTGATGAAAATCCACGGGGGTGTGCTGGGAACACAGCTCCTGAGCCCTGCCGTACTTGACACGGCTTAGCCACTCACTCTTGCTGGTTTGGGAACCTGCAGCACTGCAAAGTGCAGCAGCAAAGAGCATTTTTGTTGAATTTACAACTTTATAGCAAAGAACTGCTCTGAAGTGACGGTCCCTGCATGTTGACATTTTCCTTGTGGTGCATCCCGGGATGCTGACTGGGACAGCAGTAGGAGAGCAGTGCGGGGCTGTAGCAGCCGGGGGGTCTGGTGGGGAACAGGGGCTGTGGGTGTGTGGACACTAACCTCGAAGGTAAAAAAGGCTTGGGCAGCATCGAAGCCTGGTTTTAGTAATCTCCTTTTCACTTTTGGATACTACCGGGTGGCTGTGCAAGGCTGCAGCTGTCTCCTGGGGGATCGGTGGGTGGTTAGACATGTGCAAGGGAGCTTGCCTGCGCAGCATGGCTGCAGGGGCACTGGCACGAGGTGGCCTGTCTGCAGGTTGAAGTCAGAAGCCAAGAGCGAGCCAAAGTGGCTGAGCAAAGACAAAGCCTCCAGAGCCTACTCTGTCTTGTCCCCCGTGGCTCACGAAGGTAGAGATGCAGTTGGGCTGCTCTTGCACCAGAGGAGCGTGCAGCTCCCGCTCCCCAGGCGCTCGGGGCTGCAGAAGGAGAGGTAATTCCATTAGCGATAGGAATATGCTGGGTTCAGCCTTTGCCATTCAAAATAATATTATAATGAAATAGAATTATAGTGTAATTATTATTAATGGCACCGAAGTTGGAATAGGGCTGACGTAGGCAGACAAGTGTCATGTTGGGCCATGGTTGAGTAGCAGTGCCCCAGTGATGATGGGAGGGGAGGAAGATCCTGGAGCTGCTAAAGGAGGAAGGATGATGTAACACAGAAAAACATGCAATCTAGAAGGAGTTTCAGCCATCTAAATATGCTCTGCTTGAGAACCACGTTTGCAGTGAATTAGAATCCTGGCAGGGTGTACAACAGATGAATTTTTTTGGGAAACACCTTTTTGTGGGGGTGCGTTTGATGTTCCCGGAGTCTGAAGGGCAGAGAAATGCTTCCCTGGGGGCGGCTGGCAAATGAGTTTGTCCTAGGCTGAACCTGCTTCCTCTTCTGTAGCTCCAGTCTCCATAAATCCCAGGATAAATAGCCTGTGTGGTATGCAGCGTTTTACGGAGGGACTGTATGTATTCTAGCTTGAAGAGCTGGGGTGGAGGGGGGGCTCTGGGGTCTTTTGCACATTTGACAGGCTGCCCAGTATTCAGAGATGGGAGCAGCCAGGAGATCGGGGAGGAAGGTGAGATGAGATTGAGGTTTCCCGTGTTACAGGGCTCCTGTGACCAGGGGAGGGCTGGGAAAACGGAGCTGGGAGAGGTGATGGGGGTGTGCGCTCATGCCGTGCCCTGGCAGAACTTTGGCAGGGCTTCAGAGAGGCGGTTCACAGCTTGGAGACCTGGAGCGAAGAACCAGGAGCTCGTGTGGCTTGGGATGAGAGAGTCCTGTGTCCAGCATCCCTCTCCGCATGCTGGGGCACGTGGCAGGGGTCGCCGGTGGCAGCCCGGGGCTGGCAGGGCTCGGAGCAGCGCTGTGGGCTCCCGGAGAGCTTTGCAGTGAGGAGCAGGCTCTTTAACCGAGCCTCTGCAATATGTTGTTACTGTTTATATAAAAATAATAAATCTTTCCAAATATTTATTACTATATCATGTGCTGAGGAGCGGGTGCCGTGCATTCAGAAATGGCAAGCCGCCCCCAGGCAGCTGCCAGTCTCAGATGAGGCTGAATCCGAGGTGCAGCTGCGTGGCAGGGCAGGAGAGCGGTGCTGCCCCGGGGGGCTGCCAGTGCGGGGGCTCCAGCCCACCCCGCTGGGTGCTGGGGACAGGGTGGGCTGGTGAGGACCCTCAGGATGGTCAAGCGTGGGTGCAGGTGAGAGGGAGGGACTGGAAGGAAGCGTGAAGTGGGATTTTGAAAATGAGGTCTGGGTGGAAAGGCAGCTCTTAGGGTTTTTCTTACCCCAAACTCTTTGAGCAGACGCAAGTTCGTGTTTGCACCAGCTTTGGGTGGCTTTGCAGGGAGCTTGGAAGGCAGCACGGTGGGAGAGTGTCCCTTGGCTGCAGGGAGCATCCCGCTGCTTCACCATGCCGAGGTGGGTCTCTGCCCACCAGCTCCGAGCCCGACCAGCGTCGGGGCTTTGTGCATGTGCCTCCTCGTTTGGCACCAACATTTCTGGGCGGCCTTTAAGCTCTCAGGATTATTATTCTTCCTGTGGGGGTACGTGAGAGGCTGCTGTACAAAGCAGTTTTGGGGGCATTTCTGTGACTTTGCTTGGTCTCTGCAGATGCTGGGAGGTCTTGCAGGGTGTCTGAGATGGCTTGATGGTGGTGATGCTGCACTGTACTCTCCTGTAGGGAGAAGGGGAAACTTTGTAGGGCTCAAGGGAAGATTGCCTGGAGGTGGGGTGGGATTTTTGATCCAGCTGCTGCAGCTCATTTTCCCTGCCCAGGTGAGGTGGCCTGGCCCTATAGCACATAAGCATGTCTGGGTAAAGGCTGAGCATCTCTTCTGCTGAAGATCGAGGCGGGGTTCTAAAAACCAAACTGAAGGATGGCACGGCAGATCCCGGCGTGCAGCCGTGGCGATGCCGGCTGAGCACGGTGGAGGTGCCGGTGTGTGTCTGTCAGGCTGGCGAAGGTGGGCACGCAGGCTGGGGGCTGATGCTGGCTGTATGAGCTGGTACTGCACCTTTCAATGAGTTCCTCGACGCGTCTGTTCATT
>JAVJGI010000050.1:25155019-25208555 GCA_035590275.1 Ibycter americanus | reverse complement strand
GCTGGTACTGCAACTTTCAATGAGTTACTAGAACCTTGTGTTCATTCGCCCCCCCCCCCCCCAGCTCCACAGGCAGCTTCTCATGGCTCAGCAAGGAGGCTTCTCTCTTTTTATGCTGCAAAGCAAAGAAAACAGGAGAAGAGCCCAGTGTGAGCTGGAGAAAGCTGCTGGGGGATACACAAACAAAACTCAGCTCAGTATTTCTGAGATTTGCCCTATTTCATTTCTGTGAAGTACCTTGTAACAGCTGGGAGAAATTTCAGGCGAGCTTAAAGATTTTTATTGTTCCATTTAGTATCTTACGTATGACTTCTTTTCCCTTTATTGCTTTATTAAAATGAAGTGGATGTAAAGCTGCCTTTGGGCTAGCCGGTGATGGCCCGCACTTGTGCCGAGGACAGCGCGGATGCTGTGCGAGCTGCAGCAGCACAGGCTGTGTGAAGTGATGCCCCCCGCAGAGGGGCTGCCCTGCAAAACACCTGGGCTGGCAGAGGAGAAGCTGGCAGCCTGCATAGAGGGGCTGGCTGCACCTGGGCTGCGTGCGAGGGTTAGGGAGGCCACTGTGCTGGGGGATAGGCTAAATTGCTTATCCAAATTTCATTAAAAATGCAAATGGATTCTTTCACTGGGACAGGGTTGCATTAAAAAGTAGGCCATATCGTAAACATTAATAAAGTCATATTGGCCAGCAGGGACGTGGATGTGGAAAGTGAGCCAAGAAAGCTCTTTGCAGAGCTCCATGTAAATAGAACGACTCTTCTCTCTTTCTCTTTCCTCCTCTGAAAGCTGGCAGCCTAGGTAATGTTTTAATTGAACACAGTGGCATGTAATTGTACAGGACCGTTGCCCATGAAGAGAAAATTTAATTCGTGGCTTGATGAAGTTTTTTTAGTGAAGTGGAAGCCAAGCATACTGGCCACTTAGAGCTAAAGCACAGTTTACCTAGAAGGTAATTGTTTTTTTTTTAAAAAGCAAAATACTAAGCAGGTCTGATTTCTTCCTCACCAGCAACATGTTTTAAGATGCTTCCCTTAACGTGATACTGCAGGTAGCATCTGATTCCCCTTCTCTCTGCTGACCTTGGTCAAGTGCTGGTGCCCCTCTCCATGGCCATTGCTCGAACAGATTTCTGAGTGCATTCTACCCGGTGCTGAATCCCGGACCTTCCCTCAGGAAAACCTGGGGCAGGGACAGACGGATGCCTGAGACAGAGTTGCCCTGCTCCCTCCCATAGCAAGGTGACTCTTCCAGCCCGCGCTGCACTGCGCACCGCCTGTCTTGCAGCATCAATAAAAATCTTGTTCTAAATGGCTTTGGCTGGAGAGAGAGGAGTGAGCAGACACAGTAAATCTGCATGTTGGAAATGTTATTTTAATATCTCATCTGTATAGCATCAAAAGGAGTGCCAAGTACACTAGAGATCTTGCCAGCTGCAGCCCTTTGAATGTCTTAAAGGCAGTAATGTTGCTGTATAATAACATACAGTGCTCCAGACTGTCATGAGATAATGGCCTGTTTTCAAGGGGAGAAAAACAACAAACAACAGTGTAATCTGCATCCTTTCCTGCAGCAGTGTAGCTGTGGCATGTGGGGGCTGGAGTGTGGTAACACTTGTCTTGCGAGGGTCAGCACGGAGGGATTGTGCTGTTTGCAGCGCTGCTGGCAAGCCTCTCCTGACAAGTGAACATCCATCTCCTGGCTGCAGCCACAGGCAAGCCTAGGAACGCGCTCGACATCGTGGCCAGCATCCTCCCTCGGGTGAGACTCGACTTCATGCCCCACGTGCTGCTCTGTGTTAGCAAGGTGCCAGGTGGTCCCGAAACCCTGCAAAGTCCGGCACTGGGTGACTTGCTGCGGCCAAAGCCTCATGCCCTGGGTGGACCAGCAGTTGGCACTACCCTGTGTCCCCATGCCAGTCCCCGCTGCCCCAGCTCAGCCATGGCTTGCCTTGCTGGCAGGCAAGCACGAGTGGTACCCGGAGAGCCAAAGCCTCAGCAGGAGCCAGGGCTGAGCATCCTCCTGGGTGATGAAGGATTTTTCTACCCTGGCATGCATGCTGCCAGAACTGCTGTGCCCTCACCCACCGCTCGCTGAAGTGTTTTTTCTGCAGAGGAAGTGGCTGGATTTCTTATCGGCACAGCCCCATCGGCAGCACATAGAGCAGGAAGCTTGTGAGACCTCCCAAAATTCCCCTGTGTGGAGTATGGGACTGAGCAGGCGTGAAATAATATGGAGAACAGGTTATGGATGCTCCAGCCCATCGCTACCGGGATGCTCCACGGCTCGGTCTCTCTGCTCCCCGCAGCCCTCGGTGCCAGTCCCGCGCAGGGGGGGCCTGTTGGAGAGGGCTGACAGCAGGGAGGGCGGCGAGGTCGTTGTTGGAGCAAAAATGGAGTTTTTCAGCTCTGTGCCCTGTTCTGTCCGTGCCCAATTTATGCCAGAACTGGGTAAATCAGTGTTCTTTGTGGCAGGACTTGTCTGGGGGGCTGCCCTGTGCTAGTGGGACCACCTGAAAGCTCCTGTTCCACCAAATGCAGGGGCCCGCCGCCGTCCGTCTGTCTCCTGGGCTTGGGCTCTGCCCAGGCTGCCCTTGGCCCCTGGTGCTCGTGTGAAAAGGCTTGTGTTTGATAAATGGCTTTTTTTCCTTGATTGGAAGTTTTCCAAATTATTAAGAGTTGTTTTTGTGGTTTTTTGTTTTGCTTGCCCTCAGCGGCTTTTCTCTTGCCTCCTGGTAGGGAGGAAAGGGTTTAGTGTCGGTAGCGCTCTGAGGCTTTCCGAGGAAATTGGCTGTCCCAGGACAAACCCCAAGGGAGTTTCTTTCTTTCACAATACGAAATGGGGCTTGAAGTGCTGCAAGGAGAAGGGAGAGGGAAGAGCGGTGGGGAGAGGCTGCGACTTCAGCAAGGGCTTGAGATGGTCTCGTTCTCCATTTATATGGGTAAATAGGGGAAATGTGGTTTAGGTGAGTGTGTGAAATATTTTCCAGTATGGTGCTTCTGGTGGGATTTCCCCTGATGGATGGGGAGTCAGTTGGAGATGAGAAGCCTGTGTGGCCAGGAAGGGCACTTGAAGGAGGCTGATAATCGCTGGGTCCCTTCCCTCATTCCTCTTCCCTGACAGCTTGGCACGTGTGCTGAAGGATCAGCCCTGTGTGATGGGGTTAACAGAGTGCCTGGCGTGGGTGACGGCTTTCCCAAACAGCAAATTGCCCCTGTGAAGGGTCTGACTGCGACTCATGCTGGGGGTGCTGTCCTGGCCCATGGCTCCAGCGAGTTGGGCGCAGGCTCTGCAGTGATGCTGCCAGGCTCAGGAGCCTTCTGCAGAGCCATCTCGTGGGAGCTGCGTCCACGGTGTCTTGTACCCCAGCATGTCCTTTCTTGTTAACATCCAATTTATGTGTCTGTAATGTAAAGGCAGAGATGCTTGCCGCTTTGGAAGAGCGTGAAGCTCAACAGTGCGCCTCTGTCTGCCAGGGGGCTGGCTGGTGGCCACGTCCTTTTTGTGCTCTCCCCTCCTGGCTCACAGGGTGATGTTTGTGGTGTGGGGCTGGGAGCCGAGCCCAGGCTGGCAGAGGGCTCCCCGGGCGCGTGGACCCTGGCCATGCACAGAGGATGCTGCACGGAGGTCGGAACCTGCCCAGTGCATCGGATGCATCACCTGGACAAGCCTGCAGCACATCTGGTGGGCAAAAGCCAACAGCCATTGGTTTGAACAGGATTTGGAAAATAAGAACAACTTGTTCCTAACAAGCTTCCCATGAATGATTCCCCAGCAGACTTCAGACAGCGAGCATGCCTCTGCTCTCCGCAGGATCACGGGGCGTATATGGTCAGGCTGGTGCAGCACCAGGACAGCCAACCTCTGTCCCTTCCTTGGCCAGACTCGATGTGTAGCTCAGGACAAATCCCATCTCCAGACTGACAGACGAGCAACCCGCTGGTGTGTGCAGCTGGGCCTGACTGCTGCCGGCGACCCCGGCTGTGGCTCTGCTGCTGCCTTTCCCAGTTATAACCTGACCCATGGACTGGCCCCAGGGCTCCACTGCCCACCCCGGGCAGATGATCCATGGAGGGGGCTGGCAGCAGCCCTGAGCAATGGTGGTGGGTGGGAGAGGGGCTGGGGTGCATGGGCCCCCTCTGCGTGGAGAACGTGAGGAGTGGAAATGGGTCCCACCTCGAGCAGCCGGGTGGCCGTGTGCCCGGAGGAACCCGGGCAGGGGCTCCCTGCTCTGCTGCGTTTGTCCGGCCTTCGCTGCAAGGTTTGCATTCTCTGCCTCTGCTGCTGTGGCAGAGGAGCGGGATTGAAAACAGCCTTGGAGAATTAAGCTCATCAAATTAGCAGTGTCTGCTGTGGTGATCGGGTAAGGTGTGACAGCAAGTGAAAGTGAAATGAGGCTGCAGAGCCTGGATTTTGCTCTTTCCTCTCTGTGTCCTCTCTGTATGGCTTTCACTTGCTTGCTGAAGGTGGAGTAGCTACAGGGTGGCTTGCTTGTTAGCCTTAATAAGGCAGTTGCTAATTGATCAGCAACAGGGGCTGCCACCTGCTGCACAGCGCTTTGGTGCTCTTTGCTAACCGAAAGCCTGGCTGCTGGCTTACGGCGGGGGCACGCAGCCTGCAGGTTTGGGCTGGCGGGCTGCGACCGTGCTTGGGTCTGGTGCATCTCCAGAGAGATGCCTCGGTGGCCCCCCGGCATGTCGCAGTGAGCTTTGCCTCACAGCCCAGCCCCCTCCCAGAGGGGCAGCTGCCTGCGGGCCGTGGTGCCAAGCCCTGGGCTGCTGCTTTTGTACTGGTGACCAAATGTCTCCTGGAGTTGCCTGTACTTGACGGTGGGTGTTTATTTGCCCATTTGAAGATGCTGCGGGGTTGGGGGAAGATGCTGGTGGTGGTGTGGGGAGGGCCTTCAGTGGGAGCTGCTGATGGAGAGCATCCCAGCTGTTGCAGGGTGCCCTGTGCCTGCCTGCAGGTTCCTGGGGCATTTGATGCTCCTGCCCGTGGTAACAGTGATCTTTTTTTAAAGCAGAGAGACAGTGAGGACCGAATAATGCTGAATGATTATTCCCCACCCCTGTTTAAAATAGACTTAATGAACGTGGAAGAACTTTTTGATCAGTCTGTTGGCCATGGAGGGTGGCTGCTGGCTGCCAAGCCCTGCTCAGCCCCTCGGAACCTCCTCCCTGGCTGGGTCCTGGGGCTTTGGTGGCCGTGTGGGAAGGTGCAGAGCATGGGGGAAATGTGAGTCAGCAGCTGCCCATGCAGATGGAGCTGCTGCCTCGATAACGCTGTGGAGGCTCAGCAGTGGGGAGTCTGATGCATACTGTTGTGCTCAGACTTCAGCCCCCTGGGGTCTCTCCTGTGAACCCTCTCTGCTGTCAGCTGCAGAGGTTTGAGACATGCACTCCTCTCACAGGAGAGCCTGGGAGAATCAAAAACTAAAGGAAACCCTATTCTGCTTCAGAGCTGTTGAAGATGAGCCCGCTTTCTGCTGGTGTGTTGCAGGAGGAAGTGGTTGAAACAACAAGATAAAGTCCAGTTGGCTGCTCTCCTCCGGCTGCGGTGCAGAGAGGGGGGGCAGCACAGTCCCACTTCCCCTGGGGGCTCTGGGACCCAGCCTGGCCATGCCGGGGGAGCAGACTGGGCTTGCAGGAACATTTTCTGGCTTCCCACCACGCGGGAATAGGGATGGAGCTTCATCTTCTGCCATCTGGCAGGTCCTGTGGCTGTCTCATGGGCTTGCAAGCTCCAAAACATGCTGGCCCATGATGGTCTGGATGAGTTGGTGGGGAGACCTGTGTGTTGATTAGGCAGAAGTGGAAGTGCTGGAGGACATGCTGTGCTGTGCTCTGACCCTCTGGCTGGAGGCACAGGTGCCCAGCAGCATGCTGGTGGCTTGCACAGCTGGGGCAGAACGTGGCGTGACAGTGCAGAAGAGAAAGGCTAGAGACAAACTGAAAAGTATCTTGAGGTTGTCTTGAATGCTCCCGTTTGCTGTTCTGTATGCATGGGAGGTATGTTAATGTCAGCAGCCGTTTGTGTCTGTGTTTAAAGTGCTGTCAGGGCAAATTCGTGCCTTGGGTTCCTGCCCTCTGTGATGGTGTTGGTGAGCGCTCGGTTATTTGGGGAAACGCTTTGCTGGCGGTGAGGCAGCAGAGCAGGGAAACGGTCAGTGTTTCGCTATAGGAAACCCAGGACCACAGCACAATTACCCAACATGATCGCAACATTTAATAAATCCTACGTAGGAAGCCTCACCTTATGAGGACCTTGGTTAACTGCTGCTTTCAGTCGTGCTTAAATTGATCTGTTACCATTTTCTGGGTGTTCAAGGAACCCTTCAAACATCACTTTGTATATAGACAACAAAAAATCCCAAGATACAGCCTGTTCAAAATAAGCCAGAGGTAGCAGCAGGGAAGCCATTACTCTTCCTATCAGCCAAAAAAACCCCAAAAACAAACTTGCTGTTGTATTCATGATTTTTTTTCTTCTTGCACTTCCTGAAAAGCAAAGGGACAGTACAGCAACTCTGGTGCTTCAGCAGGAGTCACGGGGGTCACCCGGAGCCTCACCACAGTGACCGGCACCGCAGGGTTAGCAGGCAGGGCAGGCGCTCGCCCGCACACGGTACCGGTACGTTATGCCCACCCCACGTTAAGCCCTGTGTGGATGTAAAACACATCCCACCCAGCGCAAGCCTCGCCTGGAACCAGCACTGGGGCTGGGGTGGTCGGCAGGCACACGGCTGAACGTGGTGCTGGCTGGAGAGAGCCCTGCTGCGCACCGGGAAAGCGTGCTGGAGCTGGATGTGTGGTGGTGTACGTGATTAATACACATTAATCCATCTTAAATGAGGTGAGAAGTAAACACCTGCACCCTTCTGTTGTTCTGAATAGATTTACTTTACAGACCTCCCCAAATTTGGATTAGTCTGATTTATTTAAAGCCAGGGTTTTTTTTTAGAAATACACAGGGACAGAGAGGGGAACGAGTGTAGAGACTGCTTTTTAGCAGTATATAAATGCCCCCAACTTTGTTGTGCAGTAGCTCTGTGTTTGTGGTCTGCTCTTGATGTTGTATTGGTGAAAGACCTTAAATTCTTTGCATTTGTTGTAGGGACAGTTTTGAAATCCAGCCCTTGACTCACCTGGGTACAAGTTTCTGGAGGTAACGTGAGTGCTGCTGGAGGGAAAGGAGACATGACACTTTCTGGCTAAGGGCGCTTGAGAAATTTCTCACCCGTGTATATGGGTTTAGCTCTGTACCCCAAATAGACTATTTAAAGGAAATGAGTGCTTTTATCTTGCAGTGTGTGCTCAGCATAAATTCCTCTTGCCGTAGTCTTCAGGAACAAAACGCAGCTCAGTCTCGCTGGATCTCTAGTGCCATATAAAATTAATTTTGATACTAGAATTGTGAAGCCTCTTGGCCAGAGGCTTATGAACACAGCGAAATTCTCATTCTGCTTTGGCTTCCATGTGTGGGTTTCAAAGTGCTGCCGGTTCAGGAGGAAGACGGTGTGTTTGGAGCACATCTGCACCCCGAGGTGCTGTGGCGCAGTTGATGCGGGGATGCCAGTGAGAGAGGATGGTCACAGCTCAGCTGCTGAAACTTCATTGTGGGCATGTGGCTGACCCCTGATGCCATCATGCTGAGATGCTCTGAACGTATGCAAACACCATGATTTATACAGAAGACTGGTTTAATGCTTACCATTTGTAGAAAAGGCTCCCTAATCCACTTGCCTTAGCAAGGTGGCCCTGTTTCCAGGCAGGTGCCCAACTGTACGGTTGCTCACCCATGGCTTCTGGTGCACCACCGAGGCTCGTGTGACACCAGCTCTTTTAGGCGGGTAGACCCGTAACGTTCCTGAAGCGGATCTATGCAGATCCCGTTGCCTTCATGGGACTCTGAGTAGCAGCTGCCCATGCAGATCCTGCCGAGGCTCATGAAGGGAGCTTACAGAAACCAGCCCGCGTCTCCCTCCGGCAGCTGTGAGAGCCTCCTGATCCTCTCCACGCAGTCTTGACACCCTGTTACTCCCATCAGGCTAATCCTGGGTCTGTAGTGTTTGAAAGACATCTTTTGAGAAACTGTCATTAATTTTAAATCCCAGCTGCGAGAGCGTCGCTGGAGGTTACCCTGGTTATGTCAGAGAAGCCTGACAAAGCTGCTGCTGGGGTGAGCGGCTTGAAACGCTGGTGGGGTGGAGAGGCAAAAAAAAGGGTTGTGGTCAAATGCAGGGATTTTAAAATAACCATCTGATTGACCTGGAGGAGACGGAGCGATGGTGGAAAGGGGGGGTGGTTGGAGTGGGTACCGAGGCTGGAGTGGCTTTTCACTTGATGCGAAAAAATGTTGTAATGGCGCTTACCACGGGTGGAGAGCGCGGTGCAAGGGGCTGGTGCCCACTGTGCCAGGCAGCACCCGTGCTGGGAGAGCCAGGCGGGCACCAGGCTTCAGCAGAGCTAGAACTGGGATGAGGGGGAACAAGCTGGAGGAGGTGGTGGGATGTGGATGTGTGGCAGTGGTACACCAGGTGATGATGTGTGCGCCGTGAACTGTTTAAATGCTGAAAGATCCTTCACCAGCCTGGTGTCCCTGAAGCCACCTTGCTTATTTGGAGGTGAAGACAGTGTTATCTGAGCATTTCTACTTAATAATTAGCCTGGTCTCTGCTTTTGGAAATAAGACAGTGTTCAGAATATTAAAATTTAAGAGGTGGGGGGGAACGCGAGGAAGAAAATGGGAGTGAAGTTCCCCTCTCTGTCTTGGAGATAAGTGACAAAATTAAGCTTTAACGGAGTTACATTATTAGCACTTTGGGACTGGGTTTTTATCTTCCTTGAGTAGGATTAATACTGTATTACAGAAAGTAATGTCTTCAAAGCAAGTTAGCAGCCATCTTCTAGGGCTCTGGGATGCAAGCATAATGATTGGGGTGATGGTGGGTTATCTGCACCTGGGACTGCCCTCTTCTCCATGTTTGACTTGTTCTCTGGGCAGGACCGATCCTGCAGGGATACCTTTCCATATTTCTACCTCCTCTCACAAGGCTGACCTGGAGTTTCAATTACAATATTAAATTACCAGGTCACCAGAGTCGAAGTAGGCTGCCAAGTTTTTAATGATCTTCTCTTTCTTGTCATCATGTGCGGGTTGGTGTGGCTTGTTTTTTTTTTTTTTTTTTTTTTTCAAAGCCTCCTTTCCATCTATGCACTTTTAATTGGAACCATCTGTAATTTAACACATCACAACAGCAAGCCTGAGGAGCAAGTGAGCGGCGAGTTGTGTAACTGGTGCAGGCAAGGCAGGGTTTTAAGAGGACTCGGCGTTCATCCTCCAGGGACTGCAGCAGCTTTCCGCTGTCTTCCAGTGCCTTCGTAAGAAATCCAGAACTAATTGCCAAGACTGTTTAATCTGGTCCCTCGGGGCCTTGATTAATCACAGAGTACTTATTTTTCATCTCTTGCTGGTGGAGGTGCTGAAGGTGTCGTTGGGGGGCTGGGACAGGTCCTGAAGCTGTTGCGCAGGTGTTTGTGAGCAGCGCTGGCTGCAGGCGCTGGGGTGTCCCCTGGGACCCAGACCCCATCCCCTTGCAAAGGGACCAGACTCGGAGGGGGCTGCGGCAGTTCCCTCGATGCTGCCTGTCCCCTTTCGTCTAGGGTAGAAGCTGAGTTTGTCCATCAGTCCTGCATCTTGAGAAGCCTCTCCTCAGCCTGGCCTCGGTCAGCACTGGCTGCTCTTCCTCCGGCACCTGCGGTCCCCAGGGGAGCTGCTGAAATGTTCGTGTCCCCGCTTGCCTCGACTGTCACAGGATGCTTCTGCGGTCCGGGAGCTGGGGCCGTCCCGCTCCAGCCCAGCACTGCCCCTCTCGCCGCCCGAGCCCGTGATGAACTTCTCTGTGTGCCGTATCACAAGGCTTGTAATTTGGGCTTTTAAGAAGCAGGTTAGAGGAGATGTTAACATGGAAAGAAACAAATTCCAACTTGAAAAATTACCTGTTAGTGTTTCTGCAGCATGTCACCTGGCTATAATTAAAGATTAGGGAATAGCATGTTTCCCTGCCGTTCATTCAGGGCATCTGTTGGGGCTGGTGCGTGGGCAGCCTCGCGGCTGGTGCGGTCCCCCCTGGTTCCGTGCGTGGGTCTCTGCAGCGGCACCTGGCACAGGGAAAAGGAGCAGAGGAGAAAGGTGTCTGCAATTCCTGCGCGCTTCATGCAGGGAAACATATCGGTGGCTTCGTTCTCGTTGCTTTCATCTTCTCTGCTGGCCCCGGCCGCATCCCGGGAGGCAGCTGAGCTCGGGGAGCGGGCGGTTCAGCGTGGTGTCTGCGTGGTCCGCCTGGCCGCCCCCGTTGCAGCGCTGGGGCTGCAGCTCCGCTCGCTGCAGGCAGCCTCTGTGCAGGCTCCCGCAGGTGGGCTGTGCTGCCGGGGGCTTTTGTTGGTCTCTTAGTGGCAGGCTCTGCGGTGGGCTTGGCCATGTACCTGCCGACCACCCCTGCCCGCGCGGCTGGTGCGGAGCAAGGAGCAATTCCTGCGGGGGGTCTTTGGATGCTGGGGACAAGGCTGCCGGGGCACTCTGCTTCCTGCTCCCAAGCAGTTTTTTGGCCCGAGCAGTTTGGAGAAGAAGCAGGAGCTGGACTTTTGCCATGTCCTGGGTGGAGAGACCCACCCTGTGCCGTGTCCGGTGGGCGCTGGGCCAGCAAGGGCTGCAGAAGCGGGGCCGCGTTGCCCGCGCGTTGCCCACGCTGCTTCCCAGGGCAGCCCCCATCCCTTGCAGCCTGGATGTGCCTTTAGGTGTTTCTTTGGCACGTGGGGGGAAAATGAAGATCTTTTCCCTGATCCAAGCTCTAATGCTGTCATCGTCCCCTTCCCCACCCACACCCATTACATTGCCGTGGATGATTGATGTTCCTCTTCCCGCCTGGCTTCAATACATTCATTGTCATGCAGAGGATGTTGCCAATCCATTGCTGGTATTTCATATAAAAGCTGCAGACTTTTTTGAATGTTTTGTTCATATGTACTCAAATCCTTCTAAAAGTGCATGGCTGGGCTCAAAATATTTAACCCCTTTAAAAATTATTAAAGATACCCCTTTTTAGAAGTAAACAGCAGAGTAGCCTTCCTCCCCCTGCTCTTCAGTGCAGCTGCTGTGGGCCGCTTCTGCGTGTTGGACACTGCAGGCACTGGGTTCACTTGATTTTTGTTGACAAGGTTTTGTCCCGAGAAGCCGCAAATGCCAGTTGTACCCCTCAGCTCTAGCACCTGAACGCTGCTGCGGCTTGGCGTTGGAGGGTGACGTTCCCCAGGCGCTGGGCTGGGATCTGAGCAGGGGAGGCATCTGACCCTACGTCATCTATAGGGTCTCTGCCCCCCAGGTGCAAAGGGAGCAGTAAGGCTTCCTTTTAGAGTTCTGCAAAGCTGTATTTGCTTTGTATTTTTGTATTCTTTGTATTTCCTTGAGTTCAGGAGGGGACGTGCAATTCCCTGGGGGAGCAGTGGGTGCTGCTGCTACCATCCAGGGACCTTGCTGGGGGTCGGAGCTGCAGAGGGGGGACCATGGACAGCTGAGGATGCTTTGAATTGCTGCTTTGCCCACCGCACCCCCTCCCTCCCGAGGGCTGAGGGTGGGTGCCAGCACTGAGGGTCGGTGCAAAACTTGTGTTGGGATGTGCTGAGTTCATGTGGCCCTTGAGCATGAGAAACACCATGAGAAAGTGGAGGAGCTCAAAGAGCGAACAAGTCATAACTGGCTTGCCAGGAAAGGGCATAGATAAGATAGCCAGTGCGGGATACGTGGGAGGGACGGTGGATAGTTACACTGCTGCCTGGATGTGTCGAGAGCTCTCTGGGGCATCCTGCCTGTGTTGCAGCAGTGTGGGCAGTGGTGTGGTGAGGGGCATGGGCAGCAGAGTCTTGTCTGCCAGAGGTGGGGAAGGGCTTGGCGGCTGCATCGGAGCCAGCCTGGTCTTGGAAATTAGGCGGGTGCTGCCTTGCTGAGCCATGGATGGGAGATGCTGTGGAAATGCGGATGAGCAGCAGAGCGTGGAGACAGCACAAGCCGAAAGGCTCAGTCATCCATGAACTGCAGGAGTAGAGGGGAGGAGGAGATGATGGTGTCTGCAGAAGCCTTCCAAAATATGCAGCCTGAGGCAATGTGAGCAGCAGCCCAGATCCTGCCTGTGAAACCTCTCAGCACCTGAATGCATTTTCCTCCCCATCCCGGGGCATCTGTAACATGGGAATGTTCCTGTGGAGTCCTCAAACTTGTAATTCATGGAGGTGTCAGGGATGGGGCTGGCAGAGCCCAGGCTCTTGCCCAGCTTTGGGGGCTGCGGCAAGCCCTGCTGCTGGTGCTGGAGCCTGGTGTGAGCTGGGTTCTGCTGCCTGCTGTTGCTGCTGGGAAGTGCCTCCTTCCCTGGGCCCTGGCGATGCTGGGGGTCTCGGTGGGGCTCACCGAGCTGCTGCCGGCACTGCTGCTTCCCACCGGCACTGCTGGCAGAGCCGCAGCTGCTGCTTGGTGCATTGTGCTGCCCAGGAGCGAGCACGGGGCTAAATTATTCAGTCTGAAAGTGAATCTCTGTTACAGCTTGGTATGGGAGAAGTGTTGATGAAGTATTTAAATTCTGAGCCGGGACGAGGCGCTCTAATGTAAAATTAACATCTTTGTGTCTCTGGAAATAGCCGCCAGCGCTGGCGTGGGTGTGCGGAGCGGCGGGCACTGCCGGCTGGTCAGCATCACTGGCTCTGGGAGACGGGCCCCGGAGAGGGGCTCTTCCTGCAGGATCCTGGATCTCTTCAGGCATGGCCTTGTTCGAAAGCTAACGTTCCTCTTCTCCTCCTCCCAAACAGCAAGCAAGCAGAAGAGCGAGGGGTCCGTTTTCTTGGAGAACTGGGAAGTCTCCCTGTAGAGTAAATGGGAGATGTGAGCAAACAGCCCAGAGCTGGTACTGGGTGTACGGGCAGACAAGGAGCCCAGACAAACGAGGATGTTTCAGTCTGCCCTTTCCCTGACAGGGATTTGCCCAAAAGAGAGGGTTCCTGCTCTTCAGGCACATCATCCCCATTGCTGAGCTCCTTGCCTGGAAGGCTCAGCACTTCCCGCGGCACTGGGGAAGGGCCCTGGGGGGCCGGGAGCATCCTCCTCTCCCTGCCAGAAGGGGAGATGGCATCCGCTAAGGGCGGAATAACGCATGGAGCCTGTGGCAGGCCCTGGTCCTGCACGTGTTTGTGTCCATGCTCCATCCCTTTCCAGAAGCCAACCTGGGATGAGTAATGATGGGTAAAAGCCCTGCCTGTTGTGTAGGGTCTTAGGCGGTCCCTGCTTCGGGAACTGCTGCCGGGGAGCAGAATGGACAGTGCCAATTGTTTGTATAATGGCTGGGAGATTGTGTAGATTTAAAAAAAAAAAAATATCCTGTTGCTTTCGCTTCAGAAATACCACGAAATACAGTTTTATCTTCCTGGCACTGAATGACAGCTCTCTCAGCACTAATTTGCAAGGCTGGGCCTCTTCAAATCTGTAATGAAGGTTTCTTTGTACCATTAGCACAGAATTAACTGGTCTGAAGAAGAATTGCTTTCTTGGATTGAAAGTCTTTGTAGCGGTTCAGGCAGTCAGCCTTGTACAGAAATAAGGCTGGCGAGACCTCGCAGGAGAGAATCCTGGTGTCCTGTGCGCTATCCTTTTTTCTTTTTCCTCCTTAAGGAAAACGGCTCTTCTGTGAGAGACCCAAACCATGCAGAAATGCCTTTTCGCGCTCCTGCGCCCCTCTGTCTTTCTCTTGAGTCAGTGGCATCTCCCCCTGTCCCCCAGGAGCCTCTGTCCCCCCCAGTGACCTTCCTGCTGATGCCGCGGTGCGGATCGCCTCGCCGGGGCTCTGCGGAGCGAACTGCCAGACCCCCGGTGTCTTCCGCGGGGTGAGAGGTGCTCCATCGCTCCTTGGGCTTGCTGTGCCACGGAGGGGCAGGGGTTTTGTGTCTCGTGCTTCACTCTGGTCCAACAAGCAGGCTGAACACGCACCCCGCTGGCGCAGCAGCCTGGGCTTGCCGTGACCCCCGTCGTTCCAGTCCCCAGAGCCGTTCCCTGGCAGGCTTCCCTAGAGGAGCACCGCAGTCCAGAAATCCCAGAGCGCGCTTGTTTTCGCTGTGTCTCTCTGGAGCTGACAGTGGGAGAACTGCTGAAGTCATGAGGAGCTGAAGGTATTTGTTGTGTTGTGAGAACTCCAGAAGGCTTTTAACCAAAGCTGGGGATTAAATCCTAATAGCACAAATTTTAGCTCAGCTTCTCTCTATGTGCTGTAAGTGATTAAAAGCTGTAAAGCGCTGTCAGAAATTCAGGACTTCCCCTCCTGGAAACCTTCTTTCCCCTTATTTTATGATTACCATGCTTCATTGACTTTGTTTGATGTAGCGAGTCTTATTTTTTAACATGGGAATGGAAAATTGTGGGCAACTGCTGGCTGTGGTGCGTTTCAGTACATTGTCGGGCAAAGCTGGGCCAATGCATCTGACCCCGTGGGATCGCCTGGCGTAGGTGGATCAACACAAAGCTCCTTTAAAAATATTTTTTTTTCTCTGGTTATTTTGTTTTCTCCACTTTTGATAATCCGAATTCCAAGCTGTTTCCTGAATCTCTTGTTATTTAGGAAATGGAAACATTACCCAAATGAGAATTTCCACAGGTTGTAAGGGAGCAGCTACGCACTGAGATATGCTCAAAATAATCTTCGAGCTTCACAATATTAGAACCATCTGCTAAATCACGGCTCTGTCAGCTCTCTGGGGAGGTTTTAACTCCTCCCTAGGTTTGATTTTTAAATGAATCTTGCTTGAACCTTCTTCTGTCTCTGTTAATTTTCCATCTGTCTGCCTTATTTGACATACTGTTCCTGCTGCCCCCAGCCCTCTCCCTGGCCTGGTGGACGTGGATGGAGGGCTTCCCTTCAGCGGGAATGTTCGGCGAAGGGATGTACTTGGGGGGAGCTGTGAGAGGACTTCCCTGAATTATTCATTTAATGAAGGACTCGGGGGGGGGGAAATTGATTAGCCCCTTCTTCAGAACATCAGGACGAGGAGTTCATGCAATGAAATTAGAGCAACAAATGGAGATCAAATAAAAGGCAGTGCTGCTCTGTGCCGTGTGGAGTTGCTAGGCAGGGTTCATTCCTGCAGGAAGTCATTTTTCACAGGGTCTGGGTTTTTGAGGAGGGCTGGATACCTTCCTGCCAGCTAACGACGTTTCGTGTGGGAGATGAGGCTAATCAGATCTCATGTGGCAGGCTCCAACCTGATAGCATGCAGGGGTCAGGAAATGATTTATCGTCCTGAGCCAGCCTTGCTGTGCTTGCCAGGGACGTTGTAGGCTTGTGCTCTCCTGGCATTTTTAAGCCCTTGGCTGTGGGCTAGTGCCAGGGCCCCATGCAGGTGACCAAGAGCTTGTGTTGAGGTTGCTGCATCTCAGAGGCAGGTTTGGGGCTCTCCCGGCTTTTCTGGGCTGCGTGGAGCTGTGGTGCTTTGGGTGGCACCACCCCACTGCTTTCCCTCCAGCATCCATGACCCTTTGCATTCATCCTGCTCTTTTCATGGAGTGGATCCACACAGTGTAGCCAGGGTACAGGGCAAGGCAGTTTTCCCTCTGGAGCATGCTTCTAGCATCCCACAAATCTGATCCAGAGCAAGGTCAAAGTATGCTGGAAAAATGGGGACCCAAAAGACCCCAGAAAACCTGCGCTGAGCAGGACCAACTGCTGCATCAAATGTGTGTCCTGGCAGTAACAGCACAGGCAGAGACGCAGCTCCCAGCACTTGGGTCTGCTGCTGCTGTGCTGCAGTCCAGGATAGACTCGGCAGTCTCGGATGCTTGGTCTGCAAATAAAATGCTAACCCTGAGACTTTTCTGGGCTTTCATATTCCTAGGAATACCTGTGCTAGTGTTGGGGTGGCTCCCTGGGTAGCCTGATGCCAGTATAAGGAGCTTATAGCTTTGATAAAGGGCTTTTCCTGGGCAGAAGCCACTGAACTGGGAAGGATTTTGTATTCTGAGAGCAAATCTTCCAGCATTGTTGTCTCTTCGGGCAAACTGCCCAACTGCCTGCTTTTGGGAAAGCTTCTGAATGGAGACAGAGCATGCGAGGTGAGCTATGGTGCATATGGTGGGGAAAACTCTCTTGCATTTGTTTACATTCTGTAAACAGAAGAAAAGAGAATACTCTGAAGGAGAAGATGCCCATGCGGGCGACGTGCAGCAAACAGGCACTCTGTTTGCTGTGAACAAACCTGGTGGGACAAAGGTGGCAATACCTGTTGTGCTCATCAGTGGGGGAAGTCAGCATGGCCAGGGCTGCTCCTGCTCCTCCCTGGGCTGCTGCGTGGGAGCAGAGCAGAGCCCTGGGCTATCGGCTGTGGGAGCCCCTGGCACAGGTGGGCTGCAGCCTCATGGGCTGGGGCTGCTCCCTGTGCTGGGTAGGCAGGAACAGGGGGGACCATGCTCCTGCGCAGCCCCCAAGAGCATGGGCTGGACAGGCATCCCCCTGCCCAGGGCTGCCAGCTGCCCAGCCTGTCCTGGCAAGCCTGGAGTGGCATAAATACTGGCCCTGTCATGCCGCAGTGTCTTTTCCTGTCCCCTCTGGCAAATAACTTTTTGCTGCTTTTGCTGGGAGTGTCGAGGGGACTCTCTGTTCCCACAGGACTGGCTACACCATAGTGACAAGCTGCAGTGGCTACGGGAAGAATCCTTATTAGTGTCTCTGCCTGGTGCCTTGCTAAGATGCTTGTGGTGGGTCCCTGTATGTTAAGCAGTCCCCATGCTGATAACTTGGCATGCCAGAGCCCTGCTCTGAGCACACGTGGTGTTGGGAGCTGCCTGTTCCCATCAGCTCTCCCACACGTCAAGGTGATGCACCTTCAAACCTGCCAGGCTGCTCCCAGAGCTGCTTCACGTTGCTAGAAGCATCTGCTCTTCTCCAGTTGTACTCTGGCTAGTGTCAAGGTCTGTCCTCTCCTATTTTTTACTTTCAGTGAGGATTTTACTATTCTCCGTCCTGTTGACCACACAGGACAGCTGCTGGGGTCCAGGCTCAGGGCGAGACCTTGCCCTACAGAGCGGCATGCACAGCAGCTGCACAACAGGCAGTGCTGGAGGGAAGTCATCTCCAAGATCAGTGTTCAGTTTGCAGCTCATCTTGGTCACCAGCTGTGGGTGCGTGGTGACAAAAGTCCTGATTTTGCCCAGCTTCTTGCAGCAATATTTCCATGTGGTGCAGTCAAGTGCTGGATTTGTCCCTCCTGCCATTGCTGAGGACTTACCAGGGGCTTCTGTCTGCTGCAGTAATTTGCAGCACTGTGCCAAAACATGCAAACATATGACTGCTCCTGACCGCATGCTGTTGGATAAAGCTTTAATTCGCTGGCCTGCCTCCCTGCGTTCAGCAGCCTGCTTTGGCTGGCTGTCAGCAGCCTGGAGCTGATGGATGTCCTGCCCACTGCTGAGCTGCGCTGGCAGCCCTCGCTTCCCTGGGGGTCCCCTCCCGTGCCGGGGGTGCAGCCGGACACGTGCTCTGCAACGTTCGTACTCTCGGAACACGTTTTGAGGAGGCTTCTCGGGTTGGCAGGTTCTGTCAGCAAACTGCTTTATGGTTTTTCTTGAGGATTTTTCAGCAGCAGTTTAGGCTAAGAAGCCTTTGAGTATCTATTTAAATATATATATGTTTTTAAGCAACACCATTAGTATTTTCTGTTTTTTCATCCTTCAAAATAAAGCTAGTTCCTAGGGGCTGAAAATGCCCTGCTGCTATTGGGGTTTCTTTGCTCTGAAAACCAACCTTTTGGGAGACCTTTCTTCCCAAAACTGCATCAGGATCCCAGGGAATGGAGGTGCGTGACCTTACCCTGACGCTTTAGTGCGAGTCTCCCCAGGTCTGAGGAACTGTGCTGGGGCTGCTGTTGGAAACATGGGTTCCAGCGGGTCTGGTAAACCTGTGGAGAGAGGCTGAGCTCCAGGGCTCTGCTCCTTGTCTTTTGTAGGGTTTAGTGCCCTTTGCCTCCCCCAAGACAGGGATGTCTCCCAGATACCTGCAGTGGAGATTGCTCTAAAAAAGAATTTAGGGCCAGTAATCATTCTTGCATTATGCAATAACAAATGGTAAAGGTTAGTGTTTATTTTTCTTGTATATAAATGACTCAGGACGTTTGCAGCTCACCAGTGGGATTTGATAACTTTATTATCCATATAATAAGATTTACAAATTGGCTGTCTAATTAGCAACCTGGAAAAGCTGCTGCTTGTGCTGTAGTTTCTAAATTGACAAAGATACAGGCTTAAAATGCTTACGTGTGATGAAGCCAGGAGTGGCGCAGCAGTGCTCGTCCCAGCAGAGCTGCCGTGCCCAGGTGCGTAGCTGCCTCGTTGCCCATCGTGGTACCGCGCTGGTGGGGTGCCGGAGCCTGGCTCCTGCTCGGCAGGATGCAGAGCGAGCAATCTCTTCCCAGCGTAACGCGCTGGATTAGTCACGGGAGGGAAGATCTATTAAATCTTCTCGCGTCTGTTGGGTAGGATGCACAGCTAGGAGTTAAGGCAGGATTACTGGCATAAGCTCCTGTACCCGTTTAATTCTATTGGCTTGTCTTGTTGCATGGATTGAGTATTCACCTAAGCATGCACGAAATGCTTGAATGGGTCTTTCCAAGGCTTGCAGAGCTTCCTTCCAAGTGTTGGATGCGAAGCCCACACCGCTGCGATCAGCAGAGAGCCTCTCATTTGCTTTGGATGCCTAGGGAAGTGTTAGGCTTCACTATCTCCCAACGGATTGTCTTTACAGTCTATGTTAACGTTGATTGCTGGAGGACCTGCTATTCTTGCTAAGTATTCAGTCACCACAGAGGTGACTTAGAGTGACTTGGCTGTCATTTGCTTAATTGAACTGTAATATGAATGTTTGGAACACCTGGCAATTATTTTTCCACTTGAAGAGGAAATACTGAATTTCTAGTTGATTCTTTAGATCTGTCCTCAGAGGGCAGGAGGTGTTACTGTGTGTATGTATGCAACGCAGTCTTTAATAATTCAGCTCTTCAATGAAACCTTAAAAGAATATGGGGGAGAGGCTACAGTGGAAATCTGGGATGGTTTTGAGCTTCTCGGACATTGGCCTTCTAGTCTCTCTTGCCACTAGAAATGGGCATTTCACCTCTTCTGCAAGCGAGAATGTAGAGCGAATGTGTTCTGTTGTAGTTTCTTTGGAGGGGTGAGAGCAAGCAGCTCACCCAGGGTTGGTGTGCACATACATGGGCACTTCGCTTGCTCCAGTTGTCCTCTCCCGCGGCCACGAGGGCCAGTCCTGTGTTCTCCTTGCCCCTGCTTCTTCCAGTTCCCTCCTTGTTTCTCCTTCTCTCCTAACTTCTGCCTGACAAATTAAATGTGTCATGAGCAGAGTATAGAAAGCCACAGCAGATTCTTGTGCACAGCAGAACTTAAGAGTTTGGTTTTTTAAAATTTTTAATCAAATACACATGAATCCGACGGTGCTGCTGATGTGCGTCTGGCCGTGCGATGCAGACTGCAGGCAGCGATGCATCCCTGTTAATGCGCTGGTGGAGCAGGGCTGCGGTCCTGTCTGCCTGGCACAGAGGGGATCCGGGGCGTTGCTTTTGAAACCAAAGCACTGCAGCTTTCTGTGAGGGCAAAAATAGAAAGGCCAGGTTTCTGAATTTCCATAAAGCCAAAGTGACAGGTTGCCCTTGCCCTGTTCAGGGGAGGTGCATGTGGGAAGTAAAGCAGTGAGCGCGCACAGAAATAGCTAAGGTGGTGAAGCCACCATTATAAGGGACAGAAACGAGCCTTTTTTAAATCCTCATCCTACCTCGAGCGCTCCGTGTGCTGGTAGCCGCCTTTGGGAAGGCTGCTTTCCTCTGCCTGCTCCTGAATTGCAGGAAATCTGCCGTTGCGCCCAGTGCTGTGTAGGTGGGGTGAGCCCAGCCGGACGAGTGCTGCAGGCAGGGCTGGCGTCCTGTGGGTGCTGGCAGCGCTGCCCTGTGTTCAGAAGGGTTTTCCCTCGGGAGAGATTGGCAATGGCTTCGTTTCTCCGAAGCCCTGCGGAGCAGAGCCTGGCCCGTGTGCGGTGGCATCCCTGGATGCGTCCAGCCCGCAGGATGCTCGGTGCCAGGCGAGGGTGGGAGGGCAGCTGCTGCCAGCACCTGGCTCACACCACATAAAGCAGAACTGGGCAGTCTCCTGCGACCTGGTGTCTCTTGTGGGTGAGCTGTAACTGGTGGGAAGACCAGCACAGCCAACTCCTGCTTTTTTTTCCCTAGCTTCTGTCATCCCAAAGGCAGGAAGGTTATTTTCCCCAAGCAGGAGCAGATACTGCTGTCCCCAAAGTGCAAAAGCTTCTTAGGACCTGGAGAAGCACCAAAGGACTTGCTTTTCCTTCTGTTACCTACTCTTCAGAGTCAGGTTTGCATCCAACAGCCTTTTTATGTATGGCACGGAGGAAGGGCATTAGGACATTCAGCCCAGTAGCAGTCTCGTTTTTTCTGTTGAACTGAAATTATTCTGGCTCTGCTGGGAACCTCTCACCGCAGCCTGGATGCTGGCATCAGCATGTGACCTGCTGACAGCGCCTGTGCTCCAGCGTGTCGCGGAGCTTTATTGAATTTATACACACACTTCAGGACAAATCTTTGCTAATAGAGTTCTGATTTCTTCCTTCCTGCTTCCCAGATGCTTCTGTCTCTGTATACAAATGACAGAAACAGTGAACAATGTTTTTAAAAAAATGTTTATTTGTTAGACTCAGAAAAGCAAGGGAGAGGTCCTATGAGGAGAGAGTTCTTGGCAGCTGTTGTGCCTCTAAAACTTTCTGCGTTTCTTTGTTTCACGAAGAAAAATATGAAAAAAAAAAATTAAAGCTGGATCTAGCAGGGGGCAATAAGGAGATTGTGAGTTTAATGGCAAATGTCACTTGCCTTTTCCTTGTTCCTTAGGAAAAGTCCAATATTGATGCAGCTGAAACCTGCTTTGTTTTTGCACTGCTCGATCAGTTTTATGTGCTCAGTTTCTCCGAACTCCAGTAGGCTGCATCTCATCTTCTAGTTCCTCTTTCATTTAGTGTAACTATGGTTCTTGGGAAAAGGATGTGGCAATGAGAACCCTGAGGCGGAGCTGAGCCTGGTGCCCAGGTTTCCCCCGGACAAAGGCAGCCTTTGCGCAGCTTTGCTTTGTTCACAAAATCAGCACTTGCTGCCTTTGCTCCCTTCCTGCCTGGGTTCCCTTTGTGCGCGGTGGTGCCTCTCAGAGCCGAGCTCCCATCCCTGGGGATGGGGCACAGTGCGGCTGCGGTGCGGAGCGCAGCTGGAGCTGGGGGGGCTGGCACCCAGCAGGAGGGGACGTGGGGTGTGAGGTGGTGCCCCTGTTCCCCAGGCCTGGGGCACCCCAGCTTCTCACAGCAGTAACGTCACCTCCAGCTGCAGGATGAGGTAGGCTGAGACCCTCGGAGAAGGACCTGTGCTGTCAGTTGACGCTATCCGCAGTGCCAAGTGGCCTTTTTAAGGTTTATCGCTGAAAGTAGGGTGCTTATTTGGTATTTAGGGGAAAAGATTAGCCTTTAAGTACAGCGCTTTGGCTGCACGGACTGCTGGCAGCTTCTGATTAGCATGTGCTGTAAGGGTTTGGCGGTTTAAGGGATGTGGATCTGGCTCTGGGTACTTACACTTGAAAGTCTGGGTGGTGGCATGTTGGGATTAATTTTCCTGCGCTGTTCCCAGAAAGGGTGACTTTGTCATCGGCATGCGTGCGTGAGGAAGACGTACGTGTCTTCTGGTCTGGCAAACGGAGGCTGTGGAGTTGCTGAAGAAAAGCAGAGCTGTGGGAGGAAAATTGCCCACCTGTTCCATCGGTACAATCTTCCATTTTTGGACACGTGCACTTTTCAGTTCAGATACCCGCAAATGCCAGATTCTCCCTCTTTTTATAGATGGCAGTGACCTCAAAGCGTGTGCCGTGAGTGACAGTGAGCTCAAAGCGAACATAAGGGTTCCCAGCCCTCCTTTGACATTCACTCAGCGTTGTGCTTCTGCTTAGTTTTACTGAAACGGCTGGTCCGGTTGACAGTATTCAATAAATAAACCTGTGGCAGATTTTTAAACCTTAAAGAAATGCTGAAGAGTCCTGGATGTCTCTTCTCATAGATTAGACGTTAATAGCTTTTTATGGTTTTTTAAGCTCTGCGTTCACGTGGTGCCCATCCCTTAATGTACCCTGACGCTGTCACTGTTTTCTCTTTGCAGTTTGCTGCTTCGTTGTGCACAAGCGGTGCCATGAGTTCGTTACCTTCTCCTGCCCTGGCGCTGATAAAGGCCCTGCCTCGGATGTAAGTACCTGGTCCAGTGCCCTGAGTGAAGGCACAGCACGGTGTCCCGTGGATCTTATCGTTTCCCAGCAATTTGGAGGAGATGTTCCTCCAGGTTTCTTGGCTGATGACACTTCTGCACTGTTATTTCATGGGCATCTCTAATTCGTTGTTATTCATGGATGTGGGGGCTCTCATATTTTTGAGACACTTAAAACACCTTCAGATCATCCGATAACTTGTTCTCCCTGCTGTGCTGGCAGCGTACAGGAGTGCAGCGGTGTTTCTGTTTGGGGCTGAACCTGCAGCCTTGCCCTGGCTCCGTTTTGTTCCTTGAGTCACAGCCTCAGATTCCCCATCCATAAAATGATGTTTCCAGGTTCTTCTGCCTGAACCGAGGTTTTAGGTTCATTATTGTGCATATTATTCATCATTGGGGTTCATTAACGTGCATGAAGCACTAAGTGCTAAAAAACTGCTTTAAGATTTTGGCCAGTGTGCCCTGAGCTGAAGAAGACTCTCTCTTTGGCAGGGCTGGGTTCAAGGTCTTGATCAATTCCTTTTGTCACAAGTGAAATACCTGAAAGAATTAGCTGTCATTTAACAGATGCCCACTGTGTTGCTAGACTAGAGTCAGCCCCAGGGGAAGTGCCAGTCCTTGTTCCTCCTCAGCTCATCACTTTTTCCAAAGGCATCACTGCCCTGCATCGTTATTTCCATGATGGTCCTGCATTGCCCCACGGTGGTTTGGTGTTACCTGGTGTCGGGGCTCTCCGCCACTCACCTACAGCATCCCTGCTCCTCGCCCCGGGGGCTTTCTCGCTAAAAGCAGACACAGGGTTTTTTCAAGTCTGTTTCATATCATCTTGCAGGTTTAATTAAACTGATATGTATGTTTGGCCTTCTCAAGGAGAAAAAAAATACCAGCAAACCCGCAGGCACATTTCATGCTTGCTTGTGGTTTGCATCATCAGTGTTGCTGTGTTTGCTTTGACTCCTTTGGAAAACACAGAACTGACTGGACAGCATCATCAAGGACAACAAAATTACTGGGAAATACCAGTCTGGGCATGGCTTATGGAAAACAATATTGCCATTCTTTAAAAGACAAGAAAACCACCCAAATGCCTGCTAACTAAATCTCCATTCTTATTTTCACAAGGACTTAATTTCCTGGTGAATCCCCGGGTTTTCGGGGGCGAGTGAGAGCTGGAGCAGCGGAGCGGAGCTGGCTTAGGCTCCCCAGCACGGTTCTGCCAGCGCCTTTTAGGTCTGTCTGGCAGTTTTTGTGTTTTACCGTGGAAACTGGCTAATTTGGGGAACTGCTAGGAGGAAAGAGATCGAATTGGGGAAACGACAGTGCACCACAACTCTCACCCTTAAAAATAGAACCAGTGGGAGCAGGCGGCGTAACAGGCAGCTGAAGGTGGAGGCTAAACACGCGTTGCCAGTCGCCCGTCCCGCAGCGGGGCTGTGTGCCATGCTTGTATAAATGGGAGCGTGGGGAGGGGAGGGAGGCGCGGGGGGCAGAGCTGGGGTGCCAGCCCCTTCTGGGCATGGTGGTGGGCTGTGGGGGGATGTGGAGGGGAAGGTCTGGGCGTGGGTCGCGGTGGTCTGAGATCCTTTGCCAAAAGTGTGTTTCTGTTCCAGCCGAAGGGCAGGCTTGCTGGCTTCCCCTTTTGTCTGGTTTCTCCTTCTGTACGACTGTACTGGGTTTGGAGAATTTCTGGTTTGGATCTGAGAGATCTGGCTGGGCTTTGGTCCCAAAGAACCACTGGGCAACCCCACAGCAGAGCTGCCGGGGACCCCCAGGCAGGGGGACGGGGTGGAATGGTACCTGACACCCCCCACATTCCCAGAGCTACCCTTGTCACTGCTCTGGCTCTAGCAAAGCAGTCACTTTATCCCAGTGCCCAGCTTGTGGCTGATCCGTGGACCTGCCTGTGCAAAACCCCGTTTTGACCCTGACCCCTGGATGCTGGATTTCTTGGGGCACATGTGCTTGCAGCTCCGCAGCGTGGTGCCTCCAGCATGCTGAAGCCTACCTGACAGCCCTCCTCCACCTGCAGAGAGGATGCTTGGCAGAGTGTTGGTTTTAATGAGCTGGTGATGAAGCTTTTGGCTGTTCCCAGCTGGCTGAGCTGCCCTGGTAGGTGTCTTCCAGCTCAGCGCCGCAGCAGCCTGGGTCCTGCTCCCGTCTGCTGCCGTGTGGCTGCTGGGCATGCTGCGGGAGCAGCCCCCAGAACGGGTGCTTTACGTGGGCTTGTGCATGGTTTGATAAGCCCAGTTTTATTTCCACTTCCCACCAGACAATTAGTCAAGATATTACACAGATTTTTAAATCTCCCTTCCCCGGGCATCACTCCTTATCGAAGGCTTTCTTCTCCATAGAGGCTACTGCTAATAGTGGTGTATCGGTGGCTGTTGAACCTTAAAATCAGTTAATGGGGGGGAAAGGAGACGGTGTAGAGGTGCCAGCCCTAAAGAGACTAATGCATCCACGAGTACTCTGGTCCCGCAGACTGTTAGTCCGTAGCATGTCTTCATGAACCTGAAGATCGGGGGGGCTGCGGGGGTCCTGTGTGAACACCCTGACCCCACAGCAGCTGGTGGGGGTTGTTCCTGGGCCCGGGTTGTGGCCGGACCCTCTGCCCGACCTGCGGCAGCCGCTGCCTGCAGCTCCGTCCTGCACAGCCGGCGTGGGAGCGGCTGCGGCACCGCTGGCCCTTTCTCCAGCTGGTACAGCAGGCGCCAGAGGAAGGTGGCAGGGTGGCACTGGTGTGGGGCTGCAGGACACGAGCCCTTGAAGCTTTTGCAGTGCCTGGAGCGAGCAGGGTCTTCCAGCGGAGGCGTGGGCAGGAGCTGCTGGCTGTGCCGCTCGCAGGGAGCGAGGCACGGGCGGTCAGGGGCAGGACTCCATCGCTCTGCTGGCAGGACGAGGTTTGACTGCGATGAAAGCATCCCTCTTTCTCCACCTCTGAACACTTCAGGCATGTGCCAAAGGGGCACAGTCAGGATCCGTGCAGGGGAGCAGCGGTGAGGTCTGCGTGTGAGCCTGCCTGTGTGCACACAGCGTTTGTCCCAGCACTCACGTCCCGAGCGGGTTGCTCAAGAGGGCGAGTTGTGTGAGAGGGAAGCGATGGCTTCCCACCGCTCGCCTTTGTGCCTCTGGGTTTATTTTTCTTTTTTTGGGGGGCAATTTCACTCACTGCCTCTGCTGCTGCTCCTCTGCAGTGGGCGCCTGCTGAAGCAGGGTGAGGAGAGCTGGTGGAGGCATGGAGCAATGAGGTAAGGGTGGCAGGAGAGCCCTCCCCTGAGAGCTGAGTTTAGCCGTCAGGCAAGCTGTAACAAGCTTGCACACATGTGTCCGTGTCCCTCTGCACAGTGCCAGCACTTGGGGTGTGGGTAACGTGGCGGAGCCCCTGCCACCCACGCTGCCTGCCCTGTGCCCGCTGGGCAGCGAGGCATCTGTTGGGCTCGCTCCACCGTGCAGCCAGCGGTGCTGGAGGTTTTATGACCTTTGCTGCTAAGTAATGTCATGCTGTGAGATTCCTTCTGGCCATGTGGATTTAGCTCTGACACGCTTTCTCTCCTGTTCTCTGTCATTTAAAAAGCATAAAGAAAATGGCAGCAAGACCCACTTGCAAGTCTAGCACCCTGCAGACCTCGTTCAGTCTATGAGGTATATGTCATATATCCAAAAATATAGACGTTTCGATAGGTGTTTAGATATTTGTGTGTACAGAGGTGAAATCTCACTTACAGTGCTGCCTTAGGTGCGATGTACCTGGAGGAGGAGCTCGCTGTGGGTGCCCCTGGGGCAGCAGAGCTGGGAACCGTCCTGCTGTGATGCAGAAATAGCAGCAAGGTGCCGGCAAAGGTGACTACGGGGATGGAAATGCTGAAACCACTTAACCTTGCTCAAGGAAAATGAGGTTTGGCAGTGGGAGAGCAGGGAAGACTGTGATGAAGGTGCCACCTCCGGAGCTTTGTTCAAGCGCTGGGCAGCCTGCCCGCCCAGGCGCCGCTTTCGCATCCTTGCTCATCATCCGGACGGCAGCTCGCGGCCGGCAGGAAAGGCAGCAGGTCCTGGGGAGATGCTTCGCCTGTTTCTGTGTGAAGTTTTGGCTGAAGGTGGATGCAGTGCTTTTCTTTTTCTCCCCACCGACCCTGTCCATGCTGGGCAAGCAAGGTGCAGTGAGGAGCCCTTGGGCAGCCTGATCCCGCTTCCTTAGCCCCTGGTCTCTCCCACGCCGGTCTCCTCCCGCCCCCTGGCTGGCTGTAGGTTACTCAGCCTCTGCCTGAGAAGGGCAAGGTCTAAATTAAATCTAAGTTATCACATTTTAAGAGGTGCCACTTGATAGGAGGGGATGTGGAAAGGCCCTTGATTAAGTTCTCTGTTGCTTGCTGTTACTGCTGGGTGAGGATTGCCACTGGGGCTCATCGAGCAGGCAGGTAGAAGCTGCCTGGTTGGCGTGAGTTAATTTTTAAATACATTATTTCTGAAAATGAAGAGAGTAATGCAGATGCCTGGGACTTAAAGCAGGGAGCAAAAATAGCCCTTTTGTAGCTGGGTTTCTTTTGCTGTTTAGCAAAGCCCTCAGGTTTGTACTCCTGCACAACTGTCAGCTGGGGTGTAATTGGGGGATGCATGCAGGGCAAACTTCGTTCCTTTTGCACTGTCAATCAAGCTTCTTAGAGCAGTATAATCCTTAAGGAGCTTTGAATCGGGAGACGGAAAACTGCTTCAGCAAACAACGATGCCCTGTCTACTTCAGGAATGAGCTGAGGACAGGGGCTTCATTCCTAAGTGATACAAAGCTTGATTTTTCCTCTGCTCTGTTGTTGCTAATAACTACAGCATGAATCCAGAGTGACCTATAATTATGTCAACCTAGCATCTAGGTTGTAATGATTATAGCTATGCATTTTTTCATGTGGTGCAGTAATCTGGTAACTGTCTTTCCTTTAACAAATATCAATATCCAATGAAATCTTGCAGAAATAATGAGTTTAATGTATTGCATTTGGTTTAAACCTTACAGTGTGTTCATCCTTACAGCAAGCCACGTGATTTTGCTGAGCTGGAGAGGGAAGGGATTCATTCAGTGAGATGGCATCCCCGTGCTTGGCATCTGCAGGGGCAGTGCAGAGCAGCGGCTGGAAGAGGCTGCTGGGGCTGGGGCTGCAAAGGAGAGATGCTGCAGTTCTAGCCAGATCCCAGCTAGAGCTGGAGCTGTTAATTCCAGCTGGCTGCTGCTTTTCATCCTCAGAGCTGCTCTATTCTAGTATGCTAGCTGTGAAGCCCAGGGAAAAAATATTACTGAAAGAAAAAAAAAAAAAAATTCTAACTTTGCTCCTTGATCTCTGTATCTTGTAGTACTTCATGGTTATGTGAGAATCAAGGAGAAAACCACTTTATATCCTGTAAAGTGCTTATGGTATATATAGATGCTTAATTTTAAACACCTGAGTAATAGTAGTTACTTAAAACTATTCTGTTTGAAGTTAAGTGTGTTCCTAAGTGCTTATGGGATGGTGGCTTGTGCACATATCAAGCAGATAATCCTGGGGAGGCTGACATTTTCAGAGCATAAAAAAATAACTACAGAGCAGTGAAATGTCAGTCATAGAATGGTTTGGGTTGGAAGGGACCTGCAAGACACCTAGTTCCAACCCCCTGCCATGGGCAGGGACACCTTCCACCAGCCCAGGGTGCTCCAAGCCCCGTCCAGGGCATCCCCAGCATCTCTGGGCAGCCTGTGCTGGCGCCTCGCCACCCTCACAGTGAGTTTCTTCCTTATATCTAATCAGATCTACCCTCCTTGTCAAAGTCTCTTTCTGTTACTGTCAACTAGTCCTGCTTCAGAGCACTTTCTGTTCAATCTGATTGTGTTTGAACCTCCTTGAGGAAGCAAGACTGTGTGTGTTTAACCTTGCATAGCCTACCGAACAGGAATCTTCTGTCTAGGAGGGGAGGACTAATTATACAGTGATGATAGGGACTCTAAGAAAAAGAAAAAAAAAAAAAAAACCCCACCACCAAACCATTAATTCTCTTCTTGCAATAGAAAATGAAGCTGTAGCTATAAATGCTGGTACTGACGACACCGAGACTGCTTTCGTGCTAGATTGCTTTTTGGTTTTTGATGACTGAAGATGTGATAGTGGGTCAGTGTTTTGGGCAGTGGCATTGCTGAGGACAGTGTGTCTTACACAGCACTGGCTAGCTGAGGGCAAAGGCATTTTTACCTTTGACTTTTGTGACTTGGACCAAAGGTGTACTGTGCTGGTGCTGGGGGCTGCATGCTCGCCTGCACCACATCGCTGGCCTGGGCTCCCACGGCTGCGAGGGCATGCGTTCCTCCAGAAGGTCTGAGCTTCACCGTAGCTCTCACATTAACGTGCCAGCAGGTTGTGGGTGCTCCCCAGCATCCCTGAAGCGAGGTCTGGTGAGCTGTTTTGGAGAGGATGGCCAGCCCAACCCCACCGGTTCCAGTGTTCAGCTCTGCTGTTTTTCATTACAAGCTCTGACACTCGTGTGCTCGCCTGTTCGCAGGAGGCAGAGCTGGCGTGACCGTTCAAGCTGAAGCTTTCTCAAATATGGCAAGGTCTTCAGGAGCTGAAGTCAGGCATGTGTAATGTAATGCAGTTGGCAAACCTAATTATAGTTGGAGCTATTAGTAGAATGCATGATTATTTAAATTGTAGACAAAATAATCATTAAAATGACCTTCTTTGCATTATCCTGTTAAAGGTCATCTAATCAGGATGCATTAATAAATATCAGAGTTGCTCTAGGAAGGTAACAGGCCAGTGTAGCTTCATTTCAATTTTGTATTTAATTTTTCCACTGTTTGCAGCTTTAGGGGAGGATTTCACCACTGCACCTTTGGTCTTTCTATGCTCTGTTTGCTGGAGGCAGAATCATTTCATCTTTGTCTTGGGCTCCTCCTTTCTCGAAAAGCTCCAGACCTGTGTGTTTGTACTGAAGCAAGTATTGCTGCCACTCTCTTAGAACAAGAGGCGTTTCATTGGGTGCTGGTCACAGAGGTGTCAGAAGCTGCAGTTGGCATCAGTACATGGTCATTACCCCTTTATGCACAGCATCACCAGATCCCAGCTGACCCTTGTAGCAGGATGCAAAGAAGGTTGCTCCACTTTCCCAAATTTAGTTTCTTCTCTAGAGTCTTTGGGCAAACATGGGCTGGCAACAATTAACGGTGAGATGTCAGCAACAGAACAAATGAAGGTGCTATTTGCATTACCTGAAAATTAGCAGCTCCTTCAAGTTTCTCCTTTCTGGGGTTATCTGCAGTGGGAAGGGAGGCCTGCTGCTGGGTAGTCGCTTTACGTAGGATAGCATCATGGGGTTGAGGGTGGAGGTGGGATGCGCAGCCTTCCCTTTTTCCAGATGTGCCCATCCTGAAGATGCCAAGCACCCTCTTGCCCAGGTCCTGTCTTAGGGCAGGACCCTGGTCTCTCCTCTGGTATCTCTGGGATGCCCCAGGTCTGGTGCATAACACAGCCTTGCTGCAACTTGCTGCTTTCTTTTGTCTTGCTAATTAACTTCTCCAGCTCTCATGGTGTGCCATCTGCCCCTTGTGCGAGGGCACATGCTTGCTGCTCCTGCCGGCACTGTCAGCACAGGCAGCCGGTGACAGTTCCCGTGGGATGAAGATGTATCTGCCTTGCTCCCTCCCAGCACCTTCTGGTGCTTCCCTGGCTCTGCCGGAGCCCAGCTCCTTCTCCTGCCAGCCTGCACATGTCTTCAGCCCTGTAATTGAAAAGCTCTTCTCTCATTTTCTCGGCACGTCTGGTTGTGCCTCTGGTTAAAGGAGGGGATTTGGAGAGGGTGGTTGGGTCCGTGTCCTGCCCCTGGCTCTGGAGACCTGGTGCATGGGTCTGAGCTAGGTTCTGCAGGGCGCAGCTTCAGGAGGGCAGTGAGGTGGGTGGTGCAGCCTCTGCCCACCCAGGTGGCACCGGTGAGGGGGTCTAGAAAGACAGTGTCCTGCAGGCAGGAGGTGTTTCGGGGGGTCTCTGTGCCATTTCAGGCAGCCCAGAGGGTGCAAGGGAGAGCACTGTGGGAGCCCCGTTCTCATGGAGCGGTTACGCTATAATAAAATGACTCTCAAGGCATGTGAAAGATAAAAACCAGTTCTGAACGATGCTGAGATACTAACGCTGCTCAGGGAAAAAAGCTGAGTTGGGCTTTTTTTTTTCTTCTGCTCACTAAAAGAGTGTATTTTATTTGGTATTGACAGCAGCAAGAGAAGAATAACTGTCATCCATAGCCCTCTGCAGTTGTCTGACTAGCAGATGAGATCTTTTGTCAATAAAAATATATTAACTTGCTGGAAACTGTCAAGGGCAAGTTTCATCTGCGGCCGCGTGTTTGACATGGAAGCAGCCCAAGCGGCGATGCTCGTGCCCGCGGACACGCTGCTGGTGTGCTGGCCGTGCTCGGGGACCGCTTGCCCTTCCCCACCGGGCTGCGGGCGGAGGAGCTGCCTGCATCCTGCTGCCTGCACTGCGATGCCCTCAGGTCCTGTGCTCTGTGGGGTGTTCTGTGGCTGTAATACTATAAGCAACGTAAAAATAATTTTGGTATCGTTTACTGGTGCATCAGTGTCAAACTGTCTTTAAAATGTGGCCTGCTGAAGCAGGCTTGCAAGGAGTTACAATATTGGTAGAAAAGATGTTCCAGTGATGGAGCCCCAGATCTTTGCCATCTTGCCTTGAATAGTCCTTGTGTTTTCCTCTTGTGTGTAACCTTTCAGTGGAGCCTCTACGGCTTATCATGGCTCTCTTCATTGAAACAAAGACCCATCGCTCTTGTTCGCTTGTTCCTTGACTTTCTTGCTTGGTTTTTGCTGGTACTTGGAGCTATTTCTCATCAAAGGTGTTTTTCCAGCCCTGTGCAGGCGGGTGGGAAGATGCAGGAGCTGCATCCCCAGGGCAGCAGCTCCCGAACAGGACAGGGCAGGGGAGCGCTGCCAAAAGCCTGTCCTCGCTGAAAGCACGCGGTCCCCTCTCTGGTGGCTGCCGTTGTCTTCAGTTCACCTTTCCCCCACCACCTCCTGGCTTCAGTACGAAGAACTTGTGCGATAAGGGGAGGCTGCCCAGAGGGGTCTTACCCGCATCCCTGGCCCAGCCTCTTGCAAACCGTTATTTCCCTCGGAGGGGAACCACGGGCTTTTCTCTCCGGTGTCACCTTTAGAGTCACTGACGGGCTGTCTCTGTGACTGCTGTGAGTTGTTCCCTGTGTACCGGGGGGATTTTCCCCAGGGGAAAAGCGTGAGCAAAGTGTGAGATGTGTGGTTCTGTGTGCGCTGCCTGGGTTTCATTAGGTGCAGACAGTACGCTGTGGCTGCGTTGTTTGCCCTGCTGTTAGGCTGCTTAAGTTGCTATGAAATTCACTTTAACATAGCCTCTTCACATGAACTGTGTTAATTCTTCTTTGGAAGAGGTAATTTAAAGCTTTCCCTGCAGTCAGGTGGGGAAGGCAGGGGCACGTAATCTTGAAGCAGAGCTCTGTGGCTGCTCTGTAGAGTCCGGGGAATGTTGTCGGTACAAAGGACTGAAATAGCACCGGGTGCGGGTCTGGGCTGCCTGGGGCAGGGGGCTGCGGGGCGGGGGCTGCGCCTGTGTGGGTTTATTTGCATAGAGAAGCAGAAGAATCCTCAGAGCTCTTCCTATACGGCTAATTTTAGAGATGAACCCAAGTGGGCTGGACATGTTTTAAAAATGTTTAGGGCTCAGGCTGCTGGGCCTGAGGATGGGTCTGGTCCACCCTCTGCCTCCCACTTCCCTGCCCGAGGGAGAGGTGATGCTTGTGCTCCATCGGAGCTAGGCAAGGCTGAATTTAGTGCAGAAGTAAATAAAACCCCAGGCAGCATCTTTGCAGCTCTGGGTATGACAGAGGGCTGCTGCCCTTGCCAGAACACGGACTTTGCATGAAAAACAGCTGCAGCAAAACGCCCTTGCTTGCTGGCCAGTGCTGTGCTGCCCTGCTGCTCTGCTCTCACACCATGGCTTGCTGCTGTCTGACGAGCCTCTGCCCAGTGCCACCCTGACAGACCGCTGCAAAAGAGCAAACAGGTTCCTGGCTAGCCTGAGCAGCACGTAAATTGTCAATCTGATCAATGCCACCAGCTGCCTGCACGTAATTGGTGAGCAGTGGCTTCTGCATCAGCATCTCCATCAGGGTTCAGTGGGAAAGCATACATTACATCGATGCGGTCACTCAGCGAGCTCGGTGGTGGGTATGACCCTGAAGAAAGGCACAGGTAATTGCTGAGCCTGAATAAAAGTCCGGCTGTGCTGTGCTGAGTGCTTTGTAGGCCATGAGTTGATTACCCAATTATGAATCAAATCTCTTGCATTCCTGGGAGAGCAGAAGAGCTTGGGCTGCTGTCAGCCCGGGCCCACAGAGCTGCAGATGGCACAGGCAGCCCCTGTGTCCACGGTGGGATGGCCGAGGCCAGCTGAGGTAGGAGCCACTAGAGATGCGTGTGGTTCTGGGGGAAGCCAGGGGCTGCGGGGTTTGCTTTGCAAGGCAGGGATGCAGGCAGGCAGGGATGCAACATTGCACTGGCTTGTTTCAGACCAGAAGCCTGCCGACAACTCGAGAAGCAGAAGCTGTCTGCCTCTGATGGGTCAGTGCTTGCAGGGTACCAGGTCAAAGTCAACAGCAGCTCCTCTCCTTCCCTGGCTCGCCTCCTCAGGACATACACACATCCCTCCGCTCGGAGGATGACAGATCTGTGGTGGTGCTGATTAGAAAGGTCAGAGCCACTCAGTGCAGTAAAACACTCCTGATGGCATTTTTCAGTTCTGCTCCAAAGAAAGCTTTTTCTGCCCTGTTCTTCAGGGACGGCTCTGTGCTGGTAGGATGGAGGAGGAGCGCCTTTTCTTTTCTTGGCAAACTTCTTTTTAACCATTCTTGTTTTAAGTCTCTCAGCATCTGCATACGCAGTGATCTCGTCATCCCTGTCTCTGGTACAAAAATAGTCTCTTTGTAAAATGATTTCAGCCTTGTTCGAAAATGATATCCAGAATTTCCAGTTTCTGGCACCTTCTAAAGCACCGGTCAAGGTGAAACGGCCCCCCCTCTCCTCCCTGGCAGCCGGGGAAGCGGCTCTGCCTCCCCACGCCTGGCTGCCTCCATCACCCATGTACTCTTTGGGCTCAAGGTGCTGCATCTCTCCAGAACAGCCCCTCGGGGTGGGAGCAGAAGGTGAAGCCTGAAATGCCTCTGTGAGAAATCCAGCTCCCTCTGAACGGGGGCCTGGGATGCTGAGCAGCCCCCCTGCCTGCTCACGGGGCTGGTATGCTGAGGGAGTGATTTGGAAAACTGTGGCTGTTCCTGTGCCAGCATGCTCTTGCCGCCGCAGCACTGCTTGGTGCATGCTTTTCTTTTTTAGCTCTGTCTTTTTTAACTCTCAGATCCAGTGGGAATTTAACATCCTTCACATGAAGTGGAAATTGTCTCATTTTGCATTGAGCTTGTGTTTTTTTATGAATGACTAAAACTTTCATTTGCCTAAACAGGAATATCTGTATCTAGAAGGGAACACAGAAACTGGAGCACTTGGGAGCGATTCCTCCCCGTGTCACACGCTGGGGTTTGGCTGGCACGTGGCTTCTGCTAGAGCTGCCCCTGTGCCCTCCCTGCCACTGCCCTTGTCCTGCTGCTGACAGAGGGTCAGCGGTGGTCCGATGCCCGAGCATCCCTGGGGTTGCCCTCCTCTGCAGCATCATGCAGCAGGGGGCATGGGCACTGTGCCCCGGGGGGCTCCGCAGGATGCGTGGTTCAGTGTCCGACTGGCCAGCCAGAGCGCGCCTGTCTCCTGGGGTGGTGGCACAAGAAAGCTTTTCATTTTCTTAGGTGCCTTGTCTCCAGGGAGGCAGCCCCAGCCCCTTCCTGCACATGTTGCTGTGGGCACCGTGCCCGCGGGCGCTCGGCTGCCGGGGAGGCGCAGGGAGTGGGTTTGCGCCGATTAAAGAGCTCTGTGTTGTCCAGGCAAAGCTGCTTACAGAGATGGTCCTGAGCTGCTGTACAAACACAGCTCGGGTTATAAAATCAAGCAGGGTAAGTTTTCAGGGGCTTACAACGTGTGCAGTGGAAGGATCCAACTAAACCCATAAGCCTCTCAGAAAGGTGTGTGTGTTTATTGTGGGGTCCATTTGTGCACGGGGCAGCGGTGCTCCGTGTTCCCCTGCCTGCAGCACTCGCTGCCGGCTGCCTGCCCGAAGCTTTCGTGGGGGGAAATTCCCCGCCACCTCCTCTCCCAGCCTAGAATCCAGGTTTAAGTTCCCCATGCTCTCTTATATCTCTGGGGAATGCAAAAGGCTTTCAAACATACGGCGTCACTTAAAGAACTGTTGTCTTGGTAGCCGGGGGTGTCCAGAAGACGGGTTAGTCGTGAACCCTCATCCTCTCAGCCTGGCACAGCTGATGCACGAGCCCTCAGACAGAGGCAAGCTGTATCTAGAGACAGTGGCATGCTGTATCAGAGGCATGTATCTACAAGCGGTTTGCTTAGAGTAAAATGTGAGATATTTTCAGTTTCAAGTACAATAAATTTGCTGAAGCATGTACCTAATCCCTAGCACTTAACAGATAGAATTAAATGAAGCTCCATTACTTTTCCACCTATCTGGTATCACTGAAGTTATCTGTGGTGCTGTGTAATAATGCAGAATTTTAGTGATTAATGCAACAGAAAGCTTGAGTGCAATAGTGGTAGGAAAATTAATTTCGGCGGGAGGTCATGTATTGGCAGCTATGTTATAGCTTGGTTCTGACTCCACTCTATTTACTTAGCTTATGGTGCCCTGAAAAACTGTCTTTCCTAATGCCCGGGCACCTTTCCAGGCCATTAAAAAGCTAGGCAGCTCAAATGACCGAGCCAGGAGCTACGCCTCATCCCTAACCCTTAAACAATTAACCTGAGATGAAATTAAGCCAGCTGCTACTTAGCACAGCCTTCCCCCTGGCCTGTGTGCGTGCTGCTACCGAGCGTGCCGGGCACCCGGCGCTGCCCCGGCCGCCGCCTCTGCGAGCGGCTGGAAGGGGCTCTGCGCTGGCTGGGTCGCCGTGTTTGCTCGGGGCTTCCAGAACTGTCTTGCACTGCATGGAAGGCACCAAGGAATACCAAAATCCTTCGTCTGCCTCAGTCACTTCTTCCAGTGGTTGATGCTATTTCCCTATCGAGAAGTTGTTTCTCGTTTGAATTTGTTTGGTTTTAGCTGCGGTGGACCCCTGTTGGAGTCCGGGAGGGCTGTTTGCAAGGTGCCTGTGCGAGACTGCAAACGGTGTCCGGGAGAAACTGGGCTCTCCTGGGTCTGCATGCTTTGCTCTTGCAGAAAAGGCTGCCGTTGGTTTTTAAAAAGCTCAAAATATCAAGGTATACCCTCAGCAGCTTGGTTCCCTAGGGGCGTGCTGGGGAGGGGTTGGCACGAGAGCACAGGGAGGCTCACTGGGTGGTCTTAATATAGGTGGAAAACATGGGTGGGTTTTTCTGCTGTACCCCACTGAGTTGACGTGGAAGTTGAGCAGTGTCCATCCCTTACGGTGATCCCTATGCATCAATTTCACCTGGTGTTTTCTGTGCTAAGACCAAGTTACTTAAAACCAGTAAATCCCCAGACAAGCCAATGCACTGCTTTTTCATTGTTATGGCAACACATATAAAGAGTAATAAAGCTGGATCTTGGCGACTGTTGGAAAAGGTCCACATCAGTCGGTGGCAGTTGACTGAAGTCCATTAACAGCATCTCCGAAGCCAGCTGGCATGTGAGATGTGGAGAGCAGTGGTGCCTTGCCAATATTTGATGCAAGTTTATAATCTTTATCTTTTATTTTCCTCCAGGATCCCCGGAGCAAACACAAATTTAAAATCCACACGTACTCCAGCCCCACCTTCTGTGACCACTGCGGGTCGTTGCTGTACGGGCTCATTCACCAGGGGATGAAATGTGACAGTAAGTGGTGGCAGCGGGAGGGGGGGACTCTGGCACCGCGAGGGTCCTGGGCAGGGGCTCCCAGCCCACCTGAGCTGCGGATGAGAGCCTGTCCCCTCTGCCACCGGTGCGGAGCACACTGCGGGGGCTGCCTGGCACCGGAGGGGCCAGGCACGGGTGGGCACCTTCTCATCTCTTGTGGGGACCCCCGTGACTGCTGCAGGGAGAGGGGAGGGAACGGCGTCTGGCTGGGGGGGATCCTGCCCGCATCCCCCCGGCAGCGTCACCCACGTCACCCTGCAGCGTCACCCACCAGCTCTCGCAGCGCTGGCTCCGACTGACACCCTGTGGCCGTGCCTGCTGCAGTGACACAGCTTCTCGGGAGCGCTTGGGTCGGCAAACGGGGGGAATTAGCGGACAGAGAGGAGAAAATGGGGGATGAGAGAAGAGGGAGAGGATGGAGCGAGAGATCGGTTATTTTCCAAGTTAATCTTGTACATTCCTATTTAAAAGGACTGTGAATATACAGCGCCTGCTTCCATGCTTATGGGGAACAGCATACTCTGCTGCTCGCCATGTGCTGGCTTTCTCATAAATATAGAAGCTTGCTGACTGTTGTGGGAACAGTGTATTCATTATCACCTTTAAAATGTTACCAAGTGGAAACGAATTTCTTTAAAATACAATTTTTTATATATATTTATGTATTTTTGTGCATAATTTTTTATACACATATATATGTATACACATATGCAGGTAATTTTTAATGGCCCTTACCAGCTCCTAGTGAATCTGGCTGAACACCCAGCATTGCACCATGGGTGCGATGGAAGTCTGATAAATCAACAAACCTCAAGTAAGGGCTAAAAACCCTGTAATCTCTGTAGGCAGGACCCAGAACTGCTGCTGGTGGTGGATCCCTGTGTCTGGGCAGGGCTCTGCCGGAGTCTCCAGCTGCATTTGAAGGTCCATTTGCTGCATGTTTATTCCAGCATCCCCGTTTAAAAGGAGGACAGGTTCTTCCTCCCCTCATCCTCTCTGAACAGCCCCTGAGCTTTGGCAGAGGTGACAGGGGTGCTGAGTGTCCCTTTCTTTCTCTCTGCCCTGCAGCCTGTATGATGAACGTGCACAAGCGCTGCGTGATGAATGTCCCCAGTCTGTGTGGGACGGACCACACCGAACGTCGGGGACGGATATACATCAGGGCTGACATCGAGAAGGATGTGCTCACCGTCGTAGGTAGGTGTGTGACCCAGGTACAGACCCCACATGCGGGGTCACTGGTTGCCTCTCGCTACTGATGCGTGCCGTGCTGGCTGTGGTGGGTCTGGGGGGTGCAGTGCCCAGCATCCCATGGTCAGGAGCAGGCGCCTGGCAAGGCGGGACAAAGCCTTGAGCCTTCTCCGAGCATGCTCCTGCCCTCTGGCAAGCATGGCTGAGGCTCCAGGGGCTATCTGTATTAAATAGCTTTTCCACTTACAGAGTTTTCGAAATTCTTTTTGAATCATGTCAAATTTCAGCATCCGCAGCATCCTGGGAAGGGGTGGCAGAAAGTTCCTCCATTTTGCTGTGCCATGTGAGAAAGTCTGTATTGTGCCGTCGGTGTGATGGTGAACGTCCACGTCCTGCTGTTCTTTCCACTCCATTAATGGTACCTGGGCCCACACAGATCCTGGTGGGAATCTCAGATGGTCCTTTTATCTGACCAGAACTTTGCAACCTTCTTCCACCCATTTGGAGACTCCATGGCCACCGCCTCTATCCAAGGCACGTACTGGCTTTCCGCCTGCTGCTCAGAGCTGAGGCTGTCCCTGCAGTGCGGTCATACGCTGAGGGACATCAGCCCCTCTGCCCTGCCATGGGGAAGGTAACCGCTGTTCTTCACCTTTCCTTGCTGTTTCCCAGCCCTGACGGAGAGCTGGAGCACGGCATGGCGCTCGCAGGGCAGGCTGCGCGGGCTGCTGTGGGTCCATGGGCTGCGTGGATCCGAGCACCCCGGCGGTGGGTGGTGGGCAGGAGCCACCCCATGTGGGCATGTCCCCCAGGGAGGTGCCATCTCATGGCATCTGTCGGCAGGGATGTGCCAGGTGGTGGGAGACGGGGCCGGAGGAGGCTTGCAGGCAGCCAGGCAGTGCCAGGCTCAGCAGAGGTTCCTGCCCTGCCCTCAGTGTCCCAGCGACGCGATGGCCACCCATGGGGAAAACCCTTGTCCCTCATCATGGTTTCCTCTGTCCTGGAACAACTCCGTTCTCGGTTTGTGGCAGGAAACAGGATTATCCCATCTCTAAAGGCTTTTGCCACCCGGATTTTTTGTTCCCAGAGGATATTGCTTCCCCCATGACCTGTAAGCATCTCATGAAACATAAGCCGTATTCTTGCAAAGCCTCTTGTCCCTTGCAAGGAGGGATCAGACCAAAGCAGTGACTCTGTCAGGTGCTGGTGGCCAGCACCCTGTGGTGCGGGTGCTAGCAGGAGGCAGGGAGAGCTCTCCGCAGGCAAGGCAGGCAGCTTGCAGAAGAACTGGGGTTTGTCTCACGAAGGCTGAGCCCAGTGCTGCGCTGGGGAAGGAGGTTTCTGCCCACGCTGGGTAAGCAGGCAGCTCCGGGCGGTTACAGTGTCTGCAGGGGGCTGCCAAGCTGTTCGCAGTTATTCACAGGATGAGTTCAGACCGGGGGGTGTAAAATGCCACCTGCCTGCCCACGCTGCAAAGGTCAGCCGCTCCTCTGAGTGGGCTCTGGTGGGTACCAGACTGATGACACCGATAACAAGGACCGGATCCTTCTCCCTTGTCCCACCAGCTGGCTCTCCCAGAGAATTCTAGTTTCCAGCATCCTGCCGGGCTGGCAGCAGGAGATGCCATGACATCCACAGGGTTTGCTTCAGTGGGATGGGGTCAGCTCGGAGGCACCCTGCCATGCTCATCGCTGCTCTAATGGGCACTTTATCGCCCAGGAGAGTGTGAGGCTGTGGGGCTGAGTTCTGGCTGCTCTGGACTGACTCCTCCTTGCCTGGAAGAGCAGGCTCAGCAGAGCACATCTGAACAGAGACAGCTACAACACATGTGATCCAGCGGGGGGGCTCCAGCCTTCCCAAAGCAGCCCCACTTGCCCCTTCAGCAAGGGGTGACCCCAGCCGGTCCCCGCAGGGCGATGGCAGACTGAGGACAGCGTTGGTTCGTGATGGGCACAGCAGCTCCCACACCTCGTGGAGGTGCCCGAGGGTGGGCAGCAGTGGCATGGCTGACCTCAGCCTCGCGTGAGGGAGTGCTCAGGTGTGATCCAGGAGTGCAGAGAAGAGCCAGGATCCTTTCTGGCCTAGGGATCCATCAGAAATGTTTTTAAGAAAAATACCAAGTTACTGAAAATATTAATGAAAAATTGAATTAAGTTGTAGTTGGGTTTTATTTATTTATTTTTTGCTTTATTTGTCTTTAAAGAAGAGCTTCAATGAACGACACAGAACTTCCTTACGCAGAAGGGCTGCTTCTCAGGCGCCTTCCCTCCGGGGGATGCAGCAGAACTGGTACCCATCCTCCCGTCAGAGGCCGATGGGGCGCAGAGCTCAGCCCCCGCTGGCACCCAGGGCTCCCTGGCACCGCAGCCACGTTCGCATACCTCCAAAGGCAGGGGAGAAACTCCCCCGGCCCCTTTCTGTGCAGCTGGATTTTCTTTTCTTCAGCTGGATTTGAAAGACTGTTTTATTTCTGGCCCTTTGTGGAGGTGTTGGTGAAAACATGTCATCTGTTGGCTTTTCCAGAAAGGCAGGGAAACGTACTGTGCTCTCCAGCTCTGCCGCATAGCTAATGAAGGAGTGGGAGCACTCAGAGAGGAGAGGCTGCGCCGGCTGCCGAGGTGGGGAGCCCTGCCTTCCCTCCAGGCACGAGAGGGGCTCGGGATTTTTCAATCCAGAGTTTGGAGGGGGAGATGGAAAGGTCTGCTTGAACCCAGAGTAGACGTGGGACCCACGTGTCGTGCGGACCACTGGCTGGGCGCTGTGGTTTGTGCCGCCCTGCCTGGGTTTGGCTTCTCTCTGGTGGGTCAGCAGAGATTTCCATTCCCGCAGCCACTGTTTGCTCAAAAAAGCCCTCAAATAATGACCGGGTTTGTATTGCCAGGTGTTCCGGCAGGGAGAGGCCAGATCCCGAAAAGCTGGCCCTCGTGTCATGGCCAGGGCTTGTTGCGGAGGTGGCCGGCAGCACGGTGGGGATGCTCTGGGTGTGTGAGTGGCCGGGGGCTTCATGTGCAGCGCGGGGGGCTGGCTGGGCTGGCAGAGCCGTGCCGGGGCTGGCAGCTGCACGTGGAGGCGGCTGCTCTGCAGACGTGGCTGCAGCCGGGACGTCGGGCTGCTCAGGGGGGTCGGTGCCACTGGCTGCATGTGCCAAAAAAGCCACCTGTGTCTGTTCCTGCAGGAGTGGCCTCCGCCGGCACGGGGGGGACACGGTGGGAGGGTGGCTGCTGTGGGGACCCAGCCTGGCACGGGGAGGCAGCAGGCTGAGCGAGCAGGCAGGATTCTGCTGGAACAGATTTCTGGTGGAAAATGACCTTTACGTGTTTTCTGCAGAGATTTCAGTTTGGGGTGGGCAGGGGGTGGATTTCTGTCAGGAATGGGAGTGACAGCGTGGCGGTGGGTGGGTGGGTGGCACAACGCCCCGAGCCTGGCAGGGGTGGGGAGGCAGTGCTGGCCGGGGGGGTGAGCCCCCTTGCCACGGGGCTCGGGCTGGGGGTTGCAGGTGGAAGCCTGGCCGCGTGCCTGCCCTCCCAGGGGGTGCCCTGGGCCGGGGCGGGGTGTGGGATGGAGAAGACCTGTGGCAACTGATTGTTGAAGCACAGTTGAGCACAGAGGCTAGTGGGAAGAGGGAGGAGAGGTTCCTACAAAGGAAGGAGATCAGGTCTGAGCAGCAAAGCAAGAAACCAACTTAAAGATGGACCTTGTCCAGCTTGTGGACAGGGTTTTGCATCCCAGGGACCAGCTGCGCTAAGGGATGGATGAGCTGCTGTTCCCACCACTCTCGCAGTCAATCCCAAGTATTTGTCAGCATCTTCCAGTGCTGTGCGTGCTCGCCCTGTGCCAGGTCTGGCCCCATCTCGGCACGGAGCAGGCAGAGGCTCAGCTCTGGGCACCGATGCCAGGCAGCACTGCCCATCACGGTGGCCACGCCAGACAGCGGTATTTCGGTGCTGGGATCCCTGCTTCGCCTAAATACACCTCTCTGCTGGTTTAAGCAAGCAGTGCAGGATGCTGTAGCGGGCTGGAGCTGGGATGGTGGGGGGCAGGGGTCTGTTTTCGAGGGGCTTTCCATGGTGCCCGGGCACCTTTGGTCCCAGCTGCATAGGAAAGTGCAGGTTCTGGTGTCGGGGCAAGACCTTCTCTCTGTCCCACCGGCAGTGGAGACCCTTGCCCAGAAATTTAGTAAGCTTTCCCATGGCAAAGAGCATCACGACTGTAGTATTCAATGTGAAAGGTCCCTATAGATGTGGCGCTTAGGGACATGGTTAGTGGTAGCCTTGGCAGTCCTGGGTTGATGGTTGGACTCGATGATCTTAAAAGGTCTTTTCCGACCCAAATGATTATCCAAGGGCAGGGACACGTGCCTGCAGGTGGCAGCACGGGCACGGCCAATGGAGGCGATGGCTTTTATTTTTTCATCGACTTGACAAATTTGACAGGAATTTGCCATATGCTTTTCAGCAGTGTGTTTTTCTTTTCTCTCTCTCCGATTTTTTAAATAATTTGTTTTTTTCTTTGTAAAGCTAACGTTTCGCTCCCAATGGAAAACACAGCTTGTTGGTTAAACAGAGTGTGTTGTTTGACTTAGGATGACTTGTTCGGTTAGGTAGCGACCTGAAAAATTGCATGTTTGCACCCCCTTTTTGAAGATGACCGTGACTTGCCCCAGCAGTGTTTCTCCCCCCTCAGGCAGTTATCCAAGACCACCTCTGCCTGGTGGCAGCAGGTAGGAGACGCTGCTGTTCCCAGTGCAGTGAATGCTCACCGTTTTCAGCTCACAAAATGAAGATCAACGAAGAAGGAGACGTGTTTAAACATACTGCACACTTGTGCTGTGAGCCTCGCTGCTGTGAGGTGCGGTTTTGACCCCAAACCATACTGCAGTGTCGGGAGGGAGCGGGTGTTTGCAGGGACGGAGCAGTCCCAGGGTTGTCCATAGGCTCAGGGTTTCCTTCAGCCAGGGCTGTGCTCGTGTTTTGCTTTTTCACAGCACTTAGCACAACATGGGTCTGCCTACAGCACGGTCTGCCAGATACTATGATTGTAAAAATTATAACATGAGAAGGAGCCAAATTCCAATATTTTTAACCCATTCTTTGTTCTGAAGAACCAGGATGAATCTCAAAGCTGTAGGGTAGGAGACTGCTGAGAGCATCTGTATCGGTTCCTGGGGGGTTCAGTGGGGTTTAGGCAGCAGCCCCTGTAGAAGCTTTGCGGGTCTGCAGGGCTGTGCCCACAGCAGCAGCAGCAACAGGAGCCTGCGGAGCTGCCCCTCCTGATTAGCTTCCCAGCTCTTGGGTCTGTGGTGTTAATCACTCCTTTATGTTCAGAGCGCGGCTCTGTTACAGCCCCTTTCATGCTATACATTGGCTGTAATTGTGTAATGGGTGCACCCGGGAGCGCAGCCTCGCACGCTGCGATCGGAGCCCTGCATTGCCATTCTCTGCTGCTGCTCGGAGGCTGCTGAAGCACCGGGATTTATTGGTGTTCCCAGTGATTAAAAATGCATGGCATTGTCTAATAATAGGGCACCTGGACAAATAAATGGCACCTCCCTAATGCCTGTGGTGTCGTGCCATCGGCTTGGCTTGGCGATGCTGCGGAGCGTGTTCCCCAGCCCTGTGCTGGGGACAGGGCTCGCAGCTCCATCAGCCAAAGGCGGCTTCCAAGGTACAGGAGGTTTCTGAGGGCCTTGTTAATTAGGGCACAAAACAAGCTGCATCTCATCCAGCAAAGCACTTGGCTGTGTGCTCCTGGCAAGCACTTCTCTTTTGAAGCACCAGTGTGAGCTGTGTGGGGACGGTGTGACCAGCGTCCTTGGGCTCAGCTTGAATGCCTGGGGGGTGAGCGAGGCCCCTGACCCCCTCGCTGCCCGCCCTCTGGGACACTTGGGGTTTTGCTCTGTGTGAGTGGGGAACCAGCTGCGGGTGACATCCCTGGCTTGGGCACGCTCCTGCGGTGGGGTTGGTTTGGCTCTTGCTCCCCAGCACGGACCGGCTCTGGCTGTGCTAGGTGTCCTGCGTGGCGTCCGGGTAGCAGACAGGCGGTGGCTCAGAGCCTGGTTAGCTGAGATGGATTTGAGCAGCAGGAGAAATGTGTTTGGATGTCCGGCATTTCTGTGCATTTGGGCCGGCTGGACTTAAAAGCGTTTATGGCTAGAAATGGCTGATTGTGTTAGCAGCTCTGCTTGCTGAATGCATTGTATTGAATCACGACAAAGCATCCTTGCAGTTGCTGCTGTGCACAGCACTGCCAGGAGTGGGTCCTGTGAGTGTCCTCAGCAGCGAGCAACATGATCTGCCATGGGCTCAGCCTCCAGGGAGCCTCCAGCCTCGGGGAGAAGCCTCTCCAGCCCTTTGGCTTCCTTACATCAATACCGTGATTTTCCTAATACAGTATTTGGAGTCTTTCGCTTGTGGAAAGGTGGATGCAGGTAGCGTGGTGTTCTGTAGCGGCAGCTGGGGAGGCTGTCGGAGCTGAGCATCGCCACACAGCTGCTGGAGGGTCAGCCGGTGCTGGACGTGGCGGCGAGGGCAGCCGGCCTGGGGATGGCTCTGCCGCTTCTCCTCGAGCGGCAAAATGAGATCTCTGCTTCTCTCACCCACCGCGTAAACCACGGCAAAATCCTGCTCGGGGCTTTGTCATACTAAGTAGGTAGCGTGGGCTGGGTTATTTAGCTTGAGCTGGTTGACAAAAGAGAAGTCATCTTTTGGGCCCAATAAACAAGATTTGGGTACCTAGCAGCGCTCCGAGACATGGCACATTGCCAAAGCACGTTAACCCCTTTCGGATGCTACTTAAAGATGCTTAATTGACTCGGGCAGTTGTTACCCCAGTCACTTGGGGAATCTGGTCCTTTACATCCAGCACGTCTGCAGATTCTTGTTGCTATTATTCCCTGCTCCGACATTGTTACAACTCTTGGCTTTGCCTTAAATATAAAGTGAGGATTCCCTGGAGCCAGTCTGTGTCCGCAAGTCAGATCCTGCCAGCTTCGAGGGCAGCAATGCAGCGAGGATGGTGCCGCTCTCCCCTGACCCTGGAGTCAACAGTAACATGCAGTTTCTTCTGGAGGAAACAAGCTAAAAAGAGATTTGTGACGGTAACAGCGCTGCTGGGGTGTGGGACGGCACATCTGCACCCGCCGCACGTGAGTCTGGCTGAACACGGTGCCAGCGTGCTGCGGAGCAGGGCCGGCTGCGGGGGTCTGCACCGCCCCGGGGGGGGCACGAGTGGTGCAGTGTGGCAGGGTGTCATTTGGCTGGTGTTGGACACAAGCAAATGTATATGCACAGTCTGCGTTGTGGTTTGCGCTTTGATCAAGTATCTTATTAGTGGGAAAAGACTGCTGAATAAAGTGGGAAATTGTAGCGAATTAAAATGTCATCAAGGCGTTGCACATTTTTGCTTCCATAATAGAAAAGCTTCCCAATGCAGATTATTCTGAGCCTGTCGTATTAAGAGACATGAATATTTGAGTTTGGGAAACGGAGGAGCGAGAGAATATGAAGGCTGGGCTTGGAGTCCGTTAAATCTATGGCTTCTCCAAGGGGGTGAGGCAGTCGGTTGCGTGGAGGATTCTGCTTGCACATCGCACCTCTCCTGCTCCGTTCGGGTGGGAGCTGTGTCCCACCGCGTGCTGCTGTGTCCCACCGCGTGTTTGTCACCCCAGGGGAGCGGTGGTCTGCAGGGGCTAAAAGGCAGAGGAAACGTGCTGGGTTTCTGCTGCGCGTCCGGGGGTGTCTGGGGGAGATGGGGACTGTTCCGCGTGTTCAGGCGGCTTTGAGCTGTGTGTGTGGAAGCGGAGCGTGCCCTGTCCTCGTGCAGGGGCTGCTGGAGCATGGGGACGGTGTCGGGCTCCCTCGTCGTCCTTGGGGATCTCAGCCGTGTGCTGACGTCCCTGATGGCTCCTGCGAAGCCGAGACCCCCGTTAGGACCCGAGGGAACGTGGCGCCCGCTCGGGGTTACGGCCAAATACCCCTGTTGTGCCTGCAGCGGTGGCAGAGGCTGCCGGGACCGGAGCCTTGCTATTTACCGAGCTGATGAAGTAAAACATTGACCAAACCTGAAACCAATTATGCTGTGATTAGATAAACGAGCTGGAAGTGCGTTAATTAATAATCACCGGCCCAGGAAGATGCAGCCATAATGAGTCCTGTACCTTTTCTGTTGTATAAGTATGTGCAAATATGTTCCTCTGCAGAGCATTAATTAAATGTTTTAACGCACAAGGGTGTTACTCCGAGCGCCGGGTGCTCGCTGGAAGGTGGCTGCTGCCGGCCGGGGATGGTGCATGCTGCTGGAGGGAGGGAGGTGGGTGCTGCAGGGCAGCCCAGGAGCCTTCCCCTCTCCAAAACCCTCTCCAAGAGGTCTGCCCTGGCACGGTGCTTTGCTGGCCAAGGCCGCGGTGAGGTGGTTGGGCTGGCATGAGGTGGCTGAGCTCTGACCTGTCCTCACGAGGAGCGGGCTTTTGGAAAGGTTTTTTTCTTTGGTGGGCAACAGGAGGCAGAACTGTCTGCGCTGAGCATGTGGTAATGGCCTCGCTTACTCAGAGATGAAGGTAGAGGATTTGGCAGCCAGTGTAAGTTGTCTTTAAGAGCGGGGTAGGAGTGGGTTTTGTTGTAGGCTTTATTTTAAACATAAAAGTGAACCCCCATATGGCACTGCATATTTAGCAAAGAACTTTCTGGTCTTTATTTATCCAGCATATTAATCTTGCCTTCCCATGGAAACCTGGGTCCCAGCTGCAAACAGACAGACAACCCTAGGCAGATGATGGGGCCGACGGCTGCAGCCTGTCTGCATAGGGTTGTGCAGCATCTCCCGTGCCCCCAGGTATGAGGCAGGGTGGGCTGCTCCCTTTGGAACCACCCCAGAGGTGGGGAGCAGACCTGAAGCTGGGCTGCCTTCCCCAGGGAGCTGCTGATGGAGCAGCAGCCCCCCTTGCTCGATGTGGAGCTGATTTTACCCCAGGTGAAACACAGCCCTGGGAGCAGAGAGTCAGAAACCATCCTCTCATGCCTGCCACCTCGCTGGCCAGCAGCGGAGCTCAGCGGGACCATGCCATGTGGTAGTGGGACTTGCAGGGAAGTGGTCTCCAGCAGGGGCTTCCCTGGTGGAGTCCTGTGGGAGCCTCCCCATTGCTGGGAGGGGGATGTGATGCACCTGGAGCAGTGCATCCCTCCCTGATCCTGTGGCACGTGGCAGCTCCGGAGCTGCCTGGCCCACTTTTCCAGGGTACAGCTCTTGCTGGAGCTGGAGGGAAGGGTCTTGCCCTTCTCTTGCAGCTGCTGTGAGCTTCTGACCATGACCTCCGTGGCCAGAACAAGCTGCCTGGGAAGGCTGTCTTCCCTCCTGCATTGGGCATTCGTTATAGCGATATTTCTCCCCATGTTTTCCATTGGAAATGTGGGTGTCTGAAATAAGCGTCTCTTCCCAAGCCTGTTTCTGCAGTTACGGCTGGCTGAGTAATTAAAAGACGTTGTCTGAATAATTTATTTGGAAACCATTGCAAATTTTGCAGAATAAATTATTCAGATATCATTCCACCAGCTCTACCTGCCCTGGCCCTACAAGGTGGAGTGGGTGTCATCTCCTTGCCATGGCAATGCAGCAGTGTCCCCAGCACGCCCTACCGTGCTCCCCGGGCAGGGGGGAGGCTCTTCCTCGCAGACCCCCCCGAGCATCATCGCTGCCACCGCAGAGCCTTGGCCAAGCAGCCGGCGCTGCGGGGCTGTGGCTGCTGGTCGTGGTCTGCCAGGGCTTCACCAGCGCTGGGTGACATGCGGCATGTGCTGCAGGTGCGCCTGGAGGGGGAGAGGGGGATGGAATTGGTGTAAAATCAGGGTTATTTCTCCAGGGTGCGTGGGCCAGCCCCAGTGTGCAGCAGTGACGGCACATCTGACTGTGCGGAGGATGCGGGCGCTGCCCCCACCCCAATCCCCCCCGATCCAGTGAAGTCCAGCACTTACCAGTGCTTTTCCTGGCCATAGCCTGAAACCAGGGCGGCTTCTCCTCAGCCCTAGCGGAGCTCGGTACCCAAAGTGATTTAAGACTGGCTGCTTTAAGTGGGATCGTAATATTCTTACTCATCACTATTAGTAACAATGTTACTACTTCTTAATGATGCACAGAACTGTCAGAATATGACAGATGTAAAACTATTTTACATCAAACTTAACTGTCAAAGAAGCGCTGTAAATGTTTGGAGAGGAGCACGTTTCTCCCGCTGCAAGGTATCACTACTACACTTCTTGAGGCTTTTATTTTTCTTTCACTTAATTGTTGATTTCTGCTTGAAAAGTCAGAAAGTTAACTTAAGGTCAAACAGAAGCATTTTGGTTTTTTTAAATGAATAGATAAAATTATTCCCATTAATGAAATTTTTAGGTCTGCATGCTGAGATAATAACATGAGGTAATCAAATCTCATGCTTCAGGGCATAAACTGATTAACTATGAGGGTCAGGAATTACTTTTCCTGTTCCTTAAAGAAGTGAACAATGGGCTGATAAATGACGAAGGCTTATTCATTTGTCTCCAGAGGATGTTGTGCTGGCCACTCAGATGGTGAAATGGGAAGCAAAGTCAGAGCACTGATTCAGTGTGATACAATTCTGCATCTTCTCTCTGCAAGGGGACACGCTCCAGTTTGAGTCCCAAGAGCGAGGGGCTTCTCCCAGCTCTTGGGTTCGTTCTGCTGCTCACACAGCAGCTGTTGCTGCCTGCCCTGGGGAGGTGAGAAGTCCCTGGGGGTTTCTGCTGACCCCCAGGGCAGATGAAGAGCAGTGGTCACGACTGCGGACCATGCTCTCCCTCCTGCCCCAGATGCTTGGTGCAGGACTGATGCTGGGGCTGGGGCAGGCACCGTTCAGTGCCCAGTACCGCTCCCCCGCCCAGTTTAACTGGTCCCACATGACAGCGAGTGGCAGTGGGCTGTCTGCTTGTGGTGTGGAGATGAGATCTTCCCCAAGGCTCTGACATCTCCCTCTGCTGCAGGTGGTCAGGGTCACTGAAAATACGTTTTCATAATAATTGTAAAGCCAGGAAGATAAAAAGAAGCAGTAAAAGCTCAGCAGAGTTGCAGGAGGAGGGTTGGACCCGTGGTTGGACAGACCGAGGCGTTAAGGATGGATCTATGGAAAGGACGTGGATGGGGGGATGCCTGGCAGGACTCCGGGCTGGGGTACAGGAGTGACGAGCTCCTCTTACAAGGCTTGTCCAACCTCTGCAAACAGTAAAAGCAATTCCTGCTGTTTATTTACAAATCCTGTGAAGACTGCCTCCCCTGCAGGGCTCGTTGCCAGTCAGGTAGTAGCTTGGCAGGACCTGTTGTGGGACTTCTCTCTAATACACTTTTGTGTTTTGTAGTTCAAGAATGTGGTTATAAAGATTGCCTTTTTTCCTATTAAAAAGGCATAGATAAAAGCTTATAACGATGAGGAGAAAATGTGTATTCTTCTCCTCTGATAAGGAGTGAGGGAGAGGAAGGCATCTCGGCTGTATCGGTGCAGAGCCTTGCACAGGCTGTGCCCCGGTGTATCAGGGCCCTTGGAAATTAAACTCATTACTTAGAGATTTCACACAGCAGATTGCAAAGCCTTTCTGCTTGGATGGTACAAAGCTTTCTGCAGAAGATTTTGACTGGGAGTCCAAATTAAGGCACAGGCTGTTGCCCAGCATCTGAAGTGCAGAGCTGGTATTTATGTCCGAACTTTGGGAAAAAAAAAAAAAAAAAAAGATTCTGTTACTAAATGGCACATGAAAATAATTGTCAGGACATTATGGAAATGAAGTCACGCTGCTGGTGGCACCGCAGGCAGTTACCAGCGGAAGAAGGTGCGGCTGTTGGGCTGCTCTGCGAGGCACGGGGTGCGCGGGTGGCTGCGTGGGTGAGGCGGTTGCAGAGCGGGTGATGCACGTCGGGAGCTGCTGCTTCGGCTGCCCTGGCGCTGCTGCGGGTTTCCACCCGTGGAGGGGTGGCCCAGTGCAAAGTGGAGCCTGGCTCAGGGAGCAGCCTGTGCAACACCTAACGAGTGCAACCGGAGTCAGCGCAATAGCCGGAGAAGCCTGGAAGCTGCTCAGGTCTGATATTGTACCGTCCTCCAGAGATACCTGTTGTATTTCTAAAGAAATTCTGAGCCTCAGTCCTCTCTGGTACAGGAAGGGTGAATCCTCCTCCTTGGGCATCATCTCATCAGTGCTTTTAGGATGCTCCAGTGTTCCCAACCCTCCTCAGCACCCTCCCAGGGGACAGTGGATTCCGGAATGGTGCACAGGGTCTCCAGGTCCTGGCAGGGCATTCATTCCTGCTGGGAAAACAGCAAACAACTTGTGGGAGGGGACTGCCCCCTGGAACCAGAGCCTCGCCACGTGTCCATCCCCTCTTCCAGACAGCAAAGCCGCTTCTTGCATAGGAGCACAGAAAGCTGTTTGTAAGTGCTGCTGCTGAGCGTCTGCATCCCTGGCCCCACCACCCACTGGCCAGCCTCAACCTCCCGGCAAAGAGACCTGTCCTGGGCATGACGGCATCCACGGCAAGGTCACTGTGTCGCTGCTCCTGGGGCTGGCAGTGGTGAAGTCATTCCTTCCCCTTCTGCCAGGGGGGCACGAGGTGGCTCTGGCTCCCGCAGCTGCCTCATCTCGGGAGTCTGAAGAGCATCTAGTGCTGTAGGGTCGCTGGGGCTGCCCGGGCTGGCTGCTGTGTGTCCCGCAAGCTGCTGTCAGAGCCATGACGTTTGATAAATGGGCTAGTTTATAGATGCAGATTTGATTTTTGGCTACAAGTTTTATTCTATGGAGCTGGAAATTGGGCGATGCTTCAGGAGAACAGCAGTAGATCGCAGATCTTGCTTTTCAAAACTATCTGGCTCCCAACCTCACGTCAGAAATGCCTTACTGGTGGTTTGGGAACCGAACAATTGTTTTTACTCTTGCCGACTCTCCGAAAAGTATCTTCCAGCATCCAACAGCACTGCACACACAGCTGGAGTCCTCTCCTCCTTGGGGTTATGGGGGGTGTGGGGTGAAGCTGTGCCCAGCAGGATTTCAGGCAGCACTGAGTTCCCTGTTCCCAACACGGCACGCTGTGCCGTGCCTGATCCCCAGGGTGCAGAGCCTGTGACAGCACCCACTGGAGCTGTGCCCGCTGGTTGCAGCGCAGGGGAGGGGAGTTTCTGCTCTGGACTTCCTTGCAAGCATCTTTTCCCCTGGTTACAGCTGTGCTCCATCACGTCCCATCAGACTGTCCATCTCTGGTATTTTTGCTCGGGCTGGAGGGAAGATAAGACGCTTCTCCCAGCAGAAAGACCCTTTTTGACTTAATCTGGGGAAAGAGACTTAGATCAGCCTCATTGTGTTTAATTTGTCAAAGCTGCAATCCAGTTACAAGCAGTCGAGGTCACCCACAGGTTTGCTCTTCCGTCTTCTGCTCCTTGCTCTGCTCCTGCTCCCCAGAGGAGATGCGCCGGCTCCCAGAGCCAGGGTGATGCTGCCAAGCCCAGCGGCCACACTGCTCCCTGCGGGCATCCCCCCAGCCCCTTGGGGCCATGGCAGCGGTGCCTGAGGGGACCCAGAAGGAGAGCTCAGTGCTGGATCCTTTCTGGTGCTTTCTGATGCCTGCGCTCCCTTGCTCGTGGCTGTTTTGTTGCTATTTCCACTCTCCATGGAAAGCACCCATCCCCATGCTCCCGCCTCTCCCAAAAGAAAGGTGCAAATTAGTGCAATTCTGCTTACCAAGGTGCAAGAGGAAACAGAGCAGCTTTAAACTGTTTAAAGCTGTGAGAGCAAACAAGAAATCATCCTATCAGAAAGTGAAAATAATCTCTTGAGTTGGTCCTTCAGCCTCCCTTGTCCATTGGAGCTGTATTTGCTTTGCATTGATAACTGTATGCCATTTCTCATGTAATGTTGTCTGTGTCTGCACATATTCCGTTTTAATTCTGGTTTTAATCACTGTTTTCACACTTACTCTTGGCACACAGGGAAGTTGTCAATTGTTGGGTGTCTTTATAGTTTGAATACTGAATTTAATCCTTTTTCTCTTCCCCAGTAAGAGATGCTAAAAACCTAGTTCCTATGGACCCTAATGGCTTGTCAGATCCCTACGTGAAGCTTAAACTAATCCCTGACCCCAAAAACGAAAGCAAACAGAAGACCAAAACTATCAAGTGCTCCCTGAATCCTGAGTGGAATGAGACATTTAAATTGTAAGTACAAGAAAAATGTTTAAACTTGTAAACTAATTTTTATCACCCCTAAGAATTAATGTGATTGTATTTGCTCTGATTTAATTATTCAGAGACATTGAAGGTGATTCAACTGAGAAATAATTCTTTGTGCTCCTGTAAGTGTGACTCAGAAACGCTCAAACCTCTGTCCTGACCCCTGATCAAAGCTGAGTGTTTTGGGGCAGGAGCTCTACATTCTTGCTTTGAAATGGATGTGGTCGGGAAATTAAATTTTAGAGAGCTGAATGGTCATTGAAGACCATCCCTTTGTTTTGCATCCATGTTCTTATGGAGCGTGGAGGGGCATGATGGTGTAGCAGTGGCTTCCAGAAGAAAACCATTCTTTTTTCTTTCCTCTCTTCCAGCCAACTGAAAGAGGCGGACAAAGACAGGCGGTTGTCTGTGGAGATTTGGGACTGGGATCTGACCAGCAGGAATGATTTCATGGGCTCCTTGTCCTTTGGGATTTCTGAGCTGCAGAAGTCAGGAGTCGATGGATGGTAAGAGTTGCAGTTGTTTTAAAAGTACTATGGGCAAAAAGCAGTCCTCATCTTTTTGTATGCGATGGAGGATGTGGCAGCCTATCGGACTTTCACCAGCATCCTTCTGTTCAGGGACCACTGGCCATTCTGGCTCCCTGGTAAGGTGCCGCTCCGTTTCTCAGACTGGTGAGAGTCGCTGGGGCTGTGGTGGGCTGTGGGGTGTCCCCTGGGGCACCCAGAGGTGCCAGGACAGCATCTGAGCGCCCTGCAGGGGCTGGCTTTATGTCACCTCTGTGTCCTCCTGCCCCTTGCAGTGTTGCTCGGGGGGGTTTGCCTTTCTCCCTCCCACGGGCATGCACAGACGCGGGGCTGCTCTGCCTGGCGTTGGCAGCCCGCGGGGCTGGTGCTCCCCATGGGCTCTTACTACATAGGCTTCAGGAGCAGACAGCATTGCCTGCCAAGCATTTGCCAAGCAAGCATTTTCCAGCATTTTCTGGTTGGATTCCCTTAGTTTCTGTACTGGGGAGGCAACGTAGCTTCATCAGGGGTGCAGGAGAGCAAGGCTGTGAGCCGGTGAAGGGATGGGGGACACGCTTTGAATTGTGATTTGTGGCAAGGGCAGATGTTTTCTTGCACGCAGACTAGCAGAACCGGTGCTGAGGGGCACTGTTCAATAAAAGGAGGAATGCTACCAAAGTGTGTAATTACCGTTGCTCGTTACCATGCGAAAGATGAACACAGTGGATCTGTAACACCCGCACTGAATGAGTCTCTTCATTTCCATTTTATCTCCCGCAGCAGGACACATGCTGTCTTATTTCCCCGCCCCCCCCCCCTTTTTTTTTTCCCCAGCCACTGATGCCTGAGAGCTGTGTTACCTTTCCATGTCAAGTGTAATAATTGAAAATAGATATTATATGTCTTTTGGAAAGCAAAACCTGCATGCTATTAATTTGCATTCCACAAGTGGAGCAAACACCCCGGACTCTCTTTTCCACCGCAGCAGCTGTACGTGTCTCACTTAGAGCAGAGAACGGAGAGGAGCAGGAATTAGCAGGGGGGGTGGCCGGCCCGCACAGCAGCGGGTCCTGCGCAGGGCGGTGGGCTGGGGGCTGGCAGCCTGCAGGCACCCACCGCCTGCCCTGGCACAGCCGGGGCTCGGGGGGCAGAGCTGGGGGTGCTCCCGCAGTAAGGCAGGCGGCGGGTGCCGTTCCCCCAGGGACAACCCACCGGTGGCAGTGGGGCTGCGGGCAGTCTGGCTGTGGCACTGCGCCTGCCAGCCCTGCT
>JAVJGI010000050.1:25142906-25154964 GCA_035590275.1 Ibycter americanus | reverse complement strand
CCCCCCCCCCCCCCCCCCCCCCCCAAATTTCCAGTCACCTGTAAAGATGCGCGTGCCGGCTGGGGCTGGGGCGCTGCCGGCTTCTGCCGCAGCCCAAAGTCTGATCCTTTTCCCAGCCTTTTAAAAAGCATGTAAGTGGAGATCTAAGTAATTTTCCTTGTCACAGCATTTGGCTGGAATAAACTCTAGAAGGAGCTCTGATGTATATTTCATATCTAAACAACTGCAGTTAATGGAGAAAACAGGCTCAAAGGAAGAGCCTGTCCCTGTATTATGCAAACAGCGCTTTGTTCCTTCAGTGCAGCCTCTGTAGATAACACCCAGTTGATAACTGGCCTCCAGCTGCTGGGAGGATTTGCCGATGGAGCCAAGGCTTTGCCCACGGCTGTGTGAAACGCCTCAGATCTGAATGACATTTCCTTGATTTTTGATAATTGCCGTTTAAACTTTTTTTGGTGAGCATCTTGGCTTTGTGCTCAGGGTTGTCGGCACCAACCCGGCACCGGCAGGCTCGGCGCGCTGTCCCGGTGGAACCGGGCTGGCCTTGGCAGCTGGTGGGGAAGGAGCTTGCCCACGCGTGTGCCCATGGCCACCGTGAGAAAGACGTGCTTTGTCTGTGGGGTTTTGGGTCAGGCTTGTGTTTTGGAAGAGCCATCAGTGCTTTGTGGTGTCCACTGCAGCAGGTAGTGGATGTGCATCTTGTAGGGTCCCCAGTGCAGTGAGGGACCCCAGAAACAACCCTGCGCTCGGGTGCGTGTCTGTGAGCTTGCTGAGCGGGATAGTTTGGGGGTGCGAGGTTCAGGGGGGTGTCATCTAACCTTGGGGAAGGGCCACTGGGATGCTGGTACAGCAGAGGTAGAGCTGTGCTCAGAGCGGGAGGTGCGGTCCTGCCTGCCTGTGGTCCTGCCATCCTGACCGCACGTTCTTGCTGTGTCCCTCCAGGTTTAAGCTGCTGAGCCAGGAGGAGGGGGAGTATTTCAACGTCCCAGTGCCTCCTGAGGGAGAAGAAGGAAATGAGGAACTGAGGCAGAAATTTGAGGTGAATTGATTTTTCTTGGGAACTCAGGGTTTTTCCTTGCTACCTGTCTGCTATGCTCTTCCAAGGGGCTTTCCCTGCCAGCTCTTTCCCCGGCAGCACGGGGAGCACAGGGCAAGGCGCAGCCCATCCCTCCTCCCTCCGCCTGCTTTGCACCCACTCCTGGGGACCCTTGGCCGGTCCTTCCCAAGGCTCTCCATGGCACGCCTGGCTCTGGGGCACGAGCTTCCCATGGTGTTTCCAGAAGGTAAGTTGTTCAGTTACATTCAACAAAAAAGAAGTCACTTTGAAAATCTGAAGCTTTCCAGCAATGGTTTGCCTATGTTAAATAATGAACAAGGACCTTGCTGGATCCATTTGGGAATGGCAAGTCCTGAGTTAATGGTTGGACCTGATGATCTTAAAGGTCTTTTCCAACCTAAACAATTCTATTCTACGATGCATCTACAAGTGGCTCCTGCCTCGCTGGTGCAGTGCTGGGTCATGTCACCACACCACGCTGGTGCTTCCAGGGCAGGGGAGATCTGAGGGACCACAGGGTGCTTCGAGCAGGGACCCGATCACTCCTTGGATCACAGCAGCTGCATGGCTCCTCCAGCACAAGGCACACGGGGGGCCAGGAGCAACTGCACAGCGGTCCAAGGAACGATGGGTTGCTGGGAGAGACGAGCCAGAGGGCATCAGTTTGTAGAGGTTTGCAGAAGAGCAAGTTAAGGCAAAAGGATTCAGATATACCAGGAGCTGGAAGCTCAGGGCTCATTCGCATGCAGTTTTCTGATGGGGTTGACAGGATGGTTTTTAATTGTAGCGCACAGAACGAGCCATCCATCTCGCCCTTCTGGAGTACTCGCTTCTAATTTGAAAGTACAGTGACCTCCCCGCGCACACGTGTCTGACTTTGCATGTGGTAGAAGCAGGCAGGGGATTAGCTGGGAAAGGAAACGGTTGTTTCTGGTGGGTGAGGAGATGAGAGATACAAAAATGATTCTTTGGTGCTTATGTCAGGTTGAAAATACAGCAGAGAATACTGCACAGCGCAGAGTTTTGTGTAAAGCTTGCCTGGCACCTTGTGCTTCACTAAAAGCCTGCTTGATCCCCTGTCTCTGCTACCTGTGGGTAGGAAGGAGGCCGAAATCCCGTCATTTCTAAGAAGTCGTTTCTCCTTACTGCAAAGAAAGCAGCACAGCAAACGTCCCCCTGCCATGTGTGTTGTTTCAGTCGATGTCTGCCTCGCTGTTGGGGTTACGTAACTCACAATTTGTGCTTGCCAAAATGAGTATAGCGTAGCTAGAAGAGGAGATGCTTCAGTTAATGTGTTTACAACGCTATATTCCAATTGAAGAGGGGTGAAGATCCTGGATGTCCTGGGATGACCTGACGTAACTGTGCTCCTGATGTCGGCACATGCACGTGGTGTTGGTACAGCAGTTCTACCCTCCTTCTGAGGTGCCATATAATAGGATTTGTTTGGTTATTCTGTCATGCTGCTGATAATGAATTAATATAATTAATATAAATTAAGATATTAATACGATTGGATTAGGAGCTAATCTCAGAAAGAAAACCTTTCTTAGCCATGAAGTGCCATGGCAGCCTCTGCACCCTGCCTGGTGCACCGTGACCAGGCTGCGTTTTTGAGAGGGTGATGGCTGGGTGAGCTGGCACGTGGCAGAGCGATCCCTGAGCTGCTTTGCACCGAGGTGTTACCGACGGAAGCACTGCTGGAGGTGTAAGCCTGGAACACGAAGGCAATACGTACGAGCCAGTGATTTAGTGTCCAATAACTGAAGTAATCCATCCTTCCCGTGGTGTGCAGCACTGCGCTCTCAGCCCGGATAGTGGGGTAACCTGATGAACTGAGAGTGCAGTCTATGCTAATTGAACTACCAGCTAATTGATATGAGCAAATGACAGCGAAGGTCTGGTGAGTGACAGTGCCTTGTCTGAAGCTAGCCCATCACCTTGAGGGGAGAGCCAGCGGCATCGGCCAGTGCTGAGTACTCGGGGAAAGTGCTGGTGGTGCCTGTGAAAAGCAAAGGACATAAAAGTTTTTGGGCTTTTCTGAGTGAGCACAGATGTGGGATTCCAGGAAGCCAGAAAGGCTCTGCAGAGCCTTATCACACCTAGGCTTCCCTGAGGAGCTGGCCCAGCTAAGCTGCTCTCAGCTCTGGACAGCATCAGGGCTTTGCACCGGCAGCACCGGGATCTGCACGGAGGTGAGCTGGAGCTGGTGAGATATCCGTGCCAGTCTCTGAAAAATTTCAGTGATGCTTGAGTCCAACTCCCCAAAGAGGCTTCAAGGAGGAATGTCTATTTACTACTCGATAAGCCATGGAAGATCCTGCGGAATGATTGATCCAGACATTACTGAATTAATAGGTCTTTGCTATTTTTCAGTATAGCTCAAGTCTTCCCAGGAACCTAAGAATGAATGTGGTACAGCTGGAGACTTGCATGAAGTGAGCCATACGTGAGGACAATAGTTGCCCTTACGGCTGTCAGCGTGAACTCCGTAATCGTAGCACAAGACTAGAGAGTTAGTTTGGTTTTTTCCTTTCTTTTTTTAATCTCATGTGTATCTCAGTTATATATAACTTTCCTGAATATCCAAGAAAACAAGACAGTTCCAATATAACAGTTGGCATGCAGCCAATGGCCGTCAGCTCTGTAAAGCGCTAACTACCTGCTTTTGTTGCATTTCATGATGTTCCAGTGGTGTTAAAACGGTGTGTATGTTGGAAGTCAGATGATGAGTTGTCTGCAGATCAGAAAGTACATTGTCCAGAGGTGTCATTTCGCTCTGCCAGAGTGCCTCTGTACCCTCACCTCGCTGCCTCTTCCCCTATCACATCCTGCTTTGCGAGCAAGTCAGTGTTACAAGGAGGGAAATCCCTGGCCAGCTGAGCGATGGTTTGCTCTGGCATCCCGAGGGACGAGGAATGCACTGGAGCCTGGTTGTGATGCAGCAGGCAAGGTGCTGCCATGGCATTTCAGACAGTAAGGACTAAAAAAATCCTTCGATCGATCTCCATTAGTGCTGCTTGATCCTGCCTGTTCCTGGGCAGCGCAAATCAATAGGACAGAGTTGAGATGTGTGTGACAGGTTTGTATTTTGGGTGGGCTTAGCACTGCAAAAGCACCCAGCTGAAAGGGCTGAGGTGTCGGCCTGGGTGATGCAGAAGATGTACGGATGCTCACAGAGCGATGCGCCTTTCTGGCAGCCTGCGATGCTGTTCCTGGCGAAGGTTCTCCTGCAACCTTCTGTCTGGAGTGGGCACGTCCTGGGCTTTGACAAGGGAGCATCCCGAGACAAAAGCACAGCCTGAAGCCTTGCACTGCGTCCCCTGCCAATTCTGCTTGGTCTTTATCAGCCGCTTGCTGGGACAGCTTGATAGATGTGAACGTCAGCTGCTATTGCATAAATTCAGATGTAGTAAATTAACTATGACAAATGGAGTTGGATAACGAAGGTCGAGTGCTTTTTTTTTTTTTTTTTTTTTTTCAAAATGTGAGCAATATTTGGCACGCTTCAGTTGGAATCCTTGAAGAGGTCTTGAGATTGTGTGAGCGTTAGGAGTGCATTAAAAACAGGTTAAAGGGCTCTTGTACTCACTTAGAGGTGGATATTAGAGACGCTTGCTAGCAAAACCAAGACACTTCACTTGGGGGTGACGATCTTTACATCTCCTCAACTCATTATTCTGGGCTCTTTTCTGGAAAGACCTTTCCCCCTTCTGACCAAGCTACGTGCTGAGCCAGTTTTATCAGGGAAGCCACATTGTGTTTATACCCTCATCTTGTCTCCTACGAGCATGCTGCCGTGCTGCAAATTCAGGTCAAGTGCAAGACTGACTGTGGTTGCAGCAGCCCCTCTTCACACAGGCTCGGGAGCAGCTGTAGGCAGCAGGAGGGACCTGGAGTCGCTCTCATGCTTGAGTGCCCGGCGCTCGCCCCGGTGTCTGCCGGTGCTGCTGGTAACGCTGTGCCTGAAGCCGGCCAGTTTGCTGGGATGAAGCAAATAAAAACCGCCTTCTTTTCCCTGCTCGTCGTGTTGCTCTTTTCTGCTCTGCTCAGCACTGGAAGCCTGCTCCCGCCTGGGTCAGTGTTCCACCAAGCCCTGTGGCCAGCCCCGGTGCTGCCGGCGTGCGGGAGGGTGCGGGCTCGTCCGGAGCCGAGCGGTGCTGGTGGGTGTCATCTAACAGGAACGTAACGTTGCCCTTCAGTGTTATTACAGCTTGTTTTCGCAGAGGTTAATTTAGTGTCAAATCTGATCTGACAGGATTGTTTTTCAGCTGTGGTAGAGTATTTAGGAAGCTTTCACAGAATATGACTGTTTTGCCTGCTGATAAGCACACGTTTCTTCTGGAGATAGCTTTGAGGTACAACAGGGTGAGGGCTGCTGAGAGCAAAGTTACGCAGCACAGGGCTGGCTTCGTGGAGATGCAGAGGCTGCTCTTGTTCGGTTGCCCACGTTTGGATCCCTCCTTGGCCAGGTTCACCCAGCAGCTTTCAGTCGGTGCCAGAGCTGCTGTCAGTCACCTCAGCTGATGTGAAGGAGAACGCTCTGGCTGGGTATCCCCTTCTTCTGGGCATGTTGCAAAAGCCTAAAGATAACCACGAGGGAAAAACCCTTGTCCTTCAGGAGAGGTGACTTCAGTTCCTTTTCGGTGTGCACGCTTTTCCCCGTTGGAGCGCAGGCGTGCCATGCTGTGCCGTGCCGTGCCGTGCCGTGCCGCCTGTGCGGCTCCGCTGGCGGCCGCAGCAGGTACCGGTGGCTGTTGGATAATTCCAGCCTCCTCCTCGGGCAGAGCTGCATTAGCAGTTACGATGTTTGCAAATCTGGGAGACCATTCCTTTAGTTTTCAGTGCAGGAGTTTTTCAGACGTGTGTAGGTGCTGCAGGTGACCTTGAATGGAGAATTTTACAGCACGGAGAACCTTGCAAGAACCAATTAGCAGCAGCAAAGGCTTGGAGATTACTTGCAAGGCTCCTATCTGGAGGAGCTGCGAGCAGCAGCCAAATTGAACTGCTGGAATCGGGTTAATGGAATTTCATGCTAGACTGAGCTCAGTGCAAGCCTTACACTGTCGCATATTTCTAAAAATTAAAACTGAATAAATTGTGAGATAGCTTTTACAAACTGTGGTTCAGCAAATTAGATAGCCCCTGCACCAATGAGGAGGTGCCGAGCCACCGGTGAGATTTTGTGTTTAAAAACGTGGGGGTTTTGTGAGGCTCCTTAATAAGCAATTGTGATTGCAGCAGCTCGTGCAATTGCTTGGGGATGCGGGAGGAGTGCTTTCTATTCTGGTTTGTTCCAAATGGATTTGTAGCTTCCTACGTTCAGCCTGAGCTGGCACGGGAGTGCAATTCTCTTCAATGTCAGATAGTAACGGAAGTGGAGCTGGATAAAAAGTCCTGTATTTTACCTTAATATATTTATATTTACCTGTCCTTTTCTGATGAGATGAGAAACTGAAGCCAGCTTTTGAAGAGGAAAAAAAAAGGCTTATTTAAGCCTCTGTTCTACGCTTTGGATGACCTAGAGCTTGTTGCAGGGGAGCTCCCTGGGTGTGTGGGTGGGGAGAGGGGTAGCAAGGTAATGGGTCGATGCGGTTCCCAGTTGCTCTCACAGAGGTTAACTGGGAACCAGCCAAACAGCGCAACGCATTGGAGCTAATAACTTCTCCAGCATCCTTCCTGGTGCTGTCCCTGTCACGCTTACAGAAAAGGTTCCTGTGGCTCAGGGTGACGTTTGACCTGGAAAAGAGCTAATTAACGTGGGATTTCAGGAGCACTCACTGGATTTATAATGACCTTTCTCCACACTGTTTTCAGTAATTTTTTTCTCTTTTCTCCCTATTCCATCTCCATCTTTGCAGAGAGCCAAGATTGGAACAGGGTCCAAGGCTGCGGATGAGAAGACAAGAAATGCCATTTCTAAATTCGACAACAATGGGAGCAGAGATCGGATGAAACTTTCGGATTTCAACTTCCTGATGGTGCTGGGAAAAGGAAGCTTTGGGAAGGTGTGGTACAGCATACACCTTTGCACTTTCTGTATTTAATGCCCATGTTTCTAGCACTTCTGAGCTGCGGTCCGATGGCTACTCTGGTGTGATCTGCCCTTGCTCTGCCTGGGAGCACTGGTGTCACGGTAATGGGAGCCCAGTTTGCTGGCTCCCTTCTGGACTGCGTGACTGCTGTGTCACGGTGGTGTCAATGCGAGATGTCTGATCAGACCATCAGAAAAATCAAATGGTCTCTTTTTGGGAAGCCGTGTCTTTAAAGCTCTTTTTTATTTGGCCATTTTTTTTCTCTAATAATTACAAATATATGTGAACATTTTAATTAACTTTCCAGACTGGTTATGAGTGGTAACAGAATTTCATTCTTCTAGTAATTATGTGACTTGGAGCCTTCATTTTTCTTGGGGTCTTGCCAACTTTGTCATGATTTCCATTAGAAATTCCAGTGCTTGAGCGGCTGCTCGGGCTTCACAGCCGGGAGCAGGCAGGAAGGTGGGCTGCTTCTGCTGTGCACCAACGCAGTGTTTGCTGGTGCGATGGATGGCCTGACACCGCTCTGATTAGTGAACAGCCTTAATTGCAGGCAATGGTGCTCTGCCTTCAGGCACGTCTCTTGGGTGCGCAGCAGAGGGAAGGAGGGAATGCCAGGGGAGTGATGCTCACCCATCACCTGCTGAGCCCAAGGGGTGAACCCGCCTTTCACAGCTGGTACCCGTTCCCTCCCCGAGCCTTTTCCTGCTGGCGTTTGAGCTCGGGGAGGTCCCAGCCTCTCCAGACAGGTGTTTGCTCCCTCTGTGGAGGTGGAGAGCTTAGAGATCCCCTAAAGCATCTGTGACAGGAGAAGAGCGGGGAGTTCCTGGTGGTTCCCAGCACCCAGAGCCATCAGCCTGCGGTTCCCCTGCCAGTGATGCTGCCGTTACTCTGTGGTTTAACAGCTTTGCTGCAGGTTAGAAATCTTGGTGAGCACGAAGGCGCTGGGTGTTGTGCCCATCCTGCTTGCACTCAGTAACGTATACAGATCCCCATTTCCGCGGCGCTTTTGCCCCCTTTTCTCTCCCTCCCAACACCTAATTCCTTTTAAAGTCTATGCCTGGCATCTGGAAATTCTGTGGTTGTGTTTTTTTCCGCCCCCTCCTCTTCTTTCTTTTAATTTGAGAAACATTAGCAAACTCTTCAGTCGGCATCGTGGCTTATATAAGGGAATGTGTGACAGAAACTGTTCCCTGGAACAGAATGTTATAAATATGCTAATTAGTGCTTATTAAAACAGCACGTTGGTTTCTACGGTTAGATGCAGCCTCACCCTCACGTGTGCCTGCGCCTGGCTGGGGAGCGCTCCCCCACGGCCCCCCTCCTGCCTCCCCGCATCCCGCTGCCGGGGGACACCGCGGGGGCACGGCGGAGGGGCCTTGCTGCAGAGGATGCTTTGCATGTTGCATGCGAACGTGGAGGTGCCAAGTGTTTCAGAAGGAGCCGGACAGAGGTGCACAGATCCGCACCGTGCCAGTGCTCCACTGGCGAGGAGGGGAGCCCGGCTCCCTGGTCCCAGCTCCTGGCAGGCTCCCAGCCCTTGGCAGCAGCCGGTGGTGTCCGTGGCAGCGGTGTCCTTCTCCAGGGCTGGCACTGCTTGCCCCTCTGCTTGGCTGTGTGCTGCCCATCTCCATCCTCCCGGTCCCTGCTGCTGCGGTTCAAGCAGGCTGTGAGAGCTCTGTGAGTGTAATCGCTATTTTAGTGAGTCTTTGTCTCAGGCATAAGCTTATTAACCCTTTGGCATCGGTACCTCCCATTTACTGCTTAGTATTACCACTACAGCTGTCTGGGGTCAGGAGTACCTATTTGCTGGCCTCAGTGGAGTTTAATAAACTTGCTTTCTCTACATTCAGCGTCAGAATAGCTCCAGTTATTATGCTGGAGCCTTCCCAAACAAATATTCTATATTACAGGAATAAATCAAGTTAAATATCAGCTTTTTCTGCACCAAAAAAAATATGCAGTCTACTTTCCAGAGAGTGAGCTGGCAGATGGAGGTCCCCACAGAGCCAGGCATCAAGGTTTAGGGGGTGGAAAATTGTGCTGGTTTGGAAAATAGCTGAGGGGCAGGGGCTTGTGTGTGTGTGGTCTTAGCTCGGCGTGTTCAGCCCCAGTACACAGAGTGAACCTCAGTGCTCCTTGGTGGTCTTGGGTCTTCTTGGGCTGGCCCCTGCTGCTGACTGCCCCAGCCACGGGGTCTATGGGACCCCCGGGAGCTGTAACTGGTGTCAGTCCTGCTGGGCTGGCGAGGGGAAGGGAGATGGTCCTGACTGGAGAAGGCAGCACTTGGCACAGCCCACCCTGGATTTGCTTTGCTGTAATATAAATAGAGGAAAGTTAAATTATGTGGCTTGCTCATATTTTTGCAGCTAATCAATCTGTCATACTATCATGCTGTCAATCTTTTCTGGGGGTTTTATGGTGTTATTCTGAGTAGGGCTGATTCTTTTGCCTCTGCAGTTATGGATTACAGTGCAATAGGAGACAATTTTCATGTCCTATGATAATTTGCAGGCTGTGAAATGCTTTCCTCTCCTCTCTTGGTACGAAATGTGGCAGAAGGGCTGGCAGCTGGCACTCTCGCGCAGAGGCTGGGTCTCTGACTTGCAGAGTTGTGCTCTGGCCCCTGGGCACATGGTGAGGTTTGGATGCACGCTCCCCCCTTCACCAATGTGCATCTTGTGCGCAGCTCCGTTCAGGGCGTTACCAAACTGCGCTGGCCGCAGCGTTTGCTTGTTTGAATCTTTTTACTTACAGTGCAGTGGGTCCCAGTCTTTTTCTTTGTCATTACCAGCCGTTGCTGAAGCCTGCTTATCGGTGGCTGTCCTTCTCCTGACATCTTAGCTGTAGCTGTGCCGCAGTCACCATAGGAACGGCGATGCCAGCGTGCTGGAGCCAGCCCCTGGCACAGCGAGAGCACCAGGCTCGGAGCAGGCTCCTCCGCGCAGCTGGCCGGGCTGCGGCTCCGCGCTGCAAGCTGTGGCGCTGGCACCGTGCTGCCGAGCCGCCGCGGGCAGGGTCGGAGCAAGGCGGCATCAGACGGTCACTTTGGTCCCACAGGCTGCCCCGTCTTCTGCGTGGAAACAGGCCAAGTCTGCTGATGCCTGTGCAGACTCCGTGCCTGTCACTTGGGGTGCAGAGGGTATTTTCTCAATTGGCCATGGACCAGAGCCTGCAATCTCTTCTGCATATGCAAATTCACAGTGATTACAACATCCTGAACAGCGTTAGTCTCAATGTGCGCTTCTGGAGCTGCTCGCCCTGCCAGCCTGGATGTGAGAGAGCAGTACAGTATTGCGCGGTGTTCAGCATCCCTCTGCACTCACCCCGACACGTGCTCTCACGCTCGGCCTCTTCGCTGTGGGCGAAGTGCAGCTGGTTTTTAGGCAGCTGCAAAGTCCTTTTGCCTTTTACATTTCAGTAAAGCAGGGCTGGTTGGCTCACCTGTGGCTCGGGATTGCCGTGTCATTGGGAAGCTATATGCTCATATATAGAGCGTATGTGCTCTAGTCCATATGCACCTTAGAGCAGTTTTTTGCGTTTGTCGTGGTACACCAGCCAGCCCCTGCCTCTCACCGTGCTGCAGAGATGGCCACATCCCCGGCTGGGTGGCAATCGCACGCTGATGTCCCGGTGGCACCCACCGCTCTCCCTGGGGTTTCCTCCCACACAGGACAGGCTCTGACCATCCCAGCAGAGCCCACCTCCCCTTCGGTTTACAGGCGAGCCCCACTCTCCAGCAGCTGGTTTTACCTTTGCATTTGATCTGTGCGTACCCCTGAGGAAATCTCCTGGGTGTTCATCCACGAACACGCACCGTTACCACCAGCAGCTCTCTGCCCTGAGAGGCTCCAAGCGAAATGCCTGGCGAAGCAGCAGGGTGCTTTCCGAGCCCTGCCTGGCACCGCAATCTCTCTGCTTCTGGGGGGGGGGTCCTGCTGCCACCCCCCTCCCCAGCATGCTCCCTCGGGGCAGAAGCAGATGCCAGGCTCAGAGATTCCCTGGTTTAGTTACTTTTTCTCTGAGAGGGTTATGGAGAGCAGGGTAGGTCTGTATATAATTGATAGTGCATGTAATGCACTTACTCCCTGGTCACAGGTTTCATCTTTGCACAAACTGTTCTGGAAGAGGTCGCTTCTCTTTTTTACCACCGACTTTGAATGCTCGGAGCCCGACTGCTTTTATCACTTAAAAATCACCTGTATTTTTTAGCACCTGTGCATGGTGACGTGTAAATCTTGACTCAGGTAAAAATGGTGAAGGTAAATGGAGGCAATGGACTGGGATGGGTCAGCCTGTGCAGAGTGGCAGGGCAGGCAGGGGGGTGGGCTCGGCGTGGAGCAGCTGTGGCTGCTGCCCTGCACCCTGTCCTGCGGCTGCAGGCAGGGCCCCCCTGCCCGCGCCTGGGGGTGCTCCTGCCGGGGGAGCCCCTCCCCTCCGAAGGGCTGTTGCAGGGCACCTCAGGGAGCTGGTAGCAGGGAAGGATGAAGCACGGGTCTGGTCCCAGTGCCGGTGCCATGCTGGGCTGTGTCACAGCAGCAAGCCGAGCTGCTCCGGGTGCTCAGCTTCCTTCGAACACCAGGGAGTAAATCATCAGTTACCGAAGTGGCGGACACGCTGTCAGTCTGCTTTTCAGCCCTGCCAACGGAGGAGTGCGGCGTGTGGCCGCCGCCATCCCGGCCCCGCTGATGGAAATGGAAATGTCAGTGGCTTCTGCGAAGCGCTTGGCGCTGCGGAGCCACGGTGCCTTTCCTGGCTCATCCCGACGAGCGGCGTGTCAGGGGCAGCCAGCCGCCGCAGGGCCGCAGCCAGGCGCCTGAGACCAGCCAGGGCCGCGCGCGTCGGGCAGCGCCCTTCCCCACGGCGCTCCTGTCTTCACCCTACCCGGCGGGTGGGCACCGCAGCCCTCGGGCTGCGTCCCCTGCCCTGTCCCCAGCCCTTGGGCTGTGTCCCCTGCCCTGCC
>JAVJGI010000050.1:25099951-25142806 GCA_035590275.1 Ibycter americanus | reverse complement strand
CCCTCGCCCCAGCGCCCCAGGGGACCCGCTCTGCCCCGGCCCCAGCCCCGGGCTCAGGGCTCTGCCAGGAGCAGGCCGTGCTGCGGCGCCGAGCACCGGGCTCCAGCCCCCGTCCGCCACCCAGGACCACCGAGAGGGTTAATTCTGCTGTCCTTAGCGTCTCAGAAGTGGCCGATGAGACCCCCTCGTTGCCTCTGCCAGTCAGCGGCAGTCTGAAACGCATTTCAGTTCCACCCTATTGATGGTGACTTCTCATAATGTGTTTTCAAAACATCCGAACTTCTGTTCCTGATGTGACTGGAGGATTTCTGCAGACTCTTTCAAATGGAAAGCAATTCATTTCCACTGAGTGCTTGAATCTAACATGATGAGAGAGTGCAAGGAGGGAAAATGGGAAGCAGAGTGTGGTTTCAGAGGTTGTTTATTTTGCCAGCAGCCCAAGGAGCAGCTTACGCTGGTGGAGCATGGTGGATCACTCTGAGCATCCTCACTGGGTCTTAAGGGATTAATGAGGGGAATTTGCACCACCAGAAGCAGTGCATCCCATTTACTGTAATAAATAGACCTGCAAATGGATGGAACTAGTTTAAAGTGGGAGGTTGGATGGATTCTTCTGGATGAGAGGGGCTGTGGCTGGATGGTGGACCAGCATGTAATTGGGTTTTGATCACTGTGCATGTTGTGGAGGGGGTGTGCGAGGCACAGAAAACCTCGCTGTTGTTTTTACTGTTGGCTGTATACTGACTCTTCTCCACTTTAAGTATTTAGCACGTCATAATTTGAATTTTGACTCTGTGCTCAAACTCGTGGCGCCCTTCCCCGATGCTCCTTGCGCCCTGAGGGTGCAGAACCGGGGCGCCACTTGGGGCTGAGGGGTGCTGAAGGGTGATCTGCGGCTCAGACATGGGCAGACCCCTTGGACTGGGTTCCTCGACGCGGTTAGGTGGCGAGGAAGTAGATGTGTTACTTGTCAGACTTGGGGTTCCTAAATACTTCTGGAAATAGCACTGGTAGCTTTCTGCATCACTTGGTGCCTGAATCTCTTTTCAGGGTTATAATGGGAGCTGCAGGATAATAAGCAAGCCACTATTTTTAATTATTGGCTGTAGCAAGCTGGGAGTATTGCAGATCCACGTTTTCCTTTATCCTATGTCCCTTCTCTCCCTCGTGCAGGTGATGCTGGCGGAGAGGAAGGGCACGGACGAGCTCTATGCCGTTAAGATCTTGAAGAAGGATGTCGTTATCCAGGATGACGATGTCGAGTGCACAATGGTTGAAAAGCGCGTCCTGGCTCTCTCTGGGAAGCCGCCGTTCCTGACCCAGCTCCACTCCTGCTTTCAGACGATGGTAAGTGCCGGTGCCGCCTGTCCCTGGGCAAAGGGCAGAGTGGAGTGGGACCCTGCTGGGCCCTGGGCAGAGAGCAGGGGGAGGTCTGACACTTTGCAAAACGGATTTTAGTCACCTGGCTTCACTGGTGAGTTTGTGGGCAGAAATCCTCTTCTAGAGAGCCAGTATCACCAGTTATCTGGGACCAGTGCCTTGCTGGGTGGGTGCAGGGTGCCCAGGAGCAGAGTTGTAGGGACTTCTGCCCTGCTGACCTATTTTAGCTTCTCTAAAACATACCTTTGCCTTTATTCATGCTCCTTTTCTGGATGTACATCGCTACACTTGTAAAAGCAGCCATGTGTTTTCTGCCTTGGCAACCTCACAACTTGTCCAATTTGCTTGCAAAAGTGCCTCCATGAACAAACTGTGTGTGTGTTAAACTGGAGGCGGTAGCGTACAATCTCTGCACCCCTGAGTTTTTTTCATCAGGGAGCTGTTGATGGTGTTAGATGCGATTTCCCAGCCCCTCAGGTGGCCCCCCAGCCCCTGAGGTCCGTTATGATTCCATAACAAAGTGCTGCGCTTTTTCTCAGGATTCATTCTTGTGATCAAACACCTGAGCAGAGAGTGAAACCTAATACAAACTGCAGGAAATTCAGTTTGAAACGGGCATGCGACTGAGTTTGTACAAATCAGAAGCGAAGAGGGGGAGTGGGGAAGGGGACAGGGGACCCTTAAAGCAATCTCTGCCCAGCCACCGAGCAACCTGTGAATGAAAACATCCAGGTACGTGTCGGCGGGAGCAGGGAGAGGGAATCGGTAGAGTCCTTTTGAACGATGACAATGCTTTCCAGGAGGATTACATTTTAATATTATCCCAGAAATTTCATTTACCAAACACATTCAGTGTATTTAAAGCCTGTGGACCGGCTTTGCACTGCAGTAATCAAAATGTGGCAGGAGAAGCTATTTCACATAGCATCTCTCTGGCATCTGAAGTGAGTCAGCTCAGGATTATTCCTGGCAGACCTATAGTAGCTTAATAGTAATCTTATTTGTAATGTAATCAAAATGTATAGCAGGGTGTATTATCAAATGCTGGCACAAAGCACTTCGATTTCTGGGAGCACAGTCCAGAGCACAGTTCTCAGCCGGGGCTGTTAGTTCAGCGACTGGTGGGAGAGAGAAAAGCCCTAAATTTGCATTTTAAAGAAAAAGTGAAGATGAGCAATGAGAGAGCTCCTGCCTGGGTCTGAAGGCTGAGAGAAGTGCTGTGCTCGTCCAGCTGAGGGATGCTGGAGTGCTCTGCCCTGAAAAGGTCCTGGGCTCCTGGGGGAGCAGTGAGCCGGGGGTCCCCCAGTGAGCCATGCCTCCGCTGACTTGGGGGCTCAGCAGCAAAGGGCACAGCAGCAGCAGTGACACCGAGAAATGATAAATAGCAGGTGGATGGGGAACTCGGCTGTTGTCCTGGCTCCGGCTCTTGATCACAGTATGGAGTCAGGCAGGAGATGGACCAAACGAGTGGTTAATTAAAAGGAGGGCGGCACTGGAGGGAGCCCTGGGAGTTCCGTCTTGGCTGCCCCAGGAAGGGTGTGTGTGTGTTTTACCAGCTCCATGCAAGTCTCTGCAGGGGTATTTACATATCTGTAACTTGCTGTTTCTCCGTGAGTTTGGATGCTCCAGACTTGGACAGACCCCGTCCTTTTCTGCCATAGACAAGAGCCAGGACAGCTTTCCGTATCCATCCCTCTCTTCCAGCCTGTAGGCTGGCCAGCCATCTGGCTGCTTTATTCCTGACATTTTTTTTCTCTGAAGCACCAGCATTCTCTTCTCCACCCAAATGAGGAAAGCTCAAATCCTGCTTTTAGAGCTCAGCTGGCTGTTTCAAGAGACCATCTTTTTAATATTCTTCCTTCTTGAAGTTGATCGATATATTTAGGAAACAGCTGCAAATGAGCACAATATTGCTTTGCTTTCCAGTTACTGTCACAGGATGAGCAGTGTGGCAGTGGCTGCTGAAGGTGACTTTGCCTGCCCCGTGCCTTCCTGCTGAGCTGGATCGACGCCTTGGCAGAGGCAGTCATTTACAGAGGGGTGTACCCTGAAATTCCCAGTCATCTGACAAGCTGAGATCTCTTCTCTATCCCATCAGTGCCACATGTTTTACACAGCCTGATTGCCCCTTTGGTACCATATTTAATTACCTTTGAGCCTGCTGCGCTGTCAGGGTGGGCTGTGCATCACCTGGCTGCGCTGTGCGGTGCTGGGCTGGAGGAGCTGATTACCCGAGTTACTCTGCAGCCCTTATTATGGTAATGCTCACATTTGCATATCTTCCGGGCTTCTTGTCTTTACTGTCTTAAAAGCAGGATGAGGTTTATTTAAGGAAGGAATGAGAAATGGGAAATACTATGAATGCCTATGTAATACTGCCAGCCTGAACCTCTGGAAGTGCTCCAGCCTTTGTGTCTTTCCACCTGTGGGCTGGGGCGAGCCTGGAGATGGCTCTGGGCTCCTGTGTGTCGAGGCCCCACAAGTGGCTTTTGAAGGCTGTAGAAAGTTGCTTGTTGTAAGAAGGGTGACTCAGGCGTGATGTTACGCAGCGCTTTGCAGTTCTCATCCATAACTGACGCACGCGGTCGGAGCAGGGATGTCTGCTGGCAGGGAAGACCCACTCGGAGGGCAGCCTGTGTCCCACTCCTGCATGCACTCCCGTGGTCCGGAGCCGTTGCTGCTCCCTCCCTGAAAAATGTCCCGCAGTGGTTTAGGTTGGTGCTTTTAGCAGCCTTGCACGATTTGCTTCACAGCCATTTCCCATTTATAAAAAAAAAAGAACTGTGAAACATCAGAGGGAAGCAGCGTTTCAAGGGCACGGATTCCCCAGGGTAAAGGTGTTGGTGGTGTGGAGCTCCTGCTTTCCCAAATTTCCTCTTCCTCTCAGGACTTGCAGGGCTTGTGCTAGAGCTCTGATTGGGATGTGGCATGATGAGATCCAGCTGCTTTTTTTATTAATCTGAGCTTTATGGGAATGCTCGGGTCTTGTTTCTTGCCTTGTGGCTCACTTTGGGATTGATCATGGCCCACACTTCCAAATTTGTAGCAAACTTTGGAGCACTGGGCTAGCAGGACTAATGCTAGCAATTAATGCAGGAGCCACGCTGTGCATTCAACACCCTCGCCAGCTCCCTGTGGCTCCTGGGCAGTACACCGTGCAAGCCCGAGCCAGCCCCTGCACGCAGCTTGGCTTCCCCTGGGGACAGCGTGGTGCAAAGGAAAACACGCCGCTTCGGAAGCTTACTTGGGAATTTCTTAGGTCTGCACCTACGTGGCTGCCACACTGTGGAAGAGGAGAGGTGCTTTAATCTGGAGAGTCTTAATTAATGAAAGCAAAGTGGGTTTTACACATTAGAGGCAAAGTCAGTGTGCGCTTATAGGTGGCTGCGATTGCACCTGCTAGCAAGTGTTTTAATTGATTCAAAGTCACTGATTGACCTGTTTGTTCTACTCTTAACAATTAATTAATTAACCATGTGTAACATTAAGTGCACCCGTAGACCAGTCTGGGGGGAGCAAGGAGAGGGGATGCAGCCTCCTCCTGCCTCCCCGGCTTGACCAGGGGCTGCTGGGTCCCCTGCAAGTGTGTGGATCCCTGGCATTGCCGCAGGCTGCTCCTGGGGAGAGGGGGAGACTGGTGAGCTGGGAATGGCGCACAGCCCTCCTGGTGCTGGGCCGAGTCGTACTGGTCACTGTCGGTGTGCAGGGGCTGGTCCCCGCAGGAACCGCTGGCGTCTTTTGTGCATCTCTTAACTGAAGCTCTGCAGTGCCTGGGGATACACCAGCAAGGGCTGTCTGATCAAACACCCTGCAAAGTGGCTTCGGTGAAGGATCAGAACAAATCTGTTAATGGGAAGCTAAAAACTTCTGTTTTAGGAATTCTTCCGCTTGCGTTCTCCATTGGATCTATCTGCAAAGGTGCAGAGCTTAAATCCAGAGCATTGCCAAGGAGTTAGTACATCACAGAATGGTCAGGGTTGGAAGGGACCTCTGGAGGTCATCTGGTCTTATAGACTCTGTATGAACATGAGCTCCACCAGCTCCCCTTGGGGAGGGCAGTGATGATAATTGTATTGGCATGAAAAATACAGACTGGAGCTGTCCGTTGCCTTGGTCCTTATTTCTGACCCCTGCAGATTCCCTGCTCTAATAATTCTGCTGCTAATTGTTTGCCTTTTTTTTTTTTTCCTTTAGGATCGCTTGTATTTTGTGATGGAATACGTGAATGGTGGGGACTTAATGTACCAGATCCAGCAGGTTGGGAGGTTTAAAGAGCCACATGCTGTGTAAGTTCAGTAGCCCTAGCTGGCACCTTCAGGGTAGGTATTTGATGGACTTTTGTGATACAGCTGGAAATGCGGTCCAAGGCACAGGCTTTTGTGGTGCAAGTCCTGGGCAGAACGGGAGGGGAAAGGATGGACAGCAGGAATCGGGAGATGCTTCTCTGCCTGGTGCCAAGGATGTTGGTGCCTCCAGCTCACCTTTGGGATACACTGCGCTTGTTGATCAGTAGATAATCAAGCTTCATAAAAGCAGCAGGCGGGGGGGGGGTGTGGAGGCATCCTGGGAGACACTGGGAGCAGCGGGTGAGCTCCCAGCCGCTGTGCTGCCAGCACGCCTCTGTTCTGCCCTGCGCCCTTCCCCAGGATATAGGAGGGACGTTGGGTCTTTAGCTCCTCTACTGGGGTTGCCAGCCTGAGTGTTAACTGGTGGCTTTTGGCTCCTGCTCCCTGTAATCTGGACAGAGCAGAACGTGTTTGTGAAAGCCTTCATATGCTTAAATAAAAAACACAAACAGTGAGCAGAGCCCAGGTGTGTTTGGACCGGTGCTTTGTGCTCTGGCAGAGTCCTTGGAGACCCAGAATATTCTTTAAAGAAAACGGTGGCAGTGCATGTTATTTCCTCGGCCTCCCCAAGATGACAGATAACTTTTAAAGCTGCATTGCCAGCACACAGTAATGAACAGCCATAGATCCCAGCTCTTGCTTAATGAGAATCTGTGTAACAAGAAGTGACAGCCCCCTGCTAGCCCACAGCAACCTGATCACATCCCTGCCCGATGTGAGCCAAGGGTGGGTTGTGTAATTCTCGTGTGATACTGGTATGGTATTTTTATGTTACAGCTGTCTTTATCCTTTGGTCATGTATGCCCAATGCGTTTCATTTAGTGCAATTGGGTTAGAAAGGTTTTAATTTTGATTCATCTGCTTTAATTATCAATCTTCCTTTTAAATCTTTCATTTCAGATTCTATGCAGCAGAAATAGCCATCGGCCTCTTCTTCCTGCAGAGCAAAGGCATCATTTATCGGTAGGTGAGCAAGTTCCTCCTTCCTCTCTTCCCTGAGAACTCCGGCACAGCCAGAGCGATGTACCGACGGTGATGCTCTGCAGGGCTGCTGCAGCCCCGCTCTGCGGTGCGGCGCCGGCGGTGGGGCTCCCCTCCCTGCTCCTGCTGCAGGTGGGGTCTGGTGGGTGCCTGGCGGGTGCACACACCCAGCACGGAGCTGGGAGCCTCACAGTGTCGCTGTTTTTTCAGTAGGTTCTTGTCTTTGTCCCCATTTTATAGGGAGGCAGCTTTGGTTCCTCTCCTGCCTCTGTTTCATGCATTTCTTTCCATATGACACAAATGCTCACTGGCAGCACGGACCAATTCTGAGCCACATATTTTGCTGCAGGGCACGATTTTCTTACCATTAACACTAGAGTCAGTGCTTATGAGTGGCTTTTTCTGAGATCTACAGTGCAAGTCTGTCACTTCTGGTTCAGACACTAAAACTTTTTTTCACAATATGATTACGGCATCCAGAGTTAGCTAGGTTACTGCCAAGTGCCAGACCAGTTAAGCACTGAAAGTAGCGTACCGCTGCTCGGGAGTGTTCCCAGAGCCCAAGGTAGAGCAGAGCATCCTAATGAGTGTCAGATACCATTAACTGCTTTGCAAAAAGAAATGCCAGCCATGCTACTGAAGTTATGAGATGCTGAAGACTGCTCCAGAGATGAAAGAAGTGGAGCAAACCTGATGTGAGGGATGTTTTTTTTGCCATCAGCCACTACAGAGAGAGATTCTAGGTCTGTCAGTCCCCAGTGCCCCTTCTTCCTTCCTTCCTCCGAAGCCAGGCTTGTGTTGCCTGCCTTCGGCCTGTCAGCATCCTAAGCGCTGACACAATTATTGAAAAAAACGGGCTCAAAGAACAGCAAGAAGTTGTAAATTATGCTGTTGCTTTTGTTAGGCTCTTACTTAACCAAGTTAAGCCCCACACACCGTATGGCCCCGCAGCTGTTCCCACCGGGGTCTTTCAGCCCCAGAGAGGAGGACACAAGAGCGATGTGCGCTTGCATTTCGCCTGTGCATGATGTGTGGAGCTGGGCACGGCTTGTGCCTGCCCCACTGTGCTGCTCTGTCACCTGCCTTGCGACTTAATGTCACCTTTGGACATGGGAAACCTTGCCAACATGCTGCAGTATTGCAATGAAGAACTTTGAGTAATGCTTTATGGTACAGAACGCAAGCCCAGAATGGCGGCGATCACAGCACTGCATGGTGATTACATGGCTGATAATGTATAATTGCACCTGAAATACAGAGTGTTTGCTATAAAACTGCCCTTCAGGCTGGAACACCCACCTCTGGAGAGGCTGGTCAGGGCTGGGAGTCGGATCAGGAGCTCTAGAGCTGCAGCTGTCTCTGCAAATTGTGCTGAAGAGCAAAGCTCTTGCAGGGTTCAGTGTAACAGATACTTTGCGGACAAGGATCAGAGAGAAAGACAGTTGACGTGTATTTCAATGGGGCAGCATAGCATAGGTGATGCAGGGACTTCTGCTGAGTAGGTACTTCTTCATGGCTGGTGAGCTTTAAGTACACTTTGATTTTCATAGGTGCAAAAAAAAATTCTATTAAATCTGTCCTCCTGCTAGATGAGAGTTTCCATCATACACTTGAAAGTGATTTGCCCAGCATGGTGTTCCTGTGGGTTAAAAGTAAAATAAACACTTCATTCTGACAGATCTCTGACTTATTTTTGCTCATTTCCCCAGACGTTATCCCTCAAAGAGTCTGGGTGTGAGACGAAGCCAGAGCTCACTTGCAGGAGAGCGCCTGGAGTCAGGAAAACTTGTGTCTTTGCTGAGTGGCTTTGCTGTGGTCTCTTGTGTCATTCTTCTGCTTTCGCTTTGTAGAGACCTAAAGCTGGACAACGTGATGCTGGATAGCGAGGGACACATAAAGATCGCAGACTTCGGCATGTGCAAGGAGAACATCTGGGATGGGGTGACCACCAAGACCTTCTGCGGCACTCCAGACTACATTGCGCCTGAGGTAGGGGAGTGCAGAAAGGCAGTAAATGCTCCGTACGCATTCCGGCAGCGTGCCTGATGCTCTTTTCCATGGGATGACCTTGCTTTGGGCGGCTTTCTGATTGAAACAGGGACGTCAGTGAATTCACAGTCAACCTGGAAAGTTCATCCCTCAGCCCTGTCCGCCCCCCCGGAGGCTGCCTTTAAGGAAGCAGTGATGCCAGCTCTGTCTCTATAGCTTGTGTGCCCTGCTTCTGCCTCAAAGTACAGAAAATCCTCTGTGCTTCTCTCCCTGCAGTGTGTTTTCCCTCTCTGGGTGTTTTTCCCATGTCTGTGCCACTGGTGTCACTGTGCCTGTCTGATCCTTGGCACGCTCAAACCCACCAAGGGCTGCTCCTCGTATTCTTCCTTGCTCTTGGAAAAGATGAGCCCAGGAGGGGCTTGCCCCTTGCCGTGTGTGACAGCCCCTTCCAGCACAACGTGACCGGTGGGAAAAACGGAATTACCGGTGGATAGCATTTCCATGTGAAGTGGAAATCTTCAGATCTCTCCAGCTTGCTACTTGCAGTGAAGGGCTGTGTGGCTGGGGAGGAAAGGCTCCCTATCCACAGCTCTAGATCAGACAGAAATTACTTTGCGTTTGGTTATTACTTACGTGTTGGAGTCACATATGACACTTATATGAAGTGCTATATGGGTGCAATTTAATGTCAGATTTGTGAAATTCAGATAGGTAATTATTCCCAAATGTCTGTTCCCTTAACATAAAAATACCCCTCTCAAATCTTTTCACTCTGCTGAATTTTCAGTGACGAGATTAATATTTATTCATTTAAATATTTTAGAGGAGACTCTTTTTGCTAGGACGTAGTTAGATGCGCTTGTATGCTAAACTACATTGTGTTTTGCTGCAGCCAGAGAGGCTTTTAATTACTTTTTCAGATGTGTATTACATATCCTCATCCTACCAAGATTAATATTGGTGTTCTGTTTGTACATAGCTCAGTTGCTGTCTGTGATTAATACTCTTTCAAAGCAGGACAAATGACCAGTTCTCTTGGTATTTGCCTGAGCGTTATCACTTAAGCTCTTTATTTTCTTCTCCTTGCTCTAATGTTGGTTGTTTTTTTCCCAAAAGAAAAACAGAAAATGGGAAATTAGGATGCAAGTCACTACGGTACCCAGGAATGGTGTTAAAGCATGCTACCAGTAGGTCTCGGAGTGAGCGTACACATTTTGTGAATAGAGATGGGGGTTTGCAGTTCTGGCGTGTCCTCCTGCTGGGTGGCCAAGCCCAGGTCCCTGCGTGCAGCTCCACTCCAGGGCCCTTCTGCCGGGCCACGCTTCCTCCCATCAGGAAGCTGCAGTGTTCTCAAGCCAACGTGTCTTCAGGGTAAAGATGTCCTGTGATTTGCTTGACCCATTTTCAGGACTTTTTCTATTCTAAGGCAGAGCCCTGTGTGCCAAGGTGACGGGCGCCGAGTGCGAAGGACCCCGCGCGTGTAACTTCCCCTGGACAAAGCCTGCTCTGCAGCTGCTGGGCTTTGACCTTCCCCGGCGTGCAGCCGTGCCTTCAATTCACACAAGCTGCTTTTCTGCAAGGATTTCTTCTAAGTACTATTTTCTTTTGAAGGCTTTAATGGTGCAAACAGTTCACACCTAAATGTCCCAGAGCACTCGTAAATCGTCTAAAGAACAAGTAGGAGGAACTTCAGGTGTGCTCAGCTGAGGAATTTCAGAGCTGAAAGTCGGAGTCTGGTCTCGGTGGGAAGGGTCTGGCCTGATGGCTGGAGGCTGTGGAGCCAGGCAGGGTCACATCGCCGCGTTTGGCCGTGTGGCTGGACCAGGAGATCGGCATCGGTCTTGTTCTCTAGTCGTCCCTGGGTGCTGATGCTTTTGCAGGATGGAGCTCACCTCTCCTTAGGTGGGGTGGCAGCCCCCGACCTGCATCGTCATGTACCTCCTGGTCGGATCCCTCTGGACACCGGGGGGGTCTTTTGCCAGGGCAGGGGTGGCTGAATGCGAGGACCCTCGAGGCTGTGGCGTCTGCCCACGGCCACGGAGCTGGAGCCTTGTGTGGGGACAGACCTCTGGGGCTGAATTCCTGTGTACGTTCCCCCGTGATCAGCATACGATTTGCATTTGTGCTTCAGTATAGGAATCTTTGCAGAACAGGATTCTGTAATTAGGTTGAATAAATCGCGTAATTGTTTGGCGTTAAGTAACAGATGGCAAAGCCCAAGGCCTGTCAAACCCCAAACGCTGAAGTGACGCCCATCAGCAGCAACCGAGCAGATAAACTGGAGCTTCAGCGACTCTTCCCAGCAGAAAGGTGCCCGCGGGAGCCCGGCTCCCCATTCCGGTCCCTGCGTTGGACCTGTCACCGCTCCCTTTCAGGCGTGACGGCAGCCCGGGGGCTGGGGGGCTGGGGGACCCCCCAGCTGGACGGGAGGAAGGAGAGGGGCTGGCTTCTGTCAGCAGCCCATGGCCAAGGGCACGGACCCAGCACCTCGCTGCGCGCCCAAGCCGAGGGGCGCAGGGGACTGAGGGGCGCAGGGAGCGGAGCAGCGGAGACGCTGGGGGAAGGTGCCACGGGGCTCTCCCGGGGCTGGGTCCGTTTCTCCACCAGCCGCTTGTCTTGTTTGTATGTGGGGTCCAGCTAGCGAGGGACTGACCCCCTTGCTGGGTGCTGCTGTAGGTACCCCGAACACGGGTGCGGGCAGCTGCTCCACGGAGGTGGATTAGTTGGGCGGCTTTGCTGCAGTGTCAGATCATTATGAAATCTAGGGTATTTCAGACTTTGCAGAGTAAATTACGGAAAAATAGAAAAATTCATGTTTTGGTGCCTTATCCAAAATAAATGTTGACATTTTAAAATTAAAGCAAACAAACCAACCAACCCTGAAGTTATATCCTAACTCCAAAGCAGCCACATTCCTCAGGTGAGGGTAGGGCTCTCGGTTATTAGGTTATTTTGTGAGGGATGTTCTGCAATAAATAATAGAGAGCAAACTGGCAGCCTGGAATGCAGGGATTTTGACTACCCATATGCTGCAAGTCTGTTTTAAAGGGCCACGTACCATCCACAGAGGGCCAGACTCTGTGTTGTTATTTCAAACCAACTGCACTGAAGTCAGCGGGAAAAAAAGATAATCCCAAAGTGCATCAGGGAAAACAAGAGCGGCTGCTGCTCCAGCTCCAACGTGCCTGGCTGTGACAAGTCTGCAAGAGCACAACAAATCTGCTAAAGTTTCGTCTGAATCAGAATGAATCTGTCTCAGATCACAGTGAATATTCTGGGTTTTTTCTAATATTTAGTGCACATTTGAGGACTGAAGATTTTTTTTTAAACTTACTGAACCCTTTGCCTATCGTGCGCTCTGTTCATAATTGCAATTTCCCACCATTCAGGGACTGGTGTCTCAGTAAATAACCTTGTCCTTTTGACCTGGACTACAGCTTGAAATGAGTTTGCATTGTGCCAACAGGTTAAAAATGGGAGTGTAATCCTGCTGTTTGTGTTGTTTTCAGATAATTGCTTATCAGCCCTATGGGAAGTCTGTGGATTGGTGGGCATTTGGAGTCCTGCTCTATGAAATGTTAGCTGGCCAGGTAATTGAATTTTAATTGACTCCTGTGGGATTGTGTTAAATTCCATTGTGAGCATATGCTGACGTGTAATTTGTTTTGTTGCTGGCATGCGGCGGGGGGCCATCTCCTCGGTGCTGGAGATGAAGCCATGGATGCAGCTCTGGGGACCGCGATGCTGAGATGCGTGGTGCAGCCGGGGCTGGTTTCGTGGCTGATGGTCACAGCAGCAAAGGGAAACTCAAAGATCGAGAATTGCACTGAACCTCTGTTTGCTTTTCTCTAGGCTCCCTTTGAGGGGGAAGATGAAGACGAGCTCTTCCAGTCCATCATGGAGCACAACGTGGCCTACCCCAAGTCCATGTCCAAGGAGGCAGTGGCAATCTGCAAAGGGGTAAGGGCTGGCCTGCATCCTCTGCCAGGAGGAGAAGTGCAGCCGGTGGGCGCAGGGCTGCCCGTGCAGCTCCGCACTGTGCAGCCCTACGTGCCTGGGGTCCCACCTTCTCCTCACCCCCCTCGCTCTGGTCCGGGCTGCAGGCTCCCAGCACCAGGGGAATCTCACAGAACTCAGTTGTGTTCTCTGCCCCTAGAGCCACACCTTGTACTGCTTCGTGTGTATGTACAAAACCCAATGAAAAATAATGCCTAGATCCTCTCTGTGCCATTACACTACACTGAGCAGAAATCCAGGTAGGGCTTGAGGGCTGGGCTGTCTTTGCCCAAGGCGAAGGTCAGGAGAAAACTGGAGTGTTGGCTGGGATGTGGGTGCTGAGGGCATCTCCCCAGGGACGCTGCTCCATGTTAGGTGACAACAGGGGAGCTTTATGCATCTTTGCCTGAAAAGAAAAAACGACGCTCAGAGTAAATGAATGTAATTTCTAAATAGTTCCTCTAAGATCAGACACAAAGCCTTCACCCTGCAGAGGGTTCCGTTTAGCTATGGCGAGTCGCCCTTTAGCGGCACCTGAAGTTTCCTGCGGGTGTGCATCTCTCTTAGGTCAGGGCAATATTTTCATTATCATATCTCTTAATTTGCAGTGAAGCTCTGTGTTGCCCAGTGTCCTGAGCTCTCTGTGGAATGGGCTGAGGCAAGACTTAAATGCAGTCTGAATTAATTTGGGTTGTGATGAGTAAAGGCTGGCTAGGTCCTGATGTTATTATGCGTATGGTTATTGCTTGGGACTGAGCCTCATCTCAGCCAGCCAGCGTTAAACAGTGCTATAAATATGTGTTTGTGTAGGAATTTTAAAAATGTTTGCTTTTAATAGTTAATATTTACAATATCCGAACGTTCTATATCTCAAAATAACGTTTCTATCTACAAATGACACATCTTGCGCTGAACGCTCCCACTGTGGCATTTCTAAGCTTCTTCCCGGTGTTGCCAAGATTCAGAGCTGGTGGGAAGGAGGAGTATTTACTTGGCCCGTGGGGAAAAGCTGCTGCAGGTGTTCCTGCCTGGAACGGGCACAGGGCGAGGATGCTGTACGGGCCACCTGGCACTCACCTTCAGCATAGAATTGCGTCCTTAATTCAGAAACGATGCTGGTGATCGAAGGGGGAATTTCCACAAACTTTCTCACCATCTCTCATTCCTCTCACTGTTGTTGGTTGGGATGTAAGGGAAAGTCCACTGTGTTCCTGGCCGGACAGGAGGGAGGGAAGATGCTTGGTGATGCTGAACATCATTATCCCCACAGTGCCCAAGGGAGCAGAGGCTGGAACAGGGACCAATCTCACTGTCAGCTTTATTTGCTGTTGCATCTGTCAAAATGTGAATGCTGTAAACAGACAAGAAGAGACCATGGCTGAAACGTCTGCTGGGTGTAGCTGGAATGGCTTTTTTCGCTTTCAAAATGTGAGGCTGCAAGGGAGGATATTTAGCCATGCACGGAGGGCTCGGTACTTTATAGATTCTGTATTTTTTGGCAGCGAAGTGGTGGTTCCCTTTGTACAACTGTTGTTTCAGGGGAGTACCCAAAAACTCATGACATTCTTTGCTGCCACCAAACTGCTACACCAGAAAGTTTAATTAAAATACCCGTGGTATTTAAGAGCTGTCAATAATCAAAGTATTCACATGTCCCCCTGGAATACAGTGCAATATGTTTCAATTAACTGCAGGGGCATCCAGGCCATGCTGTTTGCGTTGGTACGTGGTGGGTCTTCCAGGAAGGCACAAACCCAGCCCTGTATCAGTCTAGAGAACAAGCAGTGGGAGAAGCCTCTGCTTTTAAACGTGGAGCTACTCTTAAATGTGAACGGTTTGGTATTTCACTGCCATACCCTCCAAAACAATTTTGTTGTTCCCACGCAGTTTCGCTCCAGCATGCTGGTGCCAGTCATCACTTACTGTTGCACAGCTCAGAGATGAAAAGCATTTGATCCTGAAAGCCTTGTATTGGCCTGAGCCAAGAAACAAGCGTTAATCAGAGATCGTTGGCTGGGAAGCAAAATGGAGAGTTAACCAGAACACAGCTCCTTGACTCAACAGTCAGCATCAATTAGCAGATCAAATGGAGCATTTCCCTCCTCTGCTGTCAACTCAGATATTTTTTTTCTGAAGGCTGATGCTGGAGCTGCTGTATCTGTGGTGCAGGTAGCTTGGCGTTGCGCTCTCGAGCTCGGCTGGGTTGTCAGGAGCCAGGCTCCCGTCGCAGACCCGTGGAGCGGCGTGCGTGTGTGTGCGGGCACTGGCACAAACCGTCAGCCGTTTTCCGTCCCATATGGAGGGGTCTGACTGTGCCTGAGCAAAGCAGCCCTTTCCAGGTGAACAGATTGTCTGTGAATATAAGCTCCCTCTTTAATCTCTGCCTGGTAGCAAAGGCATAAAATGGCATGTTTTCTGCAGTAAAGTTTACAGGTATTTTGAGTGGTATTTCTGCTGATGGTGCTGCCTGAGAAAAGCACATGAGAGCTGCTTAGCGCCGTGCCGCAGCCCTGGAAGGTGCAGCCGTGCCCGTGCCTCGGTGGCCGTGGGTAGGAAAAAGGCGGCTGGAAGGTGGGAGCATTTGGGGGCCACGCATGGTGAGCACGGCTGGGTGCCGAGGGCTTTGCTGGCTCTGGCTGGAATGCCGAGCTGTGGTTGGGATGGGGCTGAGCCGCGCAGAAGCGTCCCCGGGCTGTGTGCAGGTTGGCGGAGGGGCTGGTGCCCTGATGGGGAAGGTCCCAGCGGGGGCTGCTGCCGTGAGCTGGGGGGTCTCATCAAATGTGGACAAAGATCATGTGGACCAGCTGTGACTCGTGGTGCAGAATGGGCCGCTGTTAGGTGAAGCCCATGAGCGTGCAGCGCCCGCTGGCCTTCCCGAGACAAAAAATAAAGCGGTGGTTTAGCAAAGCAGTTGAGTCCAGACTTGGACTTCCCTGTATCTGAGCTGCAAACATCAGACATGATTTGGTCTGAAACACCCTTCCTTATCTGCAGAAGCCTGAAGGGTTTTCACTGTGTTAATATGGGGATTAAATCAACTTGTTGCTGTTTAATACAAACAAAGCTAAATGATTATCCTATGTAAGCCAGGAGAATCAATCTGCATGTTTATAGGGTCCTATATATTAATAACAGATGGTGCCTTCATGCTCACGTGCATAAAAGCACAATAGGAAAACAAGAAAATTTAATTTCTGGATGCATATATTGAAAATACTGAATAACTGCACTGTAGTACAGCTCTGTTCAGCTTTACAGGCAGGTACGTGAAGTAGAAAATCTTTTACGATTCATTAGTCGGCTGAGCTGCTCTGAATTTGGGGTGTGTGTTATGCTGAGGAAGCAGGGGGTTTAACCACGATGCTGCAGTCTGGGGCACGGGCCTGTGTAAAACTGTTTCCAGCACAAGGCAGCAGGTAGGAACCTAGGCTCTGGCTGGAAAAGGTGATTAGTAAGAGAGGATAGACTGGATTTAGTGGGGGATGTGCGTGTAGAAGTGCATGCACGGTCAGCAGATGCAAGCGGAGCTGTAGCCCTTCTCACTTGGGCGCACGTGGGGGAATCGGGCTCTCCTGGGGGGACCCCCGGCGTGGCGCAGCCTCGGCAGCTTTGCCGGCCCCGGGAGACAGCTGGAGCCGGGAATTGGAACAGGCTGCCCAGGGAGGTGCTGGAGTCACTGTCCCTAGAAACATTTAAAAAACATGTAGATGTGGCACTTGGGGACATGGTTAGTGGTGGCCTTGGCAGTGCTGGGTTAACGATTGGACTTGATCTTAAAAGTCCTTTCCAGCCTAAATGATTCTACAATTCTATCTGGTGCAACAAATAACTAAATCAGTTCATTAGCACGTTTCGGGCTCTCGTGTTGTTATTGGAGACTTGCTTTAGGAAAACCTTACTGAGTCACAGGATGCTTCTTACTCTCCTGCTTTAGCACAGCTGGGTGGGACCTGACTGAGTTGTCAGGGTGCTGTCCGGAGCTCGCCGAGGAGATGCAAAGATCCTCTTGCTCAGCTGAACCCGAGTCAGCGGAGTGGATGTGGTGAGAGCCGAGGGGCGGCGAGGTTCAGCGGCGCACGGCTTATAAAAAAATAAAAAGTAAAACACAAGTTAGAAAAAAATCAATGAGTTACAAAAAAGAAGCAAGTTAGAATCTTGCTTTTGTTTTTCTGGCACCCTGTGGCCCTCCCTCTCCAGCGGCTCCAGCGTGTCTCGTTGCAGAGGGACAGGCTCTGCGAGACTGATGCTCATGCCAGTCACATCCTTGCCCCGAGGAGAGGCAGGTCTCACCATCTGGAAAATCACTTGTCCAGCTTGCGAAGCGTGATGGGCCCGTGCTGTTTGCAGATGGGCTTTCCAGGGGGTGATGCGGGTTTAGGGAAGCCTCGCTCCATCGGGCTTTCGGCTGCGAGTTGCCTTCGCAGCTGGCTGGCGGTGGGGATCGTGCTGTTTGCTAGCAGGGGGGGTAGTGGCTCCGCTGCCGCTTCACGTTTGTTGGGGTTTGGGTTTTTAGTTAGTGGGGGTTTTGTGGTTTTTTGCAGGCTTTTCCTTGCTTTCAGCTCTCTGTTGTAGCATAACTTTTAAAGATCAGCTTCCCTGAGCAAGCGTGTTTTGTGCAGTGATGGATGGCAGGGCTGGGGGGTGTCACACCCTGGGGCAGGGGGCTCTGCCGGGGGCCTGGAAGGGGCTTACTCGCTCCCCGTGGCACGGCGGGCTGCCTGCTGCCCGGCTGCTTGGGCTGATGTGTTTATTTTTGTCAGAAAATCCTTGCTTAGAAAAATTTTTCTTTCAGGGGTGGGCCAGCCTCAGCAGGGGGCTGGGGAGGTTTCTGTTCTCTGCGGCCGGAGCGTTGGCACCTTCCACAGAGCTGCAGGTGCCCTGTCCCTGCTGGGGGCTCATAGCGGGGCGCGGGGTCCCTCGCAGACCCACGGCCCTGGGGACGCACAGTCAGGCTCGCTGCAACCTCTGCACAGCTCCGGGATCAGTTTTAAGTGCCCTGCTTTTAATAAAGTAGTCCTTTTGTTGCAGGTGTATGGCTCATATTCTCCATGCTTATCAACGTCTTATAAATCTTTGGAATCTCCATCAGATCTCTGAACACAGCTCAGACAATACCCCCAGGATATTAATGTTTGTACAGCCGCCCTTAATTCCTGTGGCCCATTTCACTTTTCTTATTGAGCCAGCGAAGAGAAGTTTAGATGATAAACAACATTAATGGCCTGTTTGTGCTTTTTTTTCCTGCAAATTGACTCTTTCATTAGAAATACGCCTCTTGTCTCTGCTGCCATGGCTCCAGAGAAGTGGGAGTTCTGCTTCTAGGGCTAATGAAAGATTTTGAGGGCAGATTGTTCATCTCCAATGGGCAGTGGCCTCTAAATTATACAGATGCTGAGAAGTTTGCTACCAAGCAAAGGGACCGCTAAGCACCCTTGCATGCATCCTGCTCCCCCGTTGCAGCAGGCTGGTGAGACTGCAGCGATGCGGGGCACTCTGCCGGCACCCTGACATTATTTCTTGGTGAAGCAATTTTATTCCCAGAGGAAAAGGGGATGTGCTCATCCCACCCAGTGCTCATGTACCTGTGATCTGCTTTAGTCTGCTGTCATAAGCCATTGTCAACCTTCCCTGTCCCTGGAGCCGCTCTGGCTCCTCCCTCTGTTCTCTGCTCCGAGCGCCAAAAGCCGGCAGAGGAGACGGGAGCCCCTCTTGGGGTGCGGACCCTGATGCGGGGTGTCCTGGGGCAGTGGCCGCATGGTGCAAGCTGCCCAGTCGGGCATCACAGCATCCTGGGGACTTCTCAAAATGGGCATTTTGGGAAGCGGCTGGACACCCTGTGAGTGACTGTTTCTTCTCTTCCTCTCCCCAAGCTGATGACCAAGCACCCTGCCAAGAGACTGGGATGCGGCCCAGAAGGGGAGCGGGACATCAAGGAGCACGCGTTCTTCCGCTACATCGACTGGGATAAGCTGGAGCGCAAGGAGATCCAGCCTCCCTTCAAGCCAAAGGCTGTAAGTGTGGCTGCGTTCAGCGTGTTTCTCCCCTCCTGCTCTCCCCCACGCCGGTTCTCTCGTGCTCGTGGGTGCACGCATGCAGGCGTACGTGCAGGCGCTGCTTGTCCTGCCCACAGCACGGAGGTACCGTCTCTCTGTCTGCGTAGAAGATCGTGTCTCCCCAGATTTGGCACATGTCAGACCGCTGCCGCGAGAGGATAACGCTGGGATGCCTTGTCTCGCTCTGGCTTGCAGGGGTAGAAACACCACGTGTTTAGCTCACGGATTGAATTGCATTGCAATGCTGTCTGTTCGTTATCCCAGGCATCAGTCTTTCTGTTGGTGTTTTTCTCCCTTCTTCTTAAGCTGAACAGGTCTCTTTTTTTAATCTAAACTTTGTTTCAACACCTAGCTCAGCACCGTAGTCTGTCTGAATTGGCAGTGGAGCTGTATTTCACTCAACAGTTTCTCTCCAAGGTATAGCGGTGGAAGGCTGGAGCCTGGCTCGCGTGTGGGCACTGACGTGGGTGGAGAGGAGCTCTGCAGCGAGAAGAACCTGGCTGCTCTTTGTCATCCCTGCCTTGCTTTGAGATGGGCTCTGCGAGCAGAGATGCTGCCTGTGCTGGGCGTGCGAGGCTGTAGGGGGAGATAAGCTGCCAGCAGCGAAGCTGAGGTGGAGGCATGAGTAATCTGAAAGCTGTTTGTCAAAAAGATGAGATTTCTTGACTGCGCCTTGGTCCAGCCGTCTTTGCAGTGACAGCTGCCGTGCGGTGCCCGCGCCAGTGCAGGGGTGCGCAGGAGCCACAGAGCAGCCGTCCCTGCCTGCTGCCTGCGGGATTCATGCCGGAGCCGTGCGAGGGCATGAGCCTGCAAGCTGCTGTGCTCAGGCCTCTTGGTGTGACCCCGAGCACGTTGGTTTGCCGCATCCCCTTGCCTGTGGTCTCTCTGCCCTTCCCAGGAGAGGGTGCACAGGCAGCAGTGACCACACAGACTCGAGGACAGGGACATCTCTCCCTGGATTTCTCTTTTTCTCTTTGCCACTGTTGGGACTGGCAGGGTCACAGCTATGTCTGAGTCTCTGCACGGTGGTCCAGCTCCTTAAGGCGTGGGCTTATTCATATGTCTCCACCTCCTGTTAGCTGCTGTGCCCTAGCTGAGCACTGGTGTTTTATAGAAAACTGTGAATCCAAAGTTAAATCTGATTTACACGGCTGATATGGACTGATATTTATGCCCAGTGACCAAGGTGGGGACATTGCATGCTCTCTTAATCCATCAATCCGTCCGGAGTCCAGAGATGCTCCATGGATTTAACTGAGCCTTCCCCTGCCCCACTGCCCTTAACAACCTTGGACATGTCTGCTTTTCCTCTGCTTTACAGTAAGCCTGTTCTTTTTAAGGGACCCCTTCAGTGCTTGGAAAATTTCTGCTTTCAGGGAAGACATGGAGTGAGAGTCCACTTGGCGTAGGGTGCTTGGCAACTTTAGCTCTCCTGCCTCTAAGTGCCTTTCTGCTCTAGCAGCCTCTTCCCTTCTACAGCTCCTTGCTTGGCTGATCCCATATGGACAAACGGCCCGTTAGCTGGGCGCGGCAGGAGGCTCCGCAGGCTGCTCTCCCTCCCGGCATACAGTACGGATGGGGCAGCGGCTGCCGACCGGGAGGTCTGCTCCTTGCTCCAGGTCTGCCAGCGATGCCCTGTGTGCGTTCTGCGCTGCGTACTTAAACTTCAGCAAATATTTTTACAAAGGTAACTCCTGCGCAGCGATGCCTTTGCAGGGAACTGTACGGGGCACTGTCCTCAGAGCCTTTCGCTTCCACGGCTGAGAGCTGCTTCTGTGCGGTGCAGTCTTGGGCTGCCCTCTGCATCAGCAAAGAGAAGCATGTCCCATTCTCCTTGCCTGCCTCAGAAATGTGGAGACCCAGGTTGCTGGTAAGCAGCTGGTGATGGCTGGCACAGAGGTCTCAGCTGCTGCCTGCCTGCCTTTCCCTTGGAAGGAATGGAATCTTCAAGGTGTTAGACCATGCAGGAAAGGCGTTACTGGGAAGGCTTTAGCTGTGATATTGAAGCAGAACAGTGTGGAAGTATTTGGGTTATTTGTGCACGCCGTGACGTGTTGGCTCAGGGTGGGATCCAGCCATTGTGCGAGGGGTGCTGAGGCAGGCGGCAGGGTGGGCTGTGAGCCCCAGCCACAGTGAGGGTGCTGCTCCGCAGCCGGGGCTGGTCGGGAAGCCTGAGCAGGCACCGGGGCTTCGGGGGGCTCGTTCTGCAGGAGCCCACGTCTCTCCCGACATCCGTAACCCGGGCTGGTTCCCGCCCGAGCCGCTCCCCAGCGATGCTCTGTGCCTGGGGCTGTGGCGTGGCGCATCCTTCGGTGTTGTACAGTTAAAAACAGCTGAATTCTGTCACAAGTGCTGTATTACTGGTTGTATGTTTTAAAATGTGCAAATTTTGTCCTGCTTTAAACGTCTTTACTCTTTAAAAATCCTTTTGACGCCGGACCTTGGAAGGGGGACGGTAAGCTGCTGTCTGTCGCTTCTCACCTCGTGGCTGGTGCTGGGGAAAATTCTCCGTTGGATAGGAGAGGAAGATTAACGGAAAGGTAGGCGCAGCTGATTTAGGATTTAGGTAGGATTAAGACAACTCGGGTACCTGCTGATAGCTGATATTTCAACAGCAATGCATCTGTGCTGGAAAACGCTGCTCCTTTCATGCCAGCTGTGAGCGCAGATCAGAGCAGCACAGAAATGAAAATCCGGGTTTGGGCAGCTTCGCAGCGTGTTCGGTGGCTGACGGGGAAGGACGTTATTTACTGGGTTTGACCTTCAGCCGTTCGCGTGGGGGTTGAGTGCTGGCTGGAGAGGGGGATTTGTGCTAGCCCGGCTCTTCGCCTTGGCTGAAGTCTGTCTTTTTTTTTTTTTTAATTAGCTTCTATAAAGGTAAGGTTGCAGAGATTGTCTGTAAGTCAGAGTTTCAAAATACAGAATAATACATAAATCTGGGCTCGGTACCTGCCCACAAGCGCCCGCAGCCTTCCCGTGCTCCGGCACCGTGTCGTGCCGGGGCGCTTCAGCCCTGTCAGCGCGAGGCAGGGGTGAGCAGAGCCCAGTCCAGTGTCTTTAGCCTCACGTCAACAAATTCTGCTTATCAGAAGGTATCGTTAATTCATGTCTGCTCACGGCTCAAGTAGCGCTAAGCCTCATCTTGCGTCTGTGAGCCCTGTGGCCAGGAGGCGCTGGGGAAGGTTCCGTCCCAGAGCAGCTGGGTGGGCAGCTCGCACCTCCACCTGTTGTGTAGCACCCACCATTTTTTGGCCACTTTTCTATGATTTTGTAACATCCCTGCAGGTAGTGAGTGTGGGTACGAGCGAGGGCTCTCCATTCCTTCCCAGCGGCTACGTGCTGGGAAGGGTTTCACATCACTTCGCAGAAACCTGCATCATTTTACACCAGCGGAAAAATAGACACTTCAGCCGTCTCCCTGGCTTGGGTGTTACATACCCGGAGCTGAAAATAAATTCCCAAGAGCTCATGTGTTGCTTCCTGCTTTGTGGTTGATTAACCTTTATCACAGAGATGGTAACGAGACAGATCAGGGTCTGGGTTGTCTTCGGTGTGCAGAAACTCGGCGGTTTTGACATGGGGCTGTGCTTGGCTGCTCGGTGGTTTGGCTCGTGCATAACAATTCCTTTCGTGGGTCTGCATTTACCCTGGGGAATGTATTTACACTTGCCTGCTTTCTCTGTCTCTCGTTGAGATAATTATTGGTTTTGGTATCTAATTACTCCTTTACTTTACATAAAGCCTAGTGATTTGAAAAGTCTCCTCATTTTGAAAGCATTGAAATCACATGGCACAGGATTACTCACAACAGGACGGTGGTTTATAAAAAATATGCTTTTAATCTAATAATTTTTAATTGCATAAATTAATTTTCTTCTATCTGCTTTGAATTAATTAATACTGAAATGCCATTAGTAGACCTGGATGTGTGAAAACTCTGGTTCCCCTGCCTGTGCATTTTTGTGGCCTTAGTTTCAGTCTTTATGAGGTGAGTTCAAATGTTTGCATTGGTAATTTCCTAATTAGATGAGATTTAAGGATTGAGGGGGCTAACAGTGGGCAGGAGCATGCTGTGGGAAGGCGGTCAAATGTGTTAAGGTTAAGCATACGCTTTCATAATCAAGTCAAGATTTGCTCTGGGAGCCTCAGGGTCCCATCAAGGCGTTCTGAGATTCCCCTCTGACTGTTCAGCTGGTATTTTCAGTGTATTGGGAAGAAACTTGGCTTTGTTTGTAGCGGGAAATGTAGGGGAGGAGTCCTACATCAGAAAACCTTTGCCATGAATGCTCCCAGCCTTTGCCTGGAGCCAGGATGAACAGGTTGGAGCATCCTGAGCTGGGGTCCGGGGTCATTAGCTGGACACTTACAAACAAAAAGCACCGTCGTTCCTCCTGCCCGTGGCTTGGCCCCAGGCTCGTGCTGTGACCCAAATTCCCCTAAACACTGCACATCTATTGCCAGGAGTGTCTGAGAGCCCTGATCCTCCCTCGGGCAGCAAGGAGCCAGGTTGCTAACCCAGAGCAGCACCAGGAAGGTCGGACTTGCCCAAGAGGTGCCTGCAAGGCCAGTGGGATTGTGGCTGTACCACTGGTTTGTGACAGAAAACTGGGAAATCAAGGGTGTCTCCAGCCCACCGCTTCTCCGCAGCTCTGGGAGCAAGGGCTTCGTCACAGCAGGAGAACAGCCATCCTCGGCGTTTTATGATCTTTGATTGCATCTCGGGGATCAATGGAAAATATTTTATTATGCCTTTTGTCTCTATTTGAAATCAAGCTAGAAACCGATAAAATAAAAAGGCTATCTTCTAAGCTGACAGTTTTATTTCTGCAGCTTGAAAAAAATGTCATTCTGTGCTGGCTATAAATATTAGACAGGACACATTGGGGATTTATGTAAGATAAATTGCCAGCCTCCCCCTTTCTCCATTCAGGATGGAGTGATGCCTGTACATTAATATAGTACTAAAATGAGGCAGATTTTTCACAATGTGGCTTTAGCTAAAATGTAAATTCATACAGCATGTCTCCCGTCTCTTAATGAGGAACTTAATTTCGGAAGCTTTAAAGGTGGTGCTCCTGCAGATAGCGACTGTTTGCCGTCTGGAGCGGTGCAGATCCTGCTTGCTGTCTCATCCCAGGCGTGTGGGCCAGACCCTGTGTCCGGAGCTCCAGCGGTGCTGAGCCTCAGCCGCTGGAATAAAACCGGCCGCGTTCCCAAGAGCCGTGGCCGTCTGGCACCGCGGGACGTGGCGGGCCGGACAGCACAAGGGCATGGTCACAGCCTTTAGACCTTGGGCTTGCGTGTGGCTTCTAGAAGCCCCCGGCCAAGTTCCAGCCTTAAAGTACTTTGTCCATGTGAAAGCTCCCGAACAGGAGTGTTTGCTCTTTGGCTTGCTGACCAGGTCAAGTTCTTATGCATCCGAACAGAAGGTCTGCAAACTTCACAAAGCTGGGCAAGAAATACTGTGGAGAGATGGAACTTGTAAAATTTGTTAATATTCTTGCCTTGCTGCGTTACAGTGAGAATTATTGCTTGCTGGTATGCCTATTAAAATATATATTTGTGCTTTCTATTTCAATAACTGGAAGCATTTCCTAAGGATTAGTTTGAAAATCTTTATAGGGTTGCTCGTTTGAATTTTTTTTTTATTATTATTATTATTTTTTTTTAAGACGGCACATTTCTTTGCAGCAAGAAGGCGGCTGGTGCTGTCAGACATTTCACACGAGCTGCCTTGCATGTCTCCTCCAAGGTCTCGTGATGCTCACAGGCAATGACAGCTGTATTTTCAAAGCACTGTCAGGCTTTTGCTGTATATTGGGAGTTGATAGAATCTGCAGGTGAGCGGCTTATTAGCCAGGAAACCCCGCTACAGCCCCTGTGACTGCACGGATCACCTGCAGCGCTGCAGATTTCCCCAGTAATCTTGCTCATAGTTTGTTTTATCCCGGCGCTGAGGGGGAAAACTAGGGACAGCACAGCCTCGGAAAGCCCCTGTGTCTTTGTTTCGTGACTTCAGCTTCCAGGCTTTGTGGAACTGGTAACTGCAATTTGGGGAATGTATTTTCTAATTTGATGTTAATAAGATGGCTTTCAGGAAGCGTTTGGCTGTTGCTGACATGTCAGACGTCTCAAACACTTTTGCCAGACTCTAAAGCTGTGCTTGATTTCACGGTCTGGAGCAGCGACCCGCTCTTCCCAAACAAACTGGAGCTGAGACAGCACTTGTTGAAATTCCTTATGGTGGGAATTGTCAGCTCAGCAGGAGATAACCTCGCTGTTCATTTCTGCACCTCGGTGACCCTCGCCGCTGTCCTGCTGCGTGGAGAGGGGGCAGCTGTCAGCGTCCGAGCCCTCTGGGGCTGCGGGGCCGGGCAGCCCCCCGGGGTGCACCCCAGGGCAGGGGCCAGGAGCTCTGCTGCCCCAGCCCCACTCCCCCAGCACGGCTGGGTGCTGCTCCCGGCCTCAGCAGGGGCAGCAGGCTGGGGGGGACAGGAGCTGCAGGCAGGGAGCACAGGGACAGCTGGAGGAGCCCAAGGTCCCCGCTCGGCCACTTCTTCGAGTGATGCGGAGCCTCCACCTGCCCCGGCCACGTTCCCGTTTGCATCCGCCTGCTCTCAGGAATAAGGTGCTCGGAGAGAAGAGAAGCTGCGGAGAATTGCCTCGGGATGGGGTCCGTGCAGCAGTCAGGATTGGCAAGGTACAAGAACTCGGGCTGTTTATCAAGAGCAGCTGATGAGCCAGCCAGCCTGCTCGCTCTGCTTGTCTTCGTTCTCCATCTCCTTACCGGGTTTCTGTTGTTGGTTTGTCCTGGGCTCTGTGTTTCCTGGTGCAGGGATCCTTACCCTTTCTTTGGAAAGGTCAGTTTCCACTTGGGTCTCTGCTTGAAATCAGGGATTTCCAAAGAGTTGTTCCTGGGGGGCCGTGATGCGGCTGGCATCGCGCTGGGGTCCCGGCCAAGGGCAGCTGGGGCAGTGCAATGCTCCGACTGAAAAAACTTCTTCACAGGCTGTATGAAAAGGCTTCTCAGGCTCATTTTGGGAAGCTGTCGTCTTCAGTACCCTCCTGGTGAACTGGTTTGCATTGTGTTTGCATGTTTGGTTGGGGGTGTGTGTGTGTGTGTTTGTGTGTTTGTCTCTGGAGTTATGGGGGGGTTTTTTTGCCTGACTCCTCCCCTGGGTGGCACCAATTCATTTTTGTGTCAAAATATCTGAAAAAAGAGCAAAGCATGTTGTAACCTACCACACCAAGAGCTGTTGCCTGGGCTCAGTGGTGGGCTGAGCTGTGGCCAGAGGCAGGAGCTGCATTTGCCGGGCTGATGCTGCAGCACGTGTGACCAGGGCAGCCTGGAAGAGATGCAGGAGGGGAAAAGCATCTCCAAGGTCGCTGGGTTAGAAATCCTGCTGAGCTCACGGGAGATGCCTTTGGGAGCAGAAGCTTAACAAATCCAGACTAGAAATGTGCTGTAGGCAAAGACATGGCCTGACAAAATATGAGAGGTACAATGGTGTGGAAGGATGGGCTCAGGGAGGAGCAGGTCTTCGGTGGGGCTGTAGGTAGGGTTAAATCGACTCGGACGTTACCCGTCGAATTTTTTTTAGAGGCTTGGGGATAAGAAGTGTCTCACTTGGCACTATAAGAACGTACAAGAGCTGCCAAAGGAACATCCCATTGGAGGCTGATGGATGTTCACGTTGTCTTCCCTGAAACCTCTGTGGCAGAGGAAGGAACTGGGAACTGTGGAAGTTTACATGTATTTGTCTTTAATATTTTATTATATTTAGTCTGATGTTTATTAAAAATGTAAATCTGTTTCCTTAGCAAATGGAAGTTAAATGTCAGGAAAAATTGTCCCAGCACTTGAAGCCTATGTTCTCCATGGGGAATTGGAAGGGGAGAACTGAGGGACCAAGAGGTGCCGGCTTCTGCATCTCTTTGGAGAAAACAGGGCCAGGAGAGCATCAGCTGTGTGGTGGCTGAGCAGAGGGGAGAGTTCACCAGCCGTACGAGTGAAATCATTACATGCAGTTCGTAGGGATGTGACATGCGCGTGATGGGTAGTAATTGAGTGCAATTTGTAGCTGCTGCAGTGACTCGGTATCCACCTGTTATTAGCTATTGCTATTATTATTATATTAAATCATGACTTGCAGCACGGGAAGTTACAGGACCCTTGTTTTGATCGCTAAGAAAATTAAATAAGGCATTTGGCATGTCTCCCTGCTCCTGACCTCCCCCTTTCGATGCAGAGACTGCAGCGGAGCCAGCCGGATCCTCAGCTGCTGCCCACGGCTCCTGCTCCACGGCAGCCCAGCAGCGACGGATGGATGCTGGCCGATGCCGGCAGGGTCTGGCGCTCTTGGGTGCTTTCCAGGCCCCACGGTGCCACACCAGCCAGGGCAGTGGTCACCCAGACGCCAGAGCTTTTGGTCTCTTCTCTCACCTGGCTTTGCTGGCTGCAGAGAGCTCACCGGTGCTCCTGCAGTCCTGCCCTGCCTGAAGTAGGAGTTGTCGCTGGCTGCCTTCAGAGGGGCCAGAGAGAAAACGGTGGCTGTGGGCAGGGTCTTTAGGGGTAGCCAGCCTTGCCCAGTCATAGTGGAGAGCGCCAGGGGTGCCGAGCGGAGAGCCCGGCTGCCGGGAGGGCAGGAGTACCCCAGCTCCCGCCTGCCTCAGCCGAGCAGCACCCTGGGCACCGGCACGGGCCGTCAGGGTCCGATGGGCATGTCGGGAAGGGATGGAGCAGCCCTGGAAATTCCCATGCACAAGTGCCTGCACTAAGCATTCGGCCAGCAGCAGTTTACAAGAGCTGTGCGGAAGGTGAGACGCCCTCTCCTTGGGCAGGAGCAAGGAGAAGCCTCTGAGTGGTCCAGACATGACGAAAACTTCCCACTCGTGGGGAAGGGGAGGTGACCGAGCGGGTGAAGTCGCAGGGGTCTTTCAGAAGCAGCTGCCCTGTGCGTGGCGTAGCCCGAGAGAAGGTACAGTGCTGCGTGTAGGCAGGGAACGACAGCAAGTAATTGCGCTCCCATCTCATTCCTCTCCTGCAATTACTTGCCATGGCACAGCCGGAGGGTTTTGCAGGTCTCTGGCTGTGCCATGAGATAACATTGCCTTGCAACTAACAAAGCTCATACGTATTTTGCACCTTTTTCTTTTCTGCCATTGCTGCACCAAGATAAGGGGCGGCGCGTGGCGAGGACGGGCGGGTGGCTGCAGCCGCATCCCATGCGCTTCTTTCTCCACCCACCATACGTTCTTTTCTTCCCCTCTCATAGTGTGGACGCAATGCTGAAAACTTCGACCGGTTTTTCACTCGCCATCCACCCGTCCTAACACCTCCTGACCAGGAAGTCATCAGGAACATTGACCAGTCAGAATTCGAAGGATTTTCCTTTGTTAACTCTGAGTTTTTTAAACCTGAAGCCAAGAGCTAAGTAGCCGTTTAGATCTCATTCCTGCATCTCTATCATCCAGTCCCAACTGCTGTTGTGGTGACATTTTCCATTGCAAAACTTGCATTCATGGTTTTCCTTTAGTACTACTACTAGAGTGACCATATTTCAAAGCCAGAAGTGTCTTCACGTGATTTGGGGCATGCCTGAAGGGCGGGTGATGCACGGTAAGCGCTGCAGATGCGCTTTTATGACATTTTATTTGTAGAAAGCAAAAACAGTTCATTGGCTAACGGAGGTAAAATGGAGAGGTGTAAGCTGTGACAATTAGGAGAAATCTCCTCGGCATGTGCTTTGCTTCCTGCTCTTCCCTTTTTGTAGTCTTTTAATATAATCATGAAAACATAATGTTTAGCCTTAGTGGCAAGTGTTTTTAATGAAACCTTTCCCCGGAGTGAACGCGTACCCCGCAGTGCGGGTGCTGCCGGCCAAGCCCCCGGGCTCCTTGCAGGACGGAGCAGTTGCTCCGGAATGCCCATTCCGCCTCCCTTCGCAGCTCTGCCCTGCCGGGCGTGGGACCCCCGCAGCACCCCGCGCCGCCGCAGCACCGCGGCCGCAGCTTTGGGCAGGTGGGGTTCTCTGCGCTGCCTTCAGCAGCAGCGAGGAGTGATCAGCAAAGCCGGATCTGCTGTCTGCAAACATTTCTCCTGATTGTGCAGTTTCTCAGGAGCGTTTTTTTAAATCAAAAGAGACATACCCAGTTTTAAAGGGGAAATTTGAAAGAGTTGTTGTAGATGCTTTCAAATCCATGGTCACCCTAGTAAATACCACGCAGCATCGGTTCTCATAGCAAAACTTTTTCTTTTTTTCAAATGCCAAAGCAATTGATTGAGTTTGTTACCTGCGCTTTAAATGTGTCAAAAAGTGGTATTAACACAAATGGGATGCTATTTAACTTTGAACAGTGTTGTGAATTCTGATATGAATCTTGTAAAGAAACTTGTTTCAACTAATAGTCCTACTTTAAAAAAAAAATGCCGCTAGGTATTTAAATGGCCTAAGTTTTGTTTCTGGCATCAAAGAAAACGTTTCAGGAAGGGTGAATTTCTCTTGAAACAATAACTATCACGCAGCTTCCTTTTATACTGTTCTGCAGATGTTTGTGGGCTGTCACTGTATCAATCTGCTTTAAGTTGTAATGTGCCAATTTTTTTTTTTTTTCCCAATACTGATTATAAAATAAAAAGTGAGAAATAATGTCAAAGAAACCTGCATGTGTTTGGCAGTAATGAGTTTCTGCAGTTCTGGGCTATCAGGCACGCCAGGAGCACCGAGAGCCAGGGCTGCACTGCACCGAGGGCTGGAGGCTGCCCCGGCTCTCAGGGATGCCGACGTGGGGGCACGGGGGTCCCCAGAGCTGCCCGGCAGAGCAGCGCAGGCAACAGCCCACATCACAGCGCAGCCTCCTGCACCGCCGGCAGAGCCGTGGACCGTTTGTCCCCAAACCGAGGCGCGACGTACTGGAAGCATCTTCCAAGCGGAGAGCAAATGCCTGCGTGTCCTCTGCACCAGCTCGTGCGGCGCAGCTGGCGACCCTGCTCACTCGTGCTGCTCAAAGACGGACAGGTAAAGGAGTTTCTCTCCGATGTCCCTTGGACGAAGGATGATTTGAGGTATCGGGATGGCGCTGCCGAGGTGAGCAGAGCTCTGCCGCTTGGGGATCTCTAAATGCCTTGAACAGAGACGACTGCGGTATGCGCTTCAGCTTTCTGGAGTCTGCAGAGGCGAGGCGCTCGGCAAGGCAGCGCCGTGTGTCGGTGACTCATCGCCGTGCCTGTGCGCTCTCAGAGGAGCAGTTGTTAAAAGCAATTGGCAGTTTCAGCTAAAGAGGGATTACAGGTTCCTGTGAACCTCCCTTCTCCTGAGCACATGCAGAATTTTCCTTCTGTCTTTGGAAATCCGCTTCTGCTGAGTTGCTGTGGTTCTGAACGCTGCAGGATTGCTCTGAAAGGCACCGAACGGCAGCACCGGCAGCGCCAGCAGGAGCTGCTCCCTGGCATCCTCTGCCCGTGCAGCCCGGAGCTCTACCGTGGGGCTGGGGCTCGGAGGCAGCGGCGCTGGTTGGGGAGGATTCCCATCCTCTGTGGCCCAGGCACAAATGCTGTTCTGGGCCAGACATGCCCAGTCACGCTGCCCTGGGCATGCGGGAGTGCCTCTGCCACGCTGTCCCTCCTGGGCTCCTCGCCACCTCCCAGAATCTGTTAGCCCTTTGCTGGAGGCATTTTCAGCCTTGAATTTCCCCTGCCTCCCCCTCTCTCTGTTTACCAGATCCATGTAGCCGTTCCCTGCCTGCTCCCAGGCTATTCATCATCTTTGACAGAGGCCAAATTGCCACCAATTTCAGACAAAATTCAAGGTAAGAGACGATCAAACTCCGCTTTGCTGCACTCACAGCTGGGCCCTCCTGGTGCTGCACTTTCCTGCCGAGCCCCTGGAGGAGCTGGGGGGGGAGCTGGGCTGCTGTGAGCCCCCTCCCAGGCACATTGCAGCCTTTGCCAGAGCTTTCTGCCGCTGAAAAGCAGCAGGAGGTTTTGCTCACCCGAGGGCTTCCAGGCTGAGCGCTCGCCCTCTCTGGTGCCATCAGCAGAGGCCACTCCGAAGGGCTGAGGACCGCGGTGGCAATTTGCACCGGCGACACGTGGACATTTCATTGCCCTTTGCAGCATCCCACAGCATTCCCGCTCAGGAGAAGCTCTTGGCTCGGTAGGATGGTGTTGTCTTGGCTGATGTTTGTTCAGGTGGATGTGGTCTTCAGGCACTGTCTGGTCGGCTCAGCATCCCTCCAGGAGCAGGGCAGGAACCCGGTGCCACCATCAGCTCCTTCCTTCTGCATGTGCTGGGGCCGCAAGAGAGAGTCCCTGTGCAACCACTTCGAAACAGCCTCTTCGCAGCGAAGGGCACTGCCTCTGCTCTTCCATGGCCCCGCGGCAGCCCCTCTCATCCTAGGGGGATGCTGCTGTTCACCGAGGAGGGCTTGCACCTGCATTTCAGCTGCTTCACCCTTTGCCTGGCAGGACTCTGCACCTGAAGTCAGCTCCTTCACTCTGTCTGCCCTTCCCCACTCCTGCTCTGTGCCCCCAGATCCGCACCTTCTTCTCTGTGCTGGGGAGAGGCGCCCTGCAGGGACTGCTGCTCCCGAGTGTCCCTCGCCGAAAGCGAAGGCAGAGACCCAGCCCCTGCTCGGGGACAGGCTGGGACCCGCAGGCGCCGCAGGTCGTGATGCCGCTGCCCTGAGCACCGCTGCGTATTCAGAGCCTTGCTGGCTCAGTGGCACAGCCCCGTCCTGGCTCCTCTCCTGGCTTTTCCCTCCTTGCTCTTTGAGCTCCAGCCCTGTTTTTTCTTCTCACCTCGTCTCCTCTCAGCTGTCCTTGGCTCTCTTTGCTCTCTGGTCTTCCCCCCGCAAGGCTGATGCTGTCCCGATGGGATGCCTCCTGCGGCAAGTGGAGTCTCCAGGCAGCCACGGAGGTCCTGCCCCACTGCCAGCCGCAGGGCTTGTCTCCAGAGGCTCGGTCTGGCTGCGGGTGTGGTGTGGGGCTCCTGGCTGTGCCGGGCTGGCAGGAGGAGGGCAGGGGGGACCTGGCTCTTGGCCGTATTCTGGCCCGGCTCCTTGAGGCATGAAGGTGCCAGTGGCTCTGCCGCAGCATCCCCGGAAAGCAGCCGGTGGGACGAGAGATGCTGCAGTGAGGACACAACGTATCGCCCGGCAGGTGCTTCACCGGTGCAGAGCAGGGGGAGGATGGCTGCGGTAGGAGGGAGCGGGGTGGGGGCACAGGCTGGTTCCACCGGCGGCACACACGTGTCCGGTGATGGAGCAGCAGGCGCGAGCACGGCGGGGCCCCGCAGTTACCCCTCGGGGGCCTCTGCCACAACCTGGCAAAGTGAGCCGGAGTTGGACATCTCTCGTAGCAGAGCGCAGGCCAGCTGCTGGCCCTGCTCAGGGGCAGAGTTGGGGCAAAAAGAAAAAAAGGAAAGAAAGAAAAAAAGACCGTTTTGCAGGTTTCTGCAAGGCACCAAATCTGTGACAGGGTCGTGCCAGTGTCACATCGGATGAAGGTCACCTCCAGCATGGAGTCGGGGTGGCTGCGCTTGCCAGTGAAAATGAAGCAGCGGCGGAAAGCGCAGCGCTGCCTGGGGGGGCTGCTCCGGCTGTGGGGCGATGCTGCGGGGCGATGCTGCTGCGGGTCTCCCACCCGTCACCCCCCGGCAGCATCCCAGCACCATGCGCAGCCTTTACAGGTAGTTAGAAACGCTGGGAGGGCATTTCTGTGCTCCCATCTTGTTTAAGCTCCTACATAGAGACGGGGAAAAAAGAGACGAGGAAAGTCTTTTGTCCCCGTTGCTTTAATAACGAGCCGAAGCAGAGCAGGTTCCCAGCCCGCGGGCAGCCTGGCTGCTCGCACCGCTCTGCGCTGCAGGGAGCGGGACGTCGCTCCGCTGCCTTTCTTTACTGATGGAGGATCCTGGGTGCCGAGATTGTATCTTCAGTGCTTTGGCTTCCCATTCAGCCAAGGCACCGTAACCTCCCGCAGCCAGAACATGCCTTAATTGGGCAAACTCTGATACACACATAAAAATGGCCCAAGCGTTCCCAGCTGACAGGCTCTGCGATGTCAATAGGAGGTTACCAGCACTAATCAAGACAATAACTTTCTTTTTTTTACCTTTTTTTTTTTTTTTTTTTTTGGCTTGGATGTAGCTGCGAAGCTGTTCTTACGAAATCAAAATGCTGAAAGGTTGCATATGTGGAATTTTCGTTCTTCAAGGTTTTGAACTCCTGTGTGTTCTATATACAACCCTGGAGCAAATGGCATCCTCAAATCAATAAAACATTCTTGGTTAATACCATATCATAGCAGAAATTTTTAAAAAATCAAGCTTAAAGCAAAAGGAGCTCTTACAGCTGATTGTTTTGTGAAAATTTTGAAATGCTGTTGAATGTTTACTTCCATTTTGAGGCATGTTGCTTCCTCCAGGCTCCTTCCTCCTGTGCACCGTGAGTCTCCGTTTGCAGTGGTGGTTGTGCATGCTAACAGACCGCTCTGTTGCTCTCTCTCGCAGCAGCCAGGAGAGGAGGGATGCTCGCCCAGGAGCGCCGCGGCCCTCCCCGGCGCCCCGCGTTCTCGTCGTGTCCCTTTACTTTCTGGTTGTGTGTTTCAAGCGCGTTGAACTGATGCTGTTCTGTTCCCGCCCGCCGTGGGGGATGCTTCTGTCATGCAGGGGCTGTGCCACCCGCCTGGGTGGCTGTTCCTCGCCGGCAGCGGCTGGAGAAACCGGTGCTGAGGTCTGGGGTGCCGGCGCGAAGCCAAGGCACAGCACCCTTGGGTGCTGCCACCGCTCTCTCGCTCATGCTCCCCCTTCCCGCCTTTAACTCTGTCCTTTCCGTTTAACAGAAAGACAAACGAGACACTTCCAACTTCGACAAAGAGTTCACCCGGCAGCCGGTGGAGCTCACGCCCACGGACAAACTCTTCATCATGAACTTGGACCAGAACGAGTTTGCTGGATTCTCCTACACTAACCCCGAGTTTGTCATTAACGTGTAGCCGCGGCGCCGCGGCCGCCCGCCCTCGCCTCGCAGCCCGAAACTCCGATCGCCTTGTACATACCGACACTAGTCTTCCGGGATTAGCAGTGCAGACATACACACCCTCATGCAAAACACGCCGACCGCTTGTTTTAGGAGGCCTTTCTATGTCTGTGTCACTTGCTAGCTTGGTTTCCCTAGCTGGGGATGTTTGGGGTCCGAGTTAGCAGTCAGTAATACTTCTAGGAACTATAGTTGGTGGTGACTCATAGAGTTTTTAAACAGAAATATACCAAATTGCTACAGTCTTTGTAACTTTTGGAATCGGATGCTGAGATTCCGGTGACCCTAGCTACTCACAAACCGTTTCTGTTGAATGCTAAGCATGGTTGATATCTTAAACCGTTGTGCTGAAGCTTGCGATGACTGTGAGCTTGTCTTAGAGGAGCCTTTTGTTCAAGACATGGATACATTTGATCAATGTGGAAAAGTCTGCTTATAGACATATATTTTTAAATGCATTGTATATACCGTCAGCCTGGCTCACCGAAGCTGTCCTCCTCCCTCGCCTCCCGCAAGCCCGCGCCTCGCCATACGGCCTTTCCTACACTCAGGCATTGACTCCAAACGAATTCCATGCCAGTTCTTGTAAATCAGAGCAAATCTTTTTCTAAGTGAAAGGTGGGATTTTTTTTTTTTTTAACATCTGGAACAGTTTGCAGTTTTGATACGCTCTGTCAGCACTCTCATAAATCTTTCTCCTGTTTTTTCACAGACACTGTCGAAATTTAACAGCTCTGTAAAGGATATTAATATTCTACCAAAACAAAACACATTTATATTCTCGGTTTACAATTTACCGACTGAAAATATGCCCGCTGCAAAAGGGCTGTACTGAGGGCTATTTATAAAGGTAACTTTTCTACTTTACACCCTCTGCTATTCTCTTAAAGGCTCAAACCCCATGAATTTTACAGGCATCTTGATTTAACTGATTTCAGCCAAAATTCCTGGGGGTTTTATTCAGTAATCCAGGACCTTCTGCATCATTTAAAAAATTCTGGATCAGAAGAGACAATTCCAGCAGCTGTTTGTGAGGCAGAGCTGCGCTGGGCATGCAGCAGCAGTGCCAGGCAGGGGGTCAGGCAGGGGCAGGGGGCAAGCAGGGGCAGGCAGGGGCAGGCAGGGGAAGGCAGGGGCAGGCCGGGGCAAGCAGGGGCAGGGCAGGCAGGAGCTGGCCGGCAGTGGCTGGGTGGTGACTCCTGCTGCTGCTGGGTTCGCAGCAGGATGAGCCCCGAGTGTGAGCATCCTTCGAGTCACTGGCTGTTATCCCTCTTATTGCACACCAGTTCAGTTGGTTTGCAAAAAAACCTCAACCCATGTGTATGTTTCCTGAACCACTACCAGTTCTAATGTAAATACACATTACTCCATGCCTATAGGGGAAATGGGGGTGGAATTTTATGAATCACAAAGAATCCTATAAGGGAAATTCTGGTTTGTAGACCTTTTATAAACACCAAACTCTACCATTTGAAATTATTTTCTTCCTTTAATGATTCATTGAGGAAAAAAAGGCTGTGAGAAGCTAAAGCTGACATCCCGCCTGCTGGGGAGCAGCCGGCTGGGTGTCCTTGCCCCGCTAGTGAAGTGCAGGCAGTGCCTGCGCTGCGGGGGGGTGAGCTGTGAGCCCCTGGCCTTGGGTACTGACCTGGGCTGGAGGGAACAAACCAAAACCCAGAAAAACTGCAAATTGTGCCAGATTGCCAGGAGGGTTTACGAGACGCTCTGCATCAGACGAAGCCTCGCGCTGGGGCCGGTTTCTGGTGAGGGTTCCCGTAACTCCAGCACACGTTTCGGAAGACGTCTCGCCATCCTCTGCAGACCACAGTTACTGTTCAGAGCATGTACGTTGCCATAACTTTCGAACCTGTTGCTGCAGAATTAGTATTACTTCAGTGGTGAATGTTTTTAATTTCCGTATCTTCAGCTCTGAAGCCGCTCCCGGGGTCTGTCCAGGATGCCGCTGTAAGGGCTCCCGTGCCGAGGGCACCCCGGGGCCGTGCTCACACGCAGGGGCTGCTGCGGGGGGAGTTACGTCTTTTCTGTCTGGGACTTGTGTGCGTGTGTTGGGGTGACACTTGTGCATGGAGCGGGCATTGCTGAGGAGCCGGGCAGCCTCCGACGGGGCCGTGCTCGGCTGTGCTGCCGGGCAGCTTCCGTGGCAGCTTTGGGATCTGCAGGGTTAGGATCCGTGCTCCAGGGAGAGCTCAGCAAAGGCTGGGTCCTGCCTGCAGAACTCCTACCTTGAGTATTTCTGACGTTGTCCATTCTGCTACTTGCCAAACTCTTACTTCGAGGTTTATTTCCGCACGACCTGTTTCTTCTGTGGAGAAACATGTGATGGGATGTGCCCGGCCCTGCACAGACGTTGAGGTTTGTACAAACTCTTCCAAGGAAGGGCAGAGTGACGGTGGTTGACTCACTGCTGTAATTTAATGATTTAACCTTCCCTATTGGATGGGGAAAGCGGTGCTTGAGGAAGATGCTTAGAGCTGGGAGGCTTCAGCAGAATCCCATCAGATGGTCCCTGTGTGCTCGGTGCACGGACAAAGCCCAGTAGAACGAGACCTGAGTGCTGCCAGCGCGCAGTGCCCGCCGCCGTGTGCCGCAGTGCCGTGCCGGGGGACGAGGGGACAGAGCGAGCAGTGGGTGAGGAGGAGAAGGATGCTCATGGGGAGGGGGACCGAGGAGGCATCTCTGCCTGCAGCTACAGAGGAGGCTTGCAGGGTGCACCGACTGCTCGCTGCATGCTGGGGGGTGGTGGCTGCAAGGCTGGTGTCCCCCACGCTGGGCAGCCTGGCTGCGGGACTGGCAGCGGGGTCAGAGGGGGACCCAGAGCCCTGCATCTCCCCCGGCGGGGGCAGAGGAGGGACCGAGGAGGCAAGACATGCAGTCACCCCACCCGCGAAGGATGGCAAGTCCAGACTCTGTCTCCCAGGCTGGATTACACATGAGTGCTGCAGGTAAGTAGGGTTCAGGCTGCCCAGGTGGGTCCCCCGAGGGCGGGAGGGATCAGAGAGCCCCCCGCCCCGGGGCTGTGTTGGCCCCTGCGCTGCGGTCGCTGCCCCGGGCAGCAGAACGCGCGACTGTGGGGCTGGCGGGCAGCGAAGGTCCCTCCGCGAACGGGACCGCGGCGTGACCAGGGCACGGGGCTGGAGGCCTGAGGCTCCTGGAGGCGAAGAGATAACCGCTTGGCATTTACCCACCGGCATTCCCAACGCTTGCGTTCAGACATACGCCAAGATATCTTGGTGCGGGAGCAGACTCCCGTTCCTGGCTGTGGGGCCGCACATGCCGGTGCTCCCTGGGCATGCCCTAGCCCAGGTCACTTGGACTTTTAGCCAAAGCTGAGGGGGAAGGACTGTGGCCGTTGGTCCATATTCCTGGTCTAAAGCACAGCTCAAGCCGGGCAGCGGTGGGGAGGCTGCTGGGCGCCCGCAGCGGCGGAGCGCTGCTGGAGAGCTTGCGTGGCACACGGGGACGGTGGAGGAGCGGAGGGCGCGGAGCTGATCCTGAGCAGGGACCCGCCGGAGGTCAGGGGCAGAGCTGGGCTGGCTGCTTGGGCTCAGCCTGAGGGACTGTCTGGCCGGGCAGCCTGCGGGGCTCTGCTGAGGGCTGTGGGGCTCCGGGCTGGAGGTGGGCTGGAAACCCTGACCTGCTCCCGCTCTGCTGCGCGGCAGCTGCACTGACCGCACGGGATACAGCCGGTGCCGACCCAGGCATTGCACAGCAGCTCGGGGCGAGCCTGTGCCAGGGCTGTCGGCGCTGCTGCTCCCCAGCCAGCGTGCCAGGGGCTGCCCTGGTGCCGTGCCACGTCCACATGGCCAGGGCGACCTGCTGTGCTGCTCTTGTCTCCCCTGGCTGGGCATCTGGGCAGTCTTCTCGTGATAAGAGGGCCATCACCAAAGGAGTTATCGATCCATTTAATCCATTTAATAAAGAAATGCAAGTTTGCATAGTGGCCAACCCATACAGATAGTCTCAAAGCCAGGAAGATGAGCGAGCGCTCTGGGCAGTAGATCTGCTCTGATGATGGTGAATCCCAGGAGCTCTAATCCAAATGAAGAACTAGGGTGGTTTCTATCGCAGAGTGCAAGGATCTAGCTGTTCAAGACGTAGAGCTTGCATCTGGAGGGTGGAACTAACTCATACTAACAAGTGCTGCAGCTTCTCTGCTTTTGCAGAAGCAGGTGAGCCACTGAGCCTGCAACAGCAGAAGAAGCAACAAGCATCTTGCTCCATGCATGGAAGTGTCATCCGAGCTGTTTATTTCTGATTACGTTCAAAGTGGCAATTAAGGAAAAAAAAAAAAAAAGAAAATGTTTATTGTTGAACAGTTTGTGTTTGTGAATTTGATTTCACCTGCAAGTATTTGATGACTTTTCTACATCCTAGACTACCTGCTGTGTGTTGTCAAAAGATTCTCATAAAGACCTCCTTTTAGATGGGCATATACTCTTTATTCTATTTGCTGCATGTATGAAAAAATAAAAAATATAATTTTAAAGAAATCCTGAGAGCTTGACTTCCTTTGCCTGCGAGACTCCGGTGGCGCGCAGGGGGAGAGCCGGCGGGCTGGGCGTGCCGGGGGACCCCCGGCAGTCGGCAGCTGGGTCTGGCTGTTGGCTGCTGGTGTGGTCACCCAGAGGGGCCCCGCCGAGCCCCCTTACAGCAGCAAACGCTGAGACGTTGCCGCTTTTCTGTAAAAAAGATGTGTATCTGTATGGCTAGAGAGTATTAGCAGATGGAGCCTGCCTGAGTGCAGGTCCCGGACCGGAGACCCGCAGCTGTGGCTGTGCTTAGAGACATACAGACCGCTGGGGAGGGAGTGGGAGGGTGTAAGCTGTACCTTCAGTTAATCGCTCTCTGAGTTAATTAACGCTACTGCGGATGCTCTTCCCACCATGCTGTGAGCACTGGTTCCCAGTCCCCGTAGGGCAGGCGGGGCGGCGGGGGCGAGCTGGCTGGTGCCGGGGGGGCTGGGCACCAGGCAGACCCTCGGCAGGCCCCTTGCCCAGCCCTGCCCACGGCACTGAGGGCAGGGGAGCGGGAGCAGACCGAGGGTCGGGGCTCTGCGGACCCCCCAGCATCTGCACGTGCTCCTGAGGCTGTGAAGGGTCTCCTGGCCAAGGGCCCGCAGTGTTCTGCTCGCTTGCACGGGGAGCTGCACCGTATACACCCGCTTCTCTCCATCGAGGGAATTTGCTTTCTTTGGAAGTGCCCTTGTGAAAGCTGGTGAGCGTGTTAGGAAGGGCATTTCCTTCTCCCCTTGGGGACTTCAGCTAAGCCCTCAGCAAGAAGATCTCCTCTGTCCCAGGGGACGGGGCGATCTGCTGGGCCATGCCAGGAAGGTGTCCCACAGCCCCAGCGCAGGGTTTTGGGGTGGCTGGTCGAGACCCTCCCCAGATTTGCTGCTGTGCCTGTTCCCAGCATGTTGGAAATGCTTCTGAGCATCAGTTATCCTGGCTTGTGTAAGTGAAACATTTGGTTTTGTGACACCTTCCTTAATTATGGGAGCTAATGACAAAACCATTGTGACAAATGACTCAGCTTTTGATAGTGAAGTTAATTAATTCTGAAGTTAGAGCCTCCATTGGAGTATCTGGAAAAACACGATTAAGAGGTCTGCTTACCCAGCGTAACACGGGCAGCAGAGACCCAAGTGCCTACGACACACCAGGTAGAATCCTCCCCACGGCTGCAAGGGGGTGATCCACTTGGAGCGAGGAGAATAAAGGCCAGGCATCAGCACAGCATTTGCCTCCCAAGCCATCCCTCCATCCATCAAAGGCATCAGGAGGAACACAGCCTCATTAATGTTTGAATGAGTGACCAGAAGCAGCTTTGCGTTAGGCTCTGACCTTCAAGAGCCGTCTCCCTGAAGCCATCTTTCATCTCTTTCATTTGCATTACAATCCTGTTTGCCTCATTATTCGTTATCCACTTCCTCTTCAAAGAATTTAAATCAAATCAATTAAATTGCCGTGGGTCGGAGCAGCAGCAAACCTTTTATGGTGGCTCAGCACGGTCCAGCTGGACTGAGACTACAAAATATCTTTTAATCCACTGCTGTTTGTTCTTTTATTACTTCTGTGGTACCACGGCCTCACAGAACCCCTTTGGTGAGCTTCCTCCATTCCCATCCATCCCATGCAGACAGGTGCCGTGCAGAGGTTGGTCTTTGTATGACCTTGGGGAAGGGATTCCCTCAGCTTCCCTCCGGCAGCCCGGGATCGGGATATCCCCAGCAGGGCTGCTGGGATGGGGAGCTGCTGAACTGCACGGAGCAACTGCGGGCACCCTGTGGCACCCACGTGACGTTTGCTGTCCCGTGTCATCCCCTTCCCTCTCCTGGACTAGTTTTGTCTACCCGGGGTATCACTACAGAGGGGAAGACAAAAAGCAGATGCGATGGCGGGGCACGCCAGTGTGTGCGGCTGGTGCGTGCGAAAGCAGGAGCGTGGGCAAAGCAACACGGACTTCAGGCTGCGGCTGCTGCGAGCGCATTCACCTGGGTCTCCCGGGAGGCTGCGTGCCGCTCGCTGGCCCACGCACGGCCACTCCTGCCCCTCTCTGCATCTTCCCAGAGCAGAGAGGCTTAGTAAGAATGGATTTCTGTTTCTCTCCCCTGCTGTTTTTATTGCTACTAAACTGTCGGAAGGCCAGCAGGGAGCTGCAGAGCCAGTAGGCAACCACACAAGCTCGCACCGAGTGAGCCCGCTTGTGCCACAGGCACTTGGGCTGGTGGCACGTACGGCACTGCTGGCTCATGTCACACCTGGGAGAACCTCCCCCAGCTCAGCAGCACATCAGGTAGAGAGGCACCGGCCTCACCACTGGAGTCCTGGTGGAGCCAGTAGATTGCAGCCAGCGTTTCCAAAGCATGTGCAGATATAAATAATCCCCTCGTGGGAGTGGGGAAGGATGAACACATGTGCCAAAGGCTCTGGAGTCCTTATCCCCTTGCAGCCCCTGGGAGCAGGGAAATGAAGACCAGGCAAGGCTGGAGCTCAGCACCTCACTGCATTGCTAATGACCTAAACTCGCCTTGTATCAGAGCCTCTCTTCCTTCAAGGAAAAAACCTAATCCAGCTAGGGATTATTTCTGACTACTTACTTTCTGTCACTTTGCCAATTTAAATGCAGCAGAGCTTTCATCGCTGAATTTGGAAGGACAAAGCCTAACAGATCTTGGTTTAGGACATTTTTGCCTGCAAGGACAGCTTTTTTTTTTTTTTTTTTTTTCCCCCACAAGTTGTACAATCTTTGCAGCATAGGCTGGATTTTGTTATTTGTTTTCACTTTGCCCAACTCAGAAGGGTCCAGCTCCCTGAGCAGGTAGGCGGTGATGGATAAGGCAGTGAGGAGCAAGAGGTGACCAGGGCCGGGGCCAGGGCCGGAGCCGGAGGAGCCCAGGCCCACAGGGCAGGGCGCCAGGCTGAGCCCGCCGGAGCACGCTGCCTCCCAGAGCCTGAGCGGCAAAGCAGGATGGCAAACTCCTGGGGGCTGCAAAGCTTAGCGACCCCGCTGCGCGTCCCCTGGGGTGGCTGCTCTGGCCAGAGCTCCGGGCTCACTCCTGGGACTGGGTACCCCGTGCAAGGAGCGGTAAGAGGGGTGCAGGGCTTGGCAGGGGGTGCCCCTGCCACCAACCCGTACAAGGGCCGGCATGATCCGACATGGACTTTGATTCTTTTTGAGCTCGCTTTGTTAAAAGCCTAGGAAACGGTACATGTGCACTCTGCACACACCTACACACACTATGTTAAAATAACACAATTAAGGCTGCAAAATCCCCCACTCGGAATGCAATTTGCAGCCCCTTCGCCGTAGGTGTGAGATATCTTTGCTGCCTCCTCCCCAGGATGCCTGCCTCTGCGCAGGATGGGGGCCGGGCGGGGTGCTGGTGTCAGGCTGTGCCCCACGCGCGGTGGGAGCCGGCTGACAGGCGGTGGGAGCAGTGGGGGTGGCAGGACGAGGGAGCGTAATGCCACGGCTGAGGCACCTGTCCCGGAGGAGCACGGTCTCTCCCCGCACCTTACCCCGAGCTACCTTGGTGGTACCCACCAGATCACTCTGGAGCAGCATCCCGGTGCAGCCACGCGGCGGGGCTCATCTTACTGTCCAGCCTGTGGCACCAAGGGGTGCCCTGTGTCCATCATGTGCCGCTGCCACCACCAGTCACAGAAACTGGGCAACTATCACCCCTCCTCAAAAAATACACAGAAAACAAAAGCCCTGCGGTTCAGCTCGGGTGGATGCTTCTGACCACATCCCTGAGGCTCCATCCTCACCCTCATCAGACAGTGCTGAGCCCGGCAGCTCTCCAGGTGGAGATGCTGGAAAAGCCAGAGCTGGTGCTGTGCAGCCGGGAGAGCCTGGCAGGCCGGCCCCTGCCTCCACCCCAGCTCTGAGCGGAGGTGGCGGGGGCAAAGGGCCCGTGGTGAGGCCGGGGAGCACATCGGTGGTCCGCAGCTGCGGAGCACATCAGTGGTCCATGGCTGCGGAGCACATCGGTGGTCCATGGCCAGGGAGCACATCAGCGGTCCGCAGCTGGGGAGCACATTGGTGGTCCGTGGCCGGGCAGCCAGGGCAGCGGGCGCGCTGTGTGGGGCAGGAGTACTGCAGCCTTGCAGTGCCTGTGCCCTGCCAAGGAGGGTGATTTGAGGTTGATGAGGCTGCTTAATTTCCACACTTCCTCGTTTCTCAGTGCCTGAGGTTTTTGTAACCTCCGTGATGTTCTATTTCGGAGTGAATGGCTGGTACTTACAGGTGAGCGCTAGGAGTGAGGATGGGGGATGCTGGCGCTGCCATCCCCGCTCACCTGCGGCCCCGAAGGGCGTGTTATGGCAGCGGTGGGTGCATTTCAGGGCTGGTGTGTAAGGTCTAGGGCAGGTGTGTAAGGTCTAGGGCTGGTGTGTAGGTTTAAGGATGGTGTGTAGGTTCAGGGCTGGTGTGTAAGGGCACAGCTCACCCAGCCGGCTGCAGAAGTGCCGAGCGATGCGGCGGGCGCAGCGAGCGCGGCCAGCGCGGCTTCCCACGGGTGGCAGGCAGCCGAGGAGCGGGATGCGGAC
>JAVJGI010000050.1:25052707-25097410 GCA_035590275.1 Ibycter americanus | reverse complement strand
ACGTGCTACCCCTGGGCCGGCGCTCCGACAGCGGCCGGGGCGGCTCGGCACAGTGCCGTGCCGGTGGTGTTGGCCGTGCCTGCGGCACAGTCGAGGCCTGGCACTGGGCACCGGCTCCGTCACCCCTTGCATGTGCGTGAGAGCGTGAGTGGGCGACGGGGGCGGCGGGGGGGCACGCAGCACCCTGTCAGTGGCCGGGTGGGGAGGGTCCCGGCCGGTGCTCAGGGTGAGCACCTGGTGCTGCGACGGTGCTGGGTAGGCGCGGCGGGGCTGCTCATCGCCCTCCAGAATTTTGCTGGAGAAACGTGCTGGTGTCTCATGGGCTGTTAACTGATGCGGTGCTGGGAAGGGAAAACTTCCCCCAGCCGAGCTGTGCAGAGCTCACGCGTGTTGCGGGCGGGGGAAGGACAGTGCTGCAGTGGGGGCTGAGGTTCCCCCCGCAGCCCAGGATCGCTGCCGCAGCCCCCAGCTGCTCGCTCTCTGCCAGCACACCCTGCGCCGGGGGGGTGCTGGGTGCCGAGCCCCTGCACCCGGTACTGTTACATGCAGCAGGTCCTGTCTCATTCCTGCTGGCAGGGCCTCGCTGCGTCTCTTAGTTTCTGTGCACTCGTATCTGGCTTGAAAAATGGACATAGGTTGCACTTCATCATCCTGCGCTAGGGATGAACACGGTTGGTCGAAAGAGCCAGTTCTCCTGTGGTGCAGAAGATGCTTTTAGCACTGAGGAGCGCTCTCTGCCCCTCGGGAAGTACCTCGGCCTTGAACTTTCTGCCCCTAACGGGGGTTTAAATGTGTGCAACGACAGAGGAATGAAGTGGCGAACTCCAGTCGCTCCTCTGGCTGAGTGTGAGTGGCAGATGATTAAAATGACCGACGTGAGCGCTGGGTGCACGCTCCGTCGCAGATGCTCTTTAAATCCATGTCAGTCACACACGCGCAGCGCCTGCGTGGGAGCCGCTCGCACCACGTGAGCATCAAAAGCCCATAGGCGAGAGCGGATAAATCTTGAATGAAGCCACCGCAGACCTATGTAGAGACACCCACGCTGGAAAACACAAATTAGTGGTTGACTCAATATCTGGAGCCCAGGCAGGCGTTCCCAGACTGCTGGGCTAGGATAGCCTCTGTTTTAAATTGCGGCATTTGAATTCTAATTATCACTTTTACAATATGCGAATACTTAGTAGGTGTTTTCTTGTACTTCCCGCTCAAACGTGACCAGCGTTTGTCGGTGCGTGTCCCCCGTGGCTCTTTGTCGCCAGTTGTTTTCTGCTGTGACTTCCTCGTTAATGCAGAAGGTAGGGAAACGCACGGCACTTCAGGGGGAAAGCTGAGGCTGGGAAATAGCTGCTTGGGCTTGTGTTGTTTTTTGGAAAGTAAAAGAACTTTGGTTTTCATCAAAGTTAATTAAATTCAGCATCGTTAAACGCAAGGAGCCTTCTTGTCCTCCCCGCTGCGTGGTATAGATTGGGACTGGCTCCATGGCATCATGCGGCTCTGAAGCAGGCAGAAGTAGCAGGAGGAGTTGGCCAAGGCTGCTTGAAATACCATATTTTAAGGTGATGTGGTACTTTTCCTTTCCTCTTTCGTTTCCCTCATCAGAATAAGCTGCTCTGTCATTTCTGGAGGATGCCGAGCATTGCTCTGCCTGCCTCCGTCCCCGAGGAGGCACGGCGTCCTGCGGTCCCTCCGGGCTGTCCAGCTGGGGGGCAGGCGGGGCGGCTGGCAGAGGACACGTCTGCCTGTGGCTGTGCGAGGACACGGGGACCCAGAGCGGCTCCTCAGCTGAGCTGTCCCGCTCGGACCTGTCCTGGCCCCCCAGCGCCAGCGTCCCCGCCGCAGCAGCACCGCAGTCTTTGCCGCGCCGGCGATCCCTCCCTGCCGAACCTGCAGAGCTTTGCCTGGGGTTTGGGCTTTTCGGGGGGGATCTAGCTTCAAACATAACGTTGTGGGTATTGTCAGCTGGCCTCTGCAGCCCACAGGACTTTGCCGAGCCATTTCTACCCCTGACCCGCAACTCCTGCTCGGCTCCTGGTGCGTTGTAGGTCGATGGTCGGCCCCGGAGACTCCAGCTGAGGGTGGCTGTGCCATGCCCCTAGGCTGGCTGTTGCGTTGGGAAAAGAAATGAGCTGCTCAAACTTCCTTTGAACGTAAGAAATAATCCCTGGTAGTTGGTCTCGCGTAGCCATGCAAGCTGTTTTCCCTTCTTTCTGCGTGTTAGCCTGGTTGTACGGCCGCGGGTCACTTCAGCCCCCTTAGTGCAGCATCTGGCAGGGAGCCTCTGCGCGCAGTGGTCCGCCACCCCCCCCAAGCCCCTTCTGTGCTGCTGAGTGTCAGGGTATCGTGTCCTACACCCAAACTGTAACTTGCTCTTCTCATTCTTAACTGCAAAACCTGGGACTTGGATGTATAAAAACGGGTGTTGCCAAACGAGTCCGTGGTACCCAGCTTCCCAAATTTGCCTGACCTGCTGCCATCATTCATTAATATTGCAGTCAGCCTTTTCTCTGCCGTTTGCCCCTTCTACCCGCAATTATTTCATGTTTTCTTTAAGACTCTTGATAAAGACATTGTTATAGCTCAGCAGTCTTCTGCTAACAGGCGATCCTCTGAAGAAATATCCTATCGGATGACAATGTACAATCTCTGCAATCTGCCTCCCAGTCCCTTTAATAAAGCGCTGTTGATTCTGCATAATACTGGTCTTTTACTTTTTCAGGAGAGCTAAATCAAATACCCTGTGGAACTCTAAATGTATTATGTTACTGACTTCCTTTATCAACTGAATTTGTAACCATATCAAGAAAAATTTATGAAGTTTGATAAATCTATTTTCCACAAGGCTGTTTGACATTTATCTCATCCCCCGGTTCCTCCCTGCCGCTGCCCACCTCAGCTAGCCCACAGGCGATGATGGGGACGCAGCTCCTACCATTTGCCCATCGCCATCACTCGTGGCATTAAACCAGCTTTTCCCATCTTCGAGAAATTCAACAGAATGCCAAGGTTTATTAAAATCCATTTTAGATCTTCAGAAAACTCCTCAGCCTGTTCTCTGAACACTCTTGGGGGAAAGTTCTCTAGTCCTACCGGTTTCATGTTTACACTTCATAGCCGCTGTTTAGCATCCTGCCTAACTCCTGGCGGAATACAGGAGCCTATTTGTCTCCAAGTACAGAACAGAAGTATCTGATGAATAAATAATTGTGTGTCACTTCTGCTTCATGACTGACAGTTGCACCGTCATGATCTGGTAGTGATTTACATCGACAGTAAAGCTCCTTTCTTCTAACTAAAGAATTCCTCCTTGTTTTGCTTAAACCTTTGGGTTGCAGATTTATTTTAACTGATCCCATCAGCTTCTTTATCAGCCACGTGCGTGTCCTAACTGCTACTTCCACTATCAAAAGCCCTGATTTTTAATTTTTTAATGGCAATCTTCAGTTCCCCTTTCAGCAGGCTCCTCGGGGTGCCGGGGAAGCGCTCTGCCCTCGCCCCCGCGTAGCAGTTGTGCCTCTGTGTTCATGGTTTCCCCCCGGCTGGTTTTGTCCGTGGTTGCTTTTAGCTCTGCTGAGCACCGAAGGCGTTAAATTGGGCTGGAAGCAGCTGCCTCTGGACAGCCACCAGCTCTTCCCCTGCTTTCAGCTCCTCTCAGTCCTTCTGAGTGAGGCCAAGCAGAGAATTTCCCCAAGGTGACAGCAATATTGTTTCTGTTAGAAAGTTATTATCTTTAATTTTTAAAAGCGCCAAGCAAATGTCCCTGAGATTGCAATCATCCATGATAGAGCACTTTTTCTCGCTACTCATTATAGGTAGGTATTTAAGGAGCTGCTCATCCTGTTCCTCTGTCTGGTTGGTGTCTGTAATAGATTCTCATCAACAGCCCATCTTGCAATTGAACACTTCTCCATGGTGCTCTTGGTCCAGCTCCACGGTGCTGCCAGCGGTGCCGGTGCCGGTGCCGTGGCTGCCGGGCTCTCCGTATGCAGCCGCGCCGACCTCCCTGGCAGGCGGCTCCAGCCTGCTGCCCTGGCAGCCCTGGCACGGCGCCCCCCGCACCGATGCCACCGCTCGCAGTGGTGTCCCAGGGATGCCCACCAGCTCTGGCGAGGAGAGCCCAGGGGTAATGGCCGTGCGGAGAGGGATTGCACGATGCAGGCTGTCGGCATGGGCTGGAGGTGGTGGAGGGGGAGACGGGACCGGTCTGTGACAGCGTGGGAGGTTGGGGGAGGTGGGTGGGGAGGGGTTATGTGCTCTGCATTATACGAGAGCTAGGAGCCGTTGAGTTAACTTTGATGGAAAGTAGATGGTGGAGGCATCTGAGATGATAGCGATGAGTGACGGTGAAGAGGGACCAGTTCCCCATTTGAGAACAGCTGGTGAAATCACCAGGTGCAGGTCTGACAGCCCTTCCCCTGCGCCCAGCAAGCCTTTCCACCAGGGCAGCACAGAGGAGGGGCCGGCCGGGCGCCTGGCGCCATGGTCAGCTGTGCCACCAGGGTCAAAATGGGATGGAGCCAATGCCGTGAGCGTGGGGCTCTGCGAGGCGTAACCTCTGACCTGGGAAATCCCTGACCCTCGCCTCGGTGGAGGATGTACTGAATAAACCCTCATTACTGTTCTGTAATAGAGACAGAAATCAGGCTAGCCTGACCCTCGGTCTGCTCCAGACCCGTCGTCATCTTGTGGCACGTGGCCAAATGCCAGCAGCCGTAAACATCCTTCTGGGCAGAGAGGGGTCCCAGGCCGCTGCCAGCCGGCACCGTGCCTCCAGGCAGCCCTGCCTTCGCATCTCGCTGCTCTTCGGAAGGTGTCGGGAGCGGAGCCGTGCTTCAGCTCGCTGCCACCCGCTCTGCTCAGGGGAACTGTCACTGCGGGTAGGGGGTGCAGAATTTACCCTCCTGGGATGCTGCGGTGTTTAGCTGGACAAAAACCCCGTTTCTGGGGTGGAGTGGAGAGCTGGTTCCCACATTGCCTGTGAGCAGCACGTGATGAGTAAAATGTATGCTGTGAACAGCTCAGAAACAGGCATTTTATTGCTGCATAGGCGTGGTGCAGAGTCTGTCATCTCAAGAGCTGTTACTGTTTAATAGGGGTGGAAGTCTGAATTTGAATGAGGCTCAAGTGGTGGGTTTTTTTCCCATGCAAGGTCACTATCTCCATTACGGCTGTAAATAATTAGGGATGGCTAATGAAGACTGCAAGCCCCAGTGCTGGGGCTGGCGGCTGGGAGCGTAGCTGCGGTTTGGGGGGGATGCCCCACGGACTGATGCCGGATCCTCCTCTCCCCGGTGCCCAGGGAGGTGGGGTGCTGGCGCGGGCTGGCCGGGAGGTGCCAGCGGATGACGTTTGCTGAGAGCAGCCGGGGAACAGGGAAAGATGCTTGGCTCCGCTGCCGAGAGTTACGTGGCCTTTGGTAAATCACTTCCCTTCTCTCTGCATCCCTTTTGCCTTTTGTAATTTGAGGCTGGGTGGATTCCTTAGTGCTTGTCTCTTGCAGGGCTCCTGGAGAGGCACACAGCACTGCTATGGCACACAGCACTGCTACCGCTGGGCCATAGGGTGAAGACCCTTCCCGGCGCACCAGCACAGCCCGCCTGGGCCGCGCAGGGCTCTGCGGCACAGTGGGTCAGGGTAACGGTCCAGGTGTGGCGACCTGTGATGCTCTTCAGTTGCCCGTGCTGTTTGGGATGAGATGAGGTGAGACAGCCGTGGTATTAAACTTGCTCAGTGCTCCTCGCATCTCGGTGGTTACTTTTCACATGGATTTCACCATGGAATTTTAATGAACACAATGCGCACATCATAAAGAGACATTAGCCTCCTTTTTCAGGAAAATCAAAAGTACTCTTAAAATTATATGAATGTGCTAACCCGTAAGTACAGGAGGGGTTGCCCAGCCGCTGCCCGCAGGGTCCCGCTTGGCAGGGAAGGTTAATCCCTGGCTCACCTTGCCGTCGAGTGTCTCTGGCTGACTCATGGCCTTGCACTGGCAGGATGCAGATGCGACGTATCCACTGTCATTAATGCACATCAGCGCTGATCGGTGCTGAGGGTGAGTTAGTCAAAGACATCAGAGGGAAAAGGTGCCCACCCCGTTCACTGAGTCACTCCGAAGCGCCCGTGGGGAGATGGGGAGCGAGCGGGGCCGTGCCCTCGGCGAGGGTTTTCTCCACGCGCTTGCGACACTGGAGGAACTGGGGAGGGCTCCTGCCCGCCCGCTGCCCCGCTGCCCCGTCGGTGAGGGCTGCAGCTGTGCTACGACATCTAAAACTCACTTAAATTTTTTAAATGACACTTGGAAGCAGATTCCTTGAAGCTGGCGTTTGACTGCATTTTGCGTTAGTGGTTGGAGAGGGCGGTTTCACGTCCCTTCCTAAGGGTCCATGGGTGGGTTTGCTTTGGCTGACGCTTCAGGCTCAGCACCAGAGGTTTTCCATAGCTTTTCTCTGGGGTGAGGCACCCCGGGAATGCATCCATTGCCGCTCGCTCTACACAATCCCACCACTCGGGCTGTAATGAGCTGTGGCTCGCTCAGGGGGACCGCAGCAGCGGGCATCTCGAGATAACGTCTTTGATTAAGAAGACACCTGCTGTGATAAAGAATGTCAGTGCCAGGGTGACAACTGGTGTCTTCTCCCTCGGCTCGCGTGTGCTGACAGCTCTGCGGCGGCTCCGGGGAGGAGAGGTTCCGCAGCCTGTGCCGAGGAGGAGCAGCGGGCTGCATCGTCGCACAGCAGATCTGTTACACAACCCCCAGCGTAAAACACTGCTTGTGTCATGGGCTGGTGAGTCGGCCCCGGGGAAGCGGGGCTGCTTTCCAAAATTTTCTTGTTTTTACATTTGTGTTATCTTTTAACCATCTACTTGCAGCAGGTATTTAACAGTGTCTTCAAAATGAAGAGTTCAGGCCAGGGTGTGCTTTGTGCTTTAAAGTGTTCCCATGTCCTTTGGAGTGATGCTCTTGGAGGCAGAAACACATCAACTCCTCACCGTCCCTGCCTGGACCGGAGGCACGCCGCGTGGCTAGCAGCACGCCTCTGCCTGGCTGCTGGCTTTCCGTGGTAAAGCTGTTGAGCGATGGCTTCACTTGCCTGGTCCTGTCCCTCGCTTGTCCGAGGAAGGGAGGGATGCAGAGGAGCTGGCAGAAGCAAAGGTCTGCTCGCTCTGCGGTCTCTGGAGAAACATGAGGACAAGGTGGGGTTTCTACATGTGGGTTAGCTCACGCGCCGCAGCCAGAGGAGAGCCAGCTGCCTTCGGCAGGACCAGAAAACCCGTCCAGCTGCCCTTAGCAGCTCTGCCTCTGGGCCAGCGCCAGCAAAAGGGCCAGGTTATAACTGGGTCGCTTTTATGGCAACTTGATGTTTTGCATTTGTTTGCGCATTGTTTGTAATCAGGCTCCCAGAGGCGGGTTTCCCATCCTCACGGCGCTCCGTGGCAGGCAGCCTCAGCAGCAGGGCTGGTTCGCCATCATCTAACCGCCATCTGAGTTCCAAGGGTTTACAAGGATGTTAATGCTAAAACTGCTGCGATCCGGTCCTCCATCCCACCTTTCCCCGTTGCTTTGGCCATGCTCTTGCGGATGCCCTCCCTGCACCGGGGCTGCTGCCACCCCAGGACTTGCTTGCCCGAAGGAGAAGAGGTGGGAAAGTCTTCTCACAGCAGGATTTTGCTCCCTTTTGAGGCATGTGGTGGGACACCTGGGCTTTGCTCACCTCCCTAACCCTTGTAAAAATCACTTGCACACTGGGCGAAGTGACTGCATTTGACAACAGGCTTGAAAATATCAGGGTTTTTCATAGTCATCGTGGGGAGAAGCAGGAGGAATGACTGTGGCTGCTGGACGGGCGATATTGCCTGATGATTTCCTCAGATATTGCCTGTTTCTTATCTCCTGACACCACAATCTATAGACAGACCTGGCGCTGTCGGGCTGCAGAGGATGGCTTAGCCGTTCCCACGTCAGGTTGTTAGGAACTGTGTTGTTGTATCGTGCAAAGAGAGTCATAAAGAAATGATAGGGCAGGTGAGGGAAGGCTGAGGGCAGGCGGGGGAGCAGGAGCAGCACCTCGCTGCCATCCCACCGCCCTCACTGGGGCCTTTGGGCATTTGCTTTTTGCCAAGCGGTTTGTACTGAAAGAGGGGAATTGGGCTGAGACAGGAGCCTGGGGGTGGGCACAGGGCACAGAGGGGGATGTGCGACCCCCTGGCCTTTCTGGGGGCAGCTGGGAGCCCGCAGGGGTGTGGGCATTGCCAGTACACCCCGTGGGACTCGGGCGGCAGAAGGCAGTGACAAAAGGCAGCGTTTGAGGGTGACATTTGTGTTTGTGCCTCTTGAACGCTTGCATTTCCAATTTCGCTGGTGATTTGGTAATTGTCCCCTAATTATACCTTTACTCTCAGTGCGTGCCTGGAATCACAAGGGGAGGGGGAAGCAAACCCCAAAGAGGCTACCAACAAGCAACTACCCTTTTAAATTACTCCTGATTTTAACTTGTTAAAATCAGTGTTGGCTTATGCTGCTGGCACCTTCACTGAGGCGCTGATGTCCTGCAGAACTGCCCTGGCCCCAGAGCTGGAGAGGCTGGGCTCCCTCCTGACAAGGGAGCAGAAAGCCCTTGGGACGGGCTGGCTGATGCTCGGCTGGATGTTAAAGACCAACTTACAGTTATTTTTTGCAACTGTCAGAGTGCTTTGATGCATCAGCATCATCAATTGCATCACACGACGTCATTGCATGAGCAATTGCAAGGGGCTGTGAGAGTCACCGGCTGCCTTGCCTCTGGGCTGCCTCCTGCCCTACCCTGACCCCAGGGCTGCTTGCCTGGCTGGGAAAGGTCACTGTCACTTCATGGGACAGACTGCGATCTCACGTTGACTTTCCCTGCCGCCCTGAGCCCACGGCAGCTCTGGCTTTCCCTTACCAGCCAGCCCAGGCAGTCGTTTCTGCCAGGCTGCACAGCACCCTTGCCAAATCCTCCATTTGCCTTTACAGCCTCGCTCAGCTGAGCAAACCTTATCGCGGCGCAGCAGCTGCACCGTGCGGCTTCACCGGCGACGCTGCCGCAGAGTGGGCTGGGGGAACGGGGACCCCGCGAGGCAGCAGAGCCGGGTCCCCTCCGGACGGGGACCTGCCACCGCCCCTGCCAGCCCGTGGCATGGCAGCAGGCTGCCGGTGCCGATGGTGTCGGGAAGCCTCTTGCAGCCCTGGGGCTCCTTCTCTCCGCGCTGGGAGAATCTCTTGTTGTTCCTCAGCATGCTTCAGCCAAGGATGAAAGTGGTTTCTATACATTAGTCTTTGGCCTTCCATCCAACGTGAAAAGCTGAAGAAAGAGAAGAGTGATTGTGCCTTTCGTAGGAAGGAGGAAAGCAGCAGCCCGGGGTGTGGGACCTCATAGCTGGGGGAGAAGCAGGAACCGTGTCTTCTGCGTCTGTCAGCGAGCAGCCGAAGCGTGCTGCAGCAAGGGCACAGGGGTGGCAGTGAGGCCAGGGGGAGGTGGCACGAATATTTTAAATAATTGTAAATAATAATAATAGTTTTAAATAATATCTACTCTGCATATTGCCGCAACCTGCCCCGATGCCCACTGCTGCTGCGGGAGGCACGGGAGCTGCCGCAGCCCCCCAGCCTTGGCCGGCAGCCGGAGGAGGGCAGGTCCCCACTCCCGGGCAGAGACCACCAGCTCATCCCCTCGGGGCGAGGCACCCCCTTGGCTGAGCTTCTGTGCATCCCTGCAGACGTGTGCCGTATGGCTTTCCCGTTCGTCCTAGCTCGCTCACGGCTGAGGTGAGAGACAGACGTGTCGGCGCCTCCGCCCATGAGCCGCGCTCCTGCGGCACAGCCCGTCTGCGGGCGGCGAGCGCTCGGCCCGGGGAGCGAGTGGCGCGGGGGGCACGGCGCCGCTGCAGCAGCGTGGCCCTCAGCACCAGCCCAGCGCTGGGTCTGCGTGAGCTGCGCTCCCTCGCCTGCGGGTCAGCACAAGCGCAGCGCCTGTAAAGCGGCAGCGGCTCGGTGTGTGCGTTGGGTACCATGCCTGTGATGCTCACTGCAGGGTCTCGGCAGCAGCCCTTGTGTCTGAAGGGCTTTTCAGGATCCACAAGTTCACATGTTTAGAAATTATTTGCATTGTCCATTCGGACATATCTCCCCCCAGGATGAGAAGAAGTCTTCCAGAAAATAGAAGCAGAACATCCCGTTGGCATCCAGGAGCTCTGTTCCTCGGGGTCTGGGTTTGGTTGCGAGCAGCCCCGCTCGCAGCGCAGGCTCTGGCAGTGATTTCGGCCAGCTGGGCGGCAGCACTGTCACCTCCCGCGCAGAGCCTATTTCCAGGGCTGTGCCGAGGGCTGTGAAATCCCAGGCTCTGCACAGCTCCAGCTGAGCACCCAAAAATGAGCAGACGCTTGCGATCTGCATCTCTCCAGTCCTCCACTCCCCATCTGTAAATTGGGGATAACATCACCTGCCCCAGCTCAGCGCGGGAGCCGGAGGAGCCTCTCAGACTCGCCTGCGCTGCCAGAGCCAAACGGGGAGCCCGTGGAGGGAGAATAGCTCCCTCCTGGCAGCAGGGAAGGTGAATGAGGCTGGGGGCCGCACGCTGAGCACTGAGGGCAGATAACAAATGCAGCTCTGGCAGAAAGCAGAGTGCCCTGAGGGAGCTGACGGATGGGAGCAGGCGAGGGATGGGAAGCGATAATGCAGCAAATACTGGTAACCCAACATACACAGTGCCTGGCCCCAGGCTGTGCAGACCCCAGCCCCGTAGCCCTGCCCTCGCTGCAACTTGCATCAGCTCCCTTAGCCAAAACGGCTGGTGCATCATCAAGAGTGAGGCAGGTGTGTGCCGTGAGTGTTACCCAGGCTGGAGCTGCTGGGCTGCAGCTGGGACAGACCCATTAAAAGGGCTGTTGTGGGGCTCCACTTTCCCTGCAGGGATGTGCAGTGTGGGCTGAGCAGTGCTGAGGGCAAAGCGATGGACCCTGGGCACAAGCCTGAGCTGAAAATGAGGGAACTGAACCCATGGAGGCAGCCCCAGGTAAGTGCTGGGTGGCAGGACTGGAGGGCCGGGCTGGGGGCTGGTGCTGCAGGGCTGTGCCGGGCTGGCAGCTGTGTCCCAGGAGGCTTTCTGCGTGCCTGGGGCTGGCAGGGACAACCCCTCCGCTCGCCGTGCTGTGGGGCACAGCCCTGCTGTCCTCAAAGCTGATGGCAAAACATCACCTGGCTTCCACAGCAGCAGGACGGGATCTTCCATGTGATTTAATGCAAAATAGGAAGAAGATGGCAAGCATGGGCACGAGCTGCGAGGCTATCTGCTTGCCCATCCGTCTCAGGGTCTTTTACGTTTTTCTTCTCTCCCCCCTCAGCTCTGTCTTTGGTGGCTGCTGCCCCCTGGAAGGGCAGGGCCGTGGGGGAGCTGGGGCTGTTTCAAAGCCCCGGAGTTATTCTAGCAAAGTGCTTTTTGTGCTTTGAGTCCGACTGGGGAAGCTGGGGGAAGGTGAGGCTGGTTTATGGCCAGGGTAATGGTGTGAGTGGCTGGGGGACCCGCGGGGCAGTTGGCCCGGGTCTGACCCGTGTGAAAGCAGAGCAGGTTTGTAGCCGGGAGCGTGGTCCTGTTCCCTGCCCCGAGGGTGGCTGGATGTGGAGGCTGCGGTGTGGGCAGGGGAAGGGAGAGCCTTGAACAGAGGAGTCCTGCACGCTGCCTGGGGGCAGGGGGGTGGTTCAAGGGTTCAAGGGCCTGGGGAAGCTGGTTGCAATGTGCTGGGGTCTCTCGGTGCTGTGAAATCCCAAAGCGATGGATGATGGAGAGGACACGCCATCCTCCTGCAGTCGTCCTCGCCACTGCCCCCAGGCAGGGAGCACACTGCCTGTTGGCACTGTGGAGGCGTTCCCAATGGCAAAGCCCTCCTGAAGGCAGCGGGGCAGGGCGCTGCACGATGGAAATTGCTCTGAATTTCTGGAAAACTTACCAGGGCATAGGTGAGCAGCTTTTTTTTTCCTTGGAGGGGGAAGGCAAGGCTGGCGTCACTCCCTCGTTCATCAGCGAGGTCCTCTCCTAATGCTCAGTCTGTAGGATAGTCCCTTTTTGTTCTCCAAAAAAAGCCAAGAGTGAAACTATGGTGCTACTCTTGAATATCACTTTTCCCCATCTGGGGCGTTGGAACTGGCTTCCCGGGGCTCTCTTCCCCTCCTGCAGATGGTGAGGAGGCGGCTCTGCCTCCCAGCAGGCAGCGAGCTAAATTGGTTGGCACTGGATGTGCTCTGGTACCTGCGATAGCGAGCGGGGCTGAGCCGGACCCTGACCCTGGGTTACGCTGAGTGCAGCGCGCCCGGTGCCAGCTGGGTGAGGGGAGGTGGGGAGCCTGTGGCTGCAGGTTGCCAGCACCCCCCAGCTCCCGCGCCAGCAAACATGCAGCATGATGCCCACTGAATTCCCTGAAATAAATAGGCTTTGATGGATTGAGTCCCTTTTAGCGCATCAGCTGTAAACTTCAAATATTTATATCGTTAGGGAGATGTGACAGAAGTATATATATGTATATATATAAAACAGGCAGGTGCTTGAGTGGCAGTCATGTATTTGAAGTTCAAATACTTACCTTCAAATCAATGCTATAAAAGAGGAAGGAAAAAAAAATAAATTTAATATCACTTGTGCAAGGAAAACAACCTGCCGAGCCTCCTCCCAGGCTAAATGTGCTTTAAAGATTGACTGTGCAGCTGTAAAAACTATTGATGAACTGTAAACATGAAAAGATCGCCCTGCTCGTAGCCTGTCAAAAGCATTAGGTTGGAAATGCTCTGTGTTCTGCTCCAGCATGACTCACCGAGTCCTCAGCAAATGTGTTTATTTGTAAAGATCCTTCTTTCAGAAATAGTGACCTTTTTAATGCCTCGTGCAGTGAGCTTGGAAATTCAAAATTGCCTTTTGGCAACTTGCTAGTCTTGCTGAAGCTCTGACAGCGCTTTCCATGGCGATTTACATATTTTTAGCCTTGATATTCTGCACTGTGGGGCTCCTTTGGAAAATGATTTGCTTTTCACAGCCCTCAATGCGGTTCGGCATCTGCAGCGCTGGGCTGAGATCAGGCTGTGCGGAGGGCACGGAGCCGCTCGCTCGTCGGTCGGGCTCCTTACGGCACGCCTTCTGAGCCTTCTGAGCCTGCTGCCTCTTGGAACCCTCCCTGGTTTTGTTAACATCCTCCTTGCAAAATGGACCGTGGTATTGGTCACAAATTTGAGCAGCTGCTTCACCTTGAAATAGGGAATAAAACTTTGAAGCTGTTATTCCAGGCTGCTGTGCACCAAGCAGCAGGTTGGCTCCTTTGCCCATCACGCTTACCGTCACCTGCTCGCTCGCCGGCACGAAGCCCCCGTTGCCGGCGCTCCCACAGCCCGCTGTCGGTTGCACCAAAGCGAATTTGGTGACCAGTGATCTCGTCATTCTGTGCCCGTGGCCTGTCTCCTGGTTCCTGGTCCCCGCTTGTGCCGTCAGATGCCAGCCCGAGCGCCCGGGGCCGTGGTGCGGTCGCAGCGGCACCGCTCCGTGGGGCCAGGGCGAGCTGCAGCCCGGGGAGGGCAGGCGGCTGCATCCCTGCCGCGGAGCAGCTCCATCCTCACCCTTCTGGGGAGCTTCCCAGCGAGGCATTAAGCATCGCTGCTAATTGCTCAGTCGGCTCCTTCAGCGTGTCTCTTTAAGCTCTGGGATGTGAATATGCTGAATATGAAATGTCGCAGTTGTAATAACAGTTATTTAACATTTCTCGGTCCTGTGACTAACGCTTCTGCCATTTGTGTTTGGTAACGGGTGATAGCATTGCTCCTTTCTGTTGTTGTTGTTCATCCTAATGCATCGGGGAAAGATGTTTTGATGGTTTTTCTACTGTTTGTTTGCGTCCTTTATCGGCGCTCTACAATTTCTAGTTGCTGATTTATATTCAGAGTTATGAATATCTCCTTTCTTCTTTCTGTTGGGTATGTTTTTATTTTTATAGCTGTTTACGTATTAGCCAGGCAGTTTAAAAAAAACTGATGCAAACTCCTGTCGTGGTTATGAGTTTTGGGGTAAAACACTCTTAAATCATTCTTTATTCACAGTTATGCTTTTATACTTAAATCCATTCTCCTAACTGGTTTGGCTTATAATTGTTTTCTGCTCTGTGAATTGACCTTCTGAAGCACTAAGAATATATGCTGGTGCCTTGGACTTGCCTCTGTTTGCCTATGAGAAGCGTAATCAAGTCATGATTGCTTGGACTTGAGCAGCAACTAGTTTTTAATTCTGTGATCCATTCCCCTTCAGCTGTCAACACGGAGTCTAAAATAGCACTCCCCTGTGCGAGATGCCATGCTTCAGAGCTACGAAATTGTCATTTATAGGTTTTTTAGAAATTCAGGGGACATTTTAATACTGGCGAAGTGAAACCTCCAACTTCCCATCATAACGCAGCTTTCTCCCTTACTTATTATACATGGGTGCTTCAGCAGCCTCTGGGGTGGTCTGACCCCTGGCACAGCTCGGGGTTTGAAGCAGACACCAGAGTACCCCCTACCTATAGATTATCTTTGTCTGAATTACTGGCAACTTGTTTAACCAGAGGATCCCGGGTTTTTCCACTCTTGACCCTTGTTTTTCCCACCTGGTCCCTTCTGGGCAGTTTTTACCATCAATTTCCAGTGTTCTGGCCATATCTCTCGGTAGAGCTCAAACACCACATGGGTCAAACTTGCTCCAATGAGCAAGTCCAGATCCTTCTGTTAATTATCGCAGCTTGCTGCTGGGACATGCAGGCAACTGAGGGGCTGCCTTCTCCTTTCTTTGTGTGTTCTGTTACCACCATCTTGATGTGGTGCTGGAGGAGAGCTCGGTTGTCCCCTGGTTCCTCCCTCCTCTTTTTCTGCTGGTTTAATGCCTCCATGTCACTGGCCACTGTGGTGACCGGTGACCTCCAGCTCCAGCCTCCTCGGGGCAGATTCGGGAGCTGCTGCTGTTCGCAGCATCAGTGCAGCTGTGTGCAAGCCCCTGCTGCAAGTTTGCTGACACAAAGCCTGGCACTGCGGAGGCTGAAGATGCACCGTGTTGATGGGGAACTTCAGTTATCCCACAGACTGCAGAAACAGTGCCCTGAGATGTGACATGGGAATGGATGTGGTGGGCGCTGTGAATGATGCTTTTTGGAGGGGCTGGTCAGTCTGGTAAGGGACTTGATTTAACCTCAGGGACGTGGGACGCATGATGATTTGGTGACCAGAGTGGCCTGATGAGGTACGATGGCTGCAAATGTGATGGAGCTAGTCTGGAGGGACACCAGCAGTGAAGAAGACAAAAAAATACCATTACAGTGAAGGATCAAAGGAGAGAAAAAGGCATCATTTGATGTATAGAAGTTGTGTCCAGAAAAAGAAACAGAAAAAGGCATGTATTTCAACAAGTTAAATGAGGAGCCGTTATAAGGCAAGCAGAAATGATTGTGAAGGACAACTCGCCGAAGGTATAAAAAGCAATAATAAAATCTTTACTCTCAAACACGTCCCTGGCTGCTGTAAGGCGGGTGTCTGGCAGGTGGCTGTGGCTGGGGAGCATTGGCTCCCTGCGGGGAAATGGGGGGGATCTCTTCCCGTGGTGGCGGCTGCCAGCCCTCTCCGCAGGGCAGGGCTCCGGGGGGGGGCAGGAAAAGCGGCGTCTGGGGGGGCGGTGGGATGGGAACGGGTCCCCATGGCTCTCCCCAGGGCGAGCTCACCGCGCCTCCGGACAGGTGTGTGAAACTGCGGCGTTTCACGGCGGGGTGGAGCGGGGGGCTGGACATGCCCGCTGAGCTCTGGCTGGGGGTGCCAGCGGGGACCCCCCCATGCTCTGCCCAGAGCGTTACTGAGCCCCAAGGAGGGGACAGCAGCGAGCGGAGGACGGGGTCACTGGGCAAGGTGGGTGGCAGCCTGGCTGGGGGCGACCTGGCCGATGGCGTTTGCATCCTTCTGTCCTTGTCCGCAGCACACGGGGGTAACAGTAACCTGGGGAGACCCCTGCGGAGAGCTTTTGGCTGCGCCACTTCTCAGCAGTGATGGGAGGGGGGGGTGGGGGTTAACACAAGCCCCCCTTCCCCAAGTGGGCACAGAGCTGCCCCGCGGTGGGGCCGACCCGCTTTCCCCACACCCTGTTAGTGAAAAGCCTTGGGATCCAGGAATCTCCCGGGACTGAGCTGGCCACCCCGATTACTGACAGCCAAAGGTGAGGCTGGAAGGCAAACCCTTCCCAGAAACTCATCGGTTAACCCCAGTGAGTCGAAAGTGTTCAGTGAAGGGGGAGTGGGATCCTGCCCTGACGGCATCTGCGCGGGGGGGGGTCCGGGTGCCTCCGGCACAGGGATGCTCAGCCCTGGCCCGGGCTCCCGCTCCTGCCCCGTCTCTTACCATCAGTGTCTCCAAGCAGGCAAACAAACAAATGATTATTATTTTTTCTAATTGCTAGAATTGTATTAATTTAAATGGATAAACTCAATCAGTGAAGCTCATTAATTTCTAGCACATGGCTTATTTATGCTGATTCTGGCTGCTCCAGCACTCATTTCACTATCGTAGGAATGTCAATTACCTTTTAAAATAAAAATCAATGTTTATTCACTGTTAAAGATAAAACATGAAGTGGTTTCCTTAGACACGCTGATGAGCGCTCTCCTCCCCAGCCTGAGCCGAGGGCTCCCAGCGTTGGTAGCCAGCTTGCCTGCTGCCATTGCCATGCCACGGAGGGAATGGCAGCGCGTCGGACTGGTGCTCACTGCAGCCCCCCTGTGCCTTCCCACCCCATCCTGGCTGGGAAAGCCCAGCATTTTCCTGGGAGCCAGGTTTGTGCTGGGGCATTTCCCTGCCATGAGCTCTGCCAGTGTGGAGGGATGGAGGGAGGAAGGAAACCCAGGGGAGCACAGGGGGAGACCCTGGAAGGAGCCTCCAGTGCATTACCTGATTACTTTTATAATTGAGAAAAACAAAGCTAAAGCCTTGAAGCAGGGTGCTAGAGATTACCCATCATTTTCAAACTTTTTTTCCTCCTCTATTATTCAGAATTGTTTTGCTTTTCTGAACTGCCTTGTGTAGGTTGCGACAACCCCACAGATTCCAGAATGGGAGATGATGAGTCACTGTCAAAATGTAGATTTTTTTTTTTTTTTTTTTTTTTTTTTTCCTTTTAGCAATGCTGAGGGAGTAAAGTCTCTGTGACACACACCGATCACTGGCACCTCTCAGGCTAAAACTGGCAGAAGCTCCCAGTCCACCCATGGGTGTGAGCGCCTGGGCTGCGCCCACAGCCGCTGCGACGTGTTCCCCGTGGGGATGCCCATCACGGGCAGCACGGAGCTGGGTGCTGCTCCCCAAACCCGCCGAGCTGTCGGGGATGTGCGGGAGGGCTCGGTCCTTGTGCCGCTGTGCGTGTGTTGAAGTGTGTGTCGCGCTGGCCTCGGCGTCCAGCCGGCACCGGCACCGCAGAGCCCACCTCTGCCGCCTCCTCCCTGTTGCGCTCATTCCATTTGACTTGGGTTTTTTCCACTGGTTTTTTTTTTTGTTGGTTTTTTTTTTTTTTTTACAACAGGAAAAAAGTCCTTCAGAAAAGGCATGTCTGTGTAGGTGACTCTGCTCAGACACAAACCACCACCGCAGAGAGGGGGAGTGAGTGTGAAGTAGAGATGGAGCCAGATTACGCTGGTACCCCAGTGGGAAGCTGGTGTGGGGCTGCTGGGGCGATGGGGATGTGCCGGGAGGAGAACTTGGTCCTGGGGAGGAGGATTCATCCTGCTGGCAGGTGATGGGGAGCCCAGCACCCACCCTGAGGAGATTGCAGTTGGCTAGAGACACTAATACAGAGCAGGGGGCTTTTTTTAAATGAATGTGCAGGTTTCGCCTTAATTGGGCTGCTCTCCAGTGGAGTTTAAGCAAACAGATGTATGTGTGAAGCGCTGACAGCTCATGGTCTGAGGGACTTGATGGCGTGGCAGGTCCCTCCCCTGACTCCCCGGGCTTTCCCTGGCTCTGGGAGGCGAGCAGACCCCTCCTCGGGCTGCTGGCATCCTTGGCTCGAGCGGCTCTTCCAGCCCGGTTGCTCTGAGCCATGGGTCCAGCGTGTCGGTAGCTGTCCCACCAGCCTTCCCTGATGCTTTCTGAGCTGCTCGTGTTGTCTTTGAAACCGGGCTGTGTCGAAGACCTGGCGATGTGGGAGGTGACCAAGATGCTGGGGTGGCCAGGACCCCTGGAGCCCTTCCCAGGCACATGGGACGGAGCTGCTCAGCGCCAGCGCTGCCGAGCCCTGGGCGGTGGCTGCTGGCCTCTGGGTGGTGGCCAGGTCTAACGCAGACCTGAAACCCCGGAGCTTTGCAGTCTTGCACCAGGGACCTTATGCAAAGAGCCTGAGGATGCCTTGCAGAGCGTGAAGCTGTGGAAGGGAAGGAATACGGATGAATTTCTTTCCATCTCTCCAAGCATCTGGGAGGTGGGTGGGAGGTAAAAAAAGATGAGCCCTGAAGTTTTTAATTCCTCAGAGATATTTAGGTATCTTGCTCTTGTTACTCAAGGGAGTGCAGAGCCTGAGCATCTCCGCGGATGTGCCGCAGGCTCGTACCCCAGCACTTGGCAGCTAAGCTTGGACCTCTGGTTCTCCAATGAATATTAATTTTCAGAGAACTTAAACCATAATGACCCCACCGCTTCCTCCAAAGGGATTTGGTGTGGTGAGGTGCCTTTAGGAAAGCCATTACTCTAACCACAACTTGGGAGATAACTCACTTGAATTTATCAGGTGGTGCAGAGAGCTGACGGCTGAAATGAGACCCTGCCCCAGGACTTCTGCCTGAGCCGGGCAGCGTGAGGGGAGAGAGGAATTTTGCTCATTTAAGAACAGTGTTAGCTCATCTTCCCCAGCTGAGTCTTAGTTTGCACACTGAGCAGTAACAACCAGAATAGTCCCTGGAAAACTGTTCCACTGGATGAAAAGTAATGAGATTTTAAAACCATAACTAGAGCTCTTTAGTCTTCTGGCTCTCTGGGTTAGGATCAATATTCTTAGCCATATTTCCACCATCATGGGACTCGTACTTCCCTCACAATCCCCTCCCTGCTCCCCCCGCCCCCTCCCTCCCCCAGCCCTCCCTGGGGAAAGGGACTTTGAGAGGAAAGAGACCTGAGATCAAATCAATTAATTGCCTTTGCATTCTCCAATAAATGCAGTGCAGAGAGTACGTACATCGAAATACGAATGAACTAAAGCAGCAGCGACAAAATCCTGCTGAAATGAAGCGTTACCCTGTGTAAGGCAGCCCTTGTCCGGGGGAGAAGGGGGGACTTGCAGGGGGCAGGCGTCAGTCGTGTTATTTAACGCGCAGCTCGGGGATGCTCTGATCTGGTGGGGATGAGAGGGATCGAAGAATCATACGGAGCGCAGGATGAAAAACAGCCCTGCGGGAGGGGAAGGGAAGAGATGCCTTTACAAAACCAGTGAATGCAAAATGTGTTATATGAGTTCATCTCTTCCAAATTAAATCCGATGTCACCTAAAAGGCAGGGCTTGCTGCAGCAAGCCTGAAGCCATCGGGCAGGGACACCCTGCAGGCACTGCATGGCCAACGGCCCTGCTGCCGCTTACAGTGCTTACACGTGGAAAATGCCCTGGAAGATTTGCCAGCTGGCGAGGGCTTCCCTTGCCTGGGGATGCTGGGGCTGCCCCTGGATTAAAGTGGGACCATTAAATCGAGAGCTTGAGCTGAAGCTCGCTGAGCTGGTGCAGGGTGCAGATGGGTGCTGCTCTGCCGCTGGCCAAGGGTTTGTGGCAGCCGCGAAGGACGAGGAAAGAGGTGGCACCTAACTGATGGCTGAGCTGGGGCTGCTCACGCTGACCCTGCCACGGCAGGGTGCCCTGGCACCCCACAAAGCAGGAAGGCCAGGGAGATGCTTCCTGCGGGGCTTGGATGGTTCAGCTCCTGGCTGGGCTCCTCCAGCCCTGCCCTGCGCGGGAGCAGCTCGACCATCGGTGCGGCGGGTGCCGGAGCTGCCTCCGTGGCTGCGGGAGCGGCAGGAGCTGCTCGGTGCTCAGCTACGCGGCGGAGGTTTTAATCCAACCTGGGCAAGGAGCGCGGTGCCCCGCTGCCGCCGAGCGTTTGAAGGACACGTGTGTCCTGGCTGGCCGGTCCCGCACCGCCGTGAGCACCCCCACAGCGGGGGGCATGGCTCATCCCTGGCGCTCCTGCATCCCACCGGCTCAGCCAGTCTCCCTCAGGCACTTACGCCTGGTGATGCTACTGCTCTGTTGGCTGACTTATTCAAAGCGGCAGCCCTCTAGGGCCATGCCTCTCTTCCCCGGGCACGGCCGCAGCGTTTCCCACTGCTGTGGGTCTGCACTGTCCTGGGGCTGCCCCCGGAGCTCCCTGCTCCTGGGGCTGGCAGCAGCGTTGGCTGCAGGAGAGCACCGGGGCGGCGGCGGGTTGTGCAGCTGCGGATGCTCCTCTGGGGAAGAGAGAAGGAAAGTGGAATGGGAGGGCCGGGTGATGTGACAAAGGATTATCTTGCAGGCTTTGCAGCTGGCACTTGTCCAGCTGCTTCAGACCGCTGTTCCTGTGGCTCCTTGCCGGTGCCTGTTGGCTGGGCACCGTCCCTGCCGGATTGTGCATCTGGGGGAGCCCAGAGCATGTGCTTGCGTGGGGAGCTGAGCTCGCCGGCAGCCACGTGTTCTCAAGCAGGACCCTGCTGGAGGAGGGGGTGGGCAGGTCTGGTGCCTCAATACAGAAAAAGGCGAAGGGAGAAGCTGTCCCGTGCCAGGGTGGGTGAGGAGAGGCAGCGCCGGCTGACCAGGGCTCCCTGGCACAGCCCTGCTTCCCGGCCAGGAGGCTCTGGAGTGGGGCTGCACGAGCTGCCGGGAGCAGAGCTGGCTGCTGCCGTGCTGGGCTCCGGGCAGGGAAGTGCAGTGATAAGCCAAGTTGGCTAATCAGGATTCACACTAATAGGGAGAGAAAATTACCCAGATCTACCACAGAGACAGCTGAGCGGGGAATGAATAACCGCAGCAGCACACTGCCTTTGCTGGTGCTCTCCCGGCCAGCAGATGAATTAAACCCAAGGTGATGTGACTCATGCACGCGGCGCAGAGCCGCGTTGCAGCCATGGGTATCAGCTGGGGAAATTACTCGCGAGCAGGCTGGGATGTGCCAAAACCAGCAGCCCCCAGCAGCCCGGCGTGCTCCTGGCTGGCAGGAGCTCCCCTTCCTCCTCTGAAGGGAGAGGAGCCCGACCACTGGCAGCAAAACGATTGGTGACTGGGGGGGAGGCAGCAGCCCCCCGGCAATACGGCACGAGCTGCCTGGGTGCTGGTGCTCCCCGCGTGGCTGGGTGCTGGCACGGGGCACGGTGCAGCCCAGGCGAGGCGCTAGCAGAGGCTGGGGCTGTGGGTGCCCGGAGCAAGCGGCTGAGCCTGCACCCAACTCAGGACAGCATCCCGGTGAGTCCCGCGCTGGCCAGTCCTCCCCACGCAGCCAGCCCCAGCGCCCGGCAGGGCTGGAGCCCGGGAGCGAGGGGCATCCTGTGCCTGAGCTCGCAGCCACGGCCTCAGTTCTGGCAGGGGGTCAGGGGCAGCCAGGGAGCAGGTGATCCAGCATCACCTCTGCCTCCAGTCCTTGCTAAGAAAATGTGGGCAGAGGAAGGAAGCTCCAGAGTTTGAGGACACGGATGAACCCTGCTGCCTCTGTGCCCATGATGTTGTAATGCTGCCTTTACCAGGGCCCAGCTACAAAGCCGGGAGAGGAAAGCCCAGAGTTGCATCTGCCATCACCAGGGGACGGGGACCAGGCGGCTGAGGATGTGCTGGCTGCTCCGGGGGGATGCGCCCCTGGCAGGGCCAGGAGCAGCCACCCCGTCCTTCCCTGCAGCCCTTTCCAGCCGCACCTCCCTGGGGCAGGGCTCCATCCTCAGGGGGTGTTTTGGGGGGTCACAGGGGGCTTCTTGTGATTTAAGCCCTGTTGTGGTATTTGTTTGGAGGCTGGGAAGTTGTGTGTCAGGTGACTCAGCAGTTGCCATGGCAATGAGCATCGGTTAATGAACAGAGGGAGTAAAGGAGCCAAAATAAATGTCAGGGTGTGAAATAGATGCTGTGGAGCTGGGCAGCGCGGGCAGGCAGCGGGGCTGCCCCCGACCCGCGGGGGCCGGTGGTGCTGCCTTGCCTGGCCCCGCTCGGGCTGGGGCTCCCTTTGCCTTGCGGGGGGGCAGGTTTTGCTAAACCCCTGCACGGTGCAGGGCGAAGGGCTGGCGAGCGGGGAGCATGGTGAGCCCCGGCCATGCTGCCTCTCAACGTGCAGCCCCCAGCCCCACCGGGGCACGTGCGGGTTGTCCTTGTCCCCTGGCACCGGGCAGCCGGAGCCCCGCTGCCCACCTGCCTCGCTGCCCACAGGGACCCGACACCCTGCGTTTGCCGCAGCATCGGAGCAATCTGCAGATGTTGGCGATGCCACCGTGCTTTGCCCCTCCTGCCGGGCCTGCTCAGCGCTCCCCTCTGCCAAGGGCAGCAAGAGGGAGTTGGTGTTGGGTGAGAAAGTCACTTTATTTTTTAGTTTTTTAAATTTTTTCCCCTCCCATTTCTATTGCAAAGGAGGCATTTGGGTGGGACAGGCAGGGCTGGGGAAGGAGAGGGGTTGCAGGTGCCCATGGGGCAGTGTGCAGATGTGTGTGTGGTCCCGGCAGCAGGATGGGGGGGATGAGCTTTGCACGCCGAGTGAGCAATGTGCCCGCGGAGCAGCAGGTGTTTGCATCCAAACAGGGCAGCCCCTGCGCCTCCAGGTGCCTCCTGCTCTGAGGCTTGCCCTCGTCCCTCGTGCACAGATTTACCTTAGACATTGGTATGCCAGAAGCGAGGCCCCCGGGGGTCCTGGCTCATCCAGCAGTTGCTCAGGGCAGGGGGGTACTGGTCCCCCCAGCCCAGCGCTGGGTTTCGGTGGGGGCTCAGCAGCACACGGAGCCTCTGAGAACTTCAAAGATATTGAGCCCCAGGAAATTAGTATTCTCATTTGCATGCTGTGCAGATGGGCTGACTCAGCCTCTAAACTCCTTTCCCACGTGGCACCGAGGGAAAGTTTCCTCTCGCTAATCAGATAACGAACGCTGGCCCCGCGACCCTGCCTAGGAGGCTGCTGGGAGGGAGATGCTCCTGCGCTGGCCGGTGTCAGTGCCTCTGGAGAAGCTTTTGCAAAGTCTCACACGCTGCACGGGTGTCCCTTGCTGACAGCAGCTTTGCAGCTGTTAAAAGCCGGAGAGGGCAGAGCTGTCCCGCAGGGGCTCGGGGGCTCGGAAGCAGAGCGAGGACTGAGGTGTGCAGAGAGCAGCTGGAAACAGAGACCTGGGTGCTGGCCCGGGAGTGACAGCGCTGGGTGAGGCTGGAGAGGTGTCCAGGGGGACCGGGCACCTCCAGGCACACGCCGGCTCTGTGCATCCTTCTGGGTCCATCGGGGTGCAGGGTGTTTTGGGGTGCTGTGGCTTGGTGCGGTCCCACCTGGCAGCACGTGCCTGCTGGCTGGAGAGCAAAGGGATAAATGTGGGGGGCGGCTCTGGGATGCGTGGGGCAGGTCCCTGCTGACAGGCTCAGGGAGAAGGTCAGAGAAGGCGGGTAGGAACTCAAAAGCTGAGAGGAGGAGGAGGATGGGGGCTGCGCTGTGCAGCTGCCGTCCTCGCCGTGCCCAGTGCCTCCCCAGTTCGTGGCACCCATTTTCAGCCTCTCCATCACCCGCAGTTCCCAAAGCAACGGGAGCAGGCGGTTCTCTCTCGGATGCCATGTCTCCCTTTTGGATGACAGCTTGCCACCTCCTAAGCTTCATCTCCAGGCTTTAATTGATGCCTGTCACGATGCTCAGCTCCCCCGAGCGCGTAGCCGGAGTGCGGCCTGATAGCGTGCCACTGTGTGGGATGCCAGGGGGGACACCATGCAGGTTGGCTCTCTTGCCTGGAGCCCTGTCTCCTGGTGATGCATCCTTTCTGATCCTCTTGGAGAGGGGACAGAGCCAGCGTGGCCTGACCACGTGCTCCAGCACTGGTGTCGTGAGGGGGCTGCCCTTGCTCTAGGGAGATGCTGCAGGAATTCCTCCCACCTTGTCTTGCTGCTCCAGAGAAGTCACACTCTGTGCCTCAGTTTCCCCATTTATAACATCAAGGAGAGGATTAGTTGGCACTGCAGAGGAAGCATCGTGCATACTCTTGCATTAGTGTTTGCTGCTTGCTTTGGACAAGACAGCTCTGTGAATCCTGCAGGCAGAGGCGGCTGCTGCTGCCCCAGGCCCTGAGGAGCCGTGTTCCCGTCCAGCACCGTGGCACGAGCCGAGCTCTGAGCCATCCAGCAGATATCGAGTGCGGTGCTCGGTGACTTGGCGGACTGCCACGAGGAGCAGGCTCGCAGTGTCCGCAGGAGGTGATGGGCTGCATCCATCACAACAAATCTATAAGTGCAACTGGGCATAGCCAGGATTTTTTTTATTATTTTTTAATGCCTTTAATTTCTCTCTGCCTCTCCATCAGCAGCACGCGGACCAGGCTGCTGGGGCGGGTGGATGGATGAGCAGAAGAGGCGAGAGCCTGTTCACAGCCCGTCCTTCCCCCAGGCTGTCCCATAAACACGCCTGAGCCATAAGGCTCTCCCCCGCTGTGGCCATGGCTGCGCTGCCCCGTTCTCGCCCCACGTCCACGCCCTGCAGCACATAACCGAGTCCCCAGTACATCACTGCCTGAGCCTGACTCGTCCTTGGCTTTTTCCTCTTGTGGCACAATTGCACGGCTTTGGCACAGGAGAGGCCGAAAGCGCAGTGAGGAGAAAGCCAAAGCAAACAGGCAGGCGATTAAAGGTGAAATGCGTTTGTTTTGCTTCAGAGGCAGGAGCAGAGCCGGGGGGAAGCCACAGAAAAAGAGCCTTTTTTTTCCCCTAGAAGTGGGAGGCCAGCAGATGCCAGAGCCTCTTTCCCCAGATCTCCCCGGCGGCGTTGCCAGTGCCCACCGTGGTGGGCTGCTCCCCACTCCCGAGCCGTGCCGCGGGGACCCCCGTGCCGGTGGGGAAAGGCGGCAGGTGCAGAGCGGCGGGGGGCTGCCGGCGGGACCGTGCCGTGGGGTGGGTGGCACACCTGCCCGTGCCGAGCTCCGCTGTGATGCCCACCCGTGGCACTGATGCTTCTCCATGGTCGTGCCTGGGTGCCCACCCATGCGTGTGCTGCAAGGGATGCCTGAGCGCCGGCTGGGAGCGGGGTACGGGCTTGTGGGGGTGACCCTGGCCGCTGCCCCGGCTGCCGTGCCCAGGCATGGAGCGGGGCTGGGAAGGGGCAGGCAGCGAAGGGTAAGCAGGCTCGGAACTTTTTATAGTCATTTAAGTGAACTCATCTGTGCCTCCAAAAAAATCGCATCTCGGAAGTTAAGCTGTGGCCCAGATGTTACTTTAGGAAATGTGCTGAGGATCCTCGCCTGCGCCGCAGCCTGTGCCCTGCGTTTGTAGGTCAGCAGTGAATCAAAGCTGCTCCTCTGCACAGCCGAGGGGCCGGGGCGGGGGAGCTGAACTGGGGGGACTGGGCTGGTGTCTGTGCCTGGCAGACCTGCGGTGGGGGCTCTGCCGAAGCCACCACTGACCCCGGTGCCGTTGTCAGCCCCCGCAGCAGGAACGTGGTGTGAGTGCGGTGGCCCCGACATCCCAGCACGAGCCCTGGGCTGCAGCCACGGAGCGTTTTCCCCGGTGCATCCGAATAAGGTGTTGCTGGGACCTGAAGAGTGGAAGGTTTATTCACAGCTGCATCGATTCTCTGTCAAAGCTGATGAAGGGTTTGCCTGGGTGGGTGCTGGGAACCACTGAGCGCCTGCCCTGCTTCGCCTCCCTTTGCTGGAGAGAGCGGGGGCCAGGCGAGCCTTGCCGTGCCCACGGGTGCACCCAAGGTGCTGGAGGCTCAGCCGCAGCCGTGCAGAGACGACGCGGTGCTGAGCAGCACTGAGCTGCCGGCAGGTCCTGGCAGCACCGTGCAGAGAGGGGAGCAGGAGCTGCGTCGTGGAGAGGCTCTGCCATGGCTGCTGTGGGGTTGCGGGGGGAGCAGGGCAGCTTGGGCATCTCCTCCCAGCTCAGCAGTGGTGTGGATGACATGGCTTAGTTAGAGAGATAAATGTGCAGCCTCACCAGAGGCCGCCAGCAGTGCTTGGAGGGTGCAGGAGCAGCCAGGGACCAAACTGTCCCCGGGGAGCAAGGGCAGTGTTTGGGTCGCTGGCAGCCCCTCACCAAGCGCTGCCCACGCAGCTCCTGGGTGGCTGCCACACCGGCCCCGTGCAGCGCATCCAGCAGCGCTCCGGCCAGGACGGGGGTTTTTTCCTTCTGCAGAGGTCTGAAGGTTTCCTGGCTTGTGTCTCCCCAGGAACATTCCGAGGAGTGTGCAAGAAAATCGACCACTTCCCCGAGGATGCAGATTATGAGCAAGACACGGCCGAGTATCTCCTCCGTGAGTCTGCTTTCCCATGGCGCAGTGGAGCTGTGCCCGCACCCTGGGGACCCCCTTGCCCTGCGCTGGCACCCACCTCCCCATCCCCTAGCACCCAGAGCTGCACCCAGCGAGTCCCCCACACCTGCTGGCAGGAGGCTGATGGGTCGCAGCCCCCAGCTCCCCGCTCAGCAGCGGTGACCCTCAGGGTTACCCGAGCGTGACCACGTCACGCCGCAGTAGCAGCATTAATGGCACATTTGTCTGGCACTTGCTGTCCCCGCAGCTGGTCCCAGCAGCTGCTGCACAGCCTGAGTCTGTCGGGCTGTGAGAGCCGCTGGGGACTGGGACCCCGCAGGTCCTTGGTGCAGCACCACAGGGATGCTGTGGTTGTGCCGGTCTCCCTGTTCCCCGGCTCTCCGCAGCCACGCTGGATTTGCTGGCGCTTGCCAGGAGAGTGCAATGAGCATCCACCGCGCGCTCTGCCAGCAGCAGCCAAGTGCAGGGAGACGGAGTGAAAATAGAGCTGGCGGCTTTCCTGGGAAAAGCGGGGGCTCCTGTCGTGGGGGCCAGCAGGGCCTCCGGGCAGAACCCACAGGGTTTTTACCCCTGTGCACGAGTGAGCGCTGGGGCACCGAGGTGCAGGTTGACAGAGGCTGGACGCAAATGACGTGCACCCCGACATGCAAAGCAACACAGACGTGCGCTGCCCGACACGTCGGCAAACACACGCGTGTGACGGACTGCAAAGCCTGCACAGCAAAAGGTTCATTTGAACAGCTAAATTTCCAAGCAAGTAAGAACGTAAGGCAGCAGGGGCACGTGGCAGCCTCGGAGGTGTTGGCATCTCTGGGCAATCCCTGAGCTGCTGGGGCCGGGGGGAATCCCCGGGGGCAAAGTGACCCCAGCACCCATCGCCCTGCGCTCAGCCCCGAGCCGGGGGCCGGGCAGCAGCCCCTGCCTGACGCAGCTGCTGCTCCTGCAGGCACTGCTCTGCACTCCCCGTTTCCTAACTCTGCAGGGAGCCGTCAGCTCTGCTCACCCATCTAAGAGGGGAACGTGTTTAATGGAATTGGCTTGCAATTTTAGTAGATTAGCGTTTAAGTTCTTCTCCCACCCCCTCCCACATTTAAAATGAAAAGACTTTTTTAAAGTCCCCAGAATGGCATTTTAATGGGGCTTCTCTGTGTTTCTGTGCTTTTTATAAAGGCCCTAAGAGAGGGATAGAGCCCAAACCAAGGCACAGTGTATTTTGGGTGCAGCAAGTAGTGATTTGCTGCATTAATTACACCTCACTGTCATTTTGGAAGCTGAACTTCTGATAGACGATGTAGGAAGACCCTTCTGTGTGTAGTGCTCGGCAGGTGACGGCTGAGCGTGCGGAGACGGGCGCTGCCCGAGCTAATCCCGCTGGGGACGGAGCCCAGCGCCGGGGCCCCAGCATCACGCGTGGTGGGCTCCGGCTCGCGGGCGTTCTGTGCGTTTTGATAATGTTCCTCCCCTACAGCAGGAAACAACTTTTTATTGAACTTGAGGTGTGTTCGCCTGTGAATTTTTGACTTGCAAAGCAGCGCAGTAGTTTGGGGACCCAAGGGACAGGATCCTGACCCTCGAGGTTGGCAGTGCTGTTCCTCGCCAGCCCGGTGAGATGTGGGGGGGTTCTGCAATCCCAGGCTCCAGAGTCACGTCCGTAGCCAAAACCCGTGGGTGGCGTGTTTGGTAATGGGAAGGTAAATTGCTAGTGCTGACTGTGTGACAAGACTGAAAAAATAATTCCTTGAAGTAGCCTAGGAGGAAAAAAAATAAATTTGGGGTTTAAGCTGTTTTTGTGACGGGAAGCCTGAATCACAGGGTTTGCAGGGCTGACGCTGGGCTCCAGAGCAAGCTCGGGGACGAGCAAGGGATGTGTAGTGGGGACCAGTGCTGGGTCTCCCCCATCCCTTGTGGCAGCAACCAAGCATGGCATTGCAACAATTCTTTCTGCGTGCTGGCATTGGGTCGGGGGGTGCTGGCAGCCCCACTGCCGGAGCCGTGCTGGGGACTGACCCTGCCTCGCTCCCTGTCCTGTAGGTGCGGTGAGAGCATCCAGCATCTTCCCCATCCTCAGCGTGGGTCTGCTGTTCTTCGGGGGCCTGTGCGTGGCGGCCAGCGAGTTCTACAAGAGCAAACACAACGTCATCCTCAGCGCCGGCATCTTCTTCGTCTCTGCAGGTAGGTGCTGCCCAGCGGGGCCGGGAGCGGGACGGCTCTCCCGGAGTGCTGGAAGCTGGAGGGACACAGGGTTGCTGGAGATGGGTTGTGGGTCCTCCCCGGCTGTCAGCACAGGGATTCTGGGGTTTCTGAGCTGTCCTATCCCAGTGGAAAAATCCTCATCACAGGGAAAAACCAGCAGATGTTTCTGGTAAGCGGTCACTGTGCTACACAGCACTTCAGGCATCCATCCTGCTCTGCCCCGGGCGCCCTCCCTGCGGGTGCTGCAGCCCAGGGGGGCCCGCGGAGCGCAGCGTCGCTGGGGCAGGTTCTTGGGGGGCTCTGCCCTCCCCCACTGCCCAGCAGTGGGTCACAGGGCCAGGTGAGGGCAGGTGCAGTGCTGCCACAGTTCTGCAAGGAAAATTGTTCTCTCCTGAGAGGCCGTTCCTTCTGGATTACTCATTTCTCTGTGCACTGTTCCCCAACGCTTCCACTGATTATCTTATGACAATGTCTTTGTCTCCAGGAACTGCTCTATTTTGTGTTTTTCTTCTCCCCACAAAGAGACAAATTACTCTCCCTCCTTCGGCTGGCAGGAGCTGCTGATGCAGATGAGAAAACAACAGAAAGAACATAATCGATTAATTAAGTAAATCCAGGAATACATCAGCCGCTCCCCAGCCCTGCAGCACAGCCCCGCAACACTGCTGGCAGTGCAAAAACTGCCCGGATCCCAAATAAAGCCTCCAGGCTCCACCAGAAACGGAGAGACACGGAGCCATTCCGGCTTCCCTGCACTCCCAGGGCCTCAGCGAGCCGGGGTCTGCGCCGGAGGGATCCCCTTCGTGCCCCACGGGTTGGCTCTGCTCCGGCCACAGCCCCAGTGCCCGGCACTGGCCGGGCTCCTGCGGTCCGTTGCTCAGCGAGCAGCTCTGCAAAGCAAAACCAGCTCTTAAAATGTCCCTTTTCTAAATAAAATAGTGGTTGTTCCTCCTGCCCCTCCAGTATACTTGAATATACATGAATGCTGGGTGTATGTGGATACTGGGGACAGCAGCAAAGGACAGTGAGGGGGTTTGGCTCCGATGTGCTGGCAGAGGGGTTGGTGCCCCATGGGGATGGGGATGCAGCCATGGTCCCCTGCACCCTCCCTGCAGGTCGTGGTGGGTAGGAGAAGGGCTGGGCTCCTTCTTTCCTGCCAGGAGGGGATTGGGGTGCTGCTGTCCCCCATCTCTCTCCTACCACTCAGTCAAGTACCTCTCCCTCTCTTCCTCCCCTGAAGGTCTCAGCAACATCATCGGGATTATAGTCTACATCTCGGCCAACGCGGGGGACCCAGGGCAGAGTGATTCCAAGAAGAGCTACTCCTACGGCTGGTCCTTCTACTTTGGAGCCCTGTCCTTCATCATCGCCGAGATGGTGGGGGTGATCGCCGTGCACATGTACATCGAGAAGCACCGCCAGATCCGTGCCAAGTCCCACTCGGAGCTGCTGAAGAAGTCGGCCTTCACCCGCCTCCCTCCCTACAGGTACCGCTTCCGCCGGCGGTCCAGCTCCCGCTCCACCGAGCCCCGGTCCCGGGACATGTCGCCTGTCAGCAAGGGGTTCAGCGCCATCCCCTCCACCGACATCTCCATGTTCACCCTCTCCAGGGATCCCTCCAAGGTCACCATGGGGACACTGCTCAACTCGGAGCGGGACCACGGTTTTTTACAGGTCCATAACTCCATCCCCAAAGAGTTCAAGGAGTCTTTGCACAACAACCCGGCCAACAGACGAACCACGCCGGTCTGAGGCGGGCAGGGGCGTTTTGTCAGGCTGCATGGCATCATCCTCGTGACGGTGTAACCCGTGAAATACCGTTTTTAAGGACAAACCCAGATGGCTCCCCGTGCCCCTACCCGCAGGGCTGGTTTTTCACTCCTGAAATGCCACTGGCTGGGCCAGGCCACTGTGCCCACGGTGGGACCGGGACCCCCACGTCCCTCCCTCCCCGGCAGGGAGGGGATGGGGGCTGCGCCGGGACCCTGGCCGTGGCGCCCCTGCGGACTGAGCGGGGCTTCCAACACCACCCGGGACAGTGGCTTCCCGAGGTCTCCATCGTTAATGTTGATCATAATCGCAGTGTTACCTTAGCTGTATGTCCCATGGAAATGCTGGCGATAGCCCTGTCTGTGAGAATCCTTAATCTGGTAGTTACATTTAAGCGAAATTGCCTGGAAGTCCGGAGTTTGAAGCACTGGGTCGGTGCCGTAGCAAGTGCTCGTGTTACGAAACCCCTTTCTCTGTCGTGCTGGATGGAGTGCTCGGGCTGGGTTTCTCTATGGCGTTTCGTGCATGCATTAAATAGCTTGGAATTCAATTTTGTCATGTCGGGTTGGAAGAAACATCCTTTTGCAATTTTCTGTGGTCTTGAAAGGGCTTCTTTCTTTCCTTCTTTCTTTCCTTTTTTCTTCCGTGTATTCAGGCCATGAAAGGACTCAGGAGCAGAATTCCTCCAATGACTGGTAGCAATTAGCCAGCATTTAATTAACCTCTAATGTTGCAAGATAATGAATTAATTCCCTAAAATTAATACACACACAGTCACAAATAACTGTCTGGGCACAACCAAGGAGGCAACGCTTGATCTGGTGGTACTGAAGGAGGAGCTGGGTTGATGGCTGGGCCGCCGGCCGCGGGCTGCGTGCGGATGGTGTATGATTCTATAATGGCTGGGAGATCGGTAAGAAAAATAACAATAAAATCGTCCAGTTTGGCAAGCAAGTTACTTGGCTGAACCGGTTGCGCTGACCCTGCTGCGGGCAGCTGGAAAACCGCGCGCTGCATCCCACGGGCACCCCAGGGCTGCCTGCACCTCTCCCAGGGCTGCCTGGGGTGCCCCGGGTCGGTGCTGCCTGGCTGCAGGGGGTCTGGGGGAGCCCCGCAGCCCCCGTCCTGCTCCCCTGCCCCGTGTGGTGCTGCCCTGGTTCGCGTAGCGGGGTGGCTGCTGAGGTGTGGGTGCTGGGAGTGCTGTGGGCTGGGGGTGTGGGTGCCACCCCCTGGAGCTGGGCACCGACATGGTGAGCGCCACAAGGAGAGCAGCTCCAAAAGCCATTTCCCCCAAAAGGTGCCGCAGTGGGGTGACGTCCCCTCCCGGGGGGCAGCGGCAGCGAGACCCCTCTCCCAGGGGAATGCCAGGTTGGGAGCAAGACCCCCAGGGGAGCGCCTGCCCCGGGTGTTTGCCGGCAGGGTGGCAGTGCATGCCTGTCCCCTCCGAGCTGCTTGGCGGGGACGTGCCAGCTGCCGGCACCGGGCGGTGGCGCGGGGGCTCAGCCATTAATGCCAGGGGGGCGCAGCCGGAGGTTTGGCTCCAGGTGCTGAGCTGCCTCCTCTCGCCGGAGCAGAGCTGGGCTGAACGGAGGTGGGTTTGAAGCCGCCGGTCTTGCAATTTGAGGTGTCGCTTAACTGAAATCTTATTTAACCTCCTGACAGGAGGGATGGATTCCCACGGAGTCCCTGGGGGTCGTTAGGCAGCCGCAGGTACCTTGGGGCCGGCGCAGCTCTCGTTTGCTCCCGCTCTCTGCAGAGCGCAGTGCCTGGTGTGCGCTTCTTTGAGCAACCTTGCCTGGGTCTCCCGTCCAAAGCCAGAGCGTGGCTGGTCGCAGGGCACGTCCTAGTCCTTCCCGGGAATACCGGGCAGGTCGCTGCGGGAAACCCGGAGCTGCCGGAGGGAAATCCCTCCCGGAGCCCCTCAGACAGCCCCAGCGAGGGCCATCGGCCCCTCGGCAGGTCCCAGCTGCAGACCGTGTGCAGGTTCTTCATCTCCGTTACCGTTTATTTGCTGCTATTGTAAAAGGGGTTTGTGTGAGAGCGATTCAGATGCTAATTAGACCTCTTAATTGCCATCGTTGCTGATTGCATGTATTAAAAACAGTCGAGGAAGTGTAGCACTCTGATCTTAGGGTAATATTTAAAAACAAAGTAGTGAAAGGACTGGCAGTGTAAAATACGGAATAAGCTGCATTTTAATTTACCTGGCGTGTGGCTGCGGGTCTCGCCAGGGCTCCTGCCAGCTCCCTCCCGCCACCGCCCCGGGCTCGCCCTGCAAAAACCAGCCTCTGAGCAAACGCAGGGTTTGCTTTGCTCATGTATTAATGCACACCAGAGCTCTGCCTGGCCTTGGCGAAGATCTGGAATTAAATCCCTATGGATAACTACTCTTGCCGGGAGATCTGCGTGCCCCCAGCCCCGCGGGACAGGAGCAGTGGGAGCCTGCCCTGGGCTGACGGTTCCAGCCGGGCAGGGGGACGGAGGGATGGATGCTTGGTGGTGGGCTGGCTGCCGGGATGGATGCGGGCGGGGCAGCACTTTTAAGCAGATCATTAGAGACTCTGGTCATGAAAGCCACACCGAGACCTTCGTTTACCATCCCCCGGTGCCGGCAGCGTTGGCCGCAGCAGTGCCGACCCTGGAGCAGTTATGGTGCCAGGGGTGGGAGCCTTGCTCCGGCTGCTCCGACTGCGCTGGGCAGCCCCTGCATCACCAGCCTCTAGTTTTTGCACACACACACTTTGTGGCTTAAAGGAAAGATGGTTTGGTTTTTTTTCAGAATTCAGTCTCCAGAAAGCAGGCTCCGGCTGAGTCCCTCACTGCTGCAGGTAAGGAACCCTGTTTGTCTCTATCAGGCAAAATAAAGTGCGTGAACAGGGCACATCTCTTAAGTAAAACCAAACCCCACGACAGCAGCAGCAAAGCTGTGCAGGAGGCCCCTTTCCAGGCAGTGGCTTTGCCCCAGCGCAGCGTGGTGCCCGGCGCGGTTGGAGCCCCTCTTGGCAGGAGAGGTGGCTGTCCCCGGCACAGGGCTGGCTCCTGGCGCTGGGGACTCGTAGTGCCTGGGAAGGTGCCTGACCAGCAGTGGATAAATTAACTCCTGCAGCATGGCAGGCGTTGATCATGTAACTGGAAGTGTTATCACTACCAATATGGCCATCACTGTACGGTTATTGCCATTGCGGCAGTAAATTGGAGCAACCATGTGCCGGGGCCAGGGTCCTGCCGTGCCGCAGCCTGGGCACACGCAGGGCACTCGGTGCCTTCAGGTGTCCTTAAAGCCCGTCAGGGCAGTTTGTCATGCCAGTGTTTTTCATGAGGGCAAGTGAGACCAGGGATGGGATGGGAAAGGATTTTGCTTTGTTCCAAAGAGAGAATTAATTTTCTGAAGTTAACCAGTTATCCCTTTGAGTAATTGCAAAGGAGCAGGAGGTGCCCCAGGACGTGTGCTGGCTGGCAGCTTCCTCTGCGTCGTGCCCGGTGCCGGTGTCAGACAGCAAACTCTTTGCTCTGACTTGAGGCTGAATTCATGACCTGACACCACTTGTTTCTGAGGCAGCGTAACTCCAGCCACTGCTCCTGCTGGTGCCTTTGCCCTTGGTTCCAACCTCCGTGACTCCTCTCGGCCGTGCGGCTGGCTCGCGGCGGGGCTGGTGGCGTAAAGCGCCTCCGGAGCCGGGCGGGTGAGGGGGGATGGGACCCCTCGCGCTGCTGCATCCGTGGGGCTTTTTTTGGCATTGGGCTAGCTGTACAGCCGCCACGTGAAGAGCTCCTGAACAGAACTGTTAGAACAGAGTAGTTCAGTTGGAAGGGACCTACAACGACCACCTAGTCCGACTGCCCAACCATTTCAGGGCTGCCCAAAAGCTAAGGCATGGCACTGGGGACATTGTGCAAGTGCCTCTTAGACACTGACAGGCTTGGGGCATCGACTTTCTCCCTAGGAAGCCTCTTCCAGGGTCTGATCACCCTCTTCGTAAAAAAATGCTTCTTCATGTCCAGTCTAAACCTCCCCGGCACAGCTTTGAGCCATTCCCAGGTGTCCTGTCCCTGGATCCCCGGGAGCTCAGCACCTCCCTTTCCATGTCCCTTCCTCAGGAAGCTGCAGAGGACCCCGGTGCCACGCACGGAGGGAACCGAGTGACCGGGCGATGCACGGCCAGGACCCCGCGCTCATCGTCACGTTATTCCACAACAGCACATGGCCGAGCTGGGCAGTGCCAGCGCTGGCTTGGGGCGAGGGGAGGGAGCGGTGGCGGGGGCACCGTCAGCTGGGGGCTGGCAGCTCCGTGCCCCCCGGGCGGCTGCAGCTGCAGAACCAGCTGAGCACGCTGGTGTCGCAGTGCTGGATCGGTCTGCAGCCTCCCCGGGCGGAGCGGGGCCATTTGTTTATGAAGGTAGAGCGGGCAGCTGGTGATTGAAGGTGTTTACTGCTACGCGTAATATCTTTCCTTCGTGCCGATGTCTTTCCCCTGGAAGAGAAAATCAATACCCAGGCTAAATCTGGAGGCTTCGATATTTTTCAGAGAAGTGCAAATCAATATGGATTTCTTAACAAGTTTAATTTCAATACCTGAAAGTGCACATTCTGCCTATTTCCTGACCTTTCCAATCCTTCAGGGAGGAAGATTAAGAAGATTTGTTCAAATTCAACGAATTGAATCAGCAAATGCCCCATTACCTTGTTTTCTTTCCACTAGACCTTGATAAACAGTATGGTAGCCCATCATCATCGCCTGGCTGCCAGCGCCTTGCCCAGCGCCATTCCTGACACCAGCCACACCATCCCACACCGACCCACCAGCGAGGGCAAGCTGGGGCACAGGTCCCTATGCCAATGCCCATAGCCACCCCCATCGCAGGCAGGACAGCCCGGGGCGGTGATGAAGGGGCCGGCTATCACGTGCAGGTGCACCACTCCCCTGTCTCTGCATCCCAGCGGACCCACATCACACAAACCCCATCCTACACTTGCTTCTGAGCAGCCTGATTTAAGGGTGCTGCAGTGATCTATATTTATCCTACAATGCCTTTATGCAGTTTAGATCATCGTGTGATCACTGTAAATAGTGCAAAATAAGCACTAGCTTGTAAGCTCGTCTGGCCGGAGCAAAAGATTTTGGGTAATTCCACCATCGCCCTTGGAATGATCCCGCTGGACAGGAAAGACAAAGCCCATCTATCCAGTTGTGGTACTACAGCAAAGGTGTCCGCTGAGGTCAGCGCCTGTTGTTTCAGTGTCGGATGTAACAGTGGCTGTCGCTGTGGGTTACAGCACACCGTGGCTAAAACGGGACCCTGCATCGTGGGGGATGCACACGGGGCTGGGGGCTGGGGGCTGGGTGCAGCCCCGCGGGTGCAGAGGGACCTAGCTATAGTGAGGGGAACTGGAGATGGCTTTCCAAGTCATCACTTGCTGGCCATCGTGGGCTTACATTCCTGTTCACCTCTCAAGGGAGGTTCTTTGCTGTGTTGGTGCTGTAATAGGAACCCGGCAGCGGACCTGCTGCCAGCCTGCAGAAGCTGGCACTCGCACGGAGCCACGGAGGGGAGATGCCAGCTGGGTCATGCCTGCAGCAGATAGCTTTTCGCTTCATCCTTTTTTTCCCAGATCCAAATGTACATCAGGATAAATGTACAGGCTTTGCCACGGTTTGCTGCAAGGGAAGATCCCTCAGCCTGTGTTCCTGCAGAGCAGCTGCTGCTTTGCCTGTTCATTTCTCGACATTGTCCTTTGGCCCTTCTTGCTTTGATTTGTTGGGTTTGTTTTTTTTTACCGTTTGCAATAGCTTATGAAAGCCTAGGTAAGTCCAAGCAATTTATATCGCATGTTTATTATTTACTTGATGGACAGTAATGGCTTCTGTGGTGCCATTACTATATGTCATCTAAATCCAAATGCTGAGATGCTTTAAAGGGCAGCCTTTCATTTGGGGGCTGGAATAGCTTCTCCGGCATCATTATCATCCACCGTGAGTGCCTGCACACTCGTAAATCTCTGGCTGACTGCAGCCACTAAACCCAGTTCTTTAAAGTTCCCCCGAATATTTTCAACAAATAAGACTTTCACCTGCTTGCACAGTAAAGTCTCTTTGCTAATAGACTCTTGTTCCTCTCTCCTTAACCTCCCTCTGGTCACTAGAAGAGAAAAGCCTCCTGACCCACCTGAGGCGGTATTAGAGAAGGTCATTAGGAGCTGGAGGTGTTTTGGGAGGGTGGGAGATGGGGGCTGTGTGCCTGTGGCTGCATCTCTGGAGCGGCCCCGGAGCCAGGGGAACCCCCCAGGATGCTTCCTGATGGGTACCTCAGGAATGCCATGGGAAACAGCGATGCAGGTAAGTGCAATTAGGCATTAACATTGCTGGTTCTGATCGCCTGCTGCTGGCAGTGGCTGCAGCCCCCGGGGAGCTGGCAGCCCCCTGCTTGCGGAGGGCAGCTGATGTTTGCTGTAGACCTGCAAGCCCTCAGCTACGGCAAAGCCGAACACGGGGCCAAGGGCTCACAACAGAGCTCTCGCCGTGCTCTATGCTGGTTGCTTGTGGTCTTGGGGGCTTCCATGGGGTCAAATCTTTCAGGAAACAGCCCAGAATAAAGCAGCAGCCCTGTGGCTATTGCACGCTGCTGGGCAGCCCGTGGGTGCCAGCGCTGCGGCAGGAACCCCCTGGGGTCCCGTGAGTGTGGGTGTGCGCACCCAGGGGGGACACACGGTCCGTCCATGGACACATGGATGAGGACCTGCCGAACCCCACCTCGTCCGGCCAAGGAGCCCACCGCGGGCGATGCTGTGAAGCAGTGACAACGCACGGGAGTTACCGGCGTTGGTGACCCTGGTGACAGGTCCCCAGATAGCACCAGAGGGAGCAGATTTACTGGAGCGTTTCTAGGTGCCACTTCTCTGAGGTGCTACCTTGCACAGATGCCAGCTGAGATATTTTTTTTGAGTCAGGCAGAGTCTTCCCTTTTCCTTGATAAGCTGTTTTCTATCACTGGTCAAAAGGAGCCTGCCAAGGATATAAATTATTCCAGGCTTGCTCTCACCCTGCCCAGTGCAGGACAAGGCTGATAACAAATAGTGCTGAGATTGCACAAGCTGTCCTCCCTTTCTGTCTTTTTGAGGGTTTGTCATTACAATTTTTTGGACGGTCTCTGTCGGTGCAGCAGGCTTGGCAGCGGCCGGGGGTATCGGCCTGGGCAGCCACCAACTGAGCCACAGGTACAAGGAAGAACAGGAATTTGCATTAATATATAGTAAAGATGATCTGATTTGCGAAGTTTGTGTTTAAATGAAGAGAGGATCAAATTTACCAGTAAGTGAAGCGAGTGGAAGACTCCGCGTCCTCGTTCGCATCAGCCTCCTCCCTCAGGCCAACCGGCTGCACCGTTCTGCTCTCTTTCTACCCACGTGCAGTGGGGTTTAGCTCTTACTGAGCAACTTTCTTCCCATCCTCTTTGGTTTCCTTAGTTACTCTCGTTCCTTCCAGGCTCATTAGCATTCACACCGCTGTCACAGCACTGGCTGCCTCCCGCACCATCAGGGACTCGGTGGTGCCGGGAGCGGGAGAGCCGGACCCGCCGCCACCCAGCGTGTCCCCTCGCCTGGAGACCACCCTGCTGGGGCGGCAAACGTGTCCATCCCTGTCTGCCGTGGTGCAAAACCACCCTGGGGGTGTAACATCTCTGGAAAGAGCCGGGGGATTGTCCAGCTTGGATCTGTGGGAGCGCCGCAGCAGTGCGTGCTGTGCGCACCCTGTGTCCCTGGGTACGTGCCTCTCCCGGCCGCGGTGGCCGGAGCTGCCCGGTGAGGGCTGTGCCCTCGGCAGTGCTTGCTGGTGGCCGGGACACGCACGCGTGGCTCTGCCCTGGCTCGGCCTTTCCGCCTGGGCAGCACGCCGGGGTCAGCGCGCAGCAGGTGATGCCGCCGCTTTCTGCGTGGGCCCTCCCGCAAAGCGGGTCGCAGCGGGCAGGGCTGGGGGCTGCGCCCGGAGCATCGCACCCTCCGGGGCCAGGGGCTGCGCCGTCGCCCTGTTGGCTCCAGCAACCAGCTGCAACCAGGAGCTAAATAATGGGTTTCTGGATCTGTGATGGCAGCTTGGGAAGGGGGGTGTGCAGTTCTCCTGGGAGCCAAGAAGCCGTTTCGAAGCAGAAGACAAAAGGGACCTTGAGCTCTCCAGCAGCCAGAGCGGTGCTGCCCCAGAGCAGCGACAGCGGGCGCGGGAGCAGGGGCCAGGAGTGGGCACACGGGGGGCTGGGAGCAGCACGGGCAGGACCAGCTCGCCACGGGCGCCCACGCAGCCTGGCAGCGGTGGACGTGGCCCTCAGCAGCCTCAGTGGGTACACAGGGACCATGGATGTGTGATTTGATGTCAAGGGGACAAGCAGCCCTGGGCCACAGTGGCAGCGGGAGATGACAAGGTGCCACCCCACGCAACGGCAGGTGCCTGCGCTGGCACGGTTGGCTGCTGCGGGGAGGGGTGCCAGTGGCCGCTGCTCAGTGGGATACATCAGGCACAAAGTCAGCGGTGGGCTGGGATGTGGTGCCAAGCGCTGCGGGGGGAGGCAAGGCCAGCGTGGCAATGTCACTGGTGCTAGGAAACCCTGGCAAGGACAGCAGATCTTGTGTCTGGAGACCACAGGCGATGCTGCAGGGGCAGGCGCTGCTGGCCTGGGGGGGCAGGACAAGGGGACCCCCGAAGGCATGTCGGGGAGGGCGGTGGAGCAGGACCCTGCTGTTCCTGCGGGGGGGACCGGGCCCCTGCCTGCCCCGGCTCTTTCAGACACCAGGTTCACGTCTGTGGTGCTGCTGTCTCTTTGCAGAACTAAAGTTTCAGTTTCTTTGATAACCTGTAGGTCCATTGGAAAACTGCAATGAGTAGCATTAAGCAGCAACTTGGTAAGTTTATTTTGATGAAATACAATAATTATCATGCTGAGCAGCTGTTGCTATTTAAAATAAGAAAAAACGGGGCTTGCATTGAAAATGTTTTGTAAACCATGTGCACCAACAATCTGTTCCAATGAAACCAGCCATTATGGAAACGGTATAATAGCAGGAGCTCATTATGGAAAGTTAAATTGCAAATCATATTTTGTTTCAAATGAGCTAGATGAATGCATAATTTGCCTCAAAGAAATAGTTTTGTAGTTCTGATCCTCCTGCCAAGAGCTGAAGCTCTCGGGCTGCAGCTGCCGGAGCGGCCTGATTGTCCATTTCAAACTACAGGAAGTTTTGGTTTCAAAGGAAGATTTGAAGAGAGAAAGGGGAGGGGAGGATAAAAAAGCAAAGGAAGAAAAGGCAGAGCAGTTGGGAGCGCTCAGTTGCTTTCCTACACGAGATCCCGGTGCCTGCGGGGCTGTGCAGGTTGGGTTTAATGCAAAACAAGCCAGTAAGGAGCTGTGCAGCCGGAGCGAGGCGGGGGCTGGCCGGGCACCCCGGGCAGAGAACACCATGCTGGGGCTGAACCCCGGTCCTGCTGGGGGCTCGGGAGGGCGAAATGTCCCTGGCTGCTGCGCAGACAGGCTGCACGCCGTGTCTCGGGAAGGCGCAGCACGTGCCCGGGGTACTGCAGGCAATGCAGCGGAGGCAGCCGAGGGCAACTCCGGCAGTCGGCCGGAGCATCCTCTGGCAGGTGGGGTGTCTGGGGCTGGCATCGGGAGGGTCGCCCTGTGCCCCCCCATGGCACAGCGCTGAGGTGGCCCCTTGCAGATGCACGCCCTGAGCTCTGCCCAGCTGCCGGCTTCAGCCAGGGCATCACCAGAGAAGCCGCACAGACATCTCACAGACAAGAAACCCCACATCCCTGTGGGACTCGCTGCGGGAGCGTGGCTGCCCGGACCTCCGAAGCCGGCAGCTTGTGTTCATTCAGTGCTTCCAAGGCTCTAATGCTTGGCAGATCGGAGGGCAAAGCCGTGGGGGTTGGGGTGTCTGACTCCAGCGATGCCCAGATGTCCAGCGAGAGCAGCCCAAGTGCCTGGTCCCACAGCAGAAGCCACCAGCCCCTCGTGGAGCAGCTGCCGGGGCAGGGTCCCTGCTCCCAGCCCCTCCCGTCTGCTGGCAAAGGGGGAATTGCTGCAGGATGCTCTCTTTGGAGGAGCAGAGCCCTTCCTGCACCAGAGCTCGTAGCACCAACTTCCAACCTAAAAATATTCCTCTTCCATATCAAGGGCGTAGTTTATAAATGTGAAAGTGTTTATTATCCTTTAACCACTGGCTCTGTCCCAGTGGCTCCTAGCAATCTCTGCATAGTTGGTAGGCTTGCAATAAATGCCATCAGAGCTCTGTATTTAGGCTCATCCATTTTCACCAATTAAAACCAATAGTAAATACTCCAATGAGACTTAAAAGCCTCATCTACTCCTTGCCAGGGCCAGGGGGGATGGTGAGAACCCATGCCCGCTCCCAAAGGGAGCGTGGTGCTTCGGTGGCTGCCTGGGGAGCCAGTGCTGCACTGCTGCGTGTGTAAACCCTGCACGTCCCTCTGCACGCGCCGGCACCCTGCGGGGACGGAGCGATCCCGCCGGCTCCAGCTGCAGTTACTTGTGACCAGCACGGAGGAACAGATAAAACAGCTGAGAAGAGCCTCCCCAGGAGCCCAGTTCTGTGTGACGGGGACGTCCCCTGCATACCGATGTAAACTATGACCACTGTGGTTTATTACCAGACTTAAAAAAGAGCATATGTAGTCATGAAACTTGGCAGGAGATCCCGACACTCACATATAAATTCTGCGGCTGAATGGGAGCTGAGCAGCGATCCCACAGCCCATGAGGGTCCCGGAGATGGGCAGGCAGCACCGGGACAGTGTGGGGGAAACGTCTGACTCCAGCTGGGGAGAAGGGCAGTAGCTGGGCACATGTGGTCACATTAATGACTGTCTCCCTAAATGCTTGTCCCAGCAGCTCTGGGCCCCAGCAGGGGCTGTCCCCCAGGAGCAGCCCGGCAGAGGCACACCGGTCGCTGATGGGCAGTTTCCAGCCTCACAGGCTGTTCCTGGGACAAGGCAGCAGCTGGGATAAGGAGTCAGGGTGGCCTGAGCGTGCTGCTCTGGAGGGCTGCAGGGTGGCCCATTGCTTGGGTGACACGGGGGTGTGGGAAGCAGGACTGTGTTTGCCCCGTGCCATGCCGACAGCTGCCAGCATGGCCAGAGTCCATGGGGCAGGCGTGTTTCCCGCACTCCTGGGACAGCCTGTGGATGGGACGTCCAAGCAGCCAAAGCACGGCAGGAGCCTGTCTAAGGTCACCATACGGGTGCCCCGCACCCATGCCTGCACCACCACCCCTGACACTGCAAGGGGCTCTCCAAGGAGCCCATAGCACAGCAGCATCGGGGCCAGAGGGGTCATCAGGGCAGCATTGCCTGCAGCTGGTGGGGGCAGACCATGCAAACACAGGACCTGCTTCCACCTGAGGTGGAATCGAGCTTGCTGTGCCTCCTTGGGTGTCCCCCATCCCAGGGAAGCCTGCTTGCCCCGCTCCGCTGTGAGTGCTGTCAGTACCGGGGACATGGCTGAGCAGAAAGTGCCCGTTGAACTCACCCAGGCTCACGGCAAACAGGAAAGCAAGAAACTGGCAGCAGGTGAAGGGTTGCGATTTGAACCTATAAAATCAGGGAGAAACCGTTTGCCAGCACAACGAGCAGCACTATCACCAGCTGGGATGAACACGGAGCGTGCTCTCCCCAGCGCCCCGGGGAGCGGAGACGAGCTTTTCAGAGACTCTTTAAATGCATCATATATCTTCACAGAGAATTTCGAGCCAGTTAACCTAGCAGCAAACCGGCAAAAAATAATTGAAAAGGCTAACAAGTGTTCTCTAACCTCCAAGTAAATAGCAAATATTTAAAACTGCAGGCTCGGGGTTTTTTTTACTTCTTTCTTTTTTAATGGGGGGCTTTTTTTTCTTGTGCAGCCTGGAGCTCAAAGCAGGTAGGTGATTTCCGTTTGCTTCCCAGTCTTAATTAGCCTCTATTTCCTGCCCCTTGTCAGCAATATGCATCCAGCTAATTACTTTATATTGCTGTCAGGGTCATCACTGCCTGGGTGGCACTACAAAGGCAACACGTTCCTCCTGTCCTTTGCCATCTGTTGCTCTGACCACAGCGTCATCCCTGTCCTCGCCACAGGAACAGCCCCAGCGTGCCCCGTGCCGGCTGGAAGGCTCCTGGCCCTGCCGCAGCACCTGCAGCCCCAGGGGTCTGGGGTGAGGTTTGGTGTCACCCCGCTGGGTGCATGTAGAGGAACTGTAGAGGGTTAATTAACATTGATAATACACAGCTGTGGGCTTGCTTCTGGGGCGGTGGGTTGGCTGATGTGGTTCATGTACAGCTGTGGCTTGTTCCTGCTAAGCAGCTAAATAGCACTGAGGAGCCTGGAAGAGAGGGAGCACTGGTAGAAGAGAGAGGAGACCAGATGCAGAAGAGGCAAGAAGCAGAGTGGACTGGCCTGAAGAGAATGCAGCGGTAAAAGCCTTGTTGCAGTTTGGTAGTGCTGTGGCAGGTGCAAAGCCCGTGGCTGGGATGAAGGGTTGTGGAAGGCAGTGGGGAAGTTGCCCGGGGCAGGCAGACTGAGCTGCAGGTGGCAGTGCCCCCCTGCATCTGTGGCCCCCCACCCTTCGGGTGTCCAGGGCTTGGGGTCAGAGGGGCTGGATACCGGTGGGATGCAGGTCAAGGGCATGGCTGGAGCAGCTTGGTGGAAGGATGAGCAGCTGTTGTGCTGGCCAGGAGGGGACGGGGACAGGTACTCATGGCTCTGGTGCTGGCACAGGTCGGGAGGAGCACCCTGCCCATGCCAGGGGCATCTCTCCTGCACACACTGCTCGACCCTGGGAGATCTAGTGCTTAAAAATTAAATTCAGTGTCTGACAGCCCCCAGCCTTCGTGGCTCCCCCTCCCAAGCAGCACAGCCCTCGTCGCTGCCGGAGCAATTTTCTGTGCTAATCTGATGGCTGTGAGACACGAGGATTAAGGCCTGGATCTGGCAGGCTGAGCCGCGCTGCAGAGACCTGACCTACAAGTGGTGGCACGTGAAACGCCGCACGGTAACAGCTAATTGTGTTTCCTCATCACCCGGTGGCTCTGGGCTGGGCAGCGGTGGCACAGGGGATGCGGTGCCGCCACTCGTGGCTGCTTGCCACCGTGATGCCACTTGGTGGGAAGTGACCGGGGAGGCGGCTGAGCCCAGCCCCTCCGCTGCGGGTGGCCACGGCTGAGGCCACAAACTGCCCGGAGCCCCCCAGCAGCCGGGTGGGTGTTGAGGCGGGAGCCAGCCCCTCCAGCGCAGGCTGGACGGGTATCTGGCCGTGCTCCATCCCCACGCCCACACACACGGCGGGTTGGAAAGACCTTCCGAGCGCTGGAGGAGCACGGGGCGTGTGAGCTCCTGCTCGGCAAGGCGAGGGCAGAAATGCTGCCGGTGGGTTCTGTGAGCAGAGGCGTCCCCGAGCCCCGAAGTGTGGGGTACAGCTTGCTGCAGGACGGCCCCGTCCCTTTTGGCAGGGGCATGTCACAGCCACCATGCACTAAGAGCGGGGCGTCTTGTGCCAAGGTCCCCAGCTACGGGTGGCTCTGCGGGACGAGGCAGCTGCCCTTGTCCTGTGTCCCACACTGTCACCACGGCTCACCCAGGGCGCTCTGGTGTGACCCAGCTCCCCCCTGGGTGCCAAGGAGCCCATCCCTGCGCCAGCAGAGCGGGGCTGCTGCCATGGCCCAGCCCAGCCCAAAGACAATTTCATTAAACATTAAAAACAACAGCTGCTCACAGTGTTAGGGGGTGGTTAAAGACAGCAGAAGCAATTTGCAATTAAAATGTGCTTATCTTAGGAAAGAAGTCCCAGAAACTTGTAATTAAAATGTTTATACAAAGGCCAAGATTTCATAGCCTGCATCTTTTAAATCTTCCTTTTTGAAGACAGCAGTCAATGGGTTAAGTTGTCACTGGACAGATGCTAGCTGTGGCTCTCCGGGTGGTGTTGGGGAACTGGGGTGGTGGTGGAATGGTGGGGAACTGAATCCCAGCACATCTGGAGTAGCCCCACACTGTAGAGGGTTAATTAACATTGATAATATACAGTGTGGGCTTGCTTCTGGGGCGGTGGGTTGGCTGACGTGGATAATGTGCAGCTGTGGCTTGTTTGGGCTGAGTAGCTAAATAGCACTGAGGAGCACTAGTGGAAGGGAGCACTGGGTAAAGAGAGGAGACTGGATGGAGAAGAGCCCAGGGATGTAGGAGAGATGAGGAGAGGCCCTGGGAGAAGCTGAGAGAAGA
>JAVJGI010000050.1:25032871-25043702 GCA_035590275.1 Ibycter americanus | reverse complement strand
CCCAGCCCCCAGGCCGCTGGCAGGGCGGGGTGGACGGGCACCATGGCCTCCCGGGCCTGCCCGGGACTCGCCAAACCTGGCTGTGGGCAGCTGCCAAAGTGCTTCCCCAGGACTGCTGTGGTGCCAGTGGAAATGAGGCGATGGGAAGAGCTGCCGCGGGTCCCGGCGCGGGCACAAATGCCACAGGAGCTGGCAGTGACCAGCAGCGCGGCGGGGGCATGGCTCCATCCTTCCTCCAGTGCCACCACCCTCGTCCTCCGCTGGCGCAGAAGTGACCCCGTCCGTGCGGGGGCAGGAGCCCTGCTACGGTGCGGGCTGAACAGGGGTAACAGGTATTTTGTGTTACTTCACAGCTGCGGTTGAAGTGCCAACACCTCTGCCTGTCGCTCTTCTCAGCGCCGCGGCAGCCTTGAGTCTCAGGCTGAAATGGAGAGCTCTGGGCCACCACCGTGGCTACGGGGCTAAACGTGGCAGGTCTGGCCGGCTCACCCTGAGGACGCTCTGGGTGGCTGTCCCCATCTCCTGAACGTCACGCTGTAGTGGTTCTTTATGGGACAAGCCCAGGAACCTGTACTCTGGACCTTTAGGCTCCTCCACGCCTCGGTGAGACCTTCTTTGGCAGCCCACCTTCCAGCCGGTGGGGCTTCCCCCGGTCAGGGCATGGCAAAGGGGGCAGCAGGCAGGGGTCCTGCCTCAGGGCACACAGCACGTAGGCAGGCAAAACCCTAAAGTGAGAGGTAAACCCAAAACCCAGCCCATGGAGGGTCCAGAGACATTTCCCCTCCCTCCTGCTGACAGCATTTGAGAGAGGGACAGACCCACAGCCAAGGTCATCTCCTGGCCATGGGCTGCTGTCCTCCAGGCTCAGCAGGGCTGCAAGCCCCTGGAGCCATTCCCTGCTGCTACCATTGCTCGAAGGCATCAGGCTGCTTCTTTCACGAGGTGGCAATGGCGAGTTAGTTTTGTCTTTTTCTCTCACTGAGCAGAATAATTAGTGACTCAAAATTCATTAAGCAGCAAGGTCACCCTGGCGTACTCCACATCGAGAGCGGGGATGAGATTCAGAGGGGGTGCTGAGCAGTGTCAGTGCCGGTGTGATAACGGGCCAGCATCTTCCCAGAGCCAGTGGATTCCCCAGAGCCAGTGGGAAGGGGAGATGCCCCCGCCAGCAACGTGATCCCTCTCTGCGCCCCCGATTCCGGGCGCAAGGAGCTGGCGGGAGGGCTGAGCTCTGCGGGCTCCAGCAGCCATGCTGGTGTGCTCGCTGCCAGAGTCCTGTCTGCCGCTCGCCTGGCGCTCGGGTGGCCGAGGTCTGTGCTGCGGTGCCAGTCCCAGAGGTGGGCTCATGTCATGGCAATATTTTGGGATAGGATCAAAGGCAAAACCTCTACAGAGGAGATCTCCCTCTAAGCTGGGATCGTGACCCTGGGAGAGCACTGTCCCCAAGAGGAAAGGCTGCGTTGCGGGGTGCACAGTGCCAGGGCTGTGGGTCTCGCACGCCTTCAGGCGCGAGCAGCAGTGGTCCCAGGGCAGGCTCGTTAGGGGGAAACTTACTGATAAAGTTCTTTATATGGCTCTTATGACTTCTTGGATAAATTAGCTCTGATTATTACAGAAAAAGTTACTTTTACTCCAGAATACTGCTTCACTCAGGGAAGAATTGCTTGTCCTGTTATACGTCTCCTGATTCATTTTGTGATGATGGCAAACCCCTGCCGAGAAATGAGCTCTCTTCTTTCTGACTGGTTGATAGGGTCGATTTTCTTTTCCTTAGCACAAAGGGTGATAAATTCAGACATCCATGTAAATTCATGAGAAAGGATGCCCAGATTGAAAATTGCTGGCCCTTGCACCAGAGAGATGCACTGTTTTACTTCTATCAGGCATGGCTGGCATCGAGGGCTTTTATGCTTTTATATTCCTGTGACCACAGCAGCATGGCTCCCCGGCGCTCGCCTGGGCTCAGGCAGGCTTGGCCCAGAGCTGTGCTGGCAGCCGGGACGGAGCGATCCGGGCATCGCCTGCTTGGGCGCCCGCGCCACCGCTACTCCCGGCTGCAGGACTGCTCGCAGTTGGGACCCACTGGAAACCAGGTCAATGCGACTCACTGGTCATCTCCCCGGGTGTGTGGCGCTTGCGGCGTGCTGGAGGGTGTAAGCAGAGTTGTGGAGGGAGCAGCTCCCAGGACCTACAGGCTCTCCTGGTAATTACGGGCTGGGGTTTTGCTTGTTTACTTTCCTGTTTGTTGGTTTGCCATGACATAAAAGCAGGTTTCTGGATTTGTTTTTGGCACAACTTCTGCAGTTTCCCTCAGCTCTAAGTCCTTCAAGCCTAAAGGGGCTGGCAAGCATCAGAAACTTGAAGTGGATTGCAAATTGCGAAAGGACTTTGGAAAACAACTGAGGAAACAAAGCAGATGGGCTGTGCTGGCGCTTGCAGGCTTGTGCTGAAAGAATTCCCCAGTTTTCCGGGACACTAATACCCAGGCATGCTCTGCCGGGAGGGACAGCTGTTGTGGTCAGGTTTCCATGCTGGTCAGCTGGTGGTTCTGTGTTTCCATATATTTCTAGGATTTTTCCTCATGGCAATGAGTCTCTCTTCTTCCCTGCCTGGTTGTGGGAGGGTGATGGGGCTGGCAGCGTGCAGCAGCCTCCGTTTTCTCCCCGAACTTCTGTTATTTGGGGTTCAACTGCCTGCAGTGCTGATAGGCAGGAACGATGCATAAAGCACGGGCTTTATTAGGATGCCAAAGCGGTACAAACAGAACTAGGAAAAAAATGCAGCCGGGCTGCGTAAGCCCTGGGCTGGGTATCGTGGGGCAGGGGGCTGGGCGATGCCCCCCCTGTTTAGGGGCTGGCAGTCAGTCCTGCTGGCTCAGCACCGCAGCAGACTTCACTTCATCTTGATCATAGAACCATTTAGGTTGGAAAAGACCTTTAAGATCATCGAGTCCAACCGTAAACCTACACATTTGAATTGCTGAGAGGCTCTTTGCCTCTTGTGCCTCCAAACCCTCTGGTATTTAGGTGATGTGTTTGCGAAGAGGTGTAATACATGCCTGTCTGTGCCACAATGACACGGTCTAATGTTAAATTATTAACTTAAAACATGTCTTTTTTTCAAATTAAACAAAAATCAAGCCCTTTGCACAGTGCTGCCCTGAGGTCACCCTGTGGGGCAGAGAGCTCTGGTCTCACCTGCGGGCTGGTTGAAGGGATGTGAATGAGCCCAGGTCTCAAGTGGCTGCAGGGCTCCTGGACCACGGATGGGAATGTGCCACTTAGTGACAGGAGGCTCCCCATGCCCATGAGAAGATCCTGACTCCCAACAGACTGTCACAGGGTGATGCAGTGCCATGAAGGTGTCCGAGTCTGCCCCCCTGGACCTCTTGCAAGCCAGGCAGGGAGAGCCCACAAGCATCTTCAGTCAGGGCAGGACACTAACCACAGTAAAAGTCACTGTCTTAAAAAATCCAAAGTCTTGTTTTCTGAGCAGGGCACCCGGGAGGGGGCATGTGTCCCTGAAAGGTTGTGGGAGCAATCAGCTCTGAAGTCCGGGGACACTGTCCTCATGATGCTCACCAGTGGGCAGACACCCAGGCTGTCGCTCCAGCCAGGGCTTGGAGGTTTCCCACCCACTGTACGGCAACCTGTGCCCAGCTGGGGATGGGGACCAGACCACTTGCTCACTGAATTCTTCAGCTGATGAGGCCAAGACAAACCCATGGGTTTCATTTCAGCTGGTAAAGCTGCCTGGGTGAGAGGAGCAGGGGCTGGGAAGTGAGAGGCTGCAGAGGCATTCCATGGGGAAGCCAAACAGGAGCAGTGATGGATGGAAGGTGTCATTTTCTCTGCATCCAGGGGCTGTTTTGCACAGGTATAAAGTGCTGGTGCTGCACAGGGTGATTAGGAGCTGCAATTTACAGGCTGAGAGAGGCACGATCCAGAGCCTGGGAACCCTCTGAAGCTGTCTGGCACTGCCATCTTACACCTGCGCCTCTCAGCAGTACTGGAGTTACAGGCTTCCCTGTCTTCTACGCACTTCAAGACTTAATTAAGGTTTGAGAAACAATTTACAGATGAAAAGCACAAACATGTAACAATGCCAATGAACAGGTCAGTCAGGAAGAGGCCTGACCCATAATGATGCTTTGCTGGATGTTTTCTGCTGGCACTCGTGTTAGAGCACACGTTTGCGTGGCACTGGGCTGCGAGCAGGGGCAGGCTGCCTGCCTGCAGCAGTGCCCTGGTCTGCCCGTGCAAACGCAGCTGGGCTGAAATGAGCGTCTGCCATCGTCCAGCTCCCGTGTGCCTCTGTGCAGCAACAGGACAAAATCCACACCAAATTTTCTTCCCCACTGCCTGTGATGCCAGATTTCAGCAGAGGTGGTGTATTTTTGTTCACATGATACCTTGCAAAGGAGCTGTAGGGACAAGTGATCCCAAAACATCTGAGCACTTTTAGCACTCTGTGAGAGCAGAACCAAATCTGTGGGGAGAGTTAAGTCCCTCATTAATCTTGGGAAATACGTGCGGCCTTGCCAAAAAGACCGAACAAGACCCTGTGAAATCAAACTGCTATTCAGTGTCTTAGGATCTCTACGTCCTTCTTCCTTCACTTCATAAACTGCAGAACAGTTCCTCACAGATATCCAGAATATTTATTAGCATTCAAAATAATAAATAACACCTTACTTGGGCCCCTGGGCCCATTCGTCCCTGCCAGTGCCACCCTAGAAGCCATACATCAGCAGGGCAATGGTAGTGCGATGATGTACGATGCTGATACATCACCCAAGCTCTGGCACCCTGATGCAGTGCTCCATGCAGGGCTATCGCTCCTGTTATAGATGGCTGGCTGGTGGTGCAGCCCTGACCATTATGAATGAGTCGGATGGATCCTAAACTTTAATGGATTGTCCTGGAACTGTAATGGATTTTTCATGAAAAAGTAACTGGACAGTTTACAGGAGGGCAGGCAGGTACTGGTGGGTGAGAAGGCTCCGAGGAGCTTTAACAAAACCAGTTTCCACATCTGGGTAACTAGTTTGAACTCAGACAAGTAGATAATGGCCAGGCTGGGCGATCCGCTGGGCAGCCGTGGGGTAAAAGGGTCTTGCAGTCTTTCCCCAGCTGCCAGGCATGGGTGCAAACGTCATAGCCCAGCTCCTTTTCACTCTCCCAGCAGAAGGGCCAATGATACTATTAGGGATGTTGGCAGGACACAAAGTAAGAGAATTCTACTTCTTCATCCCATTATTATTCTGTATTGTTCTGAGAATAACTGGAGGATTGACAGCTCCCCAGCTGGGCTATCAGACCAGCACATTTCATACGTACTTGCCAGGCAGTGCCCAAACCATGATTTTTCAGTCTTGAATCAGAACAATGGCACAGGATATTTACTAAAAACAAGAGGATGTGTTCCAATTAGCTTTGGTCTGTTTCTGACAAAGTTCCTTCTAGTTGCAGTGGCAAAGATAAGGAAAAGTCTGGATTCCTATCTCAGCTGATACTATTGTCTTTGGAAAGACACCGGGGGGGCGGGCAAGGGGGGGGGGCTAGCCCGGGTGCTCTCACAAGGCACGTGCTCCCCTCCTTCACACTGCACTGGCATTTGGGATTCTCCCTCCATCCTTGCAAAGCATTCCTCTCCTAGGAAACTTTGGGAATCATGGAGCCAGAAGTTAGAAAGCTACAGCAATGACTCCTGGAAATATCTCAGGAGTTAAAAAATGCCCATTGGGAATCTCGGCCTCCTTTCTAACCCAGAGAGGTCCCCAAACGAGTGCCAGCAGGTGATGTGGGCTCTGCAGTAACCGGGGTCTCTACTCCCTCTGCAAATAAATTATCATTCCTCCTGTTGTCATCAGCAGTACGTGACCCAATAGTAATTGTCCTTTGTCTTTTATGTGATGAAATCCTCTTCCCTTTCTCCCTTCAAAAAATAGTCATTTAAAGTCCTAAACAAAACCAGAAAGTTCCAACTCAGCTTCTGGGCTGCGTGGCTGGGAAGGTGTGCTGCGCAGGCAGCTGCGTAAGGGACGTCCTGGCTGCACTAGGTTGCCCCAGATCCAGGACCATCAGAGGTTTAAGGTCACGCCTGATTCATCCACTGTGCTGAGTTTTAGTGCAGTATGCAGAGGATTATATTAAATTATGATGATTTGCTTCTTGTTCTTCAAGTCTGTGAGCATTTGAGCAAAGACACCAGAGTTTAAGCAACAGTGGATGTACCACGCTTGGGAAGTACATTGGTTTATGGCAAGAAACATACATGGTCTGTGGATATAAAGACTAAGATGGAAATTTGGTGAATGTGATGCGTTGCCATCCCTAGTGTGCTTACTGACTGTGTACAGATGTTGGCATGCTGGTTCCAAGAGCGGCTTTCTTCCTTTATTCAGCAATGCAAAAGTGCAGGCATTTGCATGATATTCCTCTTGCCTAATTAGATGCCTTCATTTACCACCCTCTAGGTTCCAAGTTTTTATCATTGTGCTCAAAATTTAATAATTTATCAATGGTAATAAGTTGATGTGATGTGGTGGTGAGACCCAGTTTGGTGTATCTGTGGTGTGCACGTGGAACGTAGAGGAGCTGAATAAAAGAGAGCAGGAGCAGATAATCAGAGTCTGGGGTTTGGGTTTGGGTTTTTAAGTGTATTAATGACATTGTCATCCTTAATTAAAGCTTAGCTTTAACCAGCGTCTGCCCACAGCAGCTGTGCTACCTCAGAAGCTGGGCTGATGACACGGAGCTGTGGAACTATGACAATGTGGATATTCCAGCAAAACTGGCCACGTGAGCTCCCGGCTCTTCAGGCGGTGATCTGGGCTCTTGGAGCACTGGAGCCCTGGGTGCTGGTCACAATGTAAGGTCCTCTTCTCTCCCGCAGAGCTCACAGCCAAAGTGAAAGGGGAAAAAAAAAAAGGAAACGGAGTTTTTTGCCCCTGACAAAACAAACTGAAGAAGTAAATGCAAATACATACCTTCCCACCACGCCAACCTGCTCATGTGCATGTTGTGTTCCCACAGCTTGCTCATGCAGCTGGGAAGCGATCAGAAACAGTTTGTCCTGCCTGGTTTTGAGGTTATTTGGGTGTTGTCTTGTTTTGTTATTTTTTTCTTTTTATATTGTTCACTTGTACAACACATACTCTGCAAACCCTCAGGAACAATTCTGTCTCAGCCCTCAGTCCAACCGCTTGTGTGTTTCAGCATTAAAGCAGCACGGACAGCTGCGCTCAGCAAAAGGTGCTCAGCACAGCACAGCGGAACTGGACAGAGATAAGCTGCTTCTAAATCAGTAAAGTGGTAAATGAGATGAAGTTCCCTGTGCAGATCCTAATAATCTGTAATGGTAAAACACTGAAACTACATTTTAAAGGAAATAGTTTCTCTTTATTGCTGTTTTTTAACTAACGGGTGAGTACAAACTAAAAAAGCGACAAAACTCAGGTAACTCACATTTTAGGTTGTTTTGCAGAATTTAGGGACCAATTTACTGCTGAATGCATTTGAAAGCAAAAGAGTTAAAAGTTACAGAACTAACTTAAAGCCACAAAAATAGTCTCGATGCCAACAGGTGTGCAGAAACCACCAAGCCTTAACGCTGCTCTTGTTGCTGATGACTTTCAGAATGTGACCCATCTCCCTCTGAAAGCCACGGGGCATTTCCTTGCCTCCCTGGGAGGTTCCCATCTTGTTTTTTAAAGTTATACATGTGGGTAACTGAGAATACTTCCTTACATGCTGCACCAGCAAGCTAATTATTTGTTATGACATAAGCACTTCTGTTGAGTGTGGCAAACATTGTTCAATAGGCATGTCAAACCTTTTGTGTTAGACAAATTTATCCAACTGAGATATGAGGCATTCCCAGGCAGTCAGGATCCGGCCGCGGACCCTGGTCTGGCTGCAGCTGTGTGGCTGCTGCCCAGGTTGCTGGTTTAACTGCTCTCCCCACCCAGCTGCCGGAGGTTACTCCTGAGCTGCTCCTGGGAGCATCCCTTATCCTGCCTGAGCCCAAATGAGCCACGTTAGCTCCAACAGTCCAAGCTGCAGATCGTCACCAGGTCAGGCCACTTTGGCTGAAATGCTCAAGGGAGCAACCGAGCAGGTTCTGCTGGGCTCGGGAGCGGGATTAACCTGGGACAGGGCATGGCCGGGCAGTGCGGCGGGGAGCTGGGAGGCATAAAGCCATCTGCCACCTCGGATGCATTCTCTCCTGGCTGTCTGAGCAGACTCCAAGGCTGGGCTTCGCCAGCCATCGCGTTCATTCTAGGACACCTAATACCATGCCGAAAGGGCTGGGACTAGACGATGCAATGCGCTGACCTGGCACAAACTTCGCTGATACAAATTTGTTCTGAAGTTGAGCAGAGAGGTGAGTTTGTCCCAGCAGACCTTACCTGGATCAGGTTATTCCCTGCCTTCCAGCCGCCGGCAGGAGCCAAAGGGCGGCATAAGCACCGTGTGGCGTGTGCCGAACCGACACGGTGCGGCTCTGCCCACATCTGATCCAGAGCGCATCGATAGGGCAGGCGATCCGCAGTACACTGGGCTGGTACATGCCTGGAAGCTGGTTTAAAAACCAGTAATCTGGGTGTGCTGACGTTCTCTAATTACTGAAAGCTGAACCAAAGACAATCTGCCCCCGCCTCTCTAATGGAGACAAATTGTTTTACACAGAACCTGTGTAGTTTGGAGACTCTATGTACCTGCCAGCCCCCTCGTCCACACAGATCCTTTTTCCCCTGGAGTGGATGAAATCCCTAAACGTTATTGCAGGGTTCAGATCTCGGAAGTCTCCTAGACTAAAATTTTAGATGAGAAGTGTTTTTTCCAAGCTTTCACTATTTTTACTTTAGAAATGTACTTGTCTTTGGATTGATTTGTTTGAGAGCGCACTGCACCAGCTGATGTTCAAAAAGTTTTTTCCCTGTGAAGACTTGAGGCCAGAGGTTTAGGAAAAAAATATTTTTGAAGTGAAAGATTGTACTTTGTAAGCTTGAATAAAGGAGTTGGATGTGCAGCCAGTACAGAACTTTAAACAGTTGGAGGCTTAATCACCACATTAATAAAAATATGAAATCCCCAAGAAAGTGACTAATATGAATCTTATAATTTAATTTTCTGCAGTATATTAGTGAGCAAATAACTGGTAAAGCAAAAAATGAGGGTTCATACAGAAATGTGCATGGTACAAATTATTCAGTCTTGTAAAAAGCTTAGATGCTTGGAAAGAAAGGAAAGTGTGCATCATAGATTTGTGGAAATAACAAATAGCTCCTTTACTAAAAAGCAATCATCTGCATAATAAAACATTAACAGATATTTTAAGTTGCAGTCATTGCCTGTATAATGAAAACTGTAATATGATAATGAATTTTCTATCCTCATGCGGTTTATACACAGCATTTAATTTCCTTATTCCCACTCCTCAAGTTCTGTTCCCTGTTCTAAATAATTTCTTTTTCATTTCTAGTCCGGACTAACTGTTCTTCCCTTTGGAAGAGAGAACATAACTAGTCCATTTGAAATCCGCTTTCCCTTGCTTTGCCAGTCACCCTGTCCAAGACATCCCCGCTGCCGGGGTGATGCTGGGCTGCGTGCCCGTAGCACAACTGCTCGGCCAAGTCAGTCATTTCTGTTTTCACAGGACATTGTGAGATGCAGGCACAGAGGTATAACAGCATGATTTTCTTCTGGCATTGTTGTCACCTGTGCTCTGCTGACAAGTGCCACCACGCTCCCAAGGTCCTTCCCGCGCCGGGTGCGCTGGCTCCGTGGGACGGCGGCGTGCATGGCGGGGGGCATGGCCCCTGCGGCCGGGGGCTTTGCGGAGCCGTTGCCTCGGTGGGGCCCCTCCTGGGCACACACGGGGACCCAACGACCTGCTGCGTGGTTTCTTCACGGGTAACCGCCGACAGGACAAGAGGGGACAGTCTCAAGTTGCGTTGGAGGGGTTAGATGGGATATTAGAAAATTTTTTTTCCCCGAAAGGGTTGTGCAGCACTGGAACGGGCTGCCCGGGGAGGTGCTGGAGTCACCGTCCCTGGGGGTGTTCAAAAACCACACAGATGTGGCGCTTGGGGACATGGTTAGTGGTGGCCTTGGCAGCGCTGGGTTAGTGGTCGGACTCGATGATCTTAAAGGTCGTTCCCGACCCACACGGTTCCGTCGCTGTGAGACAGGGGAAACGCCGCCGCTGTTCCCCATGGACAAGGCGGGAGGTCGAAGCCCCCGAAGGTGGTGTGGTGCCGGGGGCGATGTCCCCTCCCTGCGCCGGCCCTGCGCCGTGGGCAGCCCAGCGCCACTCGGGAGAGCCCCAGCATCCCCCCAGGCTGCCTTGCCCTGGCTGGCTGGGGACAGGAGGGGACACCAGGCGGTGGCAGCCTGGGGGGTGACAGGACATGGGGCGGTGATGGGCCCAGGGCTGTTGGGAGAGCCACCACAGGCCCAGGGGCTGACGGGAGGCGACACTGGGTGGTGAAGGCCCCCGGCGGGATGACAGGGGACATCACACACCGAGTGGATGGCAGGACACCGGGCAGTGACAGCCCGGGGGGTGACAGGACAGCGGGCAGTGACAGGCCTGGGGTGACAGGAAGGACACCACAGGCCCGGAGGGTGACAGGAGGGCCATTGCGCAGTGACAGGCCTGGGGGTGACACGAGGGACACCACAGGCCCAGAGGGTGACAGGACACCGAGCAGGGACAGCCTGGGGGTGACGGGAGGGACACCGGCTGGGCCCGCGGGCGGCGGGGACGGGCACAGCCGCGGCGGCGCCAGCCGGTAACGGCTGCCCCCAGGGGGCGCGCGGCC
>JAVJGI010000050.1:24991494-25031958 GCA_035590275.1 Ibycter americanus | reverse complement strand
CCAGCCGCGGCCTGCGGCGGACCGGGCGGGCGGCGCCGGGGATTAAGCGGGACGCGAAGCGGCGATGCCGTCGGGCCGTGGCTCCTGCGGGGGCCTCGCCGCGCTGCTCTTTTGTAGTTGCTTCTGTGACAGCTGCCCGCGGATCCGTCTCTTGGACGCGCAGCTAGGCGTAGGGGGATACGCGGTTGAGGTGCGACCTGTAGTGCTTACAGAAGTTTTGGTTGCCTGGAATTCTAGGTAAATTGACAAGGAAATGTGGGAGGATATCTTACAATAACAAACTTGCCAGATTTCTTTGAATTCTGGCGGAGAAAGCTGAAAGCGATGGAAGTAGAACAAATGGTTAACTTCCAGAAAAAGGTGGTTTTGGTGACTGATTTTGTCTTCAACTTATTTTACCCCGCTTCATTGGGAAACTGGTTTTGCATCCCTTGCAGAAACTGCTCACTAACATCATTTCGGATCCAGACTGTATCTGTGAGTTCTAATCTGTGCAGAGCCTACGAAGCCGTGTTGCACATGGGATTCTCTGTATTTAAAATATACTTTGGAATTTCTTGTAATGTAACTTCTTTTCTACACCAAAGACGTTGTCATTGAGATGTGATTGAGCATCATTTCATCATTCATTTCTAACTTTTTTTTTACCCCCTGGCACTACATGTTAACCATAACCTAGCAGTACTGAAGTTTTATGGCAGGACGTTTATGATTAATATATACAAAGAAATGTTCTTAGAGAAGTCACAAATTCGTTTAAATTAACAAATGGTGCTTGATTCCCAGAGATAATGGTTTTGTATTAGTAAGATATTTCAGTCTGGTAATCTGCCATCTTGATAAGTTTGAATGTGATTAAAGACTTTGTGTTTTGACTTTTCAGAAATAAAGAGTTGTAAAGTGTTTTCATTAAACATTAAAATTTATTTTTTCCTGTGGTTTGCTGACGCTCTACAACAGTCTTATCTGTAAAATGTGTACTACTGGTTCTTGTCTCTTCCTCCTTCATGTATTAAAACTTAGAGTGATTCATACGCTTTGGTGGCTGTAACTTCAGCCCTAGCCTTTAAAGTGGTTGGACCTAAAGCTTGTCGTTCATCTGCAGATATTTAAACTATTTTCAGGAGGATATCTGTGAAGAAGCTTGAAAGCACAGTGTTAGGGATCTTAGGGATGCCATAGGATTGCCAGAAGGGTCTCTGAACTTGATTTTCAGTTGCTAATGGACTTCCAGCCTCACAAATGCTAGCCGGCTGGATGACCAACTGGCTGACACCAAACCTGTAATAGTTGGGTCTGTGTAAAACAGAGCCTTTGAAACCAGAATGTTGGATGGTAATAAACTGTGATGGAGTTCAGTTATTATCACCAGAAGGAAAAATGTTTTGAAGTAGGCCAAACACGTGGATTCTGTTTTAGCAGGTGAGGAATAGAAAGCAGATCTTTTAGAAGAAAAATGTCATGCTTATAAATGTGTTGCCCCAGAAATTGTTACTCCAGTACGCATGATACAGTTTTACCAGGTGTGCTGCCTTGTTTTGGTATGTGATCAGAATTCAGTGAAGGAAAAACATTTGCTTCACTAGATTATGCTAAATGTGGTGTTGCCTAAAGGTGAAGTTAAAGAAGGAGTGTCTATACTTTAAAGAGCATCATGCTTGTTTAACAGGGACAAGATCATCCTTCTCTAGGTAGGTAGTGTTGCAGTTTGACCTTTGTAAAATGAGTATGAAAATTTAAATTGTATGTTAGTGATGCAGATGCTTACCAAAGCTTTCGCAAGGGTGTCTTCCATGTGAAAATGTAAAAAATCCCCCAGTGGTTTGCATAGCGAAGCTAGAGAGAGTAATACGTGTATGCCAGATTTTTTGTTCAGTAGATGCTTAAACTGGCCTTCGGAAGATAAAGGAAAACTAGACCAGGATATTCTGCCTACATGGGATGTTTGGAATTCTTACATATGGACATAAAGTATTTATTTTTCATAACTTTGTGCAGGAGTCCTGACTAAATGTTAAAATGGTCTTGGAAAGAAAAAGTGAACCTTGAGTGAAGATGGCCTACTTGTTCAGATTGTTCTGAGTACTCTAAGCTCTTACAGTTCAGTAACTGTTATTGTTCATAACGGGAAGCTAGTAATAGGAGCAGTGCTAATACAGGCTAAAAGTAAAAAGGATTTTGAATACCAGTGGGGAAAAAAAATGATATGATGAACTCTTTTAAGATGCTGGGAAGGCAAAATGGATGGTTGGGACTTGTTTTACAAAGGCAGGTGGGTGTGTGCCCTCTTCTATGCTTACTATAGAGGCACGTTCTGTAAAGGCAGAATTCCCTTCAAAAAGCCTGAAGAATGATGCATTTAAACTTGCCTCCTTTTAATTTGATCTGAATTCCTTGAGCTGTCTTTTATAAAAGGTGTTCTCACAATATTGTGGAAGACCTGTGAACTCAAGAAGTGAGGTTTCTTGACTGCTCTTTCCTGCCCTGTAATGTTCTGACTCAAAACACGTAGAGAATGTGCTATTCTGCTCATCAGGCAAAATAAAAAAAAAAAAATATAAAACCAAAAAATGGGACTCTGAACTGGTCTTGGATGAAGAGTTTTATGGAAGAGTAGTGCTCTTGAAAGACTTCCTTGAACTTGTAACTTGCTTGAGTTCAGCGTTGCAGCATGCACTTGACTGTTTTAGTAATGCCATGACGTGCTGCTAAGTGAATTAAATCATATGGCCTCATAGCTGATGTCTGTCTACTGGAATGTCTTCAACACTGTGCAAGCGTAGCATTTTAGAGAAGACTTTTAAACAACTTTTAAACCTTGCCCTTTGCGGTGCCGTTTTGTGTTGCAATGCTGGTATGGGGGATTACTTTGGTTACACCTCAGAGTGCAATTAATTTTTGGGCTGCCATGCAGCATTATGTAGAGCTTTCAGAAAAGCTGTGGAGTTCCCAGCACCCCGGGTTGAGTTGAGGGTAAGCCGTGCATCTGTTCAAAACACATGATTTTACAGTGGAGCTCATGTGCTGCCTGTCTGGGGGTCAGCTGCTTTGGCTCTGTCACCAGCTGATTTGGGACCTCTTGGGGTTGTGCTGTCAGCTGGGTTTGTGTCCCTTGGCCAGGTGCTGTGGGTAGATTCAGTTTGGTTCATTACCATGCTGTCTCCAGTGTTGCTTTTGCTTTCCCAGTCACACACTGAAAGGGCAAGCAGTGCCAGTAAGGCATTAAGGCATCGGGTGGTCTATAATCAGATTAATGATTGAAAGTATGGTAGATTTTATTAACTCATTCTTTCAAAGCAATATAGGTGCTCTTTTGGAGCACAGTACTGTACGATAATAGTGCAAATGAAAGTTCCATGAACCGTTGGCCTACTGAACTAGCCATTCAAGAAATGATACAATACACCAGTCATAGGTGAGATCCAAAAAATGATGCTATGCCAGTCATAGATGAGATCATTGATGCCTATTCTGGTGGAAGGTGAAAATCCAGAAATAGTAGTCCAGCCTATTAATCGGGATTTTTTGAGGCAGTGCTTTCAGTGCCAGCTACGTCGATGGTTGTTGGTTTGTTGCAAAGTGTGCAAGTGGTGTTGATTAGAACAGAGTGAAAAATTATATAGTGAGAAAGCATATTTTTAAGCATTAAGGAGAAAATGTGTGCTTGGGAGTTACCCTGTTTTCTGGTAGAGACAGTCTGGTGTGTTAGCAGTCATTCTCATCTCTTACTCTGCAGGTCATCCGCCAGTAGCATAATAGCTGGTTAGCAAGGTGTCTTAAGCCTGATAAAGGCTTTTCCTTATAGTTTGACCTATAGACTTGCCTTCTGATGACTTCTGTTCTGATGGGCCGTACTTTTTCTGCATGAAGATACTTCTTTGGATAGTGCTCAGAGAGATGCTTTTGCAATGCTGTCAGACTCAAAATGGTGGATTAAAGCAGGCCATAATATAAAGTAGGAGCTTTTTTCAGTAACTTATAGCATACATATGACAAATTATTAAAACTAGCAGATTTTCAGAATTATAGATGAATTTAAAAGCCGGATTTTTAAATTGTGCTTTAAATGTAAAGCAGTATAGACTTCAGAGCATAACCTTGAGCTCTTTGTACCTTTTTTGCAGGAAGAAGGTTGTGGACACTATGCAGTTGTTGATTTAAGATTTCTAAGTCAGTGTGAGGCAGTAGTCAAAGTAGCTATTGTTTAACTTGTCTGCCTCCATTCATTCCTTGAAACACTTCTTTCCTTGATTCTTCTAAGCATGTTATTTTCTTGTAGAATAGACAGCAAGTTTGACTGTTATGTCTCTTCTGCTCTTGACCTTAATACAGCATCCACATCTTCCTTTGCTTTTGAAGGCATTCTGAGTTAATTGAATCCTTATTTTTAATCGCAGGTCAGATTGACAAGAGCCCAGTAGCCACTTCCTGGCCATCACTGGCAGTAAAACAAGTTTTGTGCTGTAAGGGAGTAGGAATCAAGAATGTTGTTACCTTCAGCCATCACTGGCTTTGTTGAACATTTCTATTCAAACTCTGCTTGGACAAGTGTGAAGAGTAGTCTTGGTGGTGGTGGTGTCACTGCTCACTTTGCAGATGTGGAGTCATGTGGTGAGGCAGAGTGACACTGCTTTGCAGGTCCTGGTAGTTGCCAGGTCTCTGCTAGGGAATGTTGCTGCCCACGGGGAACAGGTTCTTGCCTGGATGTGCCAGTTAAGTCTGAGAGCTCTTAGACTAAGCTGGCATCTGTTAAATTCAAATTTAGCAAAGAAGAATTTTCAGGGACTTCAGGAATAGTGCTCCAGCTCTAGTCCTTTCCTATTTTAAAAAAAAGTTAACTTTTCAATCTATACTGTTTGACTTCACCTTTAATAACATTTCATGACCAAAACGAGTTCAAATAATTGAGGTGAAGGAAAAAGAAATGTATTTAAAGCCAGCTGGTATCAGTTCCCTTCACAGAACTAACTCAGCAGTGTACTCTGCTGTATGTAAACACTCACACAAATTCCCTGACATGGTGACCAAGCTAGTGGGATACTTCTGAGTACCAAATGCAAATATGTGCTGTGATAAGTGTCCTAAACAAATAAAGCTTTTACTTCACCAATCTGTTGTCACTGTTCAGTTGATCCATTTTAATGTGTACTGATTGACTTTTAAGGTGAATTCACTTTTCTATCAGTCTGTTACTAGATGGCTGGAGCTCTCTTCACTGTGCACTTAAGTGGGCTGAAACCAGTCATATATCTATATACACATAAGGATAGGCTGTTTGGAAGGCACACATTAATGCTGCTCTTCTAGTGGTCAACGAATTGTCACAAAATACTAAAAGAGGATGATTCCTCTTTTTGCATCGTACATCTGTTGTGGATGTTCAAATAGACCTCAGCAGGCTTGCATAATTTGTGAACAAATGCATTGGTTGCTGTCTCTGTATATACAGTCTCTTCCTAGGAGAGGTGTTGCCACTTGCAATCTTTTGCAGAACTACCGCAGTCCTCAGTTTGGCACAGGCATAGCAAACTCCTGCCTTTTTGTGCAGCCACCATGGCTTATCCTGTATCTCTGAAATCTCAGTCCAATGGTTTGTGTTCTGGACCAGCAAGGATACTCTGTGTGACTGTTCAGCAGGTAGAAGCAGCTGCTTTGGGCTTTTAGAGCTGCAGCTGGCATGATCTCCCAGTTGTTTGCCTGGGCATCAGTACTGTCTGAGCACCTTCTCTGTCAAAGTGTCCCAGTGCAGGTGTTTCCTGACAGGTGGCTGTGTAAGGGTTAGGTTGTCCTTTTGAGAAGAGCTCTAGGGGTTGGTTTCAGGGCGTATGACTTCTGTAAAAGCTTCTGTTTTCATCATTAGTAGTCCTTTCTCCTATGGTTTTAAACTACTGTGAAGTCCAGAGGAAGCTTGCTGTTTGGCTCCCTAGGGGGGAAGATCAAGAGTTCGTTTCAGCTAAATGATTTCTTGGTTTTCTGAAGAAGCATTCTGTCATTTGGAAATAGAAGTAAAACTTTCATTTCATTGTTGAAATGATGTCTTTGGTAGGTATATTCTGGTCTAAGGGAGGTTCCTGCCTGTAGGAAAAATATACTGAAAAATGGAGCATAAATTGTGAAATATTCACATTTTGTGTGTGATCACTGGGCACATCCACTCTGACAGAGCTTGGCTAGATAGATATAGAGCATCTTTGGTTTTCAGACCATCGTTCTGATTCAGTCTGCAAAGGTAAGGGCTTTTAATATTTAAAACTGTAGGCAGATTACAGGGAATGGCTGCTGATAGTACTTTAAAATATTTAGGCTTATCCAGCTTGTATACATGCAATATAAAAACCATTCTCATGGAGAGATCTGTGCATTTTAAGCTTACTCAGTCAAAGTATCTCAGGTAGTTGGTTTTTTGTTTGGGCCTTATGTAAAAGGTCAGAAGGCTTTTTTTCTTCTTCAGACGCCTGTGGTGTAAGCCAAGGCAAAGCATGGGTAGTTTCAGGCACATGCTGTTTTCTAAAGGCTTTTAAAAAAAGGCTGTCTTCTGTAAGTAGTTTTGTTTGAGTCTCTCTGCTGTGCAGAAAGGGAACGGGAAGAATTCAGGACTCTAGATGATTAGCTTAAGCAGGGAGATACCACTTTAGCTTGAGCCAATTCTGCCCTGTTTATGAAAGCAAGCTCAAAAACCCTCTCAAATCTGTGATCCAAATTCTAGCCCTGCCAGTTTTGTTTGCATTTAAATGTAAAGCACAGAGCAGCTGAGAAACGTGGTGGCTGACGGATTAAGCTCCAAGAAAAAGAGATGGCAGGCTCTCTTTTGTATTGTCAGTCTTGAGTACTAGCATCATAGGTGAATCTTTTTTAGTTAACAGCTATGAAAGCGATGGTACAGAGTTTTTGTGCTTTAGCTAAGCACCTGTTTTGTTGCAGGGCAAGCTAGTCGGAGTTCAGAATCTGGTTTATGCAGGTGAGACTTTGCTGTAGCTTGTTCTCCAGAGATCTATTGGTTTTGTAGCCTAACAGAAGCAGAAGCAACTTAAGGTAGATCAGGAAAGAATCTTGTGCATTAGCAGACTCTCCTTTAGTGACCTTTGTGACCATTTTGCTGTTGGCATTCAAACTATTTAAAAAAACACCCAAAATAAAAGATCTTGCTGCTTGTGTTTGATTATTGAACCTGAAGTAATGTGTTGAGACAATAAAAGCGTGGTTACATATAAAATTTTGCTTTTAGATCTGTAAAGGGATTCTCAGAAGTGCTATGTAATTACATAATAATATCCATTCTTACAAATTGACTAATTTTTCCCTGTGTTTGTATTGTTTTCAGAATACACGGATGATAATGCCCTGATTCCTAAGAACTCATCGGTAATTGTTAGAAGAATCCCTATCGGAGGAGTTAAAGCTACCAGCAAAACATATGTTATGTAAGTATCCGTAAAGCATTGTATTCTTCGTGAGGGGTTTCAGTGTGTTAACTTTTAAAATTTATATTAGTTTACAGAGGCATTAAAATTGTATCTTTCTTGTTAAAGCTGCTGTTAATTTTTGTTGTCACAGGGTAGATTTTAATCTGTCTGTCCCGAAGGTGACTTACGTTTTTTGGCCTGCTGGGACACGGGATTCAAACTCCAACAGCGGTAACTTTCAAGATGATGCTGTTGAGTTTGTTCTTGGGGTTGATTTTTCTGAGAGCCAGTAGTTCCTGATGCCTTGTTATATGTGTTTGCTATTATTGCTTTTACAGTAAAGACAGATATGCATTGTAGTGTATAAACTGATAATGTGTGCCCATCTCTGAAGTGTCTGATTCTCAGTGTTTGACTGTTTCTTGCATTTGGGGGAGGGGGAACAGGATATGGCAGGTATTCTTATGCCCCAAATCTGGGGGTTTTGTGTACTAGCTACAGAGGAAAGACCAAGGGTTGTCAGCTGGTGAACCATGCAAACAAGAAATTTCATTCATAAGCAATTCTTATTAGTTTTCTAAAGACAATGTCAGTTTCAGGCAAGAGAAAAAGAACAATACCATTAAGTGGATTGCCTTTTGTGCGAGTACGATGGAGTAGTTAATCCTTTCCAAACTTGAAGCTCAATAAGCAGTTTAGCACATTCCCAAATATTACTAGTTGTCTTTCTGTTTTTACCTTAAGCTGATACCTGTGCTCCAGGTTTTAATTCTGTATTTCTGAGATTTATGGAGGACAGAGAATCAGGTGTATTGATTAGAAATACAGATACTCAAATGCAGTCCTGACTACAGGGTTATTACTGTCATTGATGTATTCATGCAGTCCTGTTCTATAACAGCTACATCAGCATTGTTTGAATGGTCGTGTTTTCCAGCCCTCTTAAAGATATGCCTCTGCCACGATTAGTGCATACTGTTAGCTTGTGGGGCTTGCCATGTCTTTCTCTTGTTGGTTCTCCATAAAGTACACTGAGTTACAGTGTGTCTTGAACAAACAGTACAGCAGCATCCTGGTGCCCATGAAGCATTTGCAAGCAAAAGAACTTGGATTTTTGTGGCTCTGCATGTGAACTTTAGGCATATTACTGCAGTAGTTGTTGCAGTGCTTTCAGGCACTACCTGGTAATTCTGGACACCACAGCATGCTTATAAGCATGGCCTTATTTTGGGAGTTAATTTAAGTATGTGTGTTTAGTGCTGTCTTGTCAGTGCATCCTCCATTTCTGGTTGGATAGCACCATCTCCAGGTATTGTAATGCTGCCCTAAAATGAGAGCATAGATGCTGTGAGTGTGGAAGACCAAATAGATACCTGTATGTGGGGATAAGGAATGAATGGCACTGCTGTTTGAGCACTGAAAATCAACCAGGAAAATTAGCTTTCTATCCCTTCAGCTGGAAACATTGCAGGAACAGCTGGTAGAATGGTTAATGTTTGGGAATGATGAATGTATGCTGTCATGGTGGAGAGGCCTTCAAAAATGCATTACTCTCCTTGTAGTATGTTCTTCAAGGTAAATGAAGAACCATTGTGTGATAATCTAAAGTGTTCCCTTGTACTTCCTTGTCTTCAGGAGGTATGTGGCTGTAATTGCGAGCCTGGTGGTGTTCTAGCCGTGGCAGGAAGCATGAGCCTTTCTATTTGTACAGAAATTTCACAGCAGCCTTTGAATTGCCTCTGCTTATGGGACCCTTTGGATGATGTATGAATTGTTTGTTAATCAGATCAATGGTTGCATGTCTGATTCATGAGTAGCATGCAAATACAGATCTATGAGTATGTGGAATCTCAGCAAGTTTTCAAATGTAATAAATATTTCCTAAAATACTGTAGCATTTTCAAGATTTTCTTAAAGCAAATTCTGGCAATTAAGACCTTTTTTTTTGTCACAGGACTCCTAAATCGCACAAAATCCTAGAAACTGCTTTCAGGTGACATTTCTACTACTATTTTTAGTCAATATAGCATATGTAACACGTTTAGCATTTTGGCACTTCCATGGCTAAATATAGTAGATATCTGAACACAGTGCTTGGGCTTCCACAAAAAAACCACTGTTTTAAAGACAATGCTGCTGGCATATTTATGTTACTCCTTTGTCAGATAACTGATTTTTTTCACTTAAGTAAACTTGCACTTCACAGTGTCTAGACTGTCACTGTTCTTTCTTAGAAATTAAATACTGTATCTGGTCCCTATTGTAATACTAGGGATATGCAGATTGGCTAAAGCTACCTTAATGTTTTGGTGGTTGATTATTTAATAACATGAACCTGTAGTACAGAGTTCTTATTTTTGATACTGAATGCCTGAAGACTTCCTCTTGCACTGTTGTGTTCTATAACTGTAAGTCTTAGAGTAATTTGTGACAAAGTAGAAATCTGATTTTTGGGGTTTTTTTTTTAGTTGCACTGAATGTACCAAGAGAGAACAGTTTATGTATATGAATAAATTTCCACATTCACTAGACTTCGGAACGTAATGTTTTGATGTTTCGTTTTTATAATCTGTTTTCACTGCTTTATGTTGGGTACAAGTGCTTTATTTTAAATTCTGATCACATTTATTTCTTCTTCTAGAAGTCGAACTGAGCCAGTGAGTGGAACATCAAAAGCAGTATGTAAAAACACAATCTCACACTTTTTCCTACACACTGCACTTAATTCTATACAATGTAGCCTTTTATTAATTTTCCAAACATTTAACTTAAATATATTTTCCAGTAAAACATAGTGTATGTTGTAAATACAATGTATTTGATTCAGCATAGTAAAAACTAATGCCATCATTTGCACAGTTCTAATGTGAATATTGGTATTTGTGCCTAGTAATGCATTGTATTTCATATTGAATATGCTTAGAATATTTCCTGTATGACTTTGTGTTGTACAGATACTGTATGATCATTTTTAGATCGTGTAGGTTCAAGGTTTGCACAATTGAACATGGTGCCATGTTCTACACCTGTCTGTCTATAGCTAGTGATATGTATGTTTGTATAGGTTGTTGTGTGCTTTTTGTTTCTTGCAATAAAAACTGTTTGGAGTGTATTTTTTGCCATTTTCACATTGTATCACTTAGCTTTTGTTTTTAAATACTTTTTTTTGCCTAATGGTTTTTGAAAATGTTATCAAAAACCACTGAGAAACCATTATTGTTAACTTGGTACTGTTTCTTACTTTTGACTTGGGGTTTCAAACAAATACCAAAACCAACATATCCCATACATTTTGAGGACAGTTGTGTGCAGCTAAATGCTTTCTTTTCATGTCCTTAAGTACTTGGGTGTTTGTTTCTAAAACTGTGTAATTGAAGTGATATTGTTTGGGCCCCTCTGAGTACATGAATGTCTTTAATAGATTGAATTTAAATATCATTGCTACACAAAGTGGTATTCTAAAGTTCTGCATTCGATCTTTCCACTTTACCTGATGAAACAGTTTAGTTCAATAGTTTGTCTGCAAATGAAAATATCTAATACAAATTTTGGCACAAGGTTAGAGCCTGGTGCGTTTGTGGGTAAAATTCCCATCATTTTTCTTAACTTCGCCTGCATTACATGTTTGGATCTGGGTGACTTCAGGGTTGGATGCTGCTTTAATTTTCCTAAGGTTAAGCCTTTCTTTAGTATACCACCACTTTGAATTTGCATTTGGAAAAGGGGCAGCATTTTTCTTCAGGCTTGAAAACGCTGTCGTTCTGCTGCTAAAATATAAATAAGTAACACACGGAAATACTTGACTGGTAATGGTCTAGATCTTGATTTGCCACTTAGGTCAAATACTGTGTGTAACTACGCATTTCAAAATAGTCCTTATAGTATAAAAATTACTGTGTGGTGGGGTTTTTTATCTCTATTTTAAGTATAACTGGGTTTTCTTCACTAGAATGGTATGAGGCATTACACTAACCCTGGATCATTGGATCTGATCACTTGATAAGCTCTTAGGATAACAATCTAGAAATTCATGAACTCGGGGTCTGTGTTCTGTGAAGAATACAGCCTCTGATTCTTCTGGAATGGTATACAATCAACTTACAATTGAAAACTTTTTGTGTGTAGATCTAAAAACAAGTCTAAATCTGCGTCCGTAATCATATTGCTGATTGATTCGAATTTCTTTTTGGGCATGAGTGCCTGTTGTTGTGAGTTTGAGTTAGTTTAACTGGCCCAGTGACCCTAGTAGTTAATGTAATGCATTTATGTAAACCACGTTTATAGTATTTGATCTAATTCAGATGGGTTTTTATTTCTTGAAAACAGTTATTTTTCTTTTTGTTTACGAGCATGTGTATAAACACAAACCACGTGTTCATAAATAAAGTTAACATTCTTTTAGCCTCGTGTGTTCCCTGGCATGTCTGTATTACGTTTCTGAGTAGCATCTTACCATAAGCTAACATAGATGTCTCAAAAAAAAAAAAAAAAAAAAGTAAAAGGAAGAAATCCTGGAGTGGGAGGGAAGACTTAGTGTTAGTTAGAACTAATTAAAGTAAAATGAAAGGCAAAGCAAAAACATTCCGTTCTTGTTTGCTCTGGTGGTACCTGATTTGGGTTGTGGGTAGCCATAGTGAGGGTAGAAACCTTGCATCTCTCTTTACAGTTCTGTCTCTCTCTCTCTCTCACTGTAAAAGCACTGCAGCCTCTGGTGCTTCTAGTGTTGGAGACACAATTAGCTTTATTCTTAAAGCTAACTCAGGTCTTGGTCTAAAGTGTGGGGGTTTTGTTTGGTTGGATTTTTTTAAACATGTATTTCTGTATGTATTTCAGAGCAGAACGTGGATCTTAGTGTAGTAGGAAAAAAGCACTGGAAAGCTTGCCAATTATTGTTGCACAGTAAAGCAGCAAAATTAAAATTAGTTAGGATTTTTTTTTTTTAAAGGATGCACAAAAGCTTATACTTTGAATAGTTTTCATTGTCTTGCTCTTATGTTAACTGCCATTCTGCACTTAGAAATTTGTGCTGCTGTCCTACTGTTACTACAGCCAAAGCAACAAAGTGGATCCACTTTGTTTTAGTATTACTATTTCATTAACTGCAAGGATCTTTAGTTGGCATTTGTCCTTTGAGGCTGCAGAAATGCAGGGAGTCATGCCCACTGTTCTAGTGCTGTCAAGCACAACTGTGATCCTTCTGGGCTAAATTTTGACTTCAGCCAGACTATCAGGTTTCAGGAAACTACGGTCATGTAGGTGTAGCACTCTGGTAGTGAAATTAGCCTTTTCCTCCTATTTTCTGTCCCCTTTTCCACTTGCTTTATGTTAGTTTCTGTTTAGTCTTCTGCATTAAATGGGACTTAATACATTGACTGTTGATTTTTTTATTTTTTTGGGGGGTGGGGTGGGGGGAGAGTTGGGCTTGTTTTACTATTTTTTTTCCAATTCTTCTGCAGTATTATCTTAGGGTTGTATACAAGTTTCATGGAGATGTTGTTTCTACATGACTGACTGGAGGGACTGGCAGGAAATATTTCAGTAGAAATTTAAAGGAATAAAAAAAAGGCACAAGAATGAAGGATCATTGGAAGATGGCCATGGGGCACACGTACTAAATAGTGCGTTAATGATCTATTTGCTGCTTTTGATAACCGTTCCGTAGGAAGGAGTACTGTCACCTCCTTTAAGAAATCAGACTTGCCTGCAGGCGATATAATAATAACTTCTTACTAAAAAAGTGAGAGCTAATTAAGAGTTTATTAACTGTTATGTTTCAGTTACTGGTCAATACTAGACTGTTTAATGCTAGACTTCAATAGAAAGCTTTCCTAATTTTTTGTTTGCTGGTGAAGACCCACAAAACTATGGTGGTTGTGTCTGCCCCGAGAGAATGTAGGCCTGTTTTTCCACATGTAAAAAAGAGTGGCATATGGTGCATGAAGCTTCAAAATACTTGATCAGACTTCCTTTTTAACAGAACTAGGTACAGAATGTTCTGAAAAAAAGGAAAGTTGAACCTTGGTAAGACTTGCAAAGAAAAGAAGGTATCTTTTTCCAGATCTGGGTGTTCCTCTCTAAAGGCATGTTTTCAAGAGCTTTTTAGTTAGTAATACAGTAGTTGTAGTTGTATGTGCTTTCCTAAACATATAGAGAAGGTATGGTTAACTGGAGTGAGGAATTATCTTCTGTATGTAGATGGTTTTTTTCCCCAGCGTCTGCTAAAACTGCTCCCTTGAATTCTTACACTCCATTAGCTAATAAAGGAGAAGAGCTTTCTCCAGGAAAGGGTTTTCATCTTTCTTCTCATCAATTTAGTGACCTCTTGAGGAGAGCTGTTTGGTTTACGTAGTGCAATTTTATTGCATGTTTTTGAGCAACTTAAGACAGTAAATAAGAAGTGATTTGAGTTTTTCTGATAGTGTTTTACTAGTGTAAGCTTAACTGCTACTTGTGGCGTAATTCAATATACTGGAAAAAGAACAGGATAAGAGTTAGCCTTTTTAGTTGTGGAAAAACTGCACTTCAGTATTATTCTCAATGAACACTGCAGCCCATTACTAACTAGTGGCCTGGGGGCTTTCCTTCCTGCAAGCTATCCAGTAGGTAGCTGGAAGGGAGGAGTGTGGTTGCAGTGGAGGAAAAAAAAAATTACAGGATTGTGCTCTGAATCAATGTTTTCATCATCAAGAGTATGCTCTACTCTTTCTTGCTCTTGTTATTTAGTACTGGGCTACTACTAAAAATTCGTTTTGGTCTGAAAGCAAGGAAAATACTAAATTCTCACACTGCCCAAACTAATTTGGATAGTATGGCCTGTGGTCTAATAAAGTACAAGAAATCAGTTTTCTCCATTTTTATAGGCTACTGTGTCATGATAAGCACCTTTATTTAAGTAGTCTGAGCAGGTAGTTTTTTTCGAGTGGTGGGTTACTTTTATGGCTGATGTTTTGGATTGGTGTTTTTATTAGGGTTTTGTGTGGTATGATGAGTTTGACGCTTTAAAACTTACTAACAGGAGGGGCAGAGGTCATGTTTCAGGGCTGATATGCCTCTGCTTTATTTTGACATTATACATAAAAGCATATGCATTTAGAAATGATGAGACTAATTACTTTACAAACTACAAACTACAAAATACAGATCAACTAATTACTTTACAAACTACACTGAAAATAAATTTCTAGTGACGCTTCCTTCTCAAATAAACTTAAATATTTTTTTAAATCCTTTTTAGCTGAAAACGTACAGCTTCCTTACCCTTTCGACTTCTAAGCAGTTGTGAGCAGTTGACAAGGGTCCCTCTCTCAGATGTTCTGGAACAATAAGTTGATCTCAAGTGGGTTTGGTTATTTTAGTTTCTTCTCCTTAACCACATAGGCACTCTTAAGCTGTCATAGGTTTGGACTTTGTTTTGAACAAATATAAATGCCACTGGGTTGGAAATGCCTCTTTCAGTGACACTCAGAATATAGCGTAGGCTTTCAGACTACAGTAGAGGTTAACTATTGCTATGTTTTGATTGTAGAACTTGAATATGTGTTTAATTTTTTGTGAACAGATTGATGACTCTTCTGCATCTATTTCTCTGGCCCAGCTTACTAAGGTATATATATATTCTTGTCAAATACTTTAAAAAAAACAAGTGTTTGCTTCGTATTTTTAAATTTATACTGTGATCTATAGCTGATAACTGTTGTAATTTGAACAAAACTTTAATTTTTAATAATTTAAAGTATTTATTTTAACTTTAAAATGTGTGTATATTTTGATACTATCCTGTAAAGAGTAGTTCCCAGTTTGGGAAGATAGAAGGGGAGTACCTTATCAGCCTCAACATAATGTTGCAGTATTACTCATCTTCAAGACACAAAGAAGAAGCACTTCAGAAGCTGTTTACCGTTTTTCATACGTTTCGTTAATTTTGCGTTGGAAACTAACACAATTTTTGCAGAAGAATTTAATTGGCTGTAAGTTATGGACATTCCAGGGGGGTTTGCAACAGCCAAAATTGAAGCATTTCTGTAACATGGACAATTGCATGGCTATTTTTGAATTTCTAGTCATTATAGTTACAGATCCGTTCTTTGAATGCTGCACAATTTCATAAATTGTAGTCTCTATACAGTGGACAACACAATCTAATTTGTTTGAACGCAGACTGTGTAAATTGTGTAAATGTACCTAATTGTTTATAGGAATATACCAATGTGTATGTGTGGCATATTAGCAGATGTGACCTTCTGAAACTGTTGTAATGCCATGTTTTGCTATGGAACTGCTTGCATTTTTTGCTCAACAATGTGTAACTTTGTCTGGGAAAGCACTAGTGATTGCACTTGGTGAAAAGGCATAGTGCTAGCCAGTTAAGTTACTAGTTAAAGTTACAAAGATTAGAGAAGGCAGGGCCTGATGCAGAGTAGCTAGTTCTTCTGAAAATAAAGGCTGGAGCTCACTTCTGAGAAAGAGAAGTCTCTTCCCACTGGTAACTTCTTCCCTCTCTCACTGCAGAATTTAAATTGTGTACATTTGGCAGGAAAAAAAAAAACCTTGGAAGGTAGCCACCAAAAGAAATTGGTCTCCATTAGTGCTGTCCCTGAACATGTCCTTGGTTCTGTAAACTTCATGAAGTTTTACTCTAAAATGTGGAAAACTGTCCAAGTGGTGTACACATTTAAGGTTTTGAGAAAATTTTAAGTATTTCAGAAAAACACAGGAACATAACATAAAGCAGCTCAAAACTGTTACTTTAACCTCATTAGTGCAGACTGGCTTAGCATGGAGGCAATGTGTTAACAGTTTTTGTTTTATTATTACTATGTATTAAATGCCATATTTGAATTTTGGTCTATTCCTACTAATGTTTTGTGGTTTTTGGATGTGTTTTGTAAACCGTTTGGGTTCAAACAAATTAGTCAATTATCTGTAAAGTTTTCTGTAAATGTTAATTGAAATGATTTCATAGATGTCAATCTGGTTTATGTTACTGTTGAGAAAAAACTGTGTATATGAAACAACCATTTAATAAAATGTTGAAACTAGTTGGTTGCTTTTGTGAATGAATGCATTATAAGAAGAAAAACATGAGTGGTTGATCTGAATGATAGGTGCTTGAAGGTCCAAATACTTTACAGTCACTCCCTTAGACCCTGCTTGTATCTGGACTAGTGTGTAATAAAAATATTTTAACAAATACTACTTTAAAAATATTAGCTGGCTTCAATAATTTGAAAATGTAGATCTGCATAAGGTTTATATTACAATTTGTAGGTTAAAAGGACACAGCCAACTGGAAAAAAACTTGCAGGCTGTGCTTACTGTAGCTAAATCACTTAATATGAAGAAGTTAGTGAGGAGGGAACATGCAGTTTGGACTGCCTACAGCACATGACAGTCAGATGTCTACTGAAAAGAATCTTTTGTCCTGCTGAGGGATTATAAAAAGCTTGATTCCTTTTAATGCTTCTGTGTCTGAAGCTGAATTTCACCAAGCAAAACCAGCTGCCCCAACTCTGAAGTTGTGTGTCCTTTTAATGCTGCAAAATGTAAACAAAAAGATACTTGCATACATCTTTCTTAATTAAATGTACAGTGGATATCTTCTCCTTCAAATAGTCTGGAGCTTAAAAATCAGTTTAAACGTACTGGATAGTGTATTTTTTTTCTGCATATAGCTTCAGTCCACTTTGAAGAAAATTGGATTGGTTACACAAGTCTTTATGTAAGGTACAAACAGAGCCTAAGGTTTTGAGTGCCCAAGAATGCTCTCTTCAAGTAGGTTAACAGGCACATAAACATCATGTAATGGCATAAGGACTCCCCAAAACATCTTCAGGACAAATGTATTTTATATAAGCAGCTGTTCTCATGCAAGCTCAGCTAGCATTGTGCTGCTCTTTACAGGATTGGATGAGTGGTGTTGTCTTTGGCTGTGTGGGCTTAAATGTGTTTCTAATGTGTGTGTCAAATAATTACCTGTTAAACAGACTGCCAATCTGGCTGAAGCCAATGCTTCCGAGGAAGATAAAATAAAAGCTATGATGACGCAGTCTGGCCATGAATATGATCCAATCAAGTAAGTGTTGATAATGTCAAATCTGTTCTTTGAAGATTATGAAAAAATTGTAGAGATGTTTGTTTTAACAAGAGAGACACATGCCTACCTTTTTGGTTTTTTCCCCCAGACCATTTAGTTACATGAAGAAACCCTTGGGTCCACCTCCACCATCGTATACTTGCTTTCGTTGTGGAAAACCTGGCCACTACATAAAGAACTGTCCAACAAATGGGGTAAGATTGTGGGGGACTTCTAGTGTTGCTTAGTTTTTAATTTTTTACCTTGGCAGTTATTTAACAAATGCATGAATATTCATCTTAAGAATTGTTTTTCTTGGGGTGAAATACAGAGGTTATATGGTAGTGTTGCAACGCCCTTCAAATTCAAGGGAAGCCTGGAATTATAATTGTAAGATTTTCTTTTTTCAAAGTCATAGGCATTAAGTATATCTCTGGATTTTTCTGTGAACTTTCATATCTATTTTGATATATTTCAGTATTACTGACTTCTTCCCTGTTAACTATTTTTTTTTATGATAGTTCACAGCTTTTAGTATTTTGTGTAAAAAGATGATGTTTCTGCTGACCCCATGTGTTGAATATTTGCATGTTTTAATTACGCAAGCCTCTGGTTGAGTATTAATGCTATTTAACATTAGTCACTGAATGTATACACGAGGTATGAATTCAACCTTCATATATAGACGGTGAATATAAGTTGTCTGCAGTGACTGATTCAGAGTCCTGAATTAAGCTGTTACTCTGAAGTGTGCTTTGTAGTGGGAGCGGGTTTGTGTCTCTTCTCTGAGTGGAAGGTGAGCTAAGGGATATCACCCTTAAGGATCCTGAAGTTAAGCCAAAGAATGTTGTCTGAGTTCAAAACACTGCTCAAACCTTTGGAATGCTCTGGCTACATTAATTGAGAAAAATAAGTATTTTAGTCAAGCAACCCTTACACTAGGTAAAAGGAGAGGATTAAAGGCTTTTGCTGCTTAAAATAATCATTGAAATATCATTTTAAGTGTTGGTCTTAAGATGAGAGATGTCTGCATTTCTTTTCTTAACAGGACAAAAATTTTGAGTCTGTTCCCAGAATTAAAAAGAGCACAGGAATTCCAAGGAGTTTCATGATGGAGGTGAAAGATCCAAATACAAAGGGTGCTATGTTGACAAACACTGGGAAATATGCAATACCAACTATTGATGCGTAAGTATGGAATTAATCAGACTGACCAAAAAGTGAACAAGAGAAACCAGGCGTAAATGCCTGAGTGGCCAACCAAGTTGGCCAGCATCTGTAATTACAGGAGAGGAATCACTGTCATTGTATCCTGACCTTAAAAATCTGTGGTGCTTTCTAATATTTGAAACAGAGTGATCTTACCGTTCATGCCCCTGGAAGTTGGTTAAACCAACTTGTGGAATGCTAAGAATCTGTATTTCTTCAAAACATTTCAGTAGTGTTTATAGTTGGAATCGTTCTCTTTGAAAGCTTGTTTTTCTTCTGGTTTGTCTTTTAAAGGCTTTTTGCAAACTTTAACAAATGGCTGTTAGACTGACATTTCCTCCCCTCTGACTTCTATCAGATCTCCTGTGTGATACAGGCTGAAGTTTTCTTGTTGCCATAAACTCAGAAAATACTACTGTGTGCTGAGAACAGTGGCTGTTTTAAAATGTACTTGGTAGCGTTTCTGTTTTTCTGTCATGGATCCTCCTTTTGTCGAAGCTGTAACATAGACTTCTTTCATTTATAAAATGTAATTACTTGGGAACTAGCTTTATCCTGAGCCTGCAATTTACATTTACCCTCTGGCAAAGGAGAGATGGGTTTTATTTCATCTGATTTCTAGCTGTCAAAAACATTATTTTTGTAGTCTGAGCTAATTTTGTAGTGGATCTGGTGAATGGGAGTTCTGCAGGAGCAAAATTGTTACCCCCTCCCTATTCTAGTGTTGTGGCTCTAGAAAAAAAATATAACCTAAATGCCTACATTGTGGAAGGCTAATGGGGAGTGAGAAGAATTGCATCTGTTAGCTTCCTTTGATAAAATCCAAACCTTGGACAAGTTTCCTTTTAACTTTTTCTCTTTCCCCACCCTTTCTCCAGGGAAGCTTATGCTATAGGAAAGAAGGAGAAGCCTCCCTTTTTACCAGAGGAGCCGTCCTCCTCCTCAGAAGAAGATGATCCTATTCCAGATGAGTTGCTATGTCTCATTTGTAAAGATATAATGACTGATGCAGTTGTTATTCCCTGCTGTGGAAACAGTTACTGTGACGAATGTAAGTGTTATTCCCATGTTTGTTAATTCAGAACATCAAATCTGATCATCTGAGAGCAGAAATAGGAGATTAAAAGTATTATTTTGTTACCAGTTCTATTTAATACTTAAGTATACCCTGAATAGGAAAGGACTCTTCTCATATAGAGTGGGAAAAAAAAAAAAAAAAAAAGGCTGAAAGCTTTTTTCCCTTTTTACCGATCTGGTTAAATCCTCTTTACATGCAGAAGGACGAGTATGAGAATAGTGCCTAATTGTGCAAGTGATTACAATATTAGATATCGAATGCATTTAGTTTGTCCATAGCGCTTTCTCTCATACAAAATTACATATCCAACTCTCGTGACTTGCTGTAATCTGCACCAAATGGACAGTTAGGCATTTAGTCCACATTCTCCATGGGAGAGTTGGTTAAAACCTTCAGAACTCAAACCTGCTAATGTTTTTTTTGAAAAGTGTTTTATTCATGACCTTGAGGGTGGTGGCTTCTCACTGTACTGGGTGGTGGGGGAAAAAAGACTAGTTGAAACACCAAGACAGAGCCTACTCTATATCTTCAAATGTTAGAATAGTGAAATATCAAAACTGTATAGTTATTTACTGCATACTAGAAATTTTTTACACTATTGAACGTTTATAGCTTCATGCTCTCAACAGGACTATATTCATCCATTAATCTCATATACATGTGTTTATAATAGATTGGAACCCCAAAAATTCCCTTAGATTTCTCTAAAGACTATTTCAATGGTTCTAATTATTTGCAGGTATTAGAACAGCATTACTGGAATCTGAGGAACATACATGCCCAACGTGTCATCAAACAGATGTTTCTCCTGATGCTTTAATTGCCAACAAGTTCCTACGCCAGGTAGCATATAATTACTTTTACATAAACTGTTTGTAAGAAAAGTCTATTTGTAAAAAGCTGAAAGGGAAGAAAATACTAATTTACATCTCCTTAAGCAAGGCTAAGTTGAATAAGACTAATTTTACTTTTCAAATGCATTATCTGTTGTTACAGAAGCTTACAACTCTTCACAGACAATCTGGCAAAATCAGGTCACACTTCTGTTTAACATGATGGCCTCCCTTTCAAATGCTGTGTTAACACTGAAGTACTTTACTGATACTCTGAGTTACCAGTTGTTAATATCAGTGTTTAATGTCATATGTTCCTATATCTGTATGTTGATTTATTTTTAGGCTTGATAGCATTTGTAGAGATACGCAAGTAATTTTACCCTGTGTAGGCTTTTGTTCATATATCTACTGAAGTTTCATATTACCTTTTTGTAAATATTTTTCTGCCTCTAGGCTGTGAACAACTTCAAAAATGAAACCGGGTACACAAAAAGGCTGCGTAAGCAGATTCAGCAGCAACAGCAGCAGCAGCTGCCACCGCCACCACCTCCTCCACCACCACCACCACCACTAATGAGACAAACAATAACACGCAACCTGCAGCCTCTACTCCGGCCAGCAATTTCCAGACAGCAGGATCCACTAATGATTCCATTAGCTTCTCTGGCTTCTCGTTCTGCTGCTGCTTTGTCATCCTTGGGCCCTGGTCAGTCATCTGTGGCAGCTGGGCTGCCAGTAAATCCGTCTTCTGTCGTCGTCTCTGATCTCCCTCCAGCAGTGTCCCTATCTCTGCGTGGTGAAAAGCCAGATGGACCTTTTCGGTAAGTAAATCTGTAGATCGACATGAATACAAAAGATACCAAAATGCTTAAGTTAAGATTGTTCTTCTTGAGCTTCTCTGCTAGTGATTTATATGTCATTAGTGACAGTTCCCGTTGTGGAAGTTCTGGTTTTTGTTTTTACTTTGAATGCGGACACTTTGCTAAATTGGAAGTGTGCCTCATGCAAGAATTTTCTCAAAGTGTTTCTTGCTTGGTTCCCTTATCAGTCATTCAGTACAAGTTTACCCTGAAAGAGGACCCTTTTTTCCCCTGGGAGCCCTTTGATTTTAAGTGGCTAGCAATTCCTAAAGTAACCCTTTAGTTCTGTCAAATCTTCTTGAGTGCATTAATTTCTCTTCAGTACTGAGAAAATAACATTCTAATGAGAAGTGTAAAAGCACAGTTATAGGTGGAATTGACCAGGTGTTCTCACATTACTTTTTCCTGCAGTATTTCCATAATCAATATTATGATAAGTCAGTGTCATCCTCAGTAATATACAGTATAGTCAGTGAGGCATAACAAACATTGAAACACTGTAAATCTGAAGTATTTACAAAGATGAAAGTCTTAAGTTTGCAACCCAGTGAAGTCATATGAAAATACATTAAACATCTGTACTGTTGTTTGGGGCTTATCCTTTCAACTTTATGCCTTGAATGCAAATAGCCAGAAGACTGTCAGGCTCAGCTGTACTGTTGAATACAAAGGATCACAATTCAAAAGAACCTCTTAAGGCAGCTTCTGAACTAGCACATAAACATTTCCTAACAAAATTTCAGTTCTTGCATCTTCCAAAACTGGGATTCAGTGTGTGGGTTATACATACTCTAATCCTTTCATGTGCAGCTGGCTTAATAAAATATTTTTCTATTGAACTTCCTCTTTAAATGCCAGTAGTCCAGATTGACTTCTCTTCAGTGCTTCCTTTGGAATTGGCCAACTTCACATTTCTAAATCTGGTGAAGATTATTTTTTAATTTTTTTTCCCATTTACAGTAGTCAGCCTTTTCTTACCTTGGACTTTGTTTCAAATAGCACTTCAGAACAATGCTTGAATAATAAAAATTTGGGGTTTTTTGTAGTGATGCCGATGCTGTTATACCTCCTGCTGCTCTGGTAACTGCCGCTGAACTCTCTAAATCTTCCTCCCTGTCAATCAGCAGTTTGTTGGAAGAGAAGGTAAATTTTATTTCAACATATGCAATGATTCCTGTATTTCAGTAGAGTTTATTTTCTAACTGTTGCCTTTATTCACAAGGGCTATCAGGTTCCTGTACTAAGACAACCAGCGTTACCAAGTCTTCTGGGCCCTCAAGGACAATCAATACCCACAACTGGTAAGTAACTATAACTCTTTAGAATTTCTTCTAAAAAAAAATCTTCAGATAAACTGAATGGTTTTCTTTTCTTTTTTCCTTTCCCCCCTCCAAAAGGTCATCCGATGAGAGCCGGTACCATTCGCTCAGCAGGTGGCAGACCAGGCTGGGAACTGTAAGCATTCCACAGAAACTCAACATATCACTTACTTGTAACCTGTGAAATTAGGCTGTAACACATAACTTACACAACAGCTGATTTATAATGAAATAATTATGCACAGGTAGTTGTGGAGAATACAAGTGGTAATTAATTTTTAAATGGCTTAGTTTGAATTAGCTTTAACAAAGGGGATCTGTGCTTGCAGTAAGATTATTTAAAATAAAACTCAGTACATAATTGAAAAGAGGGCTCTGAAAGATGAACGCTTTTTGAGGAAACCATAATTACATATTAAAATTAAATATAATTAAAAGATCAGATGGAAAGCCACCCTTTTGATTACTGGCTGAATAGGACTGAAGAAATGGATTTCCCAGTAGAAATCAGCCTCCAACATTCATTCTTTAACAGCTTAGTTGATACTGTTTGTGCAAATTATTGGAAGAGTCAGCGCTGATATTTTATGACAGTTCTAAATTTCTTCAATTAAATAATCTCAAACAGCCAAGCTGCTTTCTCTCAGCTGGAGAGAGGGGTCTGTTTTATCTGTTACTGCAGTGTCAAGTTAGTCCTTGCTTTTTGGTATATATTTGTTACAGATAGATTGTAAGGATGCATTTTGTTTATAAAATCTTAAAACAAAAACCAGGATCTATCCCACAGATTGTCTAAAATCTCAAATTTGATAAGCAAGAAAATAATTCAGGGACAAGAACAGGCCAAATACATCACCATGAAGCAACAACATAGGAAGCATATGTGGGAGAAGTTAAAAAAAGTTTGAGAGAAGGGTTAGTTGATACCTGTGCAGTACTTTGAAGCTCAGAAGTGTGAAGTACTGAGTATATCAAGGAGTGGTGGGGCATTTGGCACCTGGGAGGTGGGAGTCTCTCTTAAGCAGACTCCACCCACAGTTGCAAAGCTGAGAATAAGGAAAGAAGACTGAGGGAACTGTTGGGTGTGAGGATGTTGCAGGGAAGGATGGGGACCAAGAAATGAGTATAGTCTCAAATGAACAGAAAGCGGGGAGAAAAGTGCTTAAGTTGAGAACTAGAAGTGCTCGCCATCATGTTCCATTCACTGTCCTCTTAAAATCAGCGCAGAGTGTAACAAAACAGTGACACATGTTTTTGGGTTTCTTTAGAAGTTCAAATCGAGGACGCCCGCATGGTGACCGTACCCAAAGGACTCAGGCCCCAACACTACCAGCATCAACACCAGTCTTTGTGCCTGTGCCTCCACCTCCCTTGTATCCTCCACCACCCCATGCTCTTCCTCTTCCTCCGGGGGTGCCACCGCCACAGTTTCCTCCTCAGTTTCCACCTGGTCAGCCTCCGTCTGCTGGGTACAGTGTCCCCCCTCCAGGATATCCCCCAGCTCCTGCAAACATGTCATCAGCCTGGGTACCAACAGCAGTACCAACAGCTCATTCAAATACCATCCCAACGACACAGGCACCTCCTTTATCTAGGGAGGAGTTTTACAGAGAACAACGGAGACTTAAAGAGGAGTAAGTATTTGGCTCAGCGAAGTTGCATTGTTTTTCATTTTTGTATTTCAATAGCATATCGGACTGCAGTTACACTAAAGTGCATCTGACATAAGCAAAAATGACATAGTATTTCTTCCAGTATGCTTTTTCGTTGCAGATGGTAAACATGCAAAACTAAAACAAGACAAATGTAATTCTAAAACTTTCCCTAAAACTTGTAGGAATTCGAAACTGTTTTTGCTTAAATAGGATGTTCACCTTTTGCATTTGCATGCAGTATACATTTTCTCATATTGGCCATGTTTTGTTTCTTGATGTCTTTTTGTAATAAAGGTCAAACTATAATTGTAATAAAGGTCAAACTTATTTTAACAGGGAAAAGAAAAAGTCCAAACTTGATGAGTTTACAAATGATTTTGCTAAGGAATTGATGGAATATAAAAAGATTCAAAAGGAGCGTAGGCGTTCGTTTTCCAGGTAACTGCTTTACATGTCCGTAATGGAGAAGCAGATTGTCTAGAAGAATCAGGAGGAGTTCCACTCCACCTCTCTATAGTTAGATGGATTGGATGATGCAAGGGATTAGCAGTGACAGGAGTTTCATATGTAGGTTACTGGCTCAAATATGGCAGATTACAGTTGACTGTTAGTTATAATTGGGCGGCAGTTGTTAAGGAGCAGGTGTTTCTTTTAGTAAAGCTTCTCTGTAATGACATCCTTCACCTCCTGACAGCCCTGAGGAGGCTAGAAACTGAATAGGTGTAGTTGCTGGATTTTCTGCGTCTCCCTATTCTGATTGTAATCATTACCTCAAAGCACTTCGGAGAAGATATGTGAGAGAAATTGTCTTCATTGCCTCTTTTGTTTATCTCATGTGGATACATGAAGAGATTTTAACCTGGACTGCAAACTGGTGGCTTTCGCTAATGTTTTCTTGACATTGTTTAATTTTTCTTAGGACTTAAAAGATCAGACTTGTTTTTAAGGAAATCTTAAATTGGTGAAGGACTTTGAGAGGAAAAATGATGCTAGTGAACATATGCAGAATAATGTGAAATGGTTCTCTAAAAAAAAAAAATATAAACTTGTGAAGAAAAAACTTGGCGTAGCTGATGTTTTCTATCCCAAAAAATCACTTGGGTAGGAGTCTGAATAGCTCTCTGATAGCAGTGCTGTCAGTATCTTTCCTAGAGTAATGACGTTGAGTCGTATTACTAGAGGCTGAGTTTAGAAACTTGTAGATACGATTTTTCTTGAAATGTGGTCACTAGCCTTGGTTAGAGCTAGAGGTACGTGCAGAATTTTGCTGGGACATCTGGCTAGAATTATTTATTTATATAATTAAATATAGTTAATTAAATAGTACTGTGTGTAAGAATGCAGCACAAGTACTTTGCATCCTGTACAAATTGCCAAATAAGTAATGAAGTTAAATAGACTCAAGTTGATACTTTAAAATTGAGCTTTACTGTCTTCAGGCTAAACCCTGTTTTCTTGATGTTTGATACTGCACTGTAGCTGTTAAGACTTGGTGTTTTTGCATCTTACTGCAACAAAAATGGTCTGCACTGCATGTAGTTGCTGAGTAGTGAAAAATGTGTGAGTTCACGTACCAGTAGAGGCCAGTATACGCTACCTTAAATCAATCCATAGCTGTGGTAGTTCATCCGATAGGAGTGAGTGGAAACAGACTTACCCTTCGTGTATGTTTTTACACTAACAAAGCAGCAGCTGTTCTGTGTTGTAAGCAGAAACTTTTACATGTTATCGAGTTCTTCAATTTGCAGTAGCATTATGTCAGCAGCTGAAAGAAGCTTTGACATAAGCATATGGAGAGGAGAAAAAAAAACCCAAAAAACAAATTTGGGAGGAAAAAAATTGGGGAGAGTGACTGTTTTGAATTAACTTCATTTATTTCTTTTGTGTTGTTGTTGTTTTTTTTTTTTAAGGTCCAAGTCTCCTTATAGTGCTTCGTCTTACTCTAGAAGTTCATATACCTACTCCAAATCAAGATCAGGTTCTTCCCGCTCTCGCTCCTACTCCCGATCATTTAGTCGTTCCCATTCTCGTTCCTACTCACGATCACCGCCGTATCAGAGAAGAGGCAAAGGGAAGAGCCGTAATTATCGTTCTAGGTCGAGGTCACATGGTTATCACCGTTCAAGGTCACGGTCACCCCCATATAGAAGATACCATTCACGGTCAAGGTCTCCTGTATTTAGAGGCCAGTCTCCCACTAAACGGACTATACCTCAAGGGGAAGGAGAAAGGGAGTATTTTAACAGATACAGAGAAGTTCCACCGTATGATATGAAAGCTTACTATGGCAGATCTGTTGACTTTAGAGATCCATTTGAAAAGGAAAGATACAGAGAATGGGAAAGAAACTATAGAGAATGGTATGAAAAGTTTTACAAGGGCTATGCTGTTGGCGCTCAACCTCGACCTCCAGTAAACAGAGAGAACTTTTCTCCAGATAGGTTTGGTCCACCTGGAACCAGACGAGAGAATTCACCATATGCTCGGGGACGTAGGGAGGATTATCCTGGTGGGCAGAGCCACAGAAATCGTAGTATAGCTGGAAATTACCCTGAAAAACCTTCTGGAAGAGAGAGCCATGGCATCAAGGATCCTACAAAATCAAAAGAGAAGGAGGTGGAAAATCCACTGGGAGATGGCAAAGGAAATAAACATAAAAAACACCGAAAGAGAAGAAAAGGGGATGAGAACGAAGGGTTTCCCAATACTGAGCTGTTAGAAGGTGCGAGAAAACCAAGAGAGCCAGTTACAACAGAAGACGTTAAAACGGACTCTCTGTTCATGCTCCCAAGCAGAGATGATGCCACCCCTGTGAGAGATGAGCCCATGGAAGCAGACTCTATTGCTTTCAAACCGGTGTCTGAGAAGGAGAAAAAAGAGAAGGATAAGCCAAAAGCCAAAATTGACAAGACAAAGCGGAAAGTTGAAGTGGCTGTTCCTCCTAAGAAAGACAATATAGTAAAACCAGCTAAAGCTTCCCAAGAGAAGGTGGACACCGATCGTGAAAAATCTCCTCGAACAGAAGTTCCTGTGAAAAAAGTGAAGGAGGAGTTGCCAAAGACAGACAGTGTTAAAACATCATCTTCTCAAAAGGATGAGAAGGCTCTTGGTACCCCACGGAAAGTTCACCCAAAAGTGACGAAAGATCACCCAGAAACCAGACCAGCCAAGGAGGAAAAGGCAAAGAAAGACCATCCAAAAGAAACCAAGTCAGAGAAGCCCTCCAACAAAGAGGACAAGTCAAAAAAACCTGCTGAAAAAAGCAAACAGTCTGATGCAAAACCTGAAAAAAGAAAAAGAAAAGCAGATGAAAAGGTTGATAAGGAACACGAAGCCTCTGCCATAAAGGCTTCTAAACTAGAAACTGCTGAATCAAAAACATCGCCAAAGGGAAAGACTGAGGCTGATGGTGAAAAAGGAGAGCGAACTCCAGAAAAGGATAAATCTGCTTTTCTTAACAACCCTGCAAAAAAGATTAAACTTAACCGAGAAACTGGCAAAAAGATTGTGAGTGGGGAAAATGTGCCACCTGCAAAAGAACCTGTTGAGAAACCTGAGCCAAGCAGCAGCAAAGTCAAACAAGAAAAAGCAAAGGGAAAAGTGAGAAGAAAAGTAACAGCAGCTGATGGATCTAGTTCAACTCTTGTAGATTACACCAGGTACCTCATCATTTCTCTTCCTATTCTTTCTTTCCTCCTTCTCCCGCCAAAAAACGTAAAATTCTTTATGGTGACTGATGAAAGGACCAGCTAAATCTGTGCTAAATGTTTGAATAATCTGTGATCTTTCCTGTTAAACTGTACTTGGGTCAAAATCAGATTTGGGTAAAGAAGCAGTCTGTCCTGCACAGAAAGCTAACAAGGTAAATTCATTGGTAATGTATTTGACCCTTATTTCTGGGACTCATTTTTCTGCTCTTATTCATTGCATGTTGACCCTCTGAGGTGTCCCCTCTGTCTTCCTTGAAATCCGGCTTACTGCTGAAGGCAAGAATAACAGACACGTCTATACTATGCCATATTTTGCATTTTAAAAATCGCAAGGTACTATAATTATGTACTTCTGTCAGTATGACATGAAAATTATACCTTGCAGAAATAGCTACTTTGTCGCTAATATATTGTACTGATTTTAGTGTTGAGCACAGTGCCGTGTTGACACAGCTACGCTGCTTCCAGCTCAGTGCCAACTGCTTTTGGTACTTACCTTGGAGATCTCTCTTCTATATTGCATTGTGTTACATGTGGGGAAAAAAAAGTGATCTAGTGTGGAGCTGTTATTACTTAATTTCAGTGTCTAAAGGAGCAGGACTAAGCAAACTGAAAACAAATGCTGGAGACCTAAGATAGTCTCTTGATATTCTAAAAAGTTTAAAACATACTTTTTTTTCTAAGAACAACACTGGGACATGAGAATAGAACTTTGGTGGTATATACCTCTCCATAATGGCTTGCTTACATGTTGAAACAAGAATGCATATCTAATTTATCTGCCATTGGTAGAAATAGGACATGAAGGAATTACAAGATCAGACAGTCCGCAATCTGATAATCTTGTGTCTTTGTTAATTAAATGTGTAGTAGCAAGATACTAAATTAATTGATTGCTCATAATCTTAGCTAGTGGACTCATCCTTTCTCTTGTCTGTTCCCTTAATTGAACATATTTCGGAAAAATGCTGAGGATTTAGAATTGAAACAAAAGCCATTTTATAAAATGTTACAAAAGATTGTGGTGCATGTATCTCACTCATTATTAATGGACGCTTTTTTTTCCTCTTAGCACTAGTTCTACTGGAGGAAGCCCTGTTAGAAAGCCTGAAGAAAAGCCAGATACAAAACGAACTGTCATTAAGACCATGGAGGAGTATAATAATGATATAACAGCCCCTGCTGAAGATGTCATTATTATGATCCAGGTCCCTCAGTCAAAGTGGGATAAAGATGACTTTGAGTCTGAAGAGGAGGACATTAAATCTACCCAGGTGCCCGCAAACGTAGGAAAACCTGCTAGTGTTATAAAAAATGTGAGTGCTAAGCCACCGAACCCTATAAAACACAATGAAAAAGAGACGGAGCCTTTGGAGAAAGCACAGAAGACTACAAAAGAGGTGAGTTATGAAAGCTCCCAGCATGATGCAAAAAGTTCAAAAAGTTCTCTGTCAAATGAAAAAGGAAAAACCAAAGACCGAGATCATTCTTTGTCGGACAAGGATACTTCTGAGAAGAGAAAGAGCAGTGTTCAGCCAGAAAAAGACCACTCGGAACGTCCAACTGAACAAGGAAACGGAAAAAATGTTTCTCAGTCTTCCAAAGATGGCAGGTCTTCAGAGAAACATGATACTGGCCGTGGATCTACTGCTAAAGACTTTACTCCTAACAGAGAGAAAAAATCTGACCATGAGGGCAACAGAGATCATTCTAGTTCTAAGCGTAGAGATGAAAAGAGTGAATTAGCAAGGAGAAAAGACTCACCTTCTCGAAACAGAGAATCTACATCAGTACAGAAAAGCAAGCCAAGAGACGAACGAGCAGAGCCGTCCAAAAAGGGCGCTGGAGACGCCAAAAGGAGCAGCTACAGTCCTCCACGTGAGCGGAAGCAGTCTGATCACAAAGCTGCTCACGATTCCAAGCGTACAGTGGAGGAACACAAGCCTCTAGATAAAAATTCAGGAAAAGAGAAGGAGAAACATGTACCAGAAGTAAAGAGCAATAAAGAGAAAGAGCCAGGTGGTAATAAACCACCACTGAAACAAGAATCACCGGATGTAAAAAATGAAAAAGAAAATGTGACTGGACAAAACGATAAAAGCGTTGCCAAGCCGAAGCCTCAGGTAAGCAGCTCCTCACGGCTCTCCTCTGACCTAACTCGAGAGACTGACGAGGCTGCATTTGTACCAGACTACAATGAAAGTGACAGTGAGAGTAATGTATCTGCAAAAGATGAGGAAGCTGCAGGAAAAAATCCTAAGGAAGCAAAAGAAAAGGCTGTTGAGAAGGTGAAAGAGGAAACAGCAGCACCTGCTGCAGTTGACCAGCCTGAGGCAAGCAGAAGTCAAAGTCAGAGCAGTCCCAGCGTTAGCCGCAGCCGTAGTCAAAGCCCTTCCGAGAGTCAGACTCGAAGCCACAGCAGCAGTGCCAGCTCAGGAGAGAGTCAAGACAGCAAGAAAAAGAAAAAGAAAAAAGAGAAGAAGAAGCACAAGAAGCATAAGAAACACAAGAAGCATAAGAAACACATTGGAAACGAAACGGAATTGGAAAAGAGCCAAAAACACAAACACAAGAAGAAGAAATCGAAGAAGAGCAAAGATAAAGAGAAAGATGACCAAAAAGTGAAATCTGTCACTACGTAGAATGACAGATAATAAAAAAATGACTTAATTCCTAAGTCATCTGTATTAAATTTTGTTAAAATGTAAACGAATTCAAGCGTTGTAAATAATGACATGAAAGACCCTGTGCTGCACTTAAAATATTGCTGCTTGATTATTTGATTTTTACATCAGAGCTTTATAAAAGTGAACATTTTGTACAGAATTGTGAGTTGTGACCATGTAACATGAAAGGTTTTGCTGGGGCATCTTATTTTTAACCACCATTAATTAGTTTGGGTGGAGTTTACTGTACTGTGAAAATTTTCACATTTGAATTTTTTTTAATTGCCTGGCAGAAGAAGCTGGTATCAGTTATAAAATATCAGCAGAATGATTTGCAGAATACATTACAGCCCTGTTATGTCACTTTTTGATTACAATAAAAAGTTTTCAGTAAACTATCCAATGTGATGAGACTTCCAGTGGTAGCTGAACATTAGCAGGGAAAAGAGTAGTGACAGAAGAAAGCTACCTGTAAAAGCTTGCTGGTAGCTAACATCTATGAAAAATAACGTATCAGCGGGTTTAATTTAGAAAAGGCTGGTAGGACTTGAAATGTTCTGAAGTGATGCGGTGTGGGGAGGTACTGCCAAGAGGTGCGCTTGTATCATGTGCCAGGTGGACTTGTTTTTATAGTCTAGAAGGCAGTATATGGCCCCAGACATATAGCCACTGTTAACAGCTGGTACTGACTGTTTTAAAGTAATGTTACATAGTAAGCTATCACATCTCAACATTGTTCCAGTTTGTTTAGAAAGCTGTTGTAATTTGCCAGCAAACATTTACACATACGCTTTAAGATGCCCTGTAATCTGTATTTTCCCTCAGTGATGCGGATCATCAAGATGTTTGTGGGTTTTAAATAGAAGTTTTATTAGGAGCATTTTCGTATGGTGGTGCCATGTGATACAGCAGTAAACCTTCCGTTAAATGTGGGGTGCAGCAAATGAGTTTGGCAGAAGAAAGCGCGCTAGAAAGGCAGGCTTCTGCTTTGAACAATGGCAGAAAATGTAGAAAATGTAAATTTAATCAGCTTGATGATTTTAAGACAGACGTCATTTAAAAAAATATATGTTGCAGTGGTGGGTGTTGCTCAACTGTCAGCCCGCAGAGTAAGAAAAATTCTGGTTGTGCCTTAAGGACATAACATCCTGGTAACAATTGAATTCCATAGTGAAAGCCCTCGACTGTTTGGCTATGGGATTTGCCCCAGAAGAGTTCTGTTTGAAAGTACTATAAATTAAAGCAGCATTTCAGGGCCTCCTGCTTGCAGAGACTATTTTGTTCAAGTGTCATTGTTTCTAGGTGCTGTTACTAGAGTATTTTGCAGTACAGAAGTAGTAAAATAGTAATTCATTTTGCTTTTCTGTGGGGGTCACTATCACATTTTAAGTATTGGGTTAGAGATTGAGCATCCTGTAGTTCTGATGGTGAAAACAAGAAGACACCAGACTCAGTCCTGGATTTTACTACTGTAGTTCGTGCCTTGCCGTGCCAAGGCATTCTTGGTGGATTTCAGGTGTTTTCCGCACAAAGTAAAGCGGGCTTTCCAGTGAAGCCACTTAAATATTTACTTCCCGGAACCAAAAAGCACATGTCTGTAATGGTCATTAAATGTGCTCATCCAGCAGTTCCCATGTGTGGTCCCGGGAACTCAGATCACCGAAGCAAACGCCAGGTGTACGGGAGTGTAGAGCCGCCTCTGCCTTTGTGTGGTCTGTGCTCGGGAGGGTGAGGCCATTTAAAACATTTATTTTGTGCTGTTCTCCACGAGCATGCTTTGGCCTGGTGGCATGCAGAAAATCTGGGACTCTGAAATGGGATTCTTTGGTTGGAATGTGTTACCAAGGTTCAGAATGATTGGTAAACTTGCACGGAAGTAAAACTTTGCAAGTTTCTTTATGGATAGTGCTCTAAAACCGGTCAAAAATGTGTATTTTTATATAACCTTGTGCTGAAGAAGCTGCAGTCTGCCTGTGTTAATGCTGTTAAACTCCCCCATTTTCAGAAAGCTGCAGCAGCATTGCTGATGACTTTTCAGTCTCCTGTGAATTTAGTTTACTCTGCCCATGGAGTTTCTTACCATGCTGTTCCAAGTTTTTTGAGCCACGGGCACCTGGAATGCAGTTACGCGCAGGCCTGAGTAGGTGATTTTTACTAGCAGTGATGTTTAGAAGTCTGAAATGCTGGAGTTGTGTGCAGTGCCTGCAGTCGTGTGGCGGGACAGGGCGCTCGGGGCGGGGGGTCGGCGCTCCTGGGGCGCGTCTGAACGCAGCTCGGGTGGCTGTAGCCGCAGTGAAGGAAAGCATGCTTACGGAGCAAAGTACTGTTTGATGTAGGAAACAGGTGGTGACTCGGTGACTAAATTTAGTATGTGCCTTCTGGAACAATACCGCTTGGTCATCTGCTAAACGTAAGTGTGCTCCGTTCCACGGAAATGATCACGGGTCCCTTGGGCCAAGGTACCTAGTCTCCCGTCTTCAGGTGGGGTCAGTGTGTCTGAATGGTTGGAGCATACCGATGGGCAGCAACTCTTAAGCTGGAAAAGTGCAGGCAGGAAAGAAGGTGGTTTGGAAATCTTAAGTGGAAATTGCGGAGAAAACTACCCCAAAGTGGGTGATGGACTCGTGTGTTATCCACGGCTCCGAAATAAGGGAGCCCTGTCAGAAAGAAGACAAGGGCATAAGGCACGGGTTGATGTTGTGCATGGGGAGAGATAAGAAACCTGGGACACAAGAAGAATTTTAGTTAGAGCCCCCAGTAATTGTTCTGCATTTTGAAAGTAAAGGCCAAGAAGGGGAAGCTTCTGTCCATTGTTTAATGAGAGAGAAGAAATAATGATTGAAACGATAGTGGCAAATTTGCTTTTCCTTAGTCTTCACTAGAAAAGGTTGACTGCCAGCAGCTTTAGGGAAATTTGGTAAAATACCAGGATCATGGGCTAAAGAAAGAGAGTTTGTTGAACAACTTTCAGATAAAGCTTGTGCTCAAGTAGTGAGGTTACTAGCCAAAGCCTTTTCCTTAAACTGAGGGGATGGCGTTGCATCTCGAGATGACCGAACAGGAAAGCTTGTGCGTGCTTTCAAAGGGGACGGGAATCGGGATGTATTCACATGTAATATCGGTCCAAATTTGGCTGGGTATTTTGTAGTGTATGAGCACGCAGGAGAGAACAGGATGAAGAATGGTTGTGACCAAACTGAAGGACAAGAGTCAGGCCCAGCGCCGTCCCCGCGAGCTGCGGTGGTGAGAGCGCGGCTGGGACGGAGCTGTGCCGGGGGTGCCGTGCTGCCTGCGAGCGCTGCCGCACGCTCGGGCTACTTGCAGGACGGAGGTGACGCTGCTTTGTGTTGAGTCACATCTGGGACGGGGGTGACGGTGCCCATGGTTTGTGTGATGCCTCAGCCGTTGGGTGCGTGGGGAGTTCCTGCCCTCGGCCTGATGCTTCCCAGCTGCGAGGCTTGCAGGCGGTGGGAGCACAAGTGGGGTGGCCTCGCCGCGCTGCTTCGCTCCGTGGGGCGGGGGTGGATCCTGGCGTTTGGCATGGGAGTACGGAGCCCGAGGGGCAGGAAGGGAGGCTTGGAGTAGACGTCAATGCCGATGCCCGGTAGGGATGGTAAAGGGCCGGGCTGGGATCTGCTGGCGGCTGCAGACCCCCCTGCACTGCGCAGAAGGGGGGTGTACGTGGGGAGGTCTGGGAGTTAAACTTGATGCTGGGGAGTGGGGGCTGAATTCTTGACAGCGGCTGCCAGCTGCTGTTCCTGGTTCAAAGTGGTTGGCGTAGGTGTGACTATGAAAGGGGGGTGGGTGGGTGCGTCGGTTGTTGGCGTAGGTTGTATTGTCTGATGGGAAAGAGCCAACAAGGTGGCGGCGGGGCGGGGGGATGCCGTGGGAAGCAGAAGGGTTGCTTCCGTACAGGTGATGGAGACAAATGCATCGGACGTCTGATCTGCCCCGCCACAAAAAACCAAATGGGTAGTCTGAGTCTGACTGACAGCATCACTGAAAAGGGATGGTAACGGCGCGGTCCCAGATGCCACGGTCAGCAGCGCGAGCCGGCGGGGGCCGGGGCGCCCGCTCTGCGGTCGAATGGCAGGAAGGCCCGAAGACGCTGTTCTTCGCCCTTGGCCCCACGCAAGCTGCGAACGCAGACCCTGACACCGAGAACAGGTTACAAAGAGGGTCTGAGTCCACAGAACCTTGACATTTGCTCTGGGGTGGGGGTGTCTGGCTGCCGGGGGGTTGGTGTACCCGCAGTCCCCTGCGCCGCGTCACCCCGCAGGTAGCTCGCCGTAGGTAGAGACGCTGCTGTGTGGCCTTTAGTAGCTTTTAGGTTTTCTTAAATAGCAAAAGCGGTGCATGGCCATCCTGTCCGTGCGGTGGTCTCCACCCTCAGGGGTTAGACTTGCAGCTCATCATCTTCAATCCAATATTGGGTTTTGTGCAAGGAGGGAAATGGAGATTTATTTCTGTATGCAGCCTGGTCCTCCCGAGGCTGTAGTGTTTGTTACAGAACTTTTTTGAAGTTCCTGACTGAACCTTAACGCCAGGCAGAAATCACAGCTTTTAAAAAACAAATGGTTGCCAGATTGTTTCTTGTACTCTTGCCTAGCAAGCTGAGGGGCTCGTTTTGTAGAGGCTGGATTTTGTATTGAGATGGGATCAACTGAGATTTGCTTTTTGCATTGTTGCCCTGGAACTGGGCTCCATAGGAAGAATTTTAATGTAAAACAATCACGTTGTGAGCTTAGCGGTCCACTCGGCACGGATCCTGCGTGAATATAGCAATTGTCGAGCTGTTCTGTCTGCAAAGCCGGCTGGGGCGGGATGGGGATGGGGTGGGATGGGGATGGGGATGGGGATGGGGCGGGATGGGGATGGGGATGGGGCAGCGCTGGGGGCAGCAGCTCATGGGCAGCTTGGCTGGGGAGCGGGGCCAGGGCAGCGATCGTGGCCCGGGGCTGCCGTAGCCTGGGTGGCTGGTGAGGAGGGGACCTGGCAGCCATGGACCAGCCGGTCGCAGGGGGTGGCAGCTGCTGCCCCCCAGATTCAGTTAACGGGTCAGGAAGAGAAAGCAAAGGCAGCCCAAGGTTGAAGGAGGCAACACCTCTGAATGAGACTAATTAAAAGGAAGAGCTAATCAAGGCCTGGAGCTTTCAGGAGTCCCGCTGGGCTGGGGGATGCTGGGTGAGCTGGGGGGGGAGTGCACTGTTCAGGGAAGGAGGCTCCCTAATTAAAAAGGGAGAGCGGTGCTCGGTGGGGGGGGTGGAGGGGAGCTATTGGGGCTCTGCCAGCATCGCCCTTGCCCAGCCGCTTGTGGCCACGGGGTCCCGCTGGGGCAGGGGAGCGGGGCTGGACTCCTGCCTGGGGTGAGGAGCAATTAACTCATTCAAGAAAGCTCATGACCAGTTGGAGGACAGATTCTCCTGCTCTCCAGCTCCAAAATGATTAATCCAGAGCTTGCACTGGGAAGCTGGGCTCCAGCTAGGGGGGTGTCTGTAGGGTGCCAAGGTACCCCAGGCCCTGGGGGGTCTGCCTGGGCTGGCAGCAAGGGGTGGGACTGGCATATGGAGGCACGGAGAAGATCAGTCCTGGGGCAAAACTCTTGTCCCAGCCCTGCAGGGAGGGCTGGTGGGGACGTGGCAGCCCTGATCCCCCCTACCCTGGCTTGCTTCTGGGGCCCAACCACCCCGGGGGATGAGGCTGGGGGGCAAAGCCATGGGGCCACCTCATCACATTCCTTAGTTCCTAGCTATGGCCCGTGGTCTAGGAGGTGACCAGCTCAGGCACGGTCCCCCTTTCTGGCTGGGGAAGCAGCACCTGACCCATGGCCAGCGGGGGGCACGGGGGGTCCCTCTGCTTATCTGGGTGCACACCTGAGCACAGAGTTCCTCCGCTCCTGGCGCGGCGGTTCCTACCCAAACAAAAACCAACTCGTGATCGCACCATGTGACGGGTTTTGCAAACAGAAGGTGTTGGTTTCGCCGCCGCAGACACTGATCTCACCTGTCCAGCCAGAGGCCAGCGCAGCCGCCCCTGCCCTGCCAGGCGTCACCTCTGCCCACGCTCACACATGAAATGTTCTGCTGAAATTCCCTGGGATCCGTCTCGGGAGCTGGGAAAATTCACTGGAAGAAGTTAATGATTTTGAACTGAAGTTAAAAATTGCGAACAGTTCTGTGTTTGGGAAATTTTAGGGCTTTTTCCATTTACTGTTTAATTTCTAAGTTATTTAGCCCCATTTACAGCCATGTAATTGCATTGTGTGAGCGATTCGTGGGTTTGCAGAATTCCTCTGTGGAAGTGACAACAGAAATCTCTGCGGCTCTGTGAACGCTGCTGTAACCTGCCTCGGCAGAGTCAGCCCCTGAAATGCTTATGTCTGTAGAGTGAATGTGCAAGATCCTTATTTTCTTGTAAGTCTTCCTTGTGCATGATTAAGTTAGGATTTTTGTTGCAATTTACCTTTCAACTGGAATCTAAGCCAGTACTTTAAATTTTACAGACCTGGACAAAATATTGTTGAGCTAGGTTTTAATGTATTTTTTTGTAGTACAGTTGTCAGCAACAATATTGATTACATCTTTTGTGGTAATGTCAGAGAATCAAATACATGAAAAAACAGGAGAAACAGTTCAGACTTGCCCATTCCTGCACTGCCCCGGCAGGGGCAGGTATTGAACGCGCGGTAGCCTGTAACTTCGGAAAGGACAAGGTCTTTACTTCCAGTTACAAACATCACATCTCGTTTTCTATTTCATGTACCTGCTTCTACTGTCCAGAACATCTTCCCCACAACCCCCCTTGGCACGCTCAGGTTATTTGTAAATATGGTCTGGAGGAAATACTTTACGAAGGTAACACCTCTTCCTTATCTCTGCTTATTTTCTACTGCAGCTGAGGAAAGGGTCCTTAAAGATCTGCCAGCTCTGTTCTGCTCCCTTGTCCCCGAGGGCGGTTTCCCAGGGGGTCCTATTGACTCTAATGCCTTGAACAGCTGGAATTTTGCTTTCCTAAAATTCAGGGTCCTGACTTTACCCTTTGCCTGACGCACATCCCTCCAGCCTGCCAGCTCCACCAGCGCGTCGCCCCTGCAGCCCTGGCTGCCTCTGCTCTGGGCATCACCCGGTAGCTCACTTGCGTTGGTGACCAACAGGTCCAGTATCGCACCCCCTCCGGTAGGGCTGTCTATCGTCTATCTGCCTTAAGTTATCCGCTGGCATTCCAGGAGTCTCCTGGGTTGCCTACAGCTCACCGTGCTACTTTTCCAGCAGATGTTGGGATGGTTGAAGTCCCCCGGCAGCACGAGAGCCTGCGAGCACGATGCCTCCTGTAGCTGGAGCCAGAAGGCTTCGTTGATAAGTTCCCCTCGACCGGGCAGCCCGTAGCGGCTGCTAACCGCTCATACCGCAGTCGTCTCTCCCAAAACACAGTTAATGTGTTGAATGTCTGCAGATGGACTTCTCTCTCTGGATGCCAAACAGGGGAAGCCACGAGCTGCTTGTTATCTGTCACTTCTTAGTTTTTGACACTGCTTGCGTTGAATACATTAATTACAGTTATTTAAAGCACTGGGAGGTTTCAGATTTAAACATTCAAACCTCTGTGCTTCTTGAACTGAAGCGGTTCATGAGGTTTCGGTGGCGTCTGCCGAGCGCTCTGCCCGCAGCGGTGCAGTCCCCGCGCAGGGTCGGGGCCATGCGGCGAGCCCACACGCTGCTGTTTTCTTGAAGACAGCAGGTAGGGTAGTTTACTTGGGTGTAATGTCTTTCATTTAGCCTCCCTAATGTATAATCTTGGAGTCAATTTCAATTAAAAGTGAAATGTTTTGATGATTCCCAGCCTTATTTTAATTCCCCTCTGTGTTGAATATGCTGTAAATTGATAAAGCATAAAATTAGGCACTGCAAAGCTGGCGCAGGCACTTCTTGCTGCCTTGTCCAGGGGGGCACCAGCTTGTAAAATAACAGGCTTGCTTTTGTCCAAAATCCACCTTGTTGGGCTTTTTTTGCTAAGTAGTTGGTGGCTCGCCAAGCGTTTACCCACAGCCCGTCCCCGGCATTACACCACCTCCCTGGCAACGTTCAGTCCTCTTGGCTGTTGGCCCTTCTCTAGCACAAAACCAAAACAAGGCAACGTTTTTGTCCAGCCACCTTGCCCAGGCACCCCCTTCCCGCCGGCCGGCTCCGGGAAGGCCAGCTGGAATGTGGTGGGGGCGGAGGGGCTGAGCCCCCTCCCACGGCTCTTGGGGAGATTCTCCCGCCGCAGCGCTCCGGGGCATCTTTGTTTCCTATCAGCACCGTGTTTATTTGCAGGAAACGTATTTTCCTGCTCCTGGTCTGACTTTGCATTTTCTTTTTACCCAGATGCCACATGCCAACACCTCCAGTCCGCCTCGACGGCTCGCTGCTGCTGCTGGCGAGCATCTCCCTGCCTGGCGCGCCGTGGGGTGCCGGTGCCGCTGCTCGCTCTGCGCACACCAGCACCAGCTAAGAGCTCGTCGGCTCAGGGCACCGGCTCGGGGCTGGCGCTTTGCCCGTGGGCTCACACGGCTTCTTTCCCCCCTGGCTCGGTGCGTGCAATGCATGGTTGGCAGCGCGTGATGGAGGTGGGTGCGTGGTGCCGGCAGTGTGGGTGCCGGGTGAACCGCGGTGCCCGTGTAGATGCTCCTGGCTCCGTGGCACGTGGGGGATGGTGGTGCCTGTCCAGACCTATTGCGGCTGTATTTGTACATACAGCAATGAAATAATGCCCCGTTGGGTCATGCCAGGGGAGACGGTGGGAGGGTTTTGGAAGAGGAGGAGGGTGATGGTGATGAGGAGGAAGATGCTGCGTGGAGGACAGGGTGCCCGGCGGGACTCCGGGGCTTTGGCTGCCTTTGCTGAACCCCGGGGATGCCGGTGCTGCCCCAGCCGGCGGGGCTGACGTCACGGCCGGGCACGAGGAGCTGGACGCGCTCGCTGCGGAGCCTGTGACCCGCTTTCCCTCTCCACGCAGCGAGGGCTTCGCTCACAAACTCAAAGCCCTAACCCAGCTCCCGTGCGGGGCTGCCGGCAGAGCCCCCCCCGGCGGGTCCCCCCGAGCGCCCCTCTCCTCCTCCTCGAGTGGAAATGGCTCCGCGAGGTCTGTCAGCGCCCGCTCCTTCCAGAGGTAAACGAGAGTTGAATAATTAGCAACGATGCATTTGGTGGCAAAATTCCTCAGCTTTAATTTAGATCAGCTGCTCTGTCGCGCATCCCATCCGGGCTGGGCTGGCGGCGGGGGGAGGCAGGACGGGGCAGCCCTGGCGGGGCACCCCCTGAGCCATCGCCCCCCGTGGGGCCGGGGCACGATGCGGCTTTTCCATCCACATTTTGTGTGTGTGCGCGCGCATGCCTGGGCTTTCTTCGCCCTTTTGTGAGCAAAATGGTTGTTTGGTAGCAATGAGCAAGGGCTCCTTGCCAAGTCTGCCTAATTAAGATTAAGCATATGCAGATTCGCCTTGTTTTCAGCTAATGACAGCTGCAAACAATTATTTGTCATGCTCGCTGATTGTTGATTGGTAAAGGCGACGGGCAAGGATTGAACACGCTCTGCCCTTGCGCGGCGGTGCTGCCGGCCGGGCGCGAGCGGCACCTGCCCTCGGGGCGCCTGGGTGCTGCTGGGGCGCCTGGGTGCTG
>JAVJGI010000050.1:24968393-24980304 GCA_035590275.1 Ibycter americanus | reverse complement strand
AGACGGAGAGGGAGGAGTGAGTGTGTGTGGGAGTGTGTGTGTGTGTGTGTGTGAAAGAGGGAGCGGGAGCGAGAGCGCGGGAGAGCGGGCGCGAGCGAGCGGGCGCGCCGCCGCGTGCAGCTGCGTGCCGTCACTCCATGGGAACCGCTCGCCGGCCCCGACGGGGCTCGGTGCGGGGGCTCGGTGCGGGGGCTCGGTGCGGGGCCAGGACCGAGGTTTGCATGGGCTCGCTGGCGTCTGTGCTCCCACATCCCGCCACCTGCCTCCGTGCGAATGTTGCGATGCTCCACAAAGGGCTCCTTGCAGGCGGGGGTCAGGGTGCACCGCAGCCACCGGTTTTTGCTGCCTCCACGCTAGGAATTAAAAAATGACGTGTCCTGAGCGGGGTGGGTTTGGGGGGGCTGTTCCCTTCTGCAGCCAAGGGGTGGTTGGTGCTGGGCGCTCGCAATGCCGGTGATCCGCGCCTGCTGTCGATGCTGGGCTGCCGGTCCCAAAGTGGTGGCTCTCGGACAATGCAGGTTTTATTTTGGTGCTTGACCGGTGCCTCGGCACTCACCAGTGATGTCCCGGCCAGGGGTGGGGCCGTTCTCTCTCCCCTCTGAGCCGCCGTGCAGGAGCTGGGGCTGAATCCATAGTGCCGGGAGCGCCGGTGCCGGCACCCCGCAGCCCCAGCCTGGAAGGGGCTGGAGGGAGCCGGCGGGCACGGGCGATGCCGGCCGCTCATCATTAGGATGCAGGTCCATCGCCATCTCCCTGGAGACCATGGGAAAGGAGGGCTGGGTGAGTCGGTGTCTGGTACGGCTGGCAGCCGTGCTGGGAAGAGGGCAGCTGCGTGCAGGCGCTGAATGGCGCGGATGAATTACTGCCCCTGTTCAGGCACAAGCCTTTGTTCCCTGCGCATTGTCAGCAGCGAAACGGGAGAGGAAAGTAAAGCGGTTGAGGTGCAGCCCGCGATGGGGGCAGACAATGGGCCGAGCCCGGCTCACAGACTGGACTGCGCTGCGGCAGCCGACACAGTTTTAAGCATCAGTAACAATCTTTTTTTTTTAATTTTTTTTTTTTTTTTTGTCCTTGAACTAATTATCCACAAAAGCTCTTTTGAGCTGACACCGAATATGAATTGCCGTTCTGGTGTGGCATTGTAACTGTAGTGATCCCATATTTAATACTTGGGGCATTCCCGGGCAATCATTAGCCCCTTTGTGCTGCTGAAGGAAGCCATATGTTTCAGAGACATCTTTAAAGATGCTTGCAGAAACAACAAAAAAAGGGATTTCTGTGTGTTGCTGAATGCGGCTGCCAATCACCCGGCGTCCTGTGCCGGCTCCCTTGTGCTCGCCTGGAATGTGAGGTGGCGGTGGCAGCTTCGGTAAATATGGGCTTATGTTTGTAGTCGGGATTTGCCGTCTGGGGGAATGAGCTTTGCAAGCTTTTAATTGGCACGAACGTCCGCCCTGCCCCTTTCTCACATTTGCTAGCTCTCCCAAGTCTGACTCTTTTTTAATTCGATCGGAGGGAAGCAGCTTCCGCGGCATTGCTGCTTGAGAATAATTTTTCTCTGCTGCTCGTACAGATTTTTTTTTTTTTTTTGACTTGTAGCCAGCTGTCCCCATGAACGAGCACTTAAACAAACAAACAGGTGACCTGGGCCCTGCCGCGCCGTGCTGTCCCCCGGCTCATTTCTCCAGCTCTCCCCGCAGCAGTTTGCTCACACCCTGTATTTTCATTTGGTTTAATTGGCTCCGTAATAGTTTCATGGCAAGCAGTTCTGCTCCCATCAAAACCTGATCATGTGAACGTTCCCCTGTGGTACAGAGGAGATAAGTAATGAGGAAAATTGATCTCCATCAGCTGCACGGGCCCCGGCGCAGGCGTGCGCGGCATGGCCGGGGTGGCGGGGCTGGCTGTGCCCACGCTGTGTGCCGGCACGGGGGCTGCAACAGGCTGCCGAGACCGGCGTGTGGGGGCAAATAGCCCAGGCTGTGCTTGCCGCGAGGGCCACCAGGCTGCTGCTGCCAGCCCTGTGAAGAGAGATGCGTGAAGCTGTGTTCAGCTCGGTTCTAATGTACGAGGGCTTTTTGAGTGCTGGGGTCCTGGGCTGGGGCGGCTGCAGATCCTGTGTGTGTCTCCCCATGGGGCACCTCGGGGTCACCCGCACCCGGAGACCAGGAGCTGGCTCCTGGTGTCCCTTACACGGGGCGACCAAGAGGGACACGGTGGAAGCCCCCGTGGCAGCCTGGCATCCCTCACGTGCCATGCAAAGTGCCCAGCCCCAGCGCTGCACGCCCACTGCAGCCCGTGCCCTGCGCGGTCTCGCTGCTGGTGCCGCCGTGCCTGTAGCTGTGGGCATGGCTCCTGGCCGGCGCCAGGGCGTCGGGGTCACCTCTCGCTGGGTGTCACAGGCAGCAGAGCCGCCCCTGGGGGCAAACCTCCAGCTGTGCACCAGTTGTGCTGGCCAGCAAGTGGGGTGGCTGAATCCCGCTGCAGCAACACCCCCGACGGCAGTCAGCCCAGAGCTGCGGGCGGTGGGTCCTCCCCAGCCCCCCATGCAGGGAGGCTTCATCCTCTCTCCTCCTCCTCACCCCCATCGCCTCCCTTCCAGCTGTGGGGCTGACAGCAAAGGCCCCTCTTGCTGGGACCAGCTCTTGCACCCCGTGCCGGTGCCGTTGTTCTGGAGGGGCTGTGCCCAGCTCCCCAGGACAGAGGGGCTCCGCAGCTGCCCCCTGGGAACTTTCCTTTCAGGCTTTATTGCTGCCTTCCAGGGCGGCTCACATGCAGATCAGTCTCCTAAGGAGCTCAGAGAGCTGCAGATCAGATGCAGAGATACCTGATGGAAAGAGGGGACACAGCCACCCTCCAGCAGCCAGCTGCATGCCGGCACCAGGGCCCTTCCCCCAGGACCAGGGATCTTTCCCCGGGACCTCCCTGACTGTTACACTCCGGTTCGCCCAAGCGCTCCATCCACATGGACCTTGTGCAGCTGGCTCAGAAGCAGAGTCTGCTTCATAGTTGCAGGTGCCACCAACATTAAATGTCCAAACCGAAAAGCCAAAACCCTGCAGGACACCAGAACTCTGCCAAGAGACCCAGGACCTGGCAAAACCCAGGTGATGCTGCGCAGGTTGGGTGGCTCCGTCCGGGGAGCCAGGCACTGCCCGGAGCTGAGAGCAGCAGGAACCGTGGGAGAGCAGCCCTCCTGTCAGCACGAAGAATTAAGAATGAATTTGTCAAAGGCTGTTAACAAACAGTCGGTAATTAAGAAGGCCACCAGCAAATGGAGAGGTTGCTGCATGCAGCCCCCCGGGGAGGCCGGCGGGGGGATGGGGGTCAGGGCGAGCAGGTCCCTGTGATGTGCATGCTGCTGCAGCAGGCGTGCTGGCGTGGGGGGGAAGGAGTCCATGGGGTGGGCAGCCTCAGCGCTGCTCATGCCTTGGAAAGACGTGCCACGATGGAGGTCCCAGGCTCGGCACAGCCCATTCAATTTGCTCATGGAGATCCACGGCTGCTGCTGCCCGTCCTATGACAGGGGACACGAAGAGCGGCTTTTTCTTTCCCTCTTTGCGGCAGCTCCTTGTCCATTGCAGGGGGTTGCGCAGCCCTTGGGACAGCAGCCGGTTGTGGGGATGATTCGTGCGGCCTTTGCCCCCAGCACGGGACAGGGATGGACGGGACCCAGACCAGAGCTCGAAGGAGGAGCGGTGGTGAGAAGACTGGGGTGCACTGGGGAGACGAGCAGCAGGCAGGCATGGGGCATACCGAAGGCAGTTTCACAGCTAAGGGTCTGCCGGGTACTTCTTGGACTATGGTTTTATTTTCCATCCCGCTCCTCTCAACCAAAGGAGCTGGGTTCCTGTGGTTGTTCCTCACACCCAGGTCCCCACTCTCCGACCACTCTCCGCTGCCCTCATCCTGGACGTGCATCCTCAGCAGCTGGTCGTGGCGATGCTGAAGGCAGAGCTCCAGGGCAGCGCATCCCGCTGTGCCTGCCCTTTCCCGCCCCGCAGGAGGCTGCCGAGCCCCAGCCCGCGGTGGCCACTGGAGCCCTCTGACGGGCTCTTGCTTCATCTCTGAGTCCGGTGGCCAGCTTGGGCTGCTCTTTGCAGGGACCCCTGCGGCAGAGGGCTGACCTCCATAGAGTACTGGTGGCGGGGGAGGACCGCACTGGTGCTGCTGGCCGTGGCTCCCGGTGAGCCGCTTGGCCCCGCTGCAGCCGCAGCAGGGTCGCGGTGATGCTGCGGGACACCCGTGTCTGTGTGCTCCGCACGCCGGGGCCAGGCGTGATTCACGATGCCAGCAGCTGCCTGGAGCCACATCTGCCCCCAGCTCCGGCACTGCCACCCCCGTGTCCTCGCAGGGACAGCGAGGCTCAGGAGAGGCCAGTGCAGAACCTCAAGCACCTGGGAAACACGTGTGAGAAGCAGCGGAGCCCACCCCGGGCACAGCCTCTGGGCTGGGGGCGCAGCCGGCCCCCTCGCAGGCTTCGTGCCGAGTCTCCGCACTGCTGGGGTAAGCGGCTGCCGGGGCTGGGGTCACGGTGGCGCCGCCGGTGTGCCGGGGGGTCCGCGGGGGCAGCCTGGGCAGGACAGCTCTGCAGGCACCTAGTGCCTGGCTCCCCGGGGAGTGCCAGTGCCTGGCATGGGCAGGGCTCTGCGCCGGCCACCAGCCGTGGAAAGCCCCGATTTCTGAGGCTCAGCCTGGGCGCGCTGCGTGGGGTGTCCCGTGGGCTTTCTGTTTGCTTCTACTCCTTCAGATTTATGCCCAGTGTCCTCCCATGCTGGATGAAAACCCGGGGACCCATTCTTCCTGGGATGTAGTGCTACATGGCGTAGGAATGGATTTATACCCACGTGGGCAAAGCCTGTCTGGGGTCCCTGTACCCCCAGTGCCGCCCGCTGCGGTGCCCCAGCCCCTCCAAGCACTTTCTGTCTTGTTTTAAGCAACAACCTGCCCCATCGCCCCTGCCGGGCTCCCCGACACCCCTCCGGAGCTGTAGACCAGCCCCACGTCCTCTGCCCCGACCCTCATCTGCAGGCACCCCCGCCTGCTCCGCCGGTCTGACATCAAACAGCCGGCACACAAAGCAGAGCTCTCCATTTTGATTTAATAAGTATCTGGAAATGTCATAAAGGATGTGATAATAAAATATCAGATGCAGGAAAAAGACTAGCCAAAAGGCATTTAAAAAAGGAAAGAGTGTAAACGCAGTAGATTAAGACACTAATTCCCATCCCTTGTATGTTCTCCATCTTTCCTGTGTCTTGACAGACAGAAATAAATGCCCCCTCTGCCTGCGAAGCACTATCTGCCTCTCCTCACTGTATTGTAACCACGGGGTGCCCACAGCTGTAACAGCCCATTTATTCTCAAGATTTGATGCTTTATCACTTTCAAAGGAGCAGCTCGGCTAGTTCATCATGCATTCCCACTGCAAGCACTTACACTTAAAGGGCAGATAGAGATCCTGATGGTAATAGCTAAATTTGATTTTTGACGCTCTGAAGTATCTCTGCAAATTAAAGACCTGCAATTCAGGCCTTTGTTTAGACCACACAACAAGGCAACAGGAACAAAGACAAAAACTAAAATGAAAAATAGTTTAAATTAGTTTGTGGGAGCCAGAGGGTCCCCCTGTAACTCGGGCTCTGTGAAAGTAAGAGCTGTGTGTTGGTTTGGGGTTTTTTTTCTTGTAAATGTAGCTTTGAACCAAGTAAAGTGCCGGTAAATTCCCAAGCCCAACACAGTGCAATAAGGACAGGAGCCAGATCAGCAGCTAAGTGATGGATGTGTTAATGTTTTAATAGGCCGACCACCTCATAAATAATTTGCTCAGTTCTAGAGTAATTGACCTGGTCACAGTGGTAATAAAGGGCTGTCCCCTGGGCTCTTGTTCAAAGGTTCAGCAAACCCTTCCAGAGGAAGTCTTAAGTGGCTTTTAACAATATCTATTTTCTATTGTTACAGTCTAGTGCCCGGCTAATCCTGCACAGTGCAAACACTGTCAGTTCAGCTCTGTGGGTATTTCAATTAAAAAAACCAGAAATGATAACGAGAGCGACTTTTTGCGGGGTGAGCTCTTTGTTTGCTCTCCGGTGAGCGGGGACCTGCGTGTGGAGCATCCCGCCGTGGGGCACGGCTCGGTGAGCAGGGACGGAGCCTGCGGCAGTGCCCGGCACAGGGGAGCGGTGAGGGGTGGCCAGGCTGGGGGGGGCCTCGAGGGAACCCCCCCTGCTGCAGCCGGCCCACCCAGGACGGGTCTGCGGGCAGCAGGAGCCCAGCCTGGGCTTGGGGGCTGGGGCTATCCCGGGATGTTCCCCTCGTGTGCTGGGGGTGCTGCCTGTGTGCTGGGCAGTCCTCTTTTGTACTGGCTTTTCCTCTTGCGGACTGGGCATTCTGCTGTGTGCTGGGTATTCCTGTCACTTACCGGGTATCCCTCTTCCATACTGGGTATTCCTGTTGCACGTTGTGTGCCACTTCCTAGCGCTGGCTCTGGGAGCAGCTTTACCCAGCCCGGGGCAGGGCTGCTGCTTTATTATTCACGTTTCTAACCTTTTCCATCATGGAGTCAGGCAGTTCATGGCATCTGCAACCCTACCCGTAGCCACAGCGCGCTGCTTTGAGATTTTTCTGCACTGTTAATTCAAGCTTAACTGAACTCCTCTGTGTCCCAGCAGGCTGATGTTGTTTTGAGCACGTGGTGCTGCGGGATGTGTCCCACCAACCACTTTGCTATGTCTGTGGGATGGGCCAAAGCGGTCGGCTTTCTGTAGCTGCAAATGAGGAAGATACCAAACACCAGAGTCATTTGCCAAACAAAATCAATGGCAAGCATCTCCAGCACTGCACCTCCAGTACGAGGATGTAATTAAATTTGAGACAAGGAGGAAGCACCCCTGTTTTGGAGGGATGACGGGCAGCCTCCCCAGCTGCTCGGGCAGATCTGGTCCCCACGCTGGCGGTGCAGGGCTGGCGGTGCCGGGCTGCAGCGCCCGTCCTCATCGCTGGCTCCCAGCTCGTCCTTCGCGCTGACGGGCGCTGCAGCCGAGGGGCAGGAGGGCTGCCCGGCTGTAGCTGCTCTCGGCAGCAGCAGCTCTGACCCACAGCACTTCGCTTCCCTTGTCTGGGATGACTTTTTCATGCAGCGTAAAACACCGGCTGGCTTCAGCCCTGGCTTTTCCATCTACGTGGGATCACTGCTGCAGGCCCCCAAACAGCGGTGGGCGGCCGATTCACCCCCAGCACACGCCGGCATGAATGGCCTGGTGTCAGGAAGGCTCACACCGCGGCTGGGGTGTGATCACTGCACCGAACTGTGCCGCCTGTAAAGCACCGTCGTGGTCAAACATCCCACTGCTTTGTGCCGGGGCCCGGGGCTGAGTCATTTCATGCAATTAAAGCTGCAGTCGTTAGCACTGCAGGTGCTGCACTAGGGGTGCAGGGGCCGCTGGTGCTCCCCAGCAGACCCTGCTCCTCGGGAGACTCCTGTGCCCCTGGCTGGCCCCACACCCATCTGGGATGCGTGTCCGTGCGGGGGGAAGCTGGCTGGGATGAAGGCTTTGGTGCGAGGCTGGGTGACTGTGGCTGCCACAGCTGGGCAAGCGGTCAGAGGAGTTTCGGGTGCCCCCAAGCACGGTCACTGGATGCGAGAGGCTGGTGCTCCCTGGTTTCTGCAGCGGGAACAGCAGGTACTGAGGCAGCTCCCTCCACAGGGATGGGGGCTTTGATGGCAAGAGCCATTTCACCTGCCGGGTGCTGCCTCTGCAGGTGATGCTCCTCGCATGGTCGGGCCGATACCCAAACTAGTTGGGAGAGAAGGGTGCATGGCCGGGGGTCTGTGGGGATACTGGTGAGGGGCAGCAGCAGGGCAGGTTCATTCGCGGGACCGTGGTGTGTGGGGGAAATGAAATCCCCCCTGAGTGCCCACGGGCAGGCGGTGCTCTGCTGCCAGCCCTCTGCCAAAGGGACCACCTTGGCAATGGGATTGGTGGCCAAAAGGGGCCAAGCAGGAGAAAGGTGTTGGCCATGGCTTTGCATATTTAGTTTGCTAGGTGCTGGCATGCTGACTGTGCTCTGCGCCTGCTCTCGTGCCGTTGGTGGTGGCAAAGCACCTCCCTCCCTGGCAGCCGGGAGCGCGGGCACCAGCAGCGCCGCTTCGCCGACTCGGCAGCAATCCCGCCTGGGAGCCACCGGCCCTGCTGCGGTGACCGGCACCGTCCTTTGCCCTTTGCTTCTCTGCCTGAGCCGCCGGTGCCAGGGCTCCCGGGGGCTGTCGGGTGCCGGCAGCAGAGCCCAGGAACCCTCCACCGCAGCCTCCCCTCACCAGAAGCATCTTTCCTTCTGAGCATCCCTTCTCCTCCCTGCCTGCCCTCCCGCACACACAGCCTCATCCCAGTCATCAGAGTCAAATGTGGCTGTAATGGAAAGCAAATTTAATATCCTTGCCCTTATTTTTGTAAATTAGTATAACCATCAGCTACAGAATAAATGACACCTAATTACTGTTCGGGGAAGTTCACGCAGAAGTGCTTAGCTGTGAGGTGATCATAGGGAAGCACCATCAATGACAGAAAATGAACAAGATGCCGGCTGTAGGAAACTGTAATTACAGAGGACTGACATACTGTGAGCTGTTTATGATAATGAAGTGGTGCATCAAATCAAATTAACCTTAGTTATTTAACACGGAATGCACCGAGCACTTGTCTCAGTAGATGCTAAATCCAAAACCAGAGCCGGAGCCCAAGTCAGAACAGCAGCTCCAGCGCAGGCACGGGTGGTCACTTCTAGTTAAGATATGTTCAGTGAGCAGCCACCGCAGCGCGCCAGGACGGCCGGGCTGCGCCATGGCGAGGGCTAGCGCCGGCACAAAGCCGGCAGAGCTGCTGCCGGCAGCCTGGGGAGCCGCGGTGCTGCTGGGGAAGAGCCCGCAGCAGCATTGCTGAGCGAGCCACCGTCGCCTCCGTGCCCCCCACCATGCGCCCCTGGCTCTGCGCTACGCCGACGGCCCCGTGCTCGCTCGCCGCTGGAGCGGAGCCAAGGCAAGGTCAGTATCCCACCCCGGGAGGAGGTAGCGGGAGCCAGGGGTGCTTCCTCTCAGTCCGGCGGGGTCTGGCTGCGGGGCAGCAGGATGCTCCCCTGCCCGGTGTGCCGGGCACGCCGCTGGCCGCTCCCGATTTTAGGGCGAAGGATGCAAGTGCCTCTGTACTCTTGTGCGAGGGTTTCATTTGCCCATCTCTCTTCTCCACGAAGGCTGTGGTGCTCGCTGGAGGAGCGTTCCCGTCGGGATCCCTTCACACTGACGGGTGAGTAACCTTTCAAATTAACCCAAATGCTCTGTTAAAGATTAATGAGCTTTCTAAACAAGGGTCCCTTCTGTGCGCCGGGCTGTTTGCAGCACTGCACATTCCTCTGTGCCGGAGGAAGGGATGGCCGTGCCGCAGCCGGGGCTCTGCCACGGCGGAGATGCCGGCACAGGCTCAGCTGGGGCCGGGGGGCTCCCGAGAGCAGCGTGGTGAGGGGCAAAGGGGCAAGCACGCTTTATGACAGCGGTTCTGTAAATAATGTTGAAAGGCTATTTGTGTCAGCGGTGTTTCCTTGGTTAAAGGGAGGAGGTAGGAGAGCCTGTGCAGCAGGGATGCTGGGCTCGGGTGGCCCAGGTGCCGGCAGAGCCGGGGTGGCTTTGCCCGGCAGGACTGGCTGATGCGGGCAGCGAGGAGGGCTGGCGGGCAGCGTGCGGGACCGCAGCAGGCAGCTGCCTGCTGGCACAGCTCAACCATGCATGCCGGGGCAGAACCGAAGTGTGAGAAAAGGAACTCACCTGGATAAAATGCCTCTTGCCCTGGCTGGTGGTGCCGGTGACTGATGGCCTGCTGGCTTTCCAAGTACCTGGTTTGCTTCTGAATGTTTTGTTGTGGGTCGTTTTGAATTGGATTGTATTGGAAAATATTTGCTCAGTGCCCTGCGTGCTTGTGGGGGCCTCTGGGGAGCCGAGTCCCTCCTGGGGGAAGGATTCCTCTGCAGAGCTTCCCACTTGTTGGAAAAACACAAATTGCATCTCCAGTGAAAGGCTTTCCTCTGTGTAATTCAAAGCGTTTGATGGATTTTGGAGTACCTGCAGTCAGATACATCCTGAATTATATTTTTGCATATCTTTATTGGATTTTTTTTTTAAAGATATGTTTAGTCTCTTTTCTGCTTTCAGAGAGAATAGTTTTCACCCGCACAGGCGTGCACGTGCCCCCCCGCACAAGCACAGGGACTCCAACAGGCAGCACAGGGCCGCACAGGCAGTTAATGGATGCGGGGGATGCTGTGGTGGCCCTTTCCAGGGGACAGTGGGACACTGCCCTGGACACTGCCACCGGTGCGAGTGGGGGATGGGCGCAGGGGCCAGGGGGCACCAGCTGGCTGAGAAACCAGCTGCCCGGCGTGGCTGCCCTGCCAGAGTGCAGAATCTCGCCTGACACCATTTACCGTCGTGCTGAACTGCACTGGCACTTCTCCGAGCCCTCTAATCTTCAGCCCTGTGCTGGTGGCTCCCCTGTGCATAAATTAGCACCCAGGTGTCATCCCAATAATTCCTCCTCTAATGCTGGCTTTGAGTCCCGGTTCATGGCAGAGGCCGCTGGCTTTTGTGGTTATGGGTTCATTTTACTTCTTTCCATCAACATGAAAATGCCTTGTGAGTCCTGAGAGTTAATCACTATTGTACAGGAATAAAAAGAGGAGATTTCCTCTAATCCCCTTTAAATGGTCTCTAAATGAGGTCTCAAAAAGATGACTAATGACAGGCATGATTAAATTAATTTAGTAGGTGAAGCTTTGATGGGAGCCCTCCCAAGCCCAGGTACAGCCCTGGGGGACTGTGCCCCAGCTCTCCATGCTGCACATGCGGGTGGGAGCTCCGGGCAGCGTTGGGTCTGTTCTGCAGTGCTTCCTGCTGTAATGCAGCTTTGGGTGCAAGTTCTACCCCCTGGGTAATTTCCCGGCAGAGCAGAAGTCTTGCAAGGCTGTTGTGAGGCCAGGGAAGATGCATGTGAAAGACCAAGACAATGACGGGGTTTGAATTCAGGTGTATTTAAAAGACATGCAGATGTGGCACTTAAGGACATGGTTTGCGGTGGGCTTGGCAGCGCTGGGTTACCGGCTGGACTTGCTGATCTTAAAGGTCCTTTCCAACCTAAATGATTCTGTGACATTGGAGATGACATCCTTTTGTGGCCTTGGGCAGCTGCAGAGCTTTCCCATATTCCTGTCCTCCAGCCAGCCACGCTGCTTATTTCTCTGGGTCTAGAAAGCATAAAGTAGCTACAATTTATGAGATACTTGTAAAAAGTTGAATCTAACTGTTCAAGACTGTTGTTGTTAACACATGTGACTTTCAAAATATCATTGTTATGTCAGGGCACGAGGATTCCCAGCAGCGCTATTCCCCTACAAAAGGCATGTATAGCCTGGCTGCTGTGCTGCTGTCGAGCTGAAGCCATCGCTGACAGTCAGTACGTGGTGATCAAACAGACTGGCCTGACAAACAGCCGCTGCAGCTCGGCGGGGACTCGCATCCCTCCATGCATTACTCTCCTGTAAATGCTAACTGCTGCTGCCAGCCAGGCAAGCAGGACCCTGCTCCGCTTGTGGGACCAGGGGTGGCTTTATTTCAGTGCTCACCTGTAGAGGAACTGTAGAGGGTTAATTAACATTGATAATATACTGTTGTGGGTTTGCTTCTGGGGCGGTGGGTTGGCCAGCGTGGATAATGTACAGCTGTGGCTTGTTCCTGCTAAGTAGCTAAATAGCACTGAGGAGCCAGGAAGGGAAGGAGCACTGGTGGAAGATGGGCACTGGGTGAAGAGAGAGGAGACTGGATGAAGAAGAGCCCAGGGATGTAGGAGAGATGAGGAGAGGCCCTGGGAGA
>JAVJGI010000050.1:24941951-24967616 GCA_035590275.1 Ibycter americanus | reverse complement strand
CCGCTGCGCCACGGGTGCCTTCTTCTTTTCTTTCCCTCTTTATGAAGTTTCCCAGCTGCGGCGGCTGGGTTTTCCCTCTGCCGTCACACGAGCGCCGGCCATGCTGCGCCCACGGGCAGCGCGGCGGCATCCGACGAGGAGGGCTGGGTGTCGTGAGCCCTGCGCGCTGCCCGCGGCGTCGGGAGGCACGCGGTCACTCCTCTCCTGGCACCCTGGTGACTTCGGGAATGCCTCATGGTCTGGCTCGGACCCCGAGGACACAGGTCTGCCTGCCTCCTTCCCCCCGTAACCCGGCACTTTGCTCTGCCCCAGCCGGTCTCCCTTCCCTTTGCTGTAAGCGTTGTCCTCGCCGGTGACCGCCCTGTTCCCGCGGGTCAGCCCTTCCCTGGATCCCTGGGGATGCTGCAGCCTCTCCTCCCCGCCGCTCCTGGATAAGGATGCTGCAATATGCTTTCACTCACCAAACCGTCACCTGTTCCCTGAACAGCAACAGATCCCCTGCTAGGTCTGTTAAAATACCAAAACCTCTACAGAGGAATGTGTAAAGAATACACAGGACAAAATCAGGGTGTCCCATTCCTTCCCCACAATATTGGAAGTGATTAATGTGGCACTATTGCTGTCCATCTTGCTTTTGCTTAATTATCATTTTTGTATTGCTCGTGTCTCTGGAGACCCGATCTGGCGGGAATGGCTTGATGGATTATGTATGAAATCCAGGTCAACACGTCCAAGTATTACTGCCTCATAATTTGCTGCGCCACAGAGGCCGATATAGATGCCTTGTGTTATTAATTATACCAATATATTTTCATGAGTAATGTGATTAATTAGGCTGTATATATTACAGTTGCAGGCCTGTTCTGTTGCTGTGTTTGTTCTTGGATGGAGGTGGCTGGCTCAGAGAGCAGGCAGCAAAATCTGTAGCTTGGGCTCGGTCTTGTTCCTTCTCTTCCAGAGTATTCAGGGGAAAAATACAATTCCGTACGCTGCACTTTGCGTGCCAGGGAGCCACGAGGCAGGTGGGGGAGAGGGAAGCAGGGCTGCCTGCGGCCACGGTCGCGGGGCGGCTGGTCCCGGGAAGGGACGGGCGCTGCCAGGGCTCCCCCAGAGAGATGCTGCCCAGTTGGCTGCTGGGCTGCAGCATCCACTCCCAGTGACCAGGCAAACCCTTCGTGGTGGCAGGATGAGCAGGGAGATGCTGAGTGTCCAGAGGGGCCCTGGTGGGATTTCAGCCCCGGGCTGCCCGTGGGGACAGCCAGGCTCACACTGCCCAGGCTGGCTCCCACCGGCGTCCCTGAGCCCAGCACCATGCTGGCCTTGCCTTTAGTGCTGCAAGGATGAATTGCACTTAAATCACAGGGACTCGTATGCTCTCACTGCACTTCTTAAAAACTGTATCAACAAAGTCACTCCTGTAACTCATTTCTATTTTCCTTCTACAAGATCAAAGTGCGGGATCTGAGCCATGCAGAGCATGGTCCCGTGCCGCTGGCTTATGATACATGTGGGGCTCAGGCTCACAAGGTGGCTTTAACCTGCCAAGTGATGTCCTGACACGCTGTTGTCAGTCCGCACGGTGCAAACACAGGACAAAGTGTTTGCAGCTTTGCTGCCATGTGAAAATATTTACAGGAAACCAGATTTTTGACACAAGCAGCAGCCTCCCCAGCCTGCCAGGCACACTTGCTCAGCATCAGGGCTTCAGCCTCCTTGGCAGCCTGTGTCCCTTGCCGTGCCACAGCCGGCACTGGGACCTGGGAAGTCTGTGGTCCCCCAGCTCAGCATCCCCCAACCTCTGCAAAGCACAGTGCTGCCTGGCCGGAGCCGAGCTCTGCTGGGCTTCCCGTGGGGCGAGAGGAACCTGTGCCTTTGCTTTCTGCCTCTCGCCCTCAGAGCTCCGCTCCCGGCGTCACAGTGGAGCTGAAATCTCTTCTGTCTTTTGTTTCCATAAAGGTCAAAGAAGAGTCATCGTCCTTTAAGTGCCAAGAAGAGGCCTTCCACCCTCTGGTGCAAGAAGACTTTGAACAGTAAGGCAGCTGCTTTTTCTTCCCGAATAGTTGCTGCTTGATTGCATGTACATTGATTTTACTCTGGCCTTTTTTTTCCTTCTTGTCACGAGTTTGATTGCAAGGGTTTGTTTCTTTGCTTTTTCACATCCTTTAGCCCTGGCAGTCACACAAACAGTCGTGTCGGTGATGGGGTATTGTCCTGTCCTCCCAATGATGCTTTGAGATCTTGAGTTGCAATTTTGCCATTGAGTTACTCCTTCAGTGGGATCGGCAGGAGCCAGGGGAGCGTAGTCCTGGCTTCTCTGGAGCCTGACTGACCCCGCTGGCAGCCTCCCTTGCAGAGGCAAGTGCTGACCTGCAGCTCCACTGAGCGGGGGCCTGCAAGCACCCCGCACGCTGGCTCGGAGCCGAAGCGGCAGCAAGGGGATGTTTTGCCGCACGGTTTCATACAAAGGTGGAGAGCGGCACAGACACACAACGGGTCAGCTGCAGCTCTTTGGCTGTACGGGACCTTAATTTAATTATGCCAGTGGTTGCAGTTGGCACCCAGCCTGACGTGCGCAATCCCTGCCAGATCGCTGTTACGGATCTCCAGAAGCGCTGTCTGGCTGCAGCTCCCTGTCGTTCCGACTGTGCCCTCGGGCTCCCCGTGCTTCCCCGGCCACACAGCCGTGCAGTGCCGAGGGGGCTCGCCGCCTCCGCCTGGGCACGGCCAGCCAAGCCCCTGGCGCAGGGCTGTTGTACTGGCAAAACTGCATTAGCTGGGATCACTGATCCCGCGTGGGAGATGGGGAGAGACCCTGCCAGCAGCTCTGGGGATGGTGCGCACACGTTTTGCACATGAGGAAAGGTTTGCTATCGTGCGCCTGTGTGAAGAAATGTACCTAAGCGTGGCAGTAATGACATGGCAGAGAAGGGGTGGTGGGGTTACCTGGCACCGCCGAAAGGCACCGCACTGGTCCCACACTGCGGCCACCACAGCTGCCCCCTGTACCGGACAGGGGGTGCGGGAAGCCCAGGAGAAGTGCAGTGGTGCCGTGCCACAGCTGCCCCAGCAGCAGCATGACAGCCCATGGAAATGGAGCAGTCGGCCATAAATGAGGCACAATGAGGGCAGGCTGGGAGGCAGTAGCCAGGCATGTTATAGACGAGCTCTCTCTTCAGGTCCTGCTGCGTATTGATGTGGTTTTGCTGGAGCTGTGGGGAGCGTGAAGGGCAGGCGCTGGTGGTGCCACAGCCCTGGGCTCTCGATGCTCAGGCTTGCACCGCTCCGGGGGTTTCCATCAGCGGCATGGCCCCGGGGCTTCCTGCTTCCTTCTGGCTGGTGCAAGCAGGACCGAGCCACGAGATGACAACCCTGCCCCATGCACGGGGAGCAGGGCTGTGCCAGCCCACCTGAGCCATGGGGTGCAGGGGAAACTCCGAAGGGCATCATTTATGGCTGCCCTTTTCAGGCACTTGCCCTTTTCAGGCACAGTGTCATCTGCAGGGAAAAGCAGCATTTGTATTTCTCATCTGGTCTCTGAAGTAGCTTGTGCTGTGTTTCTGGGTCCTACGCCTCTTCCCTGACACTGGGGCTCACTGGGAGGGAAATCATGCAACTGGGAGCCCTTCCCTGGGCAAGGGACCTGGGCTGAGTATGGACAGATGTATGTGCCCTGCTCCATGTCAGAGCACAGTGCTCAAGTTGTGGTGAAGATGATCCCTCCGGCCCCCTCCCCAGCTCTGCCTGGAAGGCACCGGGGAACTCAGCATGTCGTGACACCTTCCCGAGGGTCCTGCCACAGGGATTCAGCCATAAGCCAGGAAGGAGCATCCTTTATTCTGCATTTAGTTCTTGGGACTGACCCCCTCCCCCTGGGACAAGCCCATTGCTGAAAATGCCTTTTAGAAGCTCCGATCACAGTCAAAATTAAATCAAAAAATGAACTATTACTCAAAGTGACTCGGAGTTGCTCAAGATTTATATGCTTTGGGCAGCTGGAACTCCATTTGCCAGGATACCTGGGGAAGCCTCCGCCACTAGCGCACCGTGACCGTTTGCAATTTCACACTGCTTTAAACTTGCTCTCATTGAGATTGGGGAGATGAAAAATGTCTTTATTAAGGGAAGTCACAGGTCCCTGATTGGCTGCTAAATGTATTTTAATGTGCGTGGGGAGGGTGGGAAGGAGAGCGGGGAAGGGGAGCCACGTTGGTCACTGAGCTCCCAGGGGAGCCTGGCAGGGCACAGAAACTCCAAACAAAGGATTTCACTTGTTTTTCCTGCTGCTTTGACCATCTTGAGATGGTTGGTGGCGTGTACTTTGGGCCAGCACCGTGGCTTGTTGAACCCTCCATCGCCCCCCGTTTCAGCAGGCGTGGGAGGAGGGAACCTCCGCTCCGCAGCTGGTGTGCTGGGCTCAACGCGGAGCTGTGCAGCCGGGGTGTCGGGCAGGGTGCGGGGCTCAGGCGTGCATCCCATCACCCATGCGATGCTACAGGTGTTCCTCTTCCCTTCTTTTGCGGCTCTGTTCCTCACCCATAAATCCGTGGCAGTCCCGTTATAATGCTTCCTCCTGTTCCCCCACCCCAGTACTGTCCGGCTGCTGCCGGGGGTCTCCCAGACCAACGCACACCCGTTTCTGCAGAGACAGCAGAGAACAGCCCAGAGCACGTGTTCATTTCTCACTCTCTTCATGTGTTAGAGCATCCCCAGCTGCCGCGGTGCCGCAGTGCCTCACGGCAGGCTGAGAGGCACCTTGCTGGTACCGGCTCGCTCAGACCACGCTTACCCAACAGCAGGATATGGTACCAGTAGGAATGCGAGTCTTTACTGGTGGGATCCAAACCAGGCAGGATGCAAATGCTTACAAAAGCTGTAAATGAAGAAAGGAAAACCTGCTTGGGAAGGTCTCGCTGGCGATGCTTCTCCTTGCTCTCACCCGATGGGATGGTGGGGATGCACCCAGCAGCGCTCGGGCTGTGTTACCAGGGAGGGCAAACCCCCATCTCACAGAGCAGGGTCACCCCTGCAGCTGGGCATCCGTGGGGTTTGCCTCCAGGCTTTGGAGAGAGCACGCCTTTTGGCAAAGCCCTGGTGATGATTGTGGGCTCGCTGGGCTGCTGTGCTCCATCTGGACCTCCTGACAGTGCCATTCCTGGTGGTATCTCTTAATGAGTGACCCTCTGTACACGGATACACATATGCATGCACATGTGCAATGTGCTTTGATAATTTACTCAGTTAAACACACCGTTATTTGTGTTCCTACAGGCAAGGCCCCGTGGCCGATCTCCCCGGGCACCCTGCAGGGGCTCACACCTTGAGCACCTCCCGTGCAGATGGCAGGCGCGGAGCTGCACGGGGGTGTTTGTGCTTCCCGCCGCTCTTGTTTCTCCAGCAGACCTTTGTGGGTATTCACTCCCTAATGATCTTTTATTCTTGCATTTGTATCTTTACTCCAGGAATCATGTACTAAACCTGGAGTGAAGTCAAGCACAGACCCTCCTCCCAGCTCATCCAGCCACACAGTTTACAAAAGGCTCTGTTATTATCCCCGCATCCGCACTCTCTAACCCTGTAATTAGATGCTTAGGCTATGATTGCCCCATTGTCCGCTGGATGGGTTTAATCATTCTTTTCTCCTACAGTGGCAATTTTGTTCCAATTAATTATTTCAGTTTGAACAGCAATAGCTGGTTGAGTTTAGAGAGAAATTAAAAGGGTAGAGAAGGATAATGAAGAATGAGCTAACTAGGGAAAGACAGCAAACAGGGCTGCGCGTATCCCTGCTTCTCTTCCAGGCTCTCACTTGCTCCCCAGAGAGCTTTCTGGAGCTGGTAAATGTTCTCCCTGGAAATGAGGGTCCTGAGTGACACAAGCGCTGCCCGGCTTCATCCCTGCCTGGGAGGTTCGTTACTGGCTCTGATGGAAACAAGAGGGCATGCTCACAGTCCAGCCCGGGAGGGAATGTCTTTCTCATTCAGGTTTTAATCAATGTGTCTCAAACCCTGGTGGAGGCAGGGCGGGTTTTGGCTTGTTGTGCTGTATACCTTGTGCCTTCCTCGCCAGCAAACACGCGGCCCAGTTCAGTCACAGCTGAACAGGACCTGTAGCCACTTCCCATGAGACTCTCCTGGGAAGCAGCTGCACAGCGATGCGATGGACCAGGTGGGACCTGTGAAAGAAAACAAGGTGCAAAAATGAAAAATGATGTCTGCTCCAGCATTTGCATCAGCAGCTCCTGGGAAAGAGGAAGAGCTCTCTGCAGTCCTAGTTCTCGCCAAGCCCTGGCTGGTTTTCAGAGCAGCGTTGCTTTTTCCATGTGAGTGCATCCAGCTCTGGGCTGGAGGGGAAGCAGCAGGCTGGCACCCGGCTGCTGTGGGACCCTGGAGCTTTCCCAGCCCCGCACCCCCTCTGCCTGTTGAAGGCAAGGGGCTGCCTGTCAGTGGCACTCATGGCTCGGCCGTGCCTGTGTTGTCAGCCATGCAGCATGTTCACAGCAATCTGCAGAGCAACATCTGGTGGTGCTCCTTCCCTCCCCGGAACAGCTGGCCGCTTGGCTAGCTAGCAGGCACACGCTGCCATCTGAGGGCCAGGTGCACGCAGCATGTCCTGCGCTCCTGGCTTGAAGTGCCATGGGAATTGGGACCAGGAGGGAGGGATGGTGTGTCCAGGGAGGCTTTGTCACTCCATGGTCCCGGAGTCTCTCCTTTCCCCGAGCCTGTGGCAGCGGGGCTGCGCTTTCACCCCCCTGCCCAGCAGAAGCCTCTGCAGCAGCCGTGGCGGTGGAGGCAGGGCTGGCAGTGAGTGCTGGGCACGGCAGGGAGGGCAGCGGCATGATTTTGGATCCGTTCATGGCTCTCGGTGCAGCATGAAGAACCAGCCAGGGCCACAGCACCGCTGTGAGCCCATCTTAAATGCTTCTGGCCTCGGTCACTTTTAGACAGCCATGTTTTTCCTATTAGTACAGGCAGAAATTAATCCACGCCCAGCGCTGGGATTAGTTTGCCCAGCGCTGGGATTAGTTTGCCCAGCGCTGGCTCCCGGAACGGGAGGGGTTTGGCTTGCACGGTCCCTGGCCCGAGAGAACCTCCCGTGGTGCGGGGTCTGCTCGCCAGCCAGGGCAGGGGCTCAGCACCGCCGCGGACACCCAGCCCTGGGGCTCAGCCTCTTGCATGAGCTTTGTGTCCCACAGCAAACCCGAAGGCGGGGGTCAGGGGGCCAGGGCACGCCGCGGGGTGCAGCCCCGCTGGTGGAGGGGACCTGCAGTGGCTGCTGCCCTGGCCGGTGCTGGAGCACCCCGACGGGGAGGTTAGGGCTCGGAGGAGCTTTCTCGCTGTGCTAGACCGACCCTAAACACTGCCATAAAATACATGAAGTTACAGCCGACAACAAACCGTGATCACCAAATCACGCATTAATTTGGTAGAATTACCAGTTGGCACGGGTGCTGTTCTCAGGTTGATTTGGGATGGGACTGATCTGGATTTTTAAAAAGTTTAAAAAAAATTTTTTTAAGGTTAGATAAGGTTTTGAATGGAGAGAAAAAAAAATTAATGCCTTTCAGGAGTTACAAAAATGCTGCCTGTGCAATTCATGTATAATTCAATGAATTCCAGAGTAGTTTGAATATTTAAATTATGTATGATCAAAGCAATAAAGAAATCTGCATTTCCTCACTCCGAGCCCCCCAGACATAATGCTCCCCAGCGTCCCCTCCCCAAAAGGCAGCTCCTCGCTTCCACACTCCCAGATCTATTGAGCCTCATTGCTCCAAAGAAATTGAGTTCGACTGGAAAAATACGGCCGTCAAGTGCAACCGCTGTTCTTTAATAAATCCGTGATGCATTGCATCTCCAGCCAGCGCCGTTGCCAGGGCGATGGTCATTGCTGCTGCCGCAGGGCAGGCCTGGGGAGGGGTGATGGGCACGGCGCAGGCAGCCCCGCACTGCCGGCACGCTGCAGCAGTGGCTGGGGAAGCAGAGCTCTCACAGGGGAGGATGGGAGCGGCACAAGGGGATGAGGGGTCTGGTCGCCCACCGCCGCCTTTCTCAGCATGTGCAGAACGGCGGCTCCAGCCTCGCTGTGTGTCCCGCCGCGTTTCTCCATGGGACAGGGGGTTGCTGGTCCCATCCTCCAAGCTGCCGTGGACGTGTCCAACTCCCTTCCCAGCTCCTGTGCTTCCGGGCTGGGACGCAGCAGCTCCCCTCCTCCAGCTGTGGCCATGGCCAGCAGGGCCAGGAAAAAAAGGAAAAAAACCCAACAAAATGCTTCCTCTGCCCTTCCCCCCGCCCCCTCTCCAGATGCTGTAAATTTTCATTAGTATTCTGTAATTTAATGATCTATTCCCAAGAGAAAATTAGTCTTCAATTTACAAAAAAATCCCCGTTAATTCAAGCATAATAGTAGGAGAGCAATGCGAGCGTTGGAGCCCTGTCCTGCACCTCCCGCTCCTCCCTCTCCGCAGCCTTGCAAAGGGCAATTACGAGGGAGAATTTTAATAATACACTAAAGTCCATTTGAAATCTCCCAACAAAGACTGCAAAGAGGTTCCTGGGGGCAAGAAAAGCAATTTCCTCCTGAAACAAGAGGTTATTTTGAACCAGGCAAACACACCGATTCAGCTGAAGGTTGATGCTGAAAGACCGGGGGAGGCAGGAGCGCAGCGGGCTCGCCGTCCGTGCTCACTGTCTGTGCTCACCGGGGGCAGCTGCCACTGAACCGTCCCGGCTTTTAGCACCCAGCCGGTGCCAGGGCCCCATGGCATCCTTTGCAGAGCTGAGAGATCACCTTGCCAAGAGGTGCTGGGCTGGCTCCTGTCTATAGATGCTGCGGGTCCCTCCGTGCAGACCCCAGGCTCCAGGCTCTGTGCCTGCCCGCCCTGCCAGTGCTGCCTGCCGCTGGATGGGGGCAAGGGCATCCCTCCCCGCTGTACCTGCCCTGCTCGTGCCAAGGGTGGCATGTAAATCCTGAGCATCAGACGGAAGCCATCTCCTCTGCGGATATTGAGATAGATGATGGCTTTGCTCATTAGAGGCTGTGGCAAAGGGTAGGTGCTGGGAGTCTCCGTTCCGGGGAAGAGCCGCAAGGGGAGCTCATTAACTTGAAAAATTGGGTCCAGAGGGCTCATTTGTCTGTTATCAGCTCACTGTTTTTTCTAGTAATGTGGAAAATGAGGGAGGGGGATCTGAGCCTCTTCTCAGTGACCAAGTCTTTGATTTACCCCTTTCTGATTCATGTCCTCTCTTTCAAATTGCCTTTAATACTGTTTATTTTCCATAGGTCTTAAGCCTATCCATGTGGAACATAACCCTTTGCTCCCACGATACTGCGCTTACGGGACGGATCAGACACTGCTACACATTTTTTTTTATCTTAGGAGCGCAGGGATGCTTTTTAAGGACCCCATGATACTCTCCTGGTCAGGCCATGGTGGTCCGAGAGCAAAGCCTGGGCAGGACAGAGAAGGGGGCTTTTGGCTCTTCGCGTGTCTCAGCAGCCAAAGGCTGCTCTCGGTGGGCCAGGGAACGGTGGGCTTTAGTGCTTAACACCCTGTCCCTGTCACAGCCCCCACTCCCACCATGGTGGATGTCACCGCGCACCATGGTCTCGGCACAGCACCCGCTGCAGGTGCTGCCGTAGCGGCTTGCTCCCTGGTTCTCTGCAGCAGCCTCGTTTGTGTCCCCCAGTTGCATCCCCTCATTCCTCAGGGTCATGGCAAGTGGCTGGCAGGCAGACCCCGCTCCGAAACATCCGAGACGGGTGATCCCAGAGCTCTCACGCAACCGCTGGTGCGGGGAGCTGCCGGACACTCTCTGGATGGAGAGGCTGTAACGTCAGCTGAACCCTGACTTGGTGATTTCCCTTGGTTTTCTGAGCGAATTTACAGCAGAGACGGCTGAAGGACACCCCCCGCCATTGACAGGCGCCACCCCCGAGCTGTGCAGATGCCGAATTCCCCCAGACACGCAGCTGCCTCCCCAAGGCTTGCCCCGCGCGGGGGCTTGCTGCCAGACTCATCGTCTTGAGCACCACCCGTGCGGCAAGCCGGGCTGTCAGCGATCCCGCTGGCGGCGCGCCATCTCCTCATCACCCCTGTGTCTGCTGGTGCACAAACCCGTGCCAGATCTGGCTGAACTCCCTGGAAGGTCAGGCTGAGCTCTCCCTGCCTTCCCCAAGCGTGTGCTGCCCAGCAGAGGCAGGAGCCACGGGCGGGAGCCCCCGAGCCCCCCGCGCTGCAGCCGGCGCTGGACCAGCACCCACACAAGGGAGTTTATGTTCCTGGGATGCAGACGCTCTTGCTCCAGCCGGTGTTGCAGGGCAGGCCCCCGCCGTGCCTCCCTCCACCCCGCCTGCAACCACACACGCAACAAACCCAACAATTGAAAGTGTTAATGGCAATCGCATTAATTGCACCGAGCTATTAATAATAGGCAGAGTTAATTAACAAAAGGCAGAGCTGTCAAACCACGGCAGGTATTGAAGCGGAAGCCTGGAGCGACCCCCTGCCGAAGCGCTCCCCGGGCCCCGGCCCACGGTGGGTACCGCGGCCGCGCTCCCACCGCGCGCGCCGGGAGGAGGATGCGCTTTTAGCCGAGCCCCCGCCGGGACGAAGGCACCGGCTTGGCCGCGGCAGCCTGGCGGCCCCGGCCACCGCTCTGCCTCCCACCGAGCGGGAGGTTCGCGTCTCTGCTAACTGACACAAGTGTAAGTAATGTTCTCCTCGCAGGCAGCCGTTCCCCGAGATGTTGTTAAATTAGAAGGGAAATCTATTTCCTGTTTAAAAAAAAAAAGAAAAAGAAAAAAGGCCCACAAACTCAGTGTTAAATATAGATATATGATATGTAAATGAGTCTGACAACTGAGTGAATAAAAAATGAAGGTTTAAATTATTGAAGGGTAGGAGGAGATGGCGCATGCAAATAGCATTAATGTGGAAAGAGGCAGCTCTCTGAACGGGGAAAGGAGGTTTTGAAACATAATTATTTCTTTTAAGGAAAGAGCTACATATTAAATACAAGCTAACAGAACCAGCACATGTTTATTTGAAAGGCCCTTCTTTCCATCCTGGCACCTTATTCTCCTGGCTTTTCTTTTTTCTTTTTTTTTTGCTTCCCCCCACAAAGCAACGAGAGAAATTGAAGGCTGCTGAATTTTTTAGCTTTAATTAAAATAGGATAAATTAAGTTTTGATTGGTCCAAGAGAACAAATGAGTACCAGAGATGGCCGATCACAGGCTGCTATTGAGTGGGATGGGGGAAGGGGTTTGCTGATCGGTGTGGTGGGCTGAGCTCTTTGGCCGGCAGAGCCACAGCCATCGCACCCCAGGTTATCGCAGCCCCCTGGAAATGATGCTGACTTCCAGCACGTTTGCAGAGATAGCGTGGGCTTAATTTAAATGGAAAAATACCTGCCTCGAGGTTTCAGCCTGCTCGAAGGAGTTAATTACACTTAAACTGTGAAGACACTCTGGTTGCTTTCGCTCGTTTCCCCACGTGTTGCAGAGACCGCAGGGGCAGGAATAAAAGGGAGCGTGGGGCTGGGCTGAGCTGGCTCCTCTGCCTGCAGCAGCCGCAGGGCCGGGCTGCAGGAGCATTAGCAGTTCAATATTGAAAATAGAAAACTAGCTGGTTATTTTTATCAGCGGCAAAGCTGACAAGGAATTCTAGCGGAATGGGCACTCTGCGAGCGCAGTAAATGTCTTCATTACCTTCCACGCAGCTATATTTATGCCTCTCTGACCCTCTTCAGGACTGACAGGGCAGGTTATGGGTTTCCTTTCCCTAATTCAGTACATGATGGCTTGGGACGAGTTGTTAAAGCTATAGATCAAAATGTCATTTATTAGAAAAGTGCCTCCCCAGGGATCCTTATCCTTCGTTTATTATTTGTCGTGTGCTGACAGTGTGCTCTGTTCTGTCTAATCTGTCTTTCTAGCTATTTATATAGCCTTCATCACGGCAGCACCTGAGTGCCTCCCATTCCTTAAAAAATGATGTTTTGTTTCCCTCTCCCTTACCTGCTCTGCAAAGCCAGCGAGGGCTTTGGGATTTATGAAAAGTGCACGGGATTTATTTCCCCATTCACTCCTGAGTTACCAGTGGCAAAGGGTCCACCCCGTCTCCCCCCCCGGCAGAGGGGGGTCTGGCCCTGGGGGCTCGGTGGGGTGATATGCAGGAGCTCTCCCCACTGCCTGGGATGCTGCTGTCACAGGCACTTTGGTGGTGGGTGCTGCCACGGAGCAGCACCCTCTGGGTGGCCCTGGCATCCCCCGCATCACGTCTGTCTTCGCTGGCTTTAGCCCCTGCCGGATGCGGCCTCAGGCAGGCAGAGAGCAAGGGCAGGGGTGCTTCTAGCCCGCAGCCAGGGATCCCCACAGGTTCCCCGGCCAGCCGTTGCTTCAGCCCACATCCCAGCAGGACGCCTGAGCCATTCGTGTGGACTTGCAGGCTATCAGATAGGACACAGGAGCAATTCCTGCATTTGAAATGATAAATCACCCTGCACCGCTATCAGGCACACAAATTGTGTTCATCACCACAAGCCGTTCACGAGCAGCCCACCAGCCAAAATTCATTGAAATAATTCTGCATAGCAACTGTTGCATCTTTTTTGCAGATAATTTGAGAGTTCTGCAGGGGCTGGATGTGCCAAATGGGTTGCTCAGTCTGTATTGCTGCCCGGGACAGTCCAGTGGGGTTTGTGCCTGCTGCATTAACTGATTAAAGCGATTCCTCCCCCACAGACAGCTTTTGCATTGATGAAATGAGTGGGGAAGATAATTCCTCCTTGGATCCCCTCCTCATTTTCACCGCCTGCTTGAAAGCTGCCATTCACTCTGCTTGTCCCCTCCTCAGACTAGCAGATCCCCCCCGTAGCTGTGAAGCTGTAGGTGCACACATGTCTGTCTGCCATAGACTGGCTCGGACTCGCGTAGGCAGCATAAAGCTTTCCTTAGCAGGTGAAGGCAGCACTGACAATGCACTGACAAATTCTGCCATGTTTGGAAGAGACTGTCATTTTGTCATTAAGACTTATTCACAGGACTCTGCGGCCAACCCCACCAAGTCCAAGTACCTTCCAGGCACCGCCTGTTGCACCCCTGCACTGTAGCATCGACCTCCCTCCCACCTAAGCCAGAGCAGCCTGGCAGGGGCCTCGGTGGGCTCCATGAAGGTTTTGGAAAAGCTCCCTTCTCGACTCTGGGAAGTCCTCTGTAGGATTTCTTTCTCTCACCTTTAAACAGTTTCTGCTGCTTGAACCCTTACCCTTGGGAAGCTCTCCCTCAGGCAGTCTGTAAGGATGCTGCCCTTTTTACTTCTCCCTGTGGTATCCGAGTACCCAGTCAAAGGGTGTGTTTACACAGCTGTGGGGGAAAGCTAATAATCACCTAACTCACAGCTACAATAGAGAGTAAACCCCGCCTTGCTAATGATCTGAATGTATAAAACTCAAATTTGGTCACAAGCCACAGGGTTCACCTGCTGCTTCCCACAGGTTTTGCACCCACAGCCTGATGCTTAGGGATCGGGCTCCCCAGGAGGATGGCCCCTCTCCTGCCTGACCAGACCTCACTCTGGCCCATCCTAAGGCTCTCATCTTCAGAGAGCTGCAGCTCTCCTGTGAACAGCCTTGCTTCTCTGCTTTACACCCAGAGAGCTGCACAAAGTCTGGAGAAAGCGCTTTTCCTCCAAGCTGAGACTCTGCTTTGTTCTGCCCAGGTGAGATCTTTTATAACTGACCTATTCATAGATAAGCTGCCCTGTTCCCTGCCTGCTCCCTTGGTCCAGGGAGCACAGGTGAGGACCATAATGGGGCACCTCATGGGGCCAGCCCGGTGCTCAGCAGCTGTATGAGAACCCCCAAGTTCCCGCCTTTCTGTTTAAAGCGTGTGTGCTTTCTGAGAACCCCCTCCTCTGTCCTCGCCAGGACAGCCCGGGTCTGGGGTACCGACACGACAAACAGCCGGCATCGTCCTGCCTGCTGGGTGTAGCCCCCTTCTCTGGAGGGTTCAGCTGGGCACTGGCAGGACCTGTGCCCCATCTCTTGGCTCCCATGGCTCTGGTGGCTCCAGTGGCTCCCAGTCCATCCCAGTGCAGGTCCTTTCTTCTCCCAGTTTGGCCGCTGTGTCTCCATGGCAACGCGCTCTCCCTGCCGCAGAGGCATCCTTGGCTCGCCACTTCCAGCGCCGCATTTGTATTCCCAGCCTTTGTCTCCTGCTCAGTGCTGGCAGCTGGCCAGGCCAGGCATCCATTTCAAAGCAGCCTTTGTTTTATTGGTGAAATAGCCGGTCAGAAATATATGTGATTTAATCAGGGCAAGAACACTTTGGTTCGTTGCTGTTCTTCTTCTCCCCCGCCCAGTCAAGGCGCAGTCGCTCGGCGGAGCTGGCTGTTACCTGCACTCGAGGAAAAGCCCCCAGACAGCAGATCCCCCTGCTCAGAGCCTGCAAAAATGGGTCTGCGCCAGCTGCAGCGTGTCCGACTGGCAGGAGCAAGCAGGGGGGAGACATTTTCTTTCTCTCTCCCGCTACCTAGGCATATCTGAAATTTTCTTGCACAGCCAGACACGTCATTTTCAGAGCAACCCCGTCCACAAGGTTCAGACACAGCTGGATTTGCTGAACTGCAAAGCCCAGCAGCTGAGATCCCAGTCTCTGGGCAGGGGGAAAAGCCGCTGGGAGTGAAAAAGGAGCCCAAAGCCAGGATCCTGCCACCAGCTCGCTGCTTTTTCCCTCCTGCGGCTGCCGGCTCCCGCAGGGAGCAGGGTTGGAGCCAACTTGCTGTAGGGTGTGATCTGTTAATTGCAGTATCCATCCTTGTTTCTAGGGGAGTTCAAGGCTTAGAAAATGTGATGATATTACACATTTGCTTGAGTGTGCAAAGATAGATGCAAAAGTATGCACATGCATACATAGGTATGGCAATGTGGGTTTAGTGGAGACCCTGGCATCCAGGCACTGTGGTCCTCTGCTCTGGCTGACCTGACGTGAAGGACCTTCCCCAGGGTGCAGGGAGGCAGCCAGGAGATGACACAAAAGGGGGCAATGGTGTGCCATTGCTGAGGTTGCGGTGCTCCCCAGGGCCTGTCTGTACACTCTCAGAGCATGAGGTGAGGCAGGAGAAAAAGAGGATGACTGGAGAACAGCGAAGACTTTAAGGGCAGAAGGAGAAGCCATTATCTTAGCCTTGTCCAGAAATAAAACGTCTCCAGGAGCAGCCTCTGATAAAGGCATCCCTGGAAGACGGTAGGAGCTGGGCGGCCAGCGCTGTGACAGTGGCTGCGGGGAGTTTATCCGGCGGCAGGAGGAGGAGGGAGGTTTCCAGCGTGGGAGGGGGCACAGAAGCAGGAACACTATGGATGGGCTGCCAGCCCCAGCAGAGGACCCCCAAGAACAGGGGGTTGCCGGAGGGCTGCCCTGGGGACTCAGCCTGCACTGACCCCCCTCCTGGTGCTGGATGCCACCTGCCAGCACCCAAAGAGCTGCTAACAGAAACCAGCATGGTCTGAGTGGAATGGGCCAGAATTGCCCTGGTTTTATCAAAAAACCCCCATGAATTTAAGAGCAGTCTTTACTTATTGGTTAGTTTCAATGATTGAAGGTTTTTTCACCTTATCAATGATTTACTCTTAGTAAGGTAGAACTGATCTGTTTTTGTGAAAATACAGAATTTACAGCTAACAAAGTGCACTTCCCAAAAACCCACATCAGCCTGTCTCTAAGCAATGCTTTTGCTTTGCAGCATGGTGAAAAAGGAAGAGTTCTTCAGTTTTGATCTTAGGAAGTCTGTAACACTCAGAACCAAACTGAAAGAGAAAACCAAGAGCAGCTTATTTTAAAAAAGACCAAGTGAAAAAAAAAAATAAGCCTTTTGTAAGAGACGTAAATGAAAACAGACAAAAATGAATGAAATACTTGGGATATAGTCTGCAATTTTTGCCAAGTCAACACAGACTTGGAATGAATTAGATTCATGCACAGCACATCTGGTAACAGGGAAGGCAGAGATGTCAGTGTCAGTCCAGAGCATCAGACCTCGAGTCTCTCCTCTATTATCAGAATAACTCCGGAGTCTGTTTATACTGTGAATCTCTGCTGTGCTGCACTGATATGTGGATGTACCAAACAGATACACATTCAGGTGTGTTTAGGAGCAATTGAGACAATTGTGACAAGACCGCCTTAAAATTAGTTTTCTTTGAAAAGTTATCTCCAGGTCACTCGTGTCCTCAGCTGATGTGCACAAAATCAATAGCATGACGCAGCTTTTTAATGCATTGGATGCCTGGAGCAAAACATCTCTTCTGCCCAGGGAAGAGAAGGGAAGTGGGGAGAGTTGCATATGCTCAGTCTATTAAGTATATCGTTCAGATTCACTGAGCATTTGGGCTTGATTTCTTGACTGCAAATAATAGAATGGTTTTGGTTGGAAGGGACCTTAAAGACCACCTAGTTCTAACTCCCTGCCATGAGCAGGGACACCTTCCACCAGAGCAGGTTGCTCCATCCCCATCTTTCTTATCAGACCCTGTGAGGCACTGGAAGGTGCTGTAAGGTCCCCCCCAGAGCCTTCTCTTCTCCAGACTGAACAAGCCCAACTCTCCCAGTCTGTTTTCATAGCTGAGGTATTCCAGCCCTCTCTCATGATCTTTGTGGCCAGAAATCAAAATACCAGATGAACTACAGAGGAACAGCTAGCTCTGTCTGTCCGAAACTCATGCAGTCATCCTGAGCCTTCTGCCCTGCTGCTACGGGGAGCAGGTGGGACAGGGACGTCTCCAGCCTTGGCCCACACCGTCCACAGCCTGGCTGCCGCTGAGCAGTGTTGCAGCTGGAAGCGGGCATGAAGATATTGGCCTCAAAGGTCTCGCAGGAAAGACCTTTCATCTTGCTAAACCTCAACAGTCTTCTGAGTAACTTACTGCATCATTATGGTAAGATATAAACCACTCCAGCATTACAGTTCCCGTGACACATTTCGCTGGAGTCATGGTGTCAGCCTAAATGTGTTTCCTACGTCCCAGCTTGGGAAATTGCATGCTATCCAGCTCTGTGTATGAATAATTGCAGGGAATGCTGCGTGCTCATCCTCTCCAGCCCAGCCCCGTGACTCCCCTCTCGGGCATGCGACATGCACCAGGAAGCAGGGCAGTCTCCTGGCAGGATCAGGGCAGACAGGCACCTGCAGGCACAGCTCAGCTCTTTGGTAGCCCAAGTGGCCCCTGAGTGACTGTCAGAGAGGCTGTGTGGCTACGTCCCGGAGCACATGTGCAAAGCAGGCTTGGTTTGGCTTCCAGCAGAAGTCTTGCCCAGAACTACCCTTCTTTTTAAAAGCAGAAGGAGAAGAGGCTGTCTTTGGCAGGGGAGAAGTGCTGCTGCTGGCTAGACTGCTCTGACAGGGCAGTGGGTCTGCAAAAGAGAAGTCAGGAAGGAGGCAGAGGCAGCGCTGAGCCCCCAGGTAACACATGCAGGCATAGCCCATGTTTTAATGGTGGCCAAGACAAATCCAGGGCTTGAAGGTCTTCTTTAAAGGGAAGAAAAAAATCATATTTCTTAATAAATTAGTGTCATACCAACAAATATCTACGCTGGCCAGCTGGTGCTTATCATCCATTTTAAAAAAACCAGCTAGCCAGCCACATTTCACGACTCTGGTCTACCAGCCTGCCAGGGACCGAAGCCTGGGGCACAGGGTAAGGGTATCTCAGCTTGCTTTCCCTTGCTGATCTGGAGCCATGCGTGGGGCTCACTGAGGGTCACGGCTCCGTGCTGGAGCGATGCTGCCTGTCACCGGCGTCCTGCCATGGAGGCGGTGGCTGTGTGGGGGCTGCCGGAGCGGAGCCCTGCCCATGCTGCGGCGGGTGGCACACCACAAACAGGGCTGCGGGCAGCGGGGACAAACCTGGAAAAGCCAATTGGAACAGGTAATTAAAATGTGGGATTTGGGGGATTTTTCCCCCCAGATTCTCAGATACATACTTATAAATGTTTTTAAGCGAAAGAAAAGTATAGCAGAGCAACTACACCTCAGCAGAGCCACTGCTAGGCACACATATGTCTGGAACTGGAGCCATTTCACAGAGCCAGCAGTGAGCTGGTTCTTATGTTAAATAACTGTACAGTGCTACTTCTGCGTGCATTTGGTTATTATTCCTGACACTGTAAGTGACTGCATTTATTCACTGCAGCCTGTGGTCCTGTGCATCCTTTCACATTGCAAAGCTTCACAGCTGATCCTACCTGCTGTGGAAGAGGCATAATATCACATCATTGCTGGACTGATTAATAAATAATAGTGAGGATAAATTAAAGCAGTTTCTTTAAGCTAACATGCTGCCCTTAAAGAATTGACTCAGTATCCAACTAGGTAAAGAATTAGCTGGCTGCCATTCAAAAGCACAATGCAAAACCTTTCATGTGATGGCCAAAAACAAGTGCTGCATTTAAGCCTTATACCCCAGCTACTGCTGCTGAGAGGTGGGAAAAGCTGCTCTGGATTTGTACAGATGGAGAGAAGCAAACCCAGGCCAGTAGAACCAGAGCCTAGATTTTGCACAGACCTGAGGACTAAAGTCACTTTTCTTAAAGTTTGAACTTGTTTGCATGTCTCCTGCTTGCAAAGGTGCCTAAAGAAAGTTACTTTAATTCTATAGCAGAGGAAATAAGCTATATAGTAAAACTTTATTTAAGACACATTGTAGCATGTTTTGCTCTTCAGGACAGGCAGTGACCTTTGCAAACATCAACAAATGAAGGTGCATTGTGTGTTTATGAATTGTTATTGACTAATAAAGGTGCATTGTGCATTTATGAATTGTTATTGACTAGGACCACGTACCGCTGGGAGAAATGGGAGCACAGGAGTTCAGAGTCACGCAGAAAGGTCATGGCAGGTGTCTGCCGTGGCCCAGGGATGTTGACTGCTGGCAGTGCCTCCCTTGCAGCACTGACGTGACAGTGCACGAGGACACTTCCCCACCTGGAGACAGTTCCAGGAGGTAACAAGTGCCAGAGCTCATGCTGTGGTCTATGGCGCTGCTCAATAAAGTGTGTCCTGGCCCCATTTTATTCCCTGTAATTAGGAAATTCAGCAGACAAATCGCTTTCTGAAGCCTAAACCAAAGAATATTGCTGGCACAAAAAGAAACAGTCTGTGGCAGAGTAGAACTCATTTGTGCTATTGTCAGTGAGCAGTGCAAAAGAAATAGGTGAAATCTTCTGTTAATCTGGTACTGTGCTGAGAAAGGGCAGTTGTTGAGTTAGACAATCAATAAGCATTGATTACAAAGCGGCTTGCCCCTGTTAAACATGATGGGGGACAGAATAAATATACATAAACAACAGCACCTGGCCAGGCAGGGTGCGCGTCCCCAGGGCGAAGGTGAGAGCTGCCCGGCAGCGGGCACAGCCTCCAGCATCGGCCCTCGAGGGTCTTCCCATGCTGGTGAGCACTCCGGCACCCCCATCGCTCCCGTCCCCCTCCCGTGGCTCCGGTGCTTCGTCTGGTGAACTGGCGCACGTCTCTCTCACCAATTCACCAGCTGGGATTAATCCTGGAGAAAGATGAGCTCTGCCATGGGTGTAGCTGGTGGGTTGAAGGCAGAGGAAGACGTTTCTTCTGTGAACATTAGTGTTTGCGCGAGTCCATGGCAAATTATCAGGACCGGAGGGCAGAAGAAGGGGGGAAGCACTTTTCCCTACACATGTCATCCACATCTTGCTGGTGGCGAAGAAGGATGGTGGTTTGTAGCTCTGTGGGCTCTCCAAACAGTGCCCCACCACTTTCTGAAATTGTCATTTTTACTTTGCAAGAACCTAGAAACAGGGTAGAAAGAACCTGTGCAAGAGACTGGCGTGCAGCGACCCGGCTGCAGGCAAAATGGGCTGAGCCGCTTGTGGCGGCAGGTGGTGCCTAGGGGATGTGTGGCCAGATCCCGGTGCTGTGGCAGCATCTCAAGGGGAACCTTCAAAGCCCAGGGAAATCCTCCTACCGGTCTCCATGAGTAATTTGGACCGGGCTGTATTTGCTAATGCCTGCGCAGTGAACTGGCAAAAAGGAAAAGATGCATTGAGCCCATTGGTGTGATTTTCTTTTGAAGTGCAATGCAACCCTTTTTAAATAAATAAAGATTGGAAACATCCATTGCACTGCACCACTTAAGAGACCGGGGATGTGAGGACAGTGTAATTGGCTGGATGCAGAGTGAAATCCAGGCTCAGCGATTCCATTTTGCAGTTGGCAGCCTTCCCAAACGCAGATCAGGGAAAGCAAGTTGGACTAGCTTTAAAACACGGGGAAATTCTTTATCTTTTATAATTTTTGCTGATTTAAAGGGTAGGATTAAATTCTCATTTAATAACCCCAAGTGCCTGCTCTCCCCTGCTCTGATCACTCTGTGTAACAGTGATAATGCTGGAAAGGCGCTGGGAGCCTGGAGGCAAGGCAGTGAATTTTCTTCTCCTGAGCACAGATCTGATGATTGTTTGCTGCTGCAGCCTGCGAAACAGGCACTGACTGTTTAATCACGAGCCTCAGCATAAGATTTTTCTAGCTGTTTTCCAGGTCTGTTTGGAAGGCAAGCTGAACGCTCTCTGTTAGCAACTTCCAGCTTTGTCATCTGCGTTTTTTCCTCCTAATTAAGGATCCGACAGAGACCCAAATGTTCCCTGCTAACATAAACAGTCCAATTGACTTAACTAAGCGATTCCTGGGCAGGCATTGTTTTTGTGACTAAGCACTGCCTGTTTGGTACCTTTACATCGGCACCTCTTACCATCGGCTGAGCTATTTTTAAACCCTGTAAATAAAGCCTCTACAGTGAACAAGGAGAGGAGCCTCCTAGCAGAGTAATGCACAGAGCCTCTGTGTTAACAAGAAGACTGTTTTCCCTTGTCTGTCAGATCAGCTCATTTAGATTATTTAAGTCAAGTGCAATTTTGAAAACAATCTGTTTCGCTCATGACAGCGTCTTCATTCTGTATAATGATGCTGAATGTAACACGCAGCAAAGGGCTATCGACAGCAAATTCTCCACATTCCCAGGCCTGCACTGTTCATATCACCTTAAAAAAAGCAGCCCCTTGCTTTATTTTCCCCAGACATTAAGCAGAAAGTATTTTCTAACATGTCGGCTTTCCAACTCCATGCTGAAGCCTTCATTTTGCATGAAGCCTTGACAGCAAACTGCAGATAAAGGGGCAGGGTGGAAGGGATGGGAATTGTTGAAATGGCGCCAGCTCGTTTTTAACTATTTTCAGTCAGTACATTTCTCTGTCTCCTGCAGTTTATTCTCTTGTGCTGATGATATGAAAATCCTAATTAAAAAGTTAATGGGGATCTGAAGATGGGAGAACCCGCATGCGTGCCAGGCTGGCAGGGTGCAGATGGTGGCTGCTGTTGCTGGGCAAAGATATTTGGGGATCACTGCCCAGAAGGACATGTTTACCAAGTGGTGAAAATGTAACAGCAAAGATCCATCTCTGGCAGTTGCCTGAATGCAGGGCAGGTCATTTGCCCTTGAATAGTTGTTTGAATGATTTCTAATTTCATATATGACCATGGTGCTTTGGAGCCACTCAAATGCACAACAGAAGAAGTGGCTGACAGTCTAACCGCAGTGCTAACACCACCAAATACAGCACTTCCCAACCCCAAACCTCTGCTGTTTTTCTTAGCGGTCAGAGCCAGGAAGCAGTGGAGCCCGCATCTGTGCTGGGAGACCTGCCGGCTGGTGCAGGAAGGCTCTATCCTGCACAGGGAGCCTCCGCCTCCACCCCTTTCCAGCAGCAGTCAACCCCGGCTCATTGCAAAGGTGGGGCTTATCCCGCAGCCAGCTCTGCTTTTCCCTGCAATCCCTACGCACTACAGCTCCTCTGCTCATCCTCCCGCCAGTGGGAAGAGGTGCAGGCAGGCCAGGAAGGCGGCTGCTGCACCAGGCAGAGCCCGGCTTCTGCCACCAGACATGGGAGACACCCGGACCTGCAGCCAAACACCTCCATCTCTCCAGGGAAAGGAGAGGGGATGGATGGAAGTCTCCAGCAGGCCTGGCTGGCAAACATCTCCCGACCGAGTAATCTTCTACCACAGTAAAACGTGCATGGGGCGTTAGCCTGGGTGGACGTTAGGTGATGCTTATCAACATGCTTAACGCATGTGAACGCTGCCTTTCTAAGGGCAGCAGGAACAGGGTGTGGAGGAAGCATCGCAGGTGGCATTAACCAGATTCCTCCCAGAGCACTTCTTCCCTGCTTGGGAAGATGGTGGATCCTAGGGACAGTGAACCTGTGAGGAAGAGAATCGCTGACATTTCATATATCGGTGTAAGGATTTATCTACCCTTCAGCCAAAAGCAGCTCCCAACGGTTACATGTGTCTTTTTAAGTGCACAGGTGTTATTTTGCTGTCCCTTTGCTGACAGAATCAGAAAGTAGGACCTTAGCAAAGAAGTCCACAGGTCCAAGCTTCAATGAACACAAGAGTGAAAGGACAAAGAATGAACTAAAAAACTGTAGTAAGCAGGAGAGAAGATGACCCAGAGCTTGGCTCCCAAATAACCTTATGCTCAATAAAACATATATTAAAGCTAAAGCCAAGAGTGGGTGGTTAACATTGGCCATATTGTGGAGGTGACCCCATGGAATTGCCTTGCTCTTAGGAGCAGCTGGGAATCAGAAGGGACAACAGGAGCTCAGAAGACGTAGCTAGAGCACAGGCCTCACAACAGTTCCTTGGTGGGCAGCTCCTCCCAGGAGCTGCTCACCACCACTCTGCCTTGTTTCTGTTCAGAAGTGGCGACAGCCAGCACAGTTCAGGTGTGTACCACGCTACACTGTCTTGCCTGTTCCACCATGGCTTCTGCAAGGCGACAAGTTGACTGGTGAAATCTGAGTTCTGAGCAGGTGGCCTATCAACAGGCAGTTCTGCAGCTCTGGCAGGGTTTAAAACAAGGAGAGGCTATCTAGTGCTGCTTCCACCCAGCTGCCATGAGCCATGAAGTACCATTGCTTTGACCAACAGTCTTTTGCACGGATGAAGTTCAACCTTCTGTGTCTTCTCAAAGAAAATGTCCTTCCTATCTGAGGGTGCCTGGATTTCTCTGGTGTATCCAGTTCACCAGCCATTTTCGTGTGTGTAAGAACTTAGCTGAAAGAAAGTGTTACCTGTAAGGATGGAAGAGGTAAGATCGTGATGTTAATGCAAGAAGGAGATGACGGGATAAGTAATACAGGCTTAGTTAATGCTGCAGATTTGCTGACAATGTATAACCAGCTGTAGTATTTATGAGGCAGAATGGAAGCAATCACTGCAGTGGTCTAGTCGCTAGGAGCATGTGCATAAATAAAATTAGAGAAAAATCTAGAATAATAAAGTAAGCTACAGACCCTGACTAAGAATTTTATTGACAGTGGCACAACACAGTTAACAAAGTGATATAACAGGAGTACATAATGCATTTATTAGCCTCTCTAACTGAGGACAGACTTAACAGCAGTCCTCCTACATCAAGCATAGTGCCTTTAAAGACAGATAAAATGGGGCTGCTGTGAATGAAACAGTACAGGAAGCTGAATCAGATGTCAGGAAATAATGGCTTTCAGCTACGCACTACTACATGGCAATCCAAACTTTTTCATACGAAGGAAAATAAACAAGACCAAATTAACTTACAAGTTATTAACAGAAGCTGAGAAACCCATTTAAAATTGTCAGTGCCCTTTTAAGTACATCAAAGATAATACAATCACTTTATGCATGTGCATGTTCAACTCACAGCAACGCACACTATTATTAAGCCTCTCAGAAGAAGACAAAAGTACCCTTACCGGCCATGCCGCATTGTCATAAACGCTCATCTTTAATAATGTAGGATCTTCTTCAGCTGAAAAATACTTTACTCCATTCACGCTGGCAGAAAGACAGTTGATACTGCAGCAGATTTCCAAAGACAATTGCTCATTTGTCCAGGGCATCCATTTATTTTACAGGTGAATAAAATAGCCTCTATTTCTTCACTAGCACTAATAAGAATGGTAAAAGCCAACTGAAACTGGGCTGGTAAACACTTGTGATAATGCGCAAGCTGGGTGCAAAAAGAGAGCAAGAACTTCCCTATGCCAACAAAAATCACTTTTCTCATTAGCTCTTGTAATAGAGCAGACAGGATGATGATTATTTCCATGTGAACCGTGGAAGGGAGTTGAGAAGAAAATTAAATTCCTGAACAGTACTGTACGCACATACAATAACAATTATTCCCTCGAACGGTAGCTGTGCAGACCGCTGGGACATTTTCAACTGGTGCTTTAGAAGTCAATGCAGGAATGTCAGGAAGCAGCCATCTCAGTGACAGCTTTGCTGTGCACCGACAGCTTTGCTGTGCACCGAAGTAACCCAGCCCTGCAACCAGACAGCATGTATCAAAAGCTAATAAGCTCAATAATTTTTTTAAAAGATAGTTTTGCAGAGATGTAACTACAAGTATGATACATTTTCACTACTGGTGTACCTGGTATGGCGTGAATTCCTTTTCAGTTAAGTTTCTGAGCAGAAACCTATTGCCTGTGTTATCAGTTTGCTAAGAGGGGTGCATCTGCATCTTCCTAATTTTATCCTGTAGGTGTTGAAAAGTGGAAGTAGAGATCAGCCATGATGTTTTCAAATTTCATGAGTTCAAAGGCAGTATTGTACACAAGCTTCTTATTCTTTTTCTTATTGCTGCCAGCAATAACACTTCAAAATGCTAAAAACACTTAAAATATTAAAAAATACTTTCTTGCCATTATTTATTCTGTGGACTTGGGTGATGAAAATTAAATAGTTTCACTTTCATTTTGAGGAATTTTCCAATTCTCACTTTTGCAGTGTTTGGGCTACAAAGACCTCACAGCAGTGCTAGCTCCACCTTCTCCGCAGGGAAGTGCCTGTAAGAATGCAGATCTGTTTACCGTGAATTTTTGCCTGCTCTCAGCTTCGCTCTTTCTTGACATGACTGCTCTGAATTCTCATCATTACCTGTCAGTCCTTTGCCTGGTTTGATTTTTCTAAATTAATTTCTGGGATGTTGCTACCGAAGGCAAGTACAGTAACACAGTGTCTGGCTCATACATTCTTCGCTCTTCCTTTCTGTATTTGAAGTTGCTATCTCTCTGTGCTTTTTGGATTACGCTATACGTTCACATGAATCAACGTCTAGCCAGGTTTGCAAGTGCTGGGCACTTCTTCACGTCCTCCCTCAACCTAATAAAGTCAGTGGAAGGGTAACAGAAAGGTCTTATTCTATGGTGGTTCTTTACACATTAACACTTCTTTTCCATCAGTCTCGCTAGTTATTGACGCCCCAAAGTTCGGGCAGAGCCGAGCACGCCGGCAGTGCCGGGGCCCTGAGGAAGCTGCCTCACATAGGGACAAACACGCGTGGAAACCCATGTTATGTTACACCTCGTCCTGCGCCGCTCGGGGAACGGCTGACCTTTTCTGTACGATGTCTGATGAGACAGCGCATGGAATTCCGTGTGTGCTCCCACGATGACCGACCACCAGAGCGGCACGCTAAGGCCACAGGGAGCCCCTGCCCAGCGGAAGGTCACCCCGTCCCCACGCACCGCCGCGGCAGCCCCTGCCGGGCTCGGCGCAGGCCTCCCCGGAGCCGCCCGGGGGAAGGGGCTG
>JAVJGI010000050.1:24893250-24941311 GCA_035590275.1 Ibycter americanus | reverse complement strand
AGCTCTGACCTGCCGTGCGCGTTATTGTTGGCTCCGGCGGGGCTGGCAGCCCTTTGTGGCCGCCGGCCTTTTGGGCTGAGAGGGCACGGAGGGCTGCCGCGCTGCTGTGCTTCGGACAGATCCCCAGGCTGAAGTGGTGCAGCAGAATTGTTTTCCTTAAAGTGCTTGAAACGGTGAAGTACAGGTCGCGCGGTGGCGAAGGGTAGCTGGCGTTGGTTATGCTCCGCTTGCCTCGCTGTCCCTGGGTAAACATATCATTTGATTACTTGGCAATCTGTGGTCTCCCCGTTTCCTCCTGACAAATCAACATATGGAGCTCAGTGTGTATCTTAACCCCGCTCCAGTTTTATTTTTTGCTTTGTGCTGCATTACTGTTGACATGGAAACCAACACCGCTTTCTGTTCCAGAGAATTGGAAGCTAAAGCTACCAAAGAAGTCGAAAGAAAACTAAGCAGGTAAGATGCTCGTTTAAATTCACTCCTACAGTTTAGAACAAGAGTTGGCCTTGGGCTAGAAATCATTGTGGGCTTTATCTGGAGCTTTAATCTCATGTTAATTGTAAGGATAAAAAACCCCGAATTTGAAAATGTCCTCTGTTGCGTAGAGAAATCTGAGCAATTTAGTTATTTCTATAGACTGAACATCTTATTAGCATGGTTTCTTTTGCATAGTAACAATATCAGGTTCTATAATAGAGTTTCTTTAATAGGGTACGTTTTTGAAGAGAAAAATAATTTACTTTTCTGTCCTGAGTTGTAGTACATAGCAAGAACTGAAAAATAAATGAAGGGTAGATTTGAGTTTTTTTCCTATACAGTTCAGGCAAATATTGTTGGAAGGCCAGAAATAGTTGATTTTGGCAAGAAATTTGCTTTGAACTCAAACTGTATGTTGCCATATAACCATTAGGCTTTTGCCTCTTTTTTTTATGAAGAGTTACAGATGGTGAATTTCCCATTAGCATGTAGTTTTTATTTGAGAACTTTGTAAATGGGCAGTTCTTTTTTTCGATTATCTAGCTCAAGAGTAAAGAGTGAAGCGTTATGTTGAATTAAGAATTGTGTCAGTAATATACATCACTTCTGTGTTTAAGAAGTTATTTCTTCTGCACTGTTTATTTTTGGTATGGTGACTTTCTTGCAAATATCTACCTCTTTCTGTTTGCATTCTTTTTGACTTTTGTCCTACTTTCTTTTTGTGCTCTCTTTCAATTTGACCTTAAAGGGACTTCTGCAAGGGCCATTTCAAATATGCTGAAACCCTGCATGTAACTGGTAGAACATTAGTTTCTGGTACCTTTCTTTTTTTCTTACTTACTGTGCCTAATCAGTCTCCAACTTCCAGGTCCATTTATGAATACACTGTGAAAACTGATTGGCTTTGCCCTGCTGTCAGTGTGTATCTTCCTTTTCTTTTTTTGGTAATATGCTTAAGCATGAATAATTTTTCCCATTTTGTTGTTGAAATCCATAGAATCTTTGAGATACACTTAGCATACTGCTTTCAAATACAATGTCAAGGTTGTTGTTAAATGGACTTTACTTGAAGAGAATGATTTCAAATTGCAACACTTTAAGTAATCTGTCCAAAAATGGTACCAAAATGCTGTGGGGAAAAAAATAATAAAAAAAGAAATCATTAGCGTTCTGTGGATAGTACTCAGTGCATACTTGATGCCAGAAGCAATTTTAGAACTATGTTATTTAGATGGATAGGGTGCTAAGTTCAAAACAATATTCTGGTGCAAGTCTTAGTAAGCAGTAGATCTTCGTGTTTTTATGACCTTAAGAGAGATATCTTGTCATGCTGGCAGGCGTGGCACATTGTGACAAGAAATGAAAGTAAACTATAGAACTGCCTGAACTCAGTGCTCTGTGGGGGATGAGGACAGAACGAGGTTTGCAGAGTAAATTCTGACGTGGAACGGGTCTCTGCGTTTTCTGACAGAGATGTATGTTTTATTCATTTAAAAGGTTCAGAACTGGTTTTAAGTTACCATTAGTATACCAGTTGTTTTTTAGAAACCTGTAGTCTAACTGGTTTATGTTAGTGAGCGAGTTTTCATCATGTGAGCACATAGCCTGATAAAACTGTGGCGTGCCTACTCTGGATAGGCCTGATTAATTGTTTTACTGTTGTAGAACTCAACAGATAGCCCTCGTTCTTTCTCTAATGTCATTATTTGTGTTCTTATCAAATTTGTAGTGACCTAGTCAAATTGCAAAAGTGCAGATATCTTTTACTGGGAAAGGTAAATAGACCTATGCTATAGGTTTTTTTAATCTGAAATTGCATAGAGTATGTATAGACTGTAAAATCCATAGGACGTTGGCATTGCTTCATGTATGTTCTGAAGTCACCTTTGGAGTTTATGCTTATAAATTAATGGGTAGCAAATAATCCTTTTTTTATCTTACTAAGAATACTGGCCTAGACGGTGGTTTGCCATAGGATAAGTATTACAGCTTGCTTATCCAGTTGGAGTGATTACTGTTTTAAATTTGGGGTTAGCAATTTGGCTTGTTTGGTCTTTTGGAAAAGAATCTCCATTTGTTCTGTGTTCTCTTTAAAATACATACGTGCCTAGTCCTATGCAAGTATTTCTGACCTCAAAAATAAGCATGATCTGTGACACTAATTGAAATAAATCTATTGCACACTGTATTGTTGCATAACATTCCAAGTTAAATGTCACCTGTTCAGTCTACTGCTGAACAAGAACTGTCCATTATTAACTGGAGAAATGTAAGAGTTAAATTTGTTTAAAATCAGGACCAGCAAAAATCACTATTTAGTTATTCTGTACTAAGAAATAACTTTTTAATTCTGTTTGGTAAACAGGGCTTTCCTGCCTCATTTATGTGGAACTGAGAGAAGGTAAATATCTGAAATATGTTTACAATTTTTCTTTTTTCCCAAACGTGTTTTTGACTTACTTCACAAGCATGCAAATTACAGGGAAGATTCACACACTGCTTTCATTTGCCTGTGTTTTTGCTACAGAGATTCCATCTGCATTGGTTGCAGACTGTCCGTGTTCTGGGAGAGCAAACCTTTTACCTAAAATCACGTATACGTCTAGATTTCATCCATGTATTCTACTAAGTTACTACTGTACAATTTTATTTTTCTTCACTCTTCCATGTTAGAATAATTACCGTATTTCCATGAAGCTTTCCTTACTTGCTGTAGAAAAAAAGTGAGGTGGTTCAATGATAGAGGCATAGAGAAACAGTGAGAAATGTAGTTTCTGTTCATATTTAAGCACTTGATTTTCTCTTGGGTTTTTTGTGGGTGTGGGTGTTTTCCTGATAAACCTCTTATGGGAAGAGTTTATTACAGAGAGACAGCATTCTATTCATACTTTTCAAGACCTTTAGAAATACTTAGGCAAAATTCTGCATTTTGTTCTCCTCTACACATGGTTTTTCAGGTCATGCATAATTGTCAGGTTGTCCCCATAACGTAACTTGCATTTACCTTGTCTTTTTCTAGTCTTACAGCAAACCTGTTGTGCAGTATGCTTCTTGACTGTGTTAATAAAATTGAAGCAGTCTAGAGTATGGGTGATCATATGATTAAGGTGCTGGACTTGAACAGTCTTTTGGGTTTGTGTATCTGTTACAGATATCCTATATGACCAGTGTGATAATGGAGAAGCCGTTTAATCTGTCTGGTTTCCCATTTGTTAAATTAAGATAGGGGTTGTTTATTGCTGCTACTGAAGTCTTGTGTATTTAGATGATAAACTTCTTGGCAAAGAGATTTTTGTGTGCTTATGTAGCAGTGAACATCTCAGGTGAAACCTCAGGGCGAAACTGTAACACACATTGTTCCAGAACTATGGTATATTTATAGTGCTTGTAGTTTGGAACATAGTTCTGTTGAGCCAGCTTCTGTATTAGGAAAATGGGAAAGGTGAGTGTATTCCAGGTAATTGGTAGTGATAGACATGGTAGTTAGAAGTCTATCGCTGTACTTTTAAGGTGGTAATTCAAAGACTGAGGTATTTAAAAGCAAAAAAGAAGGTAGCTGACATGCATTCACTGATTAAATATTCATTGAAGTAATTGTTTCAATTTTTAGCTTGGCAACACCTTTTCTATATGTTAATAGCTGGAAAGAATTAACACACATACACCACATCTGTAAATAAGTGTTTTTGTTTTGTTATCAGTGCCTGAGGCTTTCCTTGCTCCTGTGTAATATGCTGAGTGGTTTTAGTTGCCAGAGCGTTTCCATTTAAGGCACTGGTGGGTTTTGTTGTTTTTGGGTTTTTTTGTTAACTTCAAAGTACTGGTTTCTATTCCATAAACTTAAAGAGTGATCTTTTTGGTGTAGTACGCTATTTTGTGGGAAGCATTGATAAAGGAGTTGGAGGGTCGATTTTTAACAAAAATACATGTCTTATAATTGATTCTTTTATAATGATGGCTTAGTAGAAAAGCTAGCTATTGGTTTTTTATAGAAACTGAGAAATATTTTCTATTGGCAGTTGTATGTAATTGCTAATTTCGTAAAATGTAAAGGTTGGTGAACTTGCCAGAATATAGAAAAATTATCAAAACTTAGTCTCAGCAATATGTTTGAAAGTCTGTAGAGTATCAGGCATAGGTTGAGTAAGTAGTGCTGCATGCATACGTTTGCTGTCTTTGCAGCACTGTAAAAGATCTTTCTGTTTCAGATGATTAAATGTAGTTACCTGTCAGTGTTCCATGTGTAGCATTACAAGTTAATTTATAACTAGAAGAAAAGCAAATGGTAGAAAGGACTTCATTTTCCCCAAAATTTATTTTCTATATTTGTCACTGGAAATCTTAGAGTGGTTTCAAAAGCCACTGTGTATAAGCAATTCTAATTCTTACTTTTATGTTTACTCCATGTAGTATATGGGTAGAAGATAAAAATCCATGGTTACCTTTTTATCTTCAGCTACTGACACAGGGCACTGGCTGGTTGTTTAACCAGTCTCCCTTGTCCATGCCCCTGCGGGACCCTCTGCTCGCAGTTGGTTGGGACCAGCGCAGGGCTTGGTCGTTGGATGTGTTCAGCATGGGGGGGCCATCGCAACCATACCTAAACCAGTGTTTGAAGTGCTTCAAAGGACACCTAGCATGCAGTACCTGTGGGAGAATCCCTTCGCAGCCTCGAGGCTTCAGAGAGCACTGGTTGGTGATGGAAGCAATCTTTAAAAATGTGCTAGCTCCATCTTGTGGGGCAGCGACTTTAGTGTGGGTTGAAAGTGGGTTTTGAAGGTGACTGCTTGGCTAGCCAACACTGTACCTGGCCATTGGTAACCCTGCTGGCATCTTCAGCAGCATTTGCGAAGAGGCAGTTCTGTTAGGGCTAGCTTGAAGAATCAGAAAGCCAGCAAATGCAGTTCTGTTGTGTAGGTGGTTCAATTTTGGTGAATGCTAGGTGACTGGCATTAACGGTGAATGGCAACTTGTTTTAGTTTGGTGTTGAAATTTGCTGTGTGCAAGTAATACATGCTTTCACTCAGAGATAAATATTGAGTTCAAATCATAATAATACAGTGCTATGTCTGAGATCTTAATTTGTGTCAGAATTTTTCTTGTAACCATAATTTCCTCAGTGAGGTGACTAGAATTGTAATTTTGTTGTGGCATAACATGTTTCCCTGTTGTGTATTATAATAGCAAAGATAACATGCTGCACAGACATTAATTATTCCATCCTCGGTATGTCTTCCAGGGAAAATATGGGTGTACTTGAGCCTCCTCTTCTGTAACATAAGAATAGGAGTTAAATATGTCTATTTCGGCCCAGATACTTTTACAATGCCCAGCTGAAGCTTTTGATATCAAAGATTAATACAACTTTTTTCAAGAATTACTAAGTAAAATATGTTTTAATACAAATATTACCTGAAATGTTTACATCTGGAGCATTACAGCTTTTTTCCAGTTCACAAGCCAAATAAAAAATTGAGCCATACAAAAACAAAATTAGCATTGTCAAAACTTCAGACAAAGAAGTAATAATGAATGCTGACTGTAGAAGTAAGAATGTAGCTGCTCTTCGTTTAATGGCATGTGATTGTGATGGTAATGAAGTGAAAGATTTCATATCAAAAATCACCCAGAATTGCAAAGCACTTTGTCTTGCCAGTGATACCTGTCCTAGAAGATTAAAAAGTACTTTTTTATTTTTTTAAAATGTCTTGATTGAGGAAAGTAGTTTGGTAGTTTGTTTCTCCTCTTAAACAAACAAGGATTGTGCTGAGGTACACAATTGGAGAAAAAAATATTTAAAAATAAGTAATGGTAAATATTTATCTGACAGTCTGTTTAAAATTATGCAGATAATAGCAGCTTCTACTTGCGTGTTCTCAGAGCCATCAAATGTGCAGTCTCTCCTGAGATCAAGATCCAATTTCATTTGGTCTCACTTGAAAATAAAGCACCTTTCAAGTTAAGCTATTTAAGATGAAGGCCTTTGTCTCAAATGTGAATTTTGTATGGTGTGGGTATTTTATTTTCAGTTGATCTAAATTGAAAAATAAGGTTTGCATTTCTGCTAAGACCATTTAACCTTGAACAAGCTAATCCAATTATATAGGAGGAAAAGGAAATTCCCTGTACATGTGTTTTAGTGAAAGTTGGATGGCTGATAGGGGAAATAATAGAGGTCTGTTTATATATTCATGTTATGAATCAGAAATACGAGTCATTGCTTTTTGTTTGGCCAGCTGATGGACCAAGCGTGCTGCTACAAACGCTTCTGCCATACAAGGTCAATAGATTAAATCTACCTGGATGTAGAGAAAAGCCCAGAAATAGAATTTGTTAATTTTCTGGCTTTGTCTTTTTGCTGTGAGACTGGTTTTCTATGGTGTTTCTTGTTACATGCTGTAAAGTAACGTGAAGCTGCTGCTAGTCTGTACACAAAGAATAATATAGCAGGAATAGGTTAGCTATTAAAGTCTGAGATGATAAATGGGAAATACTACTTAACACTTCTGTTTCTCGAGGAGTAGCATTAAAAATGTAGCTTGTTTGTTATATGTTCTAATGGGTGTTGGAATCTGAGGCATAAATACTACCATTTGCTGTCTGTTGAGGGGACCGTGTATTACTGTGTTAGAAAGAATAAAGAAAACTTGCGCTTTCAGCTGTCAGAGATGGAAATTCAGGAGTTCTGCTTTAGACTGTGATGACTTAATAGGCAACTGTGAATTTGTATTTCAGGTTTATGTTTGTGTAAGAGGGTAGTGGGAACAGGACTGCCTTCCTTGAAAGAGTCAGTTTTCAGTGAAGAACGTGGGCAGTAAAGGCTTTACTACTGTTGTTATTTAATTGTACAATGGGTTCGTTTTGCTTTCCAGTCACTGAGATTTAACATCATAATGCTAATCTAATACTCTTTTAAAAACTTGTCATGAACTACAGGTGGGTAGTTTTTTTTTTTTTGCAGGGATCACCTAGGGTCTCAATACTGATCATAGGGGGTTTTTATGTGTTCTAAGCTGTCTTTGTAATCTAAAGTCTGGTTTTCTTAAATACATGAAAATAGAACGATCACAGTGTCATAATTTAGGAGTTTTGTTGTTCCTGTTTGGAAGCAAAAAAAATGATGCTGTGGTAGAATATTCCAGAGATACTGATATCTTAGTTGTTTACATTTTATTTTTAGAATACAGATGCTATCTTGTTGATTTAGCTGCACCAGGGCTGATGAATTACTTCCCCGTCCCCCCCCCCCCAAAATACTATTTTGCGTTCTACTTGCACTTTGGAGTGCTATAACTTTCTTCTAAAAGTGGAATGATTTTCAGTTAATGTAGTTTTTGCATGTGACGCACTGAAATTTGTTATGCAAAACAAAGTGCTAGTGGCTTTCTGAACTCTTAGAATTCTTTGCAGGTTATTAGAAATCCTGTAAATAAGCTTTTGTTCCAGTAGACAGTCCTAGGTAACATACCATCCGGCAGCGTTGATACATGTACTGCATCCAAGGTGTTTAACCTGTGCCCACAGACCTTGTTCGGCTCGCTCGGACAATTAATTCAGGTGGCAGTCAAGAGGGAGCTGGACTGTTTCCCCTGGGCTCCACAGCCTAGCAGGGGCAGGTTTCAGAGCGGTTGACTGCATCTGATAGCAACAGCCTGTTCCCCGGGTGTCATCTCTTGCTAAGGTCTGGCAGCTCATCCTGTCTCACATGAAGACGTGCACACCCAGTGCTGGATAGAGCTGGCGACGCGAGACCCCAGGAAGGATAGCAACCAGAACAGACTGATGCTTCAGAGTGAGTACTCTGGATCATAGCTTGCTCCTTCCTCAGATCTGAATAACCTTTGGAAAAGAGGATGTCATGGGAAGGTGACAGGAATTCCCATTGCACAGCCTGCTTGCAGTAGTGCTTTTCCTGGGGTGACCGTGGGACAAGGTGGGCAGAGAACTGCTCATAGAACATGTGTGTTCAGCTGGTGCTTCTGGGAGGTGCCAGCCCAGCAGCACGCGTGCAGGGTAGCTGTGCATTAAGCAATGAGATTGTGAGAGAAGAAGGGCTGTGGACTCGACTTTTCCTGGCCATGGGAGGAAGATACAGTATTTGGCCTTTTCAGTTGGATTAGATGTCTCTTCTTCTCAATGGTACTTCAGGAAATACTGTCTTCCTGAACAGCAAATCAGTGACTCTTCTTTGTACAGAAGTCAACTGTACACAAATTGTGTATTCTGTCAAGAATGACCTGTGATTTAGAGACGCTGGTTTTTTCTAGACTTTCAGACTCATATGCTTCTTGTATTGTTTCCCGGCTCAAATTGCCTGTTAAAAATTGGACTATTCCAAATTAACTCAAACTGAGGGTCAGCTTCAGGTTGGTTACAAATGCTCAGGATGCAAGACAGTGAGGAGCAAAACTGACTTAGGTATCACCTTTATTGTGCACAGCTGTTGCTGCATGTTCATCATTACCTCAAATTTGTAAAGTGTCCAAGAGATTGCTTTAAATGAAACTGGACAACTGTAACCATTTTCTGTAGTTACATGAGTAACCTCTTAGCTGTCTGTGAAATAATTTTTGAGACCTAATTGCAAATGCAAGATTGCTTTTTGCAGTAAGACAGTCCTCAATGAATGCAGCCAGATGATAAAACTGTGATAAAATGCAAAGTAGCTGTGCTGTCTTTGATAGCTTGTGATTTGTCATGCCGAGCAACTGAAATACAGGGGGGTCTCAGAAATAGCATTTTTAGATATTTATTTTTTTATATCTTAACACATCAGAAGCAGTTCCTTTAAGAAAGAAATACTGATGCTTGCTCACTGTTACTAGAAAATCTTAAAAGACAAAATTTGGTCTGTGGAAACTTTTTAGAGCGGTGGTCTGTCTGTAGTACATTACTGTATATGTAGGGTGGAAAGAATACTAGTGGTGCTTGACTGCTTGTTGTCAAAGTGTGCTGCAGCCCTACCTCTGATAAGTACCTGCAGTGCCAGACTGCTTTTGTTAACACATGCAGCGTGAGTTGATGGGTACTTGTAACAGTCACTCAAAAAGTGGTAGGGGAGAAGAGGGATGCTGGATATACAATAAAGCAGTGTTACCCCAACAGAAGGGAGTGCTGGGAGAAGGAACAAGTAGAGATTGAAATCGGATTTGCAGTGAGAACAAAGATCTCGGCAAGCAGGTATGAAAACTGACTTCCGTCTGTATTAATTGCTTTACAGATTCATACAGGCATGCTCCAAAGGTTTTTTTTGTTTACAGAGGGTAGTCAGAAAATACATTTGTAATTAAGTAAAGAAATAGTTGTTAATTTTGTGAGTATAAAACTTTCCTCCCTCTGGACAAATTGATTTTTTTTTTACCATCTAGATAAAGCGTAGCTGTTGTCCGGTAGTATTAATAGTAATAAAAATAGATTTGAGAACTGCTTCAGTTACCCAAAATGCAGTCATACGATTTTTTTTTTGTCTTGTGTACTGATGTTAATAGTCTCAGAAGTTTCTGTGCCCTATAAATATTTCAACTATTCTGGCTTTTTTCTTCCACAGTGAATGTCATGCGAAAATACTACCATATCTCTTTTTGTTTGAAACTAGTATTAATAATAGCCAGCCAAGTGGCCACAAGCCTTGAAATTTCATTAGAAGTATCATTATTATGGCATTATCCTTACGAGGAGGAGAGCCACTATCAACATCTTGCTGAAGAATCTCACAACAGAACAAGAGAACAGTTTTAAAGGTGGAACTGAAATGGGCAGCAATAGCGTGGTACTTGCCTCTTCCAAAAGAATGGCAGTATTATGCAGAATGCAAAATACAGTAAGCTGCTGGCTAACAGAAAGAGAAGACCTGATGAGCTGCTGTTTAGTATTACCTACATTGGCACCACCTACAATGAGAGGCAGGTGCCAAAAGAGGGCTGTTTTCTCTAATTAAAAAGTGAGGAAGTTATATGAATTTGCCACAGTGGAACTGGGCAGCTGGGAACTGGAGGTCACATGTGGATTTAACAAAAAAAAAAAAAAAAAGGCAGCAAACCCACAAAACTGATGCCTGTGCTCATTTTGAAAGGAACTTGAGCTGTGTTAGAATTAACCAGTTATTTATATATCTAAATAAATAATGAAAGTTTTAATACTTGTGGAGTATCTTGTGTTTTACTGTATTCAGTTGGCACTACTTCTGACACATACATATATTTATCTTATTTGAAACTGGAGATTTGCAGTTGTAGTTAGTTTAGGATTAAAAAGGAGCTCAGTGTTTCTAGGCAGAAGTTGACTACTCTTGACAGCCCCTTATTGGCGTCGTTAGTTCATTTTCCCACCAAAGTTTTGTATAACAAGGTTGTCTTGTTTGATAATGTGAGTGCACGCAACCATGTGCCATAGAATGAGGGTACTTTAAACAGAGATTTTAACACTTTCAAAGTAATGGTGTAATAAAACCTCTTCTACTGTTTTGCCTTGTTTAGTATGTGAACAGCATGGCAAAGATAAAAACAGCTTTTCACATTCAAAGCTGAATTTCAGAGACAGACACCAGGCAAGACCATTTGTCACAAACAGGGGTGTGAATGCCCTTCCATGAGTTGCTGCTCAGCTTTTCCTTTTGCCACAGTAAATAACCTATGTGACTCTTAAGCAGTTTCACTGTCCAGACATCTCCACAGCAGCTTTGAATCTGAGCAGCTTTTGTTACTTGAGCTGCAGCAGACCAGATGGAAAGTGTGTACAGATTTGGGAGAACACCAGTTACGTGTGAAATGGTAATGTAAAAAAGAGGACTTATACTAATCTTTGCAGATTATTCAAAGAGTAAATGTGGTGTCTTCTTCCTTTACTCACTCAACATGTCTGGAGTTTGTTCTCACATCCTGTTCAAAGTGTCATGGAATTTAGGACTTGTCTGAAGGTCGTGGTTTGCCCAGTGAGAGGGTAGATGTGCGGTGCAGCTGGGGTTAGGATTCAGGACATCAGAGGAATGTGTGTTGTAACCTAGATACATGCTTCAGAGAGAGGTCTGGAAAGACATTTTCAACCTATTTTTTAAATCACGTCCACCTGACTATATGGTCAGGGCTTGTGGACCACAAGTTTCCAAGGTTTTGAACGTAGAAACATTCCTGACCCTTAAGGGTAAAGGCGAGCCTTGCGAGTAGGCTTTCTAGTACACAAAAATGCTTTATTCTCTGAATCTCAAACTTTAAAGTAACTGAATATTAGTATGTTCCCTCTCCCTCTTAGTGTTCTAACAAAAGCAAACTGCTGCCACTGTTTTATTTTTGTATGTTCAGCTTTATTGTTACTTTCTAAACTTCAGAGTCCTTCTTTCTGTGAGCATTTGTTTTTATTCTTGTGTACGAAACAACTAACTGAACTTCAGTTGCACATTCCATGTTGTCACGAGCTTTTTGCACCATTGGCCCAAATGCTTTTTTGTCTGCCTGTTGCCACAGTCTTTTCTGTCAGTTGTGTTTGTGTGGAGTTTGTTCTCATTCTTATCAAGAATCACTGCACCTCTCTGAGCATGGCCTTAAAGAACAGTTTATTTTTCGTTATCATGAAATTTGTATCAGATACTAGTTCCTACTGACCCTGGTAACTGGCAAGTGTGAGTGCATGTCTTTGGTTCTCTCTGCTTTTTTTACACTCCATGTTCTCCTTTTTGTCTTGCCTGTGCTGAAGTCTGTTTTTAAACAGCGTAATCTGAAAGTGGTGCTGCTAAGCATTCTGTTTTAGTGTGTAAACCTTTGTATTAAGTGAATTAAATTAAGGGGGGGTGGAGGGTGTTTCCCACTTTTGTCAAGTTACAGTTTTGTCACTCATTTAAGTTGCTCTAAAATTGCTTGGCTATTGGAAGCTCTGGTCTGACCATGCTCTTCAAGTTCATGTTCCTTTTACTTCACATGCCCTTTGCATCAGCGGTACCATCTATACAGATACACAGCCAGCTGAATTAGTTTGCTGCTCAGGCAGGAAAATGTGTACGTAGTGGTTGTTTCTTGGCAGATTGGTGCGCTGATGCAGACACCTGCATGGCTGTCGGGGTGCCCACGTTGATGCCGAAGGGTGTGCGTGGCTGGGGAGGAACCCACTGCTGGACTCATGCTGAGTGTAGCCACACGCCGTGCTGGGTCAGAGCTGATTGCGTGTGACAGTGGGGAGCAGTGACGTGTGAGAGCTTGGTCATACGAATTCACATAACATCAGAATTTACGTTGGCTTTTGAATCAGATTAATGTCTAAGTCTTCATTGTGAGCTTTGGAAAAAAGAAGATCTTACATGTAGCTTGACACTGCGTATGTTCTTAAAGTTTTGTCACTTGTGGTTTGCAGTGAAAGTACATAGTCCCTACAGAAATATTATCCAATTAGAAGTAAAATTCCCCAGTTCCTTTTCTATCACTGTGAAATAATTGTTCTAAAATGAATCTAAGTGTGTACAGATTGTATTTTGGGAGAGTTAATTACAAACTGTGTGGTTCAGGGATTTAGTGCAAGAAGAGGAAGAACAGTTGATGGAAGAAAGGAAAAAGAGAAAAGAAGACAAGAAAAAGAAGGAAGCTGCTCAAAAAAAGGTATGTCAAACACTAAAAAAATAAAAACTGGTGCTTGTGGGTTACTTTTGTTTCATCACAAGTAAATAGTGGTTTAGCTGTTGTAGATTTTCAGAAACATTTTCTTTTTACTTTAATGTTTGAAGCTTTAAATGAACTGTCAGTTACTTAGTGGTAACTGACATACTGGACATCTTAATTGGCTTTGTGTACAGTTTCTTCAGAGATTAAATACTCTTCTGAGATGACCGTTCTTTTTCCTGATTATCAATTGAAGCAGTTTCAAGTTTGGAAACTTCCTCAGTGTTAGTGCATTTATTAGTAGAATAAAATTACCAGTTTTTTTAAGATGGTGGCTTTCAGCTGTGTCCTCACTTTAATATATATCTTCTTATCCTTCAGTATGGAAACATGTCAAGATAATTTGTATTAGGGAAGGTGTAGAAAAACGAAAATGTTGACAGTAAAGGTGATTTGGGATGGAAACATCATAGAAATGCTTGTAAACACTTCAGAATTCCTGTTTACTGTCAAGATATTAATCATGGACATTGATTCTAAATATTGACCCTAAGCTTGAGAGGACCTTGTAAATCTCTTCTTAAAAACATGTCCATTTCAGGTTGTTTGCTAACTGGTGGTAGTAAAGTGAACTTATCTAACTAATAGATTTTCTTTGATTCCACTGACGAATGCTAGATATTTATTATATAGTCAAGTAATCACTATTCAGCTCTCCCTGTTTGTTAGCCTAAATAAAGGTGTTTGTTGTGCACCTGTACAAGATTAGGTATGTCTGATCTTGCAACAAATCTAAGTGAAATAGTACTGGAGGGATACTCCTAGAAGAGGTGTTTGCTCATATTTCAGAATGAGAGGTTCTTTTCAGCAGCTGACAGCAAAGCTGCATAATAATTTTTGGACCTCAATTGTAGTTTATAACTAATTTTCCTCATAGAATTCTTTTTTTAATCAAAAGTTGTAACAAGAAAGGAACTGGTTTACTTGCAGAATTTGAATCTTTTAAATAAGTGGTTCTTCACAGCTGACTTTCTCCTCAAAAATTCAGGGTTTTATGAGTTTGAAAGGCATGTTTGAGGGAGTGAAATATTAGCAGAAATGAAAGCATAAATAGTTTTCTGAAAGTGGAGAGAGCAGACCTTTGCCTAAAGTGGGAAGTTTTGCTTACTCTTTCTCCTGCTGCGGAGTACCTGCTAGATTGCTCAGGAGGAGCCACGTGTCTTTATTGACGTGCTGTATTCTCAGAGTAGCAAAATGTTGTGTGTGTGGACTTCATTTACCAGGAGTGTAAGTAGCTTCTGTGCACAAAGGAGTAGGATGCCACAAGAACGCTCATGTGCATCTTGGGAGCAAGAGGCTACATTTTTAACTACTGGATGGTACAACTTAAATTTTGTACGTATCCTTGCTTTTGTCAGCTTAATACATTGAAAAAGAGGGGTTTTCTCTTAATGTGCTCTTGATTTTCCGTAAGAGAAGTGAGGCTGTGACACTGAAGAGTCATTAATAAAGTTTCAGTGGTCAGCCCTAGCCAGGGCTAATGTCTGAATCCAGCCAAGCATCGAATCAGTGAATCAATAAATTTTTTTGCATTCACACGTGCTATTTCTTCTCTCTCCTCACAGTTTTAATTATAGACAATAGTAGCTAAAGTATGATTGCAAATTTATTGCACACTATTAATATATGTGGTATCGTTATTAAAATAGGTTGTGTACAGCTACCAAAGTAGACATAGCAAATTAAATCTCATTTTGCTTTGGCACTAGTGCATTTTAAAAGCGATGATTAAGAAAAGCCTAGTTTCAGATAGGAAGAACTAGCCTTTGTGCTGTTGAGAGGTCCTTTATGAAGCTAGTTTCACTACATTTTATAGTTAAAACTGCACAATCAAGGTGCACTTCCATACAAGAAATGTTTATCTCCCCATTTTTATCCTCTGATAAAATCTTATTCAAATAGATCTCTCATCTTGACCATGTCACCAGTTGAATCTTGGAAATGAAAGACTTACAGATTTTGTGTTTACTTTTTACTTCCTTTAAATTTCTAGGTCCCTCCCTCTTTCCCTACCGTATACTGCAATAAAAATGGTGGCGGTTCTTTGCTTCCAGGCACAGTTTTTAACTCACTTAAAACATGTTAATTTGCAAGTTTAATTCAGTCTGTTTCATGTAGTTATCTTTCAAATTAATTTTGTCTTTTATAACATTTAAACAGCTTTCTAAGCATAAGGAATAATAGGCATGGGTTGGTTAGAGAGACGCTTCTGAAGTAGATAATTAAATAACTTTAAAACGTTTTAAAAGAGGGAAGTCAAAAGCTAATGTTGCTTTATGAAGTGGCACGTGCACATATGGTTTTTCTCTTATCTGCACGAATCACTGACACTTCTTTTTTCTTGTTCTAGGCCATTGAACAAAAAATCAAAGGTAAGTTACTTTAGAGTTATTTCGATTCGGTATATTAATTTCTGCGTTTTTAAATATGTTAAATCAAATGGGTCACCTGAAAGCTCTTCTCAAAACTAAAAGATGGGATCCTTGAAACTTCAGTTGCACTTTTTCAAACAGTGACCACAAAAGACTAGAAGAGTAATGGCTAAGGCTTTGTTCCGGGGATTAGTCTTTTATTCTTCCTATTTTCCCATTCTTAATTACTTACACAACACCAAGCATATACATAATACCTTGAGTTTTTTCCCTTATTTGATTTTTTTCCTTCCCCTTTTTTGCTTTGTTTGAAAAGTGCACAAACACTCTCACACTTGAAGTTACAACCGCGTGTAGATCCACATAATGGATCTGTTTGAGATTTCATTTCCAAATACTCGTTAAGTGTAACTGGCGTTGGGAATGCTTGGTAGACAAGTAATTGATATGTCTAGTTTTAACTAACTATTGCATGTGGAGGGTTCATCCTGACAAAATTATCAAGTTGACAGTATCTGAAAGCTGTAATTTCGATGTTCGGTGGCCAGCTGGGAACACTGCAGTTATCCTGAATGTTTGTGGGTTTTAGACAGATCTCTGTTCCAACTGGCTTCTATAAAGGGGGGAAAAAAGATTCTTTTCACTTTCTCTTTAATTCTAACTCATAACCGGTTAGTTGGGAAGTGGATAATAATTGCGTAAGTGATCGTGTGGAGTGCTTGCTGAATCCCTGTTTTCTGGGAACATTGGGTTTAATTTAATACTTACTTGAGCAGTGGTAGAAACAGGAGCTTGGAAGCCCTGCTTAGCAAAGATGCAATTACTGTTGGAAAAATCAAAAAGTGTTTGAAGTGCTGTTCTGACATGAAGGTAGTAAAATAGTAGAAGACATACTGCGCTTGAGAAGAGACAAAGAAACAAATGAAAGTGTCCATTACTGAGGTGCACGTTTGAAGAAGCATCCTAGTTCGCGTGTGGTTGAAATGGAGGAGGCAGGTTCTCCACATAAAAAAAAATGCACTGATTCTCCTGCCGAGGACTGCAGTACCAATTACTAGGTATCAAGAGACACGTTTATGTCTAGTTTATTGAAGTGCAATGTATACTTTAGTGTGTGTCTTTAAATGAAGGGAGGGAGAAAAAAAGAGTGGGACCTATAGGTTTTCAGTGTGTGATGATGCTCTGCGGAGGGAACGATGGCAGCCTGGATTCTGCGTTTTGGGGGGTTCTCCTATGTGCTGCTTAGAGGAGGCTGATGTTTTGGTTACGGAGAATTGATCCCTTGAGGCAGAGGATGCTGCCAGAGCGTGGTGGCTGCAGGAGCGTTAGTTCCTGTAGCCGATGTCGGTAATGGGAGCTTACATTCTGTACGTGCAACCATCCCATGGGCTTCGTTGGGCTGACTGCAGGTCCTGGCCCTTCCAACCTGGTTCTGGTCACTGCAGTCAGGTGGGAATCCTATGTTTGTCTTTAGGCCCAGGAGTCAATAAAATTGCTGGAAGAGTATTATAATCAACAAATATTCTTGATTTGTGTTTTTAAAGCACCCTTTTTCAAGCAGTGCATGGAATTGCATTTGAGTACAGGCTAAGCATTTGTTTTCTTCTGTATATTCCTGCCATAAGGCTTTGAAGTTAATACACCAGATTTAAAGAATTGTGAAAGTGTTTGGTTTTGTTCTGAAGTAATGAAATATATCTGAAAAGACAGTGAAGGAGGAAGATGGTGAAATACTTTGCTGTAAATAATAACGTCCATTTTGAATGAACATTTGACCTCTGTACTTACGCTGCACTGGCATCCATGCGTCACATCAGGGACGAGACTGCAAAAGTAGATGGCTAAAAATAGCATGAAGACAGGAGGGCAGTAATTCTGCTCAGTAGGCTACCTGATGGCAATCTTCAAATTGAAAGAAAATGCCTTTCTTTTGAAGGACAAAGTAAGTCTTGGCTTTTTTCTTTTTTTTTTTTTTTTTCTTTCTCCTTGGAGGCCTAGTGTTTACTGATGGAAGTATTAAGTTCCAACTTTAATGTTACATTATTATTAAAAGGGTATTTCAGGAAGTTTAGCAGGAATTTAGAGTTGTCAAAGAAACGCAAGCTGGCAGTCCTGATGAAGAACAGACATTATGAGATTCAGATACACAACTTTTTGCAACAGTTTCTATAGGAACAAAATTCGTTGCTTATGTTGCACATGGCTCTTTCATTGTTTCAACAGTTTTGCCTACTTGTATTCAGGATGCAAATTAATGTTTCATTAGTTTCCAAGTTTCCATCACGTTAATGTCTTAAATAATTTATTCTGTGCATGAGCTAAAGATAAAATACAAGAGTATAGGATCGCTAAATAATTCAGAATTATGTTCCTTCTTTCAGAAAAGTAGCTGGTTAAGCGGTGGGGGTGGGTAGGGAGGTTATTTCTTGGTTTTAAGCGTGGTTTGGATGGCTCAAAAATGTTATTTTAGCTAAGATAGAAATAGATGGATAGATGGATAGATAGATAGATAGATAGATAGATAGAAATAGATGGATAGAAACCAGCTGAAGTAGCTACCAGTGTTCATGTAAAATTATAAGACTACTTTCTGAGAAGTACCGATAGTGCTGATTTTTTATGTTCCCTGTTCAGGATTGGGAATGGAAGTAACGAAGGTGATGGTAATATAAGTGTTTCTGGTACAAGTAGCATTTTAATACTGTAGTATTGTCATTCAAAATGCACGTATGCCATTCTTGTGGATTTCAAATATTGTAACCTGTCTAGTTTTATACATCTGTTTTTATTAAAAGAGGGAAGAGGCAGTTCCTAGGAGTTAGAGATGAATGTATTATTTACCTGCTAAGTGGAAGGTTTCTCTGTTTGTGTGGCAGCTGGCATAAATTCTTACATCGACAAGTGCCCTCTAAGTGCTCTTGTACCAGGTATTTTAGGAAAAAATAAGTATCATTTGGAAGCCCTTATTTGTTGAGAATACTGTAGGATTGTGAGTTGTTGTGGTATTCCTTCTAGCTTAGCAAAATACCTGCTTTTGCTCTGTTTAATGTCAGTGCTATTAAAGACAGAGAAATCAATCCATTTACCCTGAATTTCTCCTAAAACAGGACTCTGCAAACCACACTATGGCTGCAAGTAGCTAATGATAAGCCAGGCACTAAAGTAAATGCTATTTAAGGAGAACGTTTGAGTTTTGTTGTATATGCTCACTTCAGTTAATCATGGTGTGTTTCTCGAGAATGAGATTTCATTATGAGCTGAAATATCTTTTTGCACACACTTTAATGTATATACATAGTACCCCAGTGAAGTAATTTATAAAAACTGAACGGTAATGTTGATGCTAGTGTTGTGGTTAGTTACACTGAATGCTTTTGTGCTTTGCGAAACAGTACAAGCTCGAGCTGAAAACATCTGCCAATCTTCAGTTCTGAATTCCTCTGCTTTGTAGAAGGCAGAGGTATAAAGTACTACTTTTATTGGAGAACAGAATAAACTTTGAATCAACCACTGAAACGGAAAGTGCTTTTAAAAATAGCTGGGTGTGGAATTGAAATCTCTGACTCATATTTCCCACCTTGGAAACTTCTTATTCATTTTCTTCTCCGTGAAGCAAAATTTCCTGAATACACTAACTCTTCTGTTTTTTGTCGGGTATTTTTTTTTTTCACTTGCCTAACTGTGCTTTTCCTGATTGGAAAAACTGTTATGTTAGCTTTTAAATCTTGAAAGCAAGTAGCAAAAATGAACAGAGTAAGAAATGCTTACTGTTAAAATTACCCGTAGGAATGGCATACAACTTACCTTTGTGCGGATCTTCAGGGGTTAATGAATTGGCAAACAGTTAGATATTTTCCAGATCAGCTAGCTGAGCTTACAGCTGCGGCCATTTTTCCACAACGAAAATTCTAGCACTACATCTTACGTGTGTCAGCTTGAAAGCCAGACTTCCTCTGTTTGCCCTTCAGCATTCCAGCACTGACAACTCTTTGGGGCATGACATGCAGGGAGAGAGCGTTACAATACATTTTTAAGAGGTCAGCTTCAGCAGCAGCAAGAAGAAACATTTAAATGACAGCTTGGTGCTGTTCTTTGTGTGGTTTAGTAGACGATTTGATCTTTGTACGCTGATTCTGTGTGCGAGTGAGAAACTGTTTTCCATCTGCATTAAAGTTATTCAAACAGCTGCCATTTTTTTTATTGGAGGGGGAGTTTAAGTCACTGGGCCCCTACTCCAGGAGGAGTTGGCAGGCAGCACTCCTGGAGCAGTAAAATGACACCATGCTTCTCCTCCATTTTCTAATGAAATCTGCAGAGTGGGAAAGCAACACAAGTTGGAAGCGTCTTTCTTTGGAATCTCTCTGTAAACTGTAACTTCACCATCCCCTGCTTTGTGGGTTTTCAGCAGGTTTGTTCTTTATGAAAATCTGTCATTTTTAATACTCGTTTCTGTAAACTTGCTATAAATTAACTGTGATAGACTGTAGGTCTGTTAATGTTATCTTTCTGCCTTAATGTGATTCAAAATAAAATACTGGTGTGCAGAAAAAACTTTTATTAAACAAGCAACTTGTTTATAACAAATTAGAATGTTAAGATAGTAATTAAGAGGTGTTGGAATTTATAGTAGCCATATTGGAATATTAATGTATTATTTAGTCTCTGGAGAAGTTGTGGACCGGAAAATGCTGGACAGGATAAATTGCATAGCGTAAAACTTACTCTGTGGTACTTAGGGGAGCGAAGGCAAGAGAATTCTGTTGCACTTTGGATTAATTTCAGTTTGAAATTAATGTACAAATGTAAACTCTGCATATTCTTTAGTATAGCTGTCTTATCTGGTAGATTTCTATTTGGTTTCCTGATCATAGTAGAAGGAGTCACCACATTTGCTAAGGAAACAAATGCACAGAATATATGAGAAATAAAATTTTCTTAAACTATTTTTGAAGTCCTGTTCATGTCGTAGCGTAGGGGCTTGGCAGAAAGTAGCTTGTTTATTAGTTGGACTCTAATAGTCAAACGGATTCGATTACCTGCAAGTCCACTGGATTCTGTTATAATATGCACTTTGTCTTAAAGTAGCTTTAATTAGGAAAGTAAAGTATTAATGTGGCTGTGTTGCAGTGCTGCCCTAAGCATGCTACTTGCAACTCTGTTGGATGTCTCATGGAATGTCATATAGAAATGATTTTACTTTATGCAAGAGGAGCAGTTGTATGTAAATGGAAGTAGTAGTGTAGGAAAACTGAACCTTTCATTGATCATGTTATGGGGTGTTGTATTAGAAACCTCTTCAAGTGAGGTGTACTTTCCACTTAAGCTGACAGTAATAAAAAAAATATTTTTTAAAAAAAAAAGCTTAAAAACTGGGCAGAAGACTGAAGGGTATATGTGTCCCTAAGTGGTGTCATTACTGTATAACTACTTTGTTGGCTTGATAATGATGTGCTGGCTGCAAAAGGTGGTTGTTTCCTGCGTATCACTGTCAGCACACCTCAGGTGTAGGCTGGACTGTGCTTTAAACTGTAAAGAGCAATTAATGTGACTCAGTTGCAGGAGATACATTGATAGACCAAAAAGTTAAGATTTGGGCAGTAGTTACACAGACTGTGGTATGTGAAGAAATACTTTTTTTTTTTTTTTTTTTTTTTCCTCCCAAAGCTTGTTGCAGTACCTAGACCACAGAAGTGGGCTAAGTGCTTGTTCATTAAATTGTCAACAAATTCTTAGCTCTTTGCTAAAATAACTACCCACCCACCCCCACCTCCCGGCTTAGTCACTTTCAATTATTTTAATAATTTTTAAAACAGGAAATTTTAAAAGGAGTAAATGGAAGTAATTTAAGACTATTTATGAAATTCAGTTTTGATTATAACTTGTTGTCATGTTACGTGCATCAAAACATTGTGCAAGGAATCAGAGTTACCTGCTTTTTTAATATAAATAACAAATTGTTGGAATCTGATATGGTGTTGGTGATTTTTATCAACTTGCCAATTTATCTAATAGCTTTTGAATACCTTCTATTCCCTGTGTGCTGTACGTTAAATTGACTTATGCCTTGGCCATTCCTCTCCTTAATTCTGTCCTTCTCCAGTCAGCTGTGAAATAGAGAGCACTGGGTCACTGCTGTGTCGGAGCAGGGGAGATGGTGGAGCGAGCGTGCTGGTGAGCAGCCGAAGCTGGGTGCTCCTCTGCTCCCCTTGGGACTTCCATCAAAGGCCTGTGTCTGGCCACCTGTGAAACGAGGAGGTCGCTCATATCTTTCTTTTCTGCTTTGCTTAAGTAGCCTAAATACAATATTCCATTAAAACACACCTCAATGCTGATTTGTAGGGTACATTTTATTGTAAAGGCCTTCATGTTTGTGTTTTTCAAAATATGTAACTGTATTATAGCAGAAATAAGAAGAAATTATAGTCATAAGTAACATTGACAGTATTCAAACTGATTCTTTAAATAAAAGCTTAAGGAGTTTGTTTTCATTTATTTTTTTATGTTGCATTCACATGAATCTGTACCTGAAAGTGAATGATAAAATAGTCTTTCAACAAATTTTAAAAATTTAAAAAGCCCCAGAAAACGACATTTTCAGTCATGTAGCAACAACATTCCTGCTGCTGACATGCCAGGAAGTTGTTAAATGGAACACGGCAGGGAAATGGTTTGACAATGCTGCTCTTAAGCCTCAAGTCATGCATGTTTAGGTGCTGCCAACATGCAAAACTATTCTTGAGAGTAAATACAGCCTTATAGTAACGGAAACCTGATTTGTAATGGGGTGCCACCTCACTCAGCAGTGCAGAGCGAGAGCCCTTGCTGGTCCCAAGCAGTAGTGCCTGCCTCAGTTTCCCTCCTTCCCAGTGCACACGGTCAGGCCTCTTCCATAGGCTGCCACCACCTTAGAGATGCTGTTGGAGCAGTTTGATGGAGCTGTGTCCTGAGCTCTTCTCTTGTAGGATCTCAGTGAAAAAACTGTGGGGATGGCTTCAGCCTGGATCACGTTTCCCCTCCGTTGGCTGCACAGGCCCAGAAGGGGTTGTGTTGCTGGGGAAGGAGTGACCTGTAGCTAGTAGGAACCTCTTTAAATGTTTGTCACTGGAGAAGTTGCATTACCAAGCTGTGCCCTTGCTGTTAGCAGCAGGAATGCCACATGGATTACACTATTTTCCTTCAGGAACTTCTAAAATTGTCAGTTTCATTTTGTGAAGTTTGAGCGGAGATGGTGACTTAGTCGCATAGGTAGGTCAGTGCTGAGGGAGGTCATGATCAAGTCTTGAGCTATCTTGGAAAGTCCCACAGTAAATGTAAACACACTTTACGGATGTCATCCAAGAGATTTAAAAAGTACATTAACATATCAATAATGTAAGGGACTGAAAGTACAGCTTACCTGTTGCAGTGGTTGGGTTGAATGGCAGTAACACCATTCAAGATGGAAGCATATCCAGTAGTTCCCAGTATTCATTCCTATCTGTTGAGCCTGGCTTGCTCATCAGTTCCCTATACCTGAGCACCCCAGTACTTACCATCTTTGCTTTTGTACTGGTTGGGGTGGAGGTGTTGAGTTGAGGATGCGGTTTTCCCTTTATTCAGCATCTGAGTTTGGTGTGTTCACTTGCAGGCTACCTCTGCAAATTACTTGACCTTCATCTTGCCTTGAAGTGGCCATGCTGTCAATACTGAAAGATAATTTGGAGTTGCAGTTGCACATTTGGCACTTTATCAATGCCAGCACAGTCCTGCCAAGCTGTGTATGGGGGCTACCTGTGCTGTTAGCTTTTCCTAAGATTGACTTAAGGGTATTAATATATTTCCCTTTGGATGTTAGGGTTGATAAAGCAGACAAGCCTTAACAATGCGTTCTGTATGTCCTCTTCACCTCTTGTTCATTTTGGGCAAGACCGTAACATTTTTCTAATGTTTTTTTATACGTAATGCTTGCGTTTCCCATTGGAGTAAGATACTTTTTTTTTACTTAAATATTTTTTCAAAAATAAAGTTTAGATGCTGACATAAACTGGCACAGTGCTGATTTGTCAGAAAAAGCTATAGAAAGCTCGTTGTTAGTAGCATACTTTAACTGAGATAGCTTTGTTAGGAGTGATAGCAAGACATATTTCTGCTTCCAGATCTATGCTATTAAAGCTGTGTGATTATGGGATAATAGAGCTTTTAATGGGGAATGAGTTACAACGTGAATTGGAAAAAATGCTGCCTTTACATAATATGTAAACACATCTAAGAATACTGACTTAGTCTACAATTTTTTCAGTTGCTGTTCTTATGAATAACTTTGTCCAACTTTCTTTTTTTTGGGGGTGGGGGCAGTGCCAGAACAAACAAAGACAAGTGTAAGCCAGCCTCAGCCTGTCACCTCTAACGGCACTTCCACAGTAACCAGCACTAATAATAATGCCAAGCGGGCCACAGCCAACAGTCAGCAGCAGCAGACCTTGCCTCGATACCCTCCTCGTGAAGTACCACCGCGATTTCGACACCAGGAACAGAAACAGCTTCTGAAACGAGGTCAGCAGTTACCAGTTATAGCTGCAAACCTGGGATCTACTCCTAAAGTGTTAAACGGCCAGTCAGGAGGCAGCACTGTCACAAATAAACAGCCAGTGACCAACGGAGAAGTGCCGAACAACAGCAAAAAACAGCCAGGTGAGGGGCAGTACCTTGTTTTCCTTTAACTAAAGACAAATAGTTTAAATTCCATTATCAGTGAAATATTTGAGCTAATATTATTTAAACTTTAAATGTAAGCTGTAGCACGGTGAGGTATTTTCCTGTGTCACACCTTAATATTAAACATCGCAGGATGGTTTTGACCATCTTTGTGCAAGTTTCATTCTGAAACTGAAGATGCCTTAGTTCGTTGTTGCCAGTGGTGTACAATAGACATGTCTGTTTTGAACAGATGTTGAAGCCAGTATGACCACTGCTATGTTCTGAATTTCCAGTCTTTATCCTAATAATTGATCTAAGCTTGGTCATGGTACAAAGCATCTTTCTGCATCCAGCTTCGATACACAGATCTCCCAAGGAAGAGCCTTTCAGACCAGTTCCCAGAGCATTCTGAACAGCATCTCAAGACTTTTTTTTTTTTTTTTTTTTTTTCTTCATATCCAGAGTTACAGCTAGGGTACAACTTGTTTAGAATTACCAGAATTACTTTTTGTTGTTAGGCCAGAGGTTTTGTCTTTGTTTCATCTACCTGAAGCTTGGATGTCCTACAAAATGGATCAACCTTTACCTTTATTACTATTTAAGTATAGTTATCCTTTGTTATTTTGGCTTGGCATGCATTCGTTTCAAATACCCTCTTAAGAGTAGTAAACTTACCTGTTACATGTGCATAATCTGCCATTCAGTGAATGTACTAGCATGCAGTTCAGCGAGTTTTTGAGGACAATAAGGGCAGTCTGGCTTTGGCTGGAAAAGAAGTAACTTTCTTTGTAGGGATCTAGATTTTCAAAGGGATTTGGTATTAATGCATGCTAACACAATGCTGGGACAGACTTTCTTATTTTTATAGTTTTTATTTATTTTTTGATGTGCACATAGTAGTGATGATGTAACTTGTTTCCACAGATAGTTTCTTCTGAAACTTTACTGAATTCTTAAAATTTGTGTTCTATACACCACAAAGGATGTGACTTCTAGTCCCTTCAGTTAAAAAAAAAGATTTCTGGAGTATAGCCTTGATATTTCAAGTTTTAGTTAAATTTTGAGCTGTTCTCATTACTGAATCTTGAAGAGGCAGTATTTAAAGTGAAAGTAAACAAAGCATTGAAAGCGGTTTATCCATGTGCCCCTTGAGGGATGTCTCCAATATTACTTTCCAGTGTTATTTTTGTAACATACTGATATAACTCTTCACCATTCTAAGAAGTAATTTTTAAATAGTTAATTTCTTTTTCTTTTTTACTTCACCCGTATAATTTTGTTCCTGTCTGTAGTCAGGTTTAACCTTTTGTGTACTTGCTTGCTTCTAAGATGAAACGTTTTCTCCAACATATATCCTCTAATGGTCAGATTTTATGGTAGAAAGTAGTGATTTAAATAAAAATTCACATCTAATTTAAGAAATATTACTCTTTATACAACCTATTAAACCTCTTAATTGTATCCAGAGGATTTTTGGAGTATACCGTCCTTCATTTCACTTTTTGTGAACAGCAGCCCAATATTTAAGTAGTTGGGGTCCCATTTATGTATTACATTCTTCCAGTTTTGCTCAGTTTTGCTTGATTTTTTTCTGGTGTGGCTGGACAGCTTCTAGGCTGGGAGATGCCAACATGTCCCTGAGTGGCACTGCCACAATGCTGTACCCAGGGTCTGAGGCAACTGCTTTACTGGGAATAGTTCTGCAGTTTGAGTAATATGTTAATTATTTGAATAACGTGTCTGTACATCCAGCTGGTAATGCAGAAGTTCTGAGAGCCTTTAGGTGAGAGAAAGGCTGCCCAAATCACTTTCCCATCTTAAGAAAATATCTTTTCTGTAGCATCCTGTCCGATCTTTGTGTGCTGTACTCGGGGTGTTCCCATGTGTCCAAGCTAACTTGTCAGAACCAACAAGTGGGCAGCCAGGGTCTTGTTTCTTGGTGTCATGTATCTGTATGCCTGAAAGATCTCTTTCCTCTAGTATAACCAGGAATAATGTCTGGTTTGGATGTTTTGCTGTGTTCTTTGAGAAATGGAGGTAAGATGATAATGTAAAGGAAAGTAATTTTTCAGTGCTGGATTTTTGTAATGGTTTCAAAGTCTTGTCTAATGAATTGCCTGTGAGGTGGTATGGAGGTGGCCATAGTCCAGCAGCAGGCGAGAGTGACTTAATGCCTTTTGACACCTTTTTATCTGAAAGGAAATAATACTGTCATTTGCCTGTCTTGGTCTTACTCACTCACTCTCCCTAGTTCTTCTTTCAGCCTCTAATGGTAACTTCTAGGTACTCTCCATGTTGTTACCTCTGAAATTAAAAATGTCATGAAATTTCACATATCTGCAGATCCCTTCCTATTGAAAGCATATCAGTGTACAGGCCATTTGGGTTAACAAATTTTATACCTTAACAGAATATCTTTGAAGATTGTTAAGTTTTTTTACTTTTTTAAAGCATTATTTAATGGATAATGGGATGGGTCTGTATTTTAGGGCTAAAAGAAAAACTGTAGCTTGAAGTGTTGAAGTCAAAATTGCTGGCATCACTAATGGCTCCAGTTGTTTTATCTGTCATTCCCTGATACCCTGGGGTAGGATCTCTCCCCAGTTGCAGCTGTAGATTTAACTGTTTGGTAGGTGCTTTGTAAAAGCCAGGGGACACAAATACTGCTAAATTTAGAGTCTTCCTTTTGTTGCCCTGGCGACAGTTAGCTAAGTCTTCAGTATTGGAGAATTTTTTAATTATATCAATGGTCAAAAAAAGCCAAACAAACCTCTGTACTTGTGTTTTACATGGACAATCATCTTCTCTTTTGAAAATTAACCTGCTTTGTTTAGAAGTAAAGCTTAAGAAGGGATAGTCCTGAAGGCTGGGGAGGGTTCTGCTGATTTTAGGACATACGGCATATCTTTTTAATAAAGACACATTAGTGAAGCTCTTGCCATGTAGTACTTCTGAAACAGCTACAGTCTTGTACCAAGATGGTTATTTTAGGAAATTGACATAAGTAGCTCTTTATCAGAATGTTTTCATACCCAATTCAGTTGTTTGCTTTACTGAGAATTTTCCTCCGTGTGTAAACTTCACAGGAAAGGAAGGTCTTGAATGCTGCCTTGGTATGTTTGTTTGCCTCCATGCTTTGTAATGCATCCGAATAGCCAGGTGGTTATTCCACGATGAAATGATTTATGCAGCGAACTAAAGCATTTGCCAGCAGTAATTGCTTACAACTGTGGGACAGAACAAAACAGGAGAGCACCATCAGGCTTCTGGCATTAATCCAGTTACTTGGATTCCTCCTTTGACATGAGCGGGTCTTGCTTTATCCTTGTGCATCTTGCAGTGAAGCTGCAAAACTGTGTTACAGCCAGAACCTTAGGGAACAAAATATTCTTACTGTAACTTGAGGGGTTTTTCTCAGTTATTGTAGGAGTCGGGGAAGAAGTGGCAGCTGGGATTTGCAGTTAGTAGTGATGGAGGTTGACTTAGTTTAGGAAACATTGCCTTAAATGTAACAGTTATGGTCTCCAGCTGTAAAATTTGTGAATTTGAAACATTGACTTTCATTTCACACACTACCTGTAGGATGCTTGGGAGGAAGAAGCTATGAAAAAGTGGTAAATTAAATTTTGTTATGCACACACTTAGGTTTAGTCAGAACTGGACTGTACTTAGTTCTGTTTGCTAAATCAGGTAGCAAAATAATGACTTTCAGGTGGAGAAAGCGTGCAATTCAACAAAGTGATGTGAACTTGCTTAAGTTTCAGGGCTGACCTCTGAAATTCTAAGTTAGTACAGTCAAAAATTAACTGGTTTTGGTTTTAATGACTATAAATACTTTCTCTTTTTTTATATAAATCAAACTTTTAAAATCATGGACATGTTAAGTTGGTTAATTAAATAGCAAATGTATAAAAACTAACTAGCAGTGGAAATAGTAAAAGCAGCAAAACTGCTGATAATTATATCTAAAAGCTACATGTAGGAAGCTGGATTCGCTATCAGTGTATCTCTTCCCTGTGGTGTGTTCAGCGCTGTGGGTGAGGCAATTCAAACTTGCTTATAGCTAGTATGGTTAGTGAGATTGAGAGAGGGCTCTTGAAAGAAACGTTTCCTGGGAAAGGGGTGCTAATAAATGGTTTTATACTAATGAGTGGTTTGGGGACTGTTCTCAAAGTGCTAGTTTACTGAAGTAACACTGCTGTAATTTTCTTGCCTTTTTTTTTTTTTTTTAGGCATGCCTCCCATTCGGGACTTGGTGAGCCACTCCCCTAACCAGTCAGGTTAGCTATTTAGATCTCACCTTTTTTCTGCACTCGGTGTGTTTGTAGCACTTAAATGTTTCACACAATTTTGTCTGATTTTTTTATTCTTTGGCTTTTGTTTTTCAATAGCACGTGCTGTGTGAATGACTGACTTAAGTGTACTTGCTCTGTGCAATTATATACTACTTTGGTTAAACATTTTTAAATTTCTTTAAAAATTCTAAAATTCATACCAAAAGAGATGTTTTGACTATGTGGCACCTTACCTTTAAACTACTAAGTATCTTCTTTTTACCTTTATGTTTATATATTACATTGTCTCTTTGTGGTATTAATTGAATAATCTGCTGTGCTTTATATCAGAGGCGTTTCACAGCACTGTGGAGGAAATCACATCTGGGGGCCTTTCTATTTCGAATGCTGAGTTTATGCTGGGCTACCATGTACATGGAGCCCTGCAGCTGTGTGTGTTGTTTCCTGGATATGATTGTAAAGAACAGTTGCTGTTTAAGTAATACCTTGGAGCGAATGTGCTGTGTGAGGACTTGGGTACATGCTGTATGAAATGCTCTAGAGTAACGCAGGTAGTGCTGTAGGATGGTTTGTACTGGCTCTGTTTCTGGCTGTGCCATGTGCCTGTCAGGCTGCTGTGGGCAGGGTGCTCAGGAGAACGTATCATGGAATCATTTAGGTTGGAGAAGACCTTTAAGATAATTGAGTCTAACTGTTAAGCCAACACTGCCAAGTCCACCACTAAACCGTGTCCCTAAGCTCCACATCTACATGTCTTTGAAATAACCCCCAGGGATGGTGACTCCACCACTTCCCTGGGCAGCCTGTTCCACTGCTGGACAACCCTTTTGGGGAAGGTGTTGCATCTCTTCTCTTTATCTTGCAGACTGCTCTCAAAGGGGTGATGTTAAACCTCCTCTCCTCTTCCCTTGTATTAATTTGGCCATGCAGCAAGTCTGCAGTGCCAGTCCAGCACAAGTCTGGGCCAGAGCCCTGGTGTGGGAGAGAAGAGGGCAGAGAGAGAAAGCGTGCAGGGCGGTTGGTCCCTTTTAGGAGAGCCAGCAGCTGTGCTGGGTTAGGTGCCAAGGGTCACTGTATCCTTGTCCTGGCTGCTTTCCTGTCCTACATTTACAGTTAGGAAACTGTTGCAGAGGCAGCTGGCTACATCTACTAGTTTTTTTGAGTTGCAGTACTTGAAGAAGACACAAACAGACCTCAAGAGCTTTTTCTGAAACAGAAATGTGATGTTAACAAACAGGTTTTATGGTTTTTGGTTTTGTCATTTCATAATAAAGGTGCTTTTTAGCTTGTTTACTGAAAGCTAAAGAGCTTGTTTACTAAAATGCATTTTTGCATAGGGACCAAAGGTGCAATAATTGGCAAGGTATAGTATTGACAGCCTGTGGGGACCAGTATGTGCTGGAATTGGAAGAGGCAACAGGGAGCAAGAGTCAGCTATTTCTTCATTTATACTTCTCAGTCCTACTGTTTCTTTTAGATCATGTGATAGTACTTTAAAACAAACTAACTACTTCAGAAAATACATACAGCTTTCTGCACATACATCCTGCAGGGGTAACTCAGAGCTTGAAAGCATTAAATTACAAATGACTGAAAAAAATCTTAGCGGATTACTGAATTTTAAGAAACCCAGGTTTGTATAATATTTCCCAACCGCCCCTCGCCCCAGGATTTAAGCAGCAAAGTTCAATTGCAGCTTCTAAATAATTTTGGGGAGAAAACCAAGAGCAGGCTGTTACTGGCTTGTTTTGCTGTGCACCAAATGTAGTATGTTGTCAACTGTAATTTTTCAGTTTTGAGGCTGTTTTTGTGGTATCTGTCAGAAAAAATCAGAGATAAAACCTTACTTAAACAGTATTTGTATACTTAATCTCAGAAGTTCATGGACTGTGGAGATTTAGATAGCAGTATTTCAGAACAGTGGCTTATACTAGAAATCACTAACACATGTTTATGTCTCGGAAAAGGGCTGTTAGTCAAGGTGTGTGATAGGATAAAATTCTGGATGACTAGAAATTAATCATTATATGCTGTTTGTGTATTGGCTCATTACAAACTGTGCATCGCATCTAAATTAGTATAATGGGATCTTAATAAAGACAAGCTTTCTTTTTATGTATTCTATTATTGTGCAAATAAGGGTTTATTTACCATTTCAGTCTGCCTTGTAGTCATAACCTGTATCTCTTTCTCTACACTGAACTCAGGCTGTTTGCCATCTGTATACTTTCTTGTTGCTTTTAAAATTGATCGTATTAATGGGGTGATGTTTATGTAATCAAGATTTTGTTTTGTTAGGGCAGTTTTTGATGCTGTTGATTCTCTTGTTTGTGAGAGTGCAGGGAACTCTTAACTTTAGTCATTTAATATGGGTTAAATGTCTTTTTAAAACATCAGTGTGAGATTTGAAATCTTGTGTTTTGGTGGTCGCTTGCTCCAATAGTACAGGTTTTTTTCTAATAACACATTAATAGGCAGGTTCTGGGTTATGTTCAGCTGAACACATGTCTTCCAGTTCTCCCAAGGATGCTGTGACTGGGGAGCTGCCAGGCACTTGTAACTATTGCAGTGCTATTTCTACCTGTCACAGGTCTTTTCCCACTACTCCCAGTTCCAAACTGCTGTGCCATCATCCTTGTTTCTCGTGCTGTAGTTACCACGTGAAGCTTAACGGATTGCTTGGACTCTTTCAAGCTTCTACCATCTTGGTTGCTGGAGGAGCAGCAGGTGATCTCTGCTCTGTGCTGCTCCAAGCTATGCACTCTTAGAGGCAGGCTCTGTGGCAAGATTCTTTCTCACTGTAGGATGAATAATATTGATATTGATTAAAAATTAATTAAAAATAGACCAAAACTTGTTGCGCATCAGTGTAATATCAAACCGTCCATAGTAACTTAAATGTAAGCTGTTTTGATTTGTTCCTTCCTGTTTCCTTATAGATCATCAAGATCATAAATTCAACTAATGTAGTATTTAAAATTTGTTACTCTGATGTAAAAAATATGTGATTTTCTGCTTGTCCTGGTATTTGTTCTCAAATTCGTTTCGAGAGATGGAAGCACTGAAACAAGGTCTCTTTTCAAATCTACATCAGCTGTGCTTCTCTTCAGTCATGCTTACACATGATAGACCCCATCAACCCGCTTTGCGGTTGAGTTGGAGCACTAAGAGCAGGCTCCTGCAGAATGATTCCTGCATTTGAGAGCTGAGCTACTGCCAGAAGTATGGTTTATGTTTTAACCTCGTAGTAGGCAGCAGTTTTGACTGCCATCTTTAATGGCGTAGATGCAACTCAGTTATTTGCCACTGAGCAGTATGTAGGTGTTGGTGGGCATCAGGGTTTGGGGCTTCGGTGCTGTCACGGAATTGGCACTCCTTGTAGCAGAAGGGAGAAGCTGGTGGGACTGGCAGCTTCCTGTCAGACTTTGCAATTAACACGTATTTCTTGGAAACACAAGAAGCTTATAAATTAGTGTTAGTATCTTTAAAGTAGCCAGTCCCCAAGTGTTCTTTAAATAGCTTTTGAGACAGCTATGGATTAGTAACCGTAACATTTTGTCACTATTAGCTCTGTCTGTTAATGTGAACAAGTACAATTTCATGAAGGTATTCAGGCAAAGCGACTGCACCTTTTTCTAGTCAGATGTAAGGCATGTGCGGTAGAAATCCATTAAGAATGAGCAAGAGCTATAGAACTTTTTTTCCCCTCTTATCTTTAGGTATATACATTTTGAATATTCTAAGCAAAGGCAAAAAAGAGAACATTACAAAGGAAAGTTGACAGTTTTTTTAAAAACCTGAATGTTTTAATGGGCAGAGAAGCGTAGTTTGCTACGTATACAGCCATTGCGCGTATATAATAACTAGTATGGTTATTCTTTTAGTGCAGGCAAATACTAAGTAAAAAAACTTCACTGACGTTTTGTACTTGTGTTCTGTTGCCAGCTTCATTGCTATTTTTCACAGGCTTCACAGTTTCGTAGTTTCATTTTCTGGTGCACCTGACTGTGTTTGTTTAACAGTTGCGGTGCAGGTCTCTGCAGTAAAGCTTTAGGTACATGAGATGAACACTGATAGCACTTTCTTTGTAGCAAATACTCTACAGTGCATGCATTTAACCATGACATAAACCAAAGTTTAAAAGTGAATTATGATGTAAGTCATCTTAATTCCCAGGCATGATCAGCGTATTTATTGAAAAAGCAGCAGTAGTTTTTACATAAATGAAAATGAGAAGTATCAGTTCTGCTGCTGCACTTAATCTGTACTTCTGCAGCAACACAGCTTTAGCTTGGTCTTGTGGGTTTTGTGTCAGATTGTTGTTGTACAAAAGAAAATATCCTAAAGGATTTGTACTTAAGAGTTTGTATGTAATGTCTTCTAATGGGGGTGGGAAGGTGTGTGTTTCTCTGGCTATTGTCACATAGCAATCGGTACTACTAGATCAGTTTGATACCCTGCTTAGATTTCTGCCTTTTAGAATGTCTTTGATTTTATACAGTATCCTAGTTTTTAATATGTATATGTTTTTAGAAGATACTTTGTATATGGTTATATAGGGTAAATTTTTTTTTAAATACTATTTCTCTGGAAAGGAAGAACTGTACCTTTAGAAGTGCTTCTTTGTGCTTTTGGCGAGAGTGCAGCTTTGTGTGCTGGTGAGAAGTGTTCTAGGTTATGCCTGTGGCAGTGTTCTGAGCAGCTGTTCTTGGAAGCTTTCTCTGTCATCTTTAGTGACTGTAGTGTTAAAATAAGCAAAATAATTTTCAGCTTAGTATCTTTGTATTTTTTCCCCTCTTCTGCTTAACGAAATAATAATACTAAATTTATAATAATGCTCTTGGACTTTCCTTCTTCCCTTTAGATCTGAACCACAGTGGTCTAGGATCCCATTATGAAAATTCTCACTGGGGACCAGTCTCTTCAAATAGTGACTCCAGCACAAACTGGGATAAAGTTATTGTAGACGGCTCTGACAAAGAAGCATGGCCATCAATCACTGGCAGTGACCCAGAGTTGACATCAGAATGTATGGACACTGACTCTGCCTCTAGCTCTGGGTCAGAGAGAAACCTCGTTATAATGGCTTCAGGGAGCACAGGTGGTGAAAATGATGGCATTCGAAATGGCATTGGACATGGTTCTCAAAATAAGTTTGTGGTTGGTAGCAACAGCAATAATGTGGGCAATGGAAGTATTAATGGGCCGTGGGGTTTATCCCACGGAACCATAATAAGCACATGTCAAGTTTCTGTGGATGCTCCTGACAGCAAATCTGAAAGTAGCAACAATAGAATGAATGCTTGGGGCACCATAAACTCTTCATCAAATGGAGGGTTAAATCCAAGCACTTTGAATTCAAATGGCAACCATGGTGCCTGGTCTGTGTTGGAGAACAATGGACATGCCCTGAAAGGGTCTGTAGGGAGTGGTAATCCTGGCACAAATATTCAGTGCAGTACCATAGGTCAGATATCTAATAGTCAGAGTATTAACTCTAAAGTGGGTGGTTCAGCCCATGGTTCCTGGGGAAGCCTTCAGGAAAATTGTGATTCTGAAGTAAATGGTACAAGGAATGTTTCATTCAGTGGGCAACCTCAAAACCTTAACACTGAAATGAATGGACCAAATAACACTACTAACTTTATGACCTCTAGTTTACCAAACTCTGCTGGTTCAGTGCAGATTAACGAACTGCCTAATAATACAGGGCATGGGGCCTGGCGTGTGAGCACAATGAATCATTCTCAGATTCAGGCCTCTCCAGTTACAAATGGCACTTCCATTTCTCATCTTAGCAATGGTGAGGCGAAAAATGGTGGATCTTATGGTACTACATGGGGTGCCTATGGTTCTAATTACTCTGGAGACAAATGTTCAGGCCCAAACAGCCAAGCTAATGGTGACACTGTGAATGCAACTCTAATGCAGCCAGGCATTAGTGGGCCTGGCAGCACTAACTTTCAAATCAATGGGAATAAAGGAGGAGGGGTGTGGGAGGCAGGGACGGTCAACTCCCAGAATATGCCGTGGGGAAGTGGAAATGGTGCAAGTGCTGGCGGGAGCAGAAGAGGATGGGGCAACCCTGCACAAAACACTGGCACTAACATTTCAAACGGGGAGTGGAGTAAACTGCCTAGTAATCAGCATTCCAATGAAAGTGTGAATGGAAACAGCAGGAAGTTTACAAACGGATGGAAATCTACTGAGGAGGATGACCTTAACAGCCAGAGTTCTGCTGCTTCTCAGATAACTGAGCAGAACAGTGCATGGGCCAAAACAGGTACGGGGGACAGCGAAGGTAGTTCGGAGAGCACTGGATGCCATGAAGATAGAGTAACTACGGAAGGACAGAATCGAGAGAGAAGGAAAGTTGACCAGCATGCATTACTCCAAAGTATAGTGAACAGAACTGACTTAGATCCACGTGTCCTTTCCAACTCTGGTTGGGGACAGACTCCAATCAAACAGAACACTGCCTGGGATACCGAAACATCACCAAGGGGTGAAAGAAAAACTGACAATGGGACAGAGGCCTGGGGAGGCTCTGTGACACAGACTTCCAGCTCAGGGGGGTGTGTGGATAGACCTAGCCCTAACAATAACGATACCTCATCTGTATCAGGGTGGGGAGATCCAAAGTCTGCTACAAGGTGGGGAGACTCCAAAGGGTCAAACAGCCAAGGGGGGTGGGAAGAAGATTCTGCTGCTACAGTAATGGTCAAGAGCAATCAATCATGGGGAAGTGGCAAAGAGGAAAAGTCATCTTGGAATGACGCACAGAAGATGAAACAGGGATGGGCAGATGGACAAAAGGCCAGCCAGGGTTGGGCAGTTTCTGCCGGTGATAGCTGGGGTGAAAATTCAAGAAGTAACCATTGGGGTGAGGCTAAGAAATCCAGTTCAGGAGGTAGCAACAGTGACAGATCAGTATCTGGTTGGAATGAGCCAGGTAAATCGAATTCTGTTACTTGGGGAGGTAATAATACAACCCCAAATAATTCTTCAGGATGGGATGAGCCTGCAAAGTCTAATCAGAACCAGGGCTGGGGAGACCCTCCTAAATCCAATCAGCCTCAAGTTTGGGGGGATTCGTCAAAGCCAATCAACTCTCCAGAATGGAACAAACAAGATGTTGGCTCTTGGGGAGCACCGTCTGCCACAAACAAACCCCCAGGGTCAGGCTGGCTGGGTGGGCCGATGCCGGCACCAGCAAAGGAGGAAGAACCCACTGGCTGGGAGGAGCCATCCCCTGAATCAATACGCCGTAAAATGGAAATTGATGATGGAACTTCTGCTTGGGGTGATCCAAGCAAATACAACTACAAAAATGTGAATATGTGGAATAAAAATGTCCCAAACAGTAGCAGCAGTTCAGACCAGCAAGCACAGGTACATCAGCAGCTACTGTCTTCAAGTGCCATGTCTAGCAAGGAGAGCAGTTCGGGTTCTGGTAAGACTTGGTTTTACACGAATTTGTGTTTTCTTTTAATTACAAAACAATTCATTTGTTCTCACTTCATATAACTATTTTAGTTTCAAAGTGGAAAGGGGAAGGTGCCAGTGAAGTACCACTTTTATTTACATATATATGTATAAAAAAAAGTGACAGCACTGCTCATAGACGTTTGATATTTTTTATACCGATTGGAAGATCTGTTCTAGTTTTAAATAGCTTGAGTAATAAAGACTAGACAGCTCTACTTGAATTCTGGGGTGTGGGAACACAGAAAATATTTAAAATAGAATCTGAGGAATGAAAGTCTTTTTCTTCATTTGATTCTAAACCAGTTAAAACATATTGTTGCCACAGAGCCCCCCCAAAAAGCATTGAGCTGCTTCAAGATGGAATGAAGGGTGATGGTTTTATATGGACTCAAGATCAGACTTTCTGATCTTGTAGTTTTGGGAGCAGTGAATAATGATACTTGCAGATGAGCTTGCGTGGTATTTAGGAAATATTTTGTGCTCTGTCTCTTTCAAGTGTGAAGAGGCATAGCTTAAATGTAACAAGCAGCTCTTAGGAGCTTAATATCTTAGAAATCTCTATTATCAAAATGTAATTCTTTACATGTGAAATTCATATTTTTGTGATTTTTTTTGCAGCAGCAGCAGCTTACAGTTGTAATAGTTACCTTCATACAATACGTAAATGTGTACTAATATGCTTTTTGTTGTATGTTACGGATATAGAAAAGGCAAAACACTTGAGTCTCTTTTTAGATGGCTTTTTAAATCCTGTTTACGAACATGCCAGTAACTCATACTGCTTTAAAAAGGTTGGGGAGAGCCTTCTACTCCAGCCACTACTGTAGATAATGGAACTTCAGCGTGGGGTAAACCCATGGATACTGGTACTAGCTGGGGAGAACCCATCAGCGATGCAGCAGGCACCTCTGGCTGGGGAAACGCTTCTCTTGGTCAACAGGCTTCAAACAAACCTGGTGAGTGCTTTCTGCATCATCTTTGAATAAAGGTATTTGAGGACGGTGAAATACCTCTATAGAAGCTTTACGTTTTTGAGGGCTTTTTTATCGTGAAGTAAAGATCAAACAACTTCTGGGTTAAGGGCAGTTAGCTGCTACTGAAATGTTAATGTGCTGTATTTTTTTCTCAACCAGGGCCTAAATCTATGCAAGATAGTTGGTGTGGAGATGATATGCCATTGACAGGCAGTCGTCAGACCAGCTGGGAGGAAGAGGAGGATGTAGAGATTGGAATGTGGAACAGCAGTTCTTCACAAGAAGCTAACCCATCTTTAAATTGGCCACCATATATGAAAAAAATGCCCACAAAGGTAATGAGGAGGTTGAGTCAGGGTTTTCTGCACTGTTGCCATTTCTAAAAGCTAAGTCAGAACAGACTGCCGCACGGAGTGGAGTACCATTAAGCTTTAATCTTCATTCATAACATTTTATGATGTAATTTAAGCAGTAGGTGGTAAACATCTTCCGAGTAACACAGGAATTCCTTTCTGTTTTTAAGGGAATAATGAAAGGTGGAAATAAGCAAGATGAAACATGGATCAATCCATTCATTAAGCAATTCACAAATCTCAGTTTTTCAGTAAGTATTTACCTTTACCTGGCTTTACTGCCTTCTTACAGTGCTAGTTATAATGCATAAAGATTAAAATGCTTAATTGCCTAGTGTTCATTTTCATAGTATTTTACTTCTCTTTGTCTCCCCTCTGTCACCCAGCCCTTTTCTTTGCATCCTCATTACAAAAGGACCTATTCATTGATAAAAAGTGTTTTTGTAAACACCACCCAGGTATTCATCCAGTAGTCTGATGTTTTACTTAATGTTATGTACGTATTTTGGTGAAGATACCGGTTTTCAATTGGATAACAACTAAAGGGAGAATATGCTTTTAAAATAGTGTCTGATTTGTCTCGATTTTTTTTTTTTCTTGCAGGTTTGAATTGAAATAGTATATAGGAATCTCTTTGTTGTAGCTTTTAAAAATATTATTATTAAATAATTGTGATTCATTTTATTGCTTCAGAGAGAATCACCAGAAGAAACCATACAGAGCAATAAGATGGACATGTCTGGAGGTAAGAATAGGAGAACCTAGCTGGGTTTTATTGCTTTCCTTTCCAGTCTCTTTCAGTTTATATCCTTCTGTAAATTTTTTAAAAACTATAGATAATATATATAGTTATAGCTATAGTTACATATATGTTTCAATAAAGAAGAGGAATACCCTTGGAGAGAAAAGAATTTGTGTGTGAGTAATGTTACCACCTGAATCACCTGGTTGCTATAGTAATATTATCCATAAATCAAGCCAAGCTTACATATATTAAGCTGACATGAAAGAATGTTTTCAGGGTGTGGTGGGTTTGTTTCTTGTCATACAAGTATCTAGATTGCCTTCTGGGTACCTTCTCTAAATACAAACAGAAGTGTTCCAAACACCACACTTGCTCATTGTGGTTCATTCTTGGAAACATATTTTTGGTTCTAACTGCTAAATTAGTACTGAACGATTGTTTTAGAAACGCTTGAACCTGAGTGTAAAATGACTTGTGAGCAGTTTTATTTGTATTTGAATCCATTGACTGTTATGATTCCTCTAGCAAATCAAAAATAATATAATTCTTTAATATGTTCATAATGATGTTTTATAATGATAGAATATTTAATTAAAAGTAATTGTAGCATTTTAGTTTTTATTGTAGTTCCACTCCTTTTATTCCAGTTTAAAATAGGGTATTTTCACTTTTGGGCTCGTAGTCTATTGTGTAAAGAAATTGTTCTTTGAGTTTTAGATTTTATTATTAATGGCAAGCCTAATATTTAAATTACTGAAATTTTTAAAAAAAATTTGGATTTAAAGCATCTGCTTGGAAAGTAATTACTTTGCACTGCATGCAGTGAAGTATTAAATCGACTCCTTTATTACTGCTTGTATTTTGATCTTCTAGCTTGCCTAGTGGAATTAATGATAAAAGATAAACTTAAAATTTGCTTTTAATAAACACAAATACTTTAAATATGCAAGGGGGTTTTTTTGGTGGTTGGTTTTTTTAACTAAATAGATGGTTTTTTCTTAACTGAATCAAATTCAAGAGCCTCTGAAATACTACACAAGTGTAGGGGAAGTGATAAAGATACTTCAAAACCAAGACAATGCTTACTGCTACTAAAAAAAAAGGGGGGAGGGCATTCACAACTGAAAACTCAAGTTTAAACAATTGTACTTTCTTGGTTTTAGGAGAAAACTGAGAATAAGGTTTTGTGAAGCCTAGCAAAATCTTCTGATGCTCTGCTAATTCCAAATGTTAAGTTGTCTAAAGCCAGTGATTCATTGTTTCAAAGTTTCCTTTCCCCTGTCAGTAAAGCCCAGAGAGTTTAAAGCTAAACTGATGTTCTCTTTTATTAGTATCTAGCGCGAAAGCAGTATTAGTTCAGCTCTTCATAAGCATAAACTGATCTCTAGTATACCTGGAAAACTGAATAATCCTTCAATGTTTTATTCACATCTCTCCCCTTTTCTTAGGGTTATTGCAAGATAAGCGGATGGAGATGGATAAGCATGGCCTCAATGTTGGAGATTACAATCGTGTGGTTGGAAAAGGCCCTGGTTCTCGTCCTCAAATTTCCAAAGAGTCTTCCATGGATCGCAGTCCTTACTTCGATAAGGTTAGTAGGTGTCTTGCTGGTGGACACTTCAAAAATTCTTTGACTCTGCATTCTAAGTAGTTACCTGTGTGCTCCTTAGCTTTCTGCATTTAGTGGAGAGGAAAATTAGGGCTTTCTTGTTAATCCGTAAGATACGTTTAGTTCTTTTTAACTTACTGATACATAATACTAAGCACTTTCTGTAGCCTGTTTGCGGTGCAAATGACTAACCTGATCTCTTTTGTTTTCTGCCTATTTCCTGCTGGTGCTGGACTGTCATGTGACTCTTCCCTTCTGTTCCTGGCAATGGTTTCTCCCTTCTGCTTGCTTGCTGGCTGGTTGTTGCGCATTGGTTTGTCTGTCCCATCAGGATGGCATTGTAGCAGACGAGTCCCAAAACATGCAGTTTATGTCCAATCAAAACATGAAGCTTCCCCCTTCAAATAATGCACTACCTAACCAAGCCCTTGGCTCCCTAGCCGGGCTGGGTATGCAAAACTTGAATTCTGTTAGACAGGTAAGGCTGTGTGCATATCCTTGGCATGTTATTTGACAGCATTTAATACCTTTTGATTTAACTTCCTAGCTACCTATGTGATTGATATATGTTTAACTTCTAATTCAAATGTATAGGGGTGGGAGAAGCAGCAGCAGAGGATTATTGTCACTAACTGTCCGTCCTTTCCCCAGAATGGCAATCCCAGTATGTTTGGTGTTGGTAATATAGCAGCACAGCCCAGGAGCATGCAGCAGCCTCCAGCACAACCTCTTAATTCATCTCAGCCTAATCCACGTGCTCAAGTGCCTCCTCCATTACTATCCCCTCAGGTAATTGTGTGCATCGCAGAATGGTTTGGGCTGGGAGGGACCTTTAAAGATCATCTAGTCCAACTCCCAAGGTTGCAGGGGATTTCCACCACCCGCATACTCCACACCCCTGGATATAAAACATTCTGTTCGTAAACTACCAAAATGCTGCTTCAGAAAATTGGGTTTTGTTTATTGGTGTTGCTGATACTTACTCTGTAAATATATGAAAACATATTTGGCTTGATGAGTGTTTCAGAAACCAGGCAACTGTTGACCAGGGGTTATAATATGCTACATCTGGTATAACTCACTGCATGTCACTGTCAGTCACTCTTCATACTGGTCTGTTTTGCAGGTTCCAGTATCATTACTGAAGTATGCACCAAACAACGGTGGCCTGAGCCCACTTTTTGGCCCACAACAGGTAGCCATGTTGAATCAACTGTCCCAGTTAAACCAGCTTTCTCAGATCTCCCAGTTACAGGTAAGCTAACGAAGCTAGTCGCTCTGTGTTCTGTTTGAAAGTCTAAGTAGAGACTTACGTCAGCTATAAACTGTTCTTAAAAAAAACACCACAAAACACTGTCTCCTAGCGGTTGTTGGCTCAGCAGCAAAAAGCGCAGAATCAAAGAAGCATGCCTTCTGGTGGTCGTCAACAGCAGGAGCAGCAGGTAAGTAAAGACGTTTATTATTAACTCTTCAAACTATCTTTAAAAACTGTTTTTCGTCCTGAGCTGCATTTCTTGTTCTAAATTGTATTAAAGTGTGCAACAGTTAATGGGATTTTGACAAGCTTTAAAGAAGTGACTTAGCTTAATGCTGGGGTTTGCTGTGCTAAGATGCACGGAGCACAAAGATGCATTTCATTATCTTTCTTTAAACGTGCAAAAGCTTTTGCCTATTTATATTGTAAATGCTCTGTTTTTTCAAGGGTCGGTCTCTTAGTATGCAGCAACAGATGATGCAACAGTCCCGTCAGCTTGATCCAAACCTGTTAATGAAGCAGCAAACTCCACCCTCTCAACAGCAGTCACTCCATCAACCCACCATGAAATCTTTCCTCGAGAATGTTATACCCCATGCTACTCCTGAGCTACAAAAAGGGCCATCCCCAATAAATGCATTCAGCAGCTTCCCTATAGGTGGGTTTCTCTGTGCTGATTTCATACTGTCAGTTAATGCTTATGTGACACACAACCTTTCTTTTCATGTTGCTTGCCTCCTCTGAAAACAATAGTGACTGTAAATCCTGTTAGCGCTTACAATTTCAATGGACGTACTAATTTTTTGTGGGGCTTATCCAGTTATCTTTGTTCACCAAAGATCATTTTTTTCACAAGTACACTCATTACCAGAAGTGACTCTGTTTCAGTGCAAAATGCTTTGCATTCTTAAAAAATGTCTGTCTCCTTTTATTTCTCTTTTATCCTCTGGTTCCCAAGGATGATAGAAAGTCCTTCTGCAGTTATGGTTCCTGGAGCTAAAGGACTTTTAGAAGTAGAACCCATACAAAGAATCCATTGATGTGGTCACATTTCTTTGGAATTTAAAAACCTTTTCAATGAATTTGGAATTGCATATGTAGAACAAAATGTCAGTTTCCCTTTTAGTGGTTTTGTCTAGGAAGCAAAACGTTTTAGCTCTGCGTTTTTAAAGAATGGTTGTCTCATTTCAGGCAAAATGTCTGAACATTTATAAATACAAACATCTCCTGTTTCTTTCTCCCTACGTTTCCAGGCTTCTGTCCAATTTCTACTTCAGAAATTCCAGGCTTGTATATTTTCTCCTTACTTTAGGTCCCTTTTTAATGCTATCTTGTACTTACTACAACTGTTTACCATTTACCTCTGTTCCTTATCCCTATTTTTTTCCTCCTTTCCAGTTTGCTTTTCTTCTATTTTATTCTAATCTGGTCATTTCTGTTGGGCTGATTTCCTTTGCATTCTCATTGCCCTTTGTAGAAAACTTTGTTTAGTAGAGACTGCTGCTGAAATCCTTGTGCTTATAGGTGGAGTGTCATGGAGCCAGTGGGTCGGTGCAGGCCATGCTGTTGCGCTGCATGTGGCACACTGGAATTCTGCTTGTGGCCAGTCTTAAGCCCAGGCTGCTGCTTAACAGTTGCTGCTGATGATTGGCATCGATATCTAACTACTGCTTTCATTCAGAGGGCAAGGCATAACAATCAAATTTGTTTATCTATTAGAGACACTAGGTTAGTTCTAAGGAAAGGAATATTTAACTTTCTCACCAAGCTTCATGCTGAGTAATTGCATCCTGCCTACATTGGGTTCCTTGCTGTTTTGCTTCTTGAGTTGAATTGTTGTATACTATTAAGTAGCTGCTTTCTCACCTTAATCATTGCCACATTTCAGGAACCTGCAGTGTATGTAAGATTGCTTTGAGATCTCTCAGGAATCTGCTGCAGTATACGTAAGAATTCTTTGGGATCCCTTTGGAGCAGTACTGTATAGTGATATAAGCAAGTGGAGCCACACTCAGTCCACAAATAAAAGCTTATGGGTAGAAATAGTAGGTTGCTGGAATTTCTTCGCCCTTTAGTGAAAAATTGAGTCAAGAGGAGTATTGGTAGCATCCTCCAAGTGCACAAAGTATAGTAGTGTAGTCATGTGAGAAGGAGCTGAACTTGCCAAGTTGTCTTCTGGAAAATCTTGCAGGTATGTTATTTTCTCCATGTTCTAATATCAGTGTCAGAAGACCTAGCAACAAAAGCAGGGAGGTCCTGTTTACATTCTGGGGAACTCAATTTGTCAAGGTTCACTAGTTATCAATATTCATCAGATGCAGAGGTTGGGGGGGGTTATCCTTCTCTCTAGTTGACCAGTTCTGCAGTCGCATCTCAATTCATTTATTGAATTAAGTATTTCTGATCATAAAAATAACCTTTTTCTGCCAAATAGTGAGTATAGCTGAACAATATGAAATCTTCCACAATTGGATATGAAAAATTACTTCTGGGAAGACTGTTTAAATTATAGATTACGTCCAGGGGCTGATGTTCATCCCTCAGTCCACAGATTTCAAATACAGAACTATGGACGTACGTCTGTGCCTGCCAAGGGGCTGGGATTAACCTTATCAGATGGGTGTGCCTATCTGCCAGCTCATGATCTTTTTAACCCTCCTTGTAGAGGTCTGTCTTCTGCATGCTTCTTCAGAGTTAGGAGGAGGGTTACTGTTGTGCAGAGGTTATTGCTCTGACAACAGCAAAAAGCCAGAGGGTGAGGTGTCAGAAACTGGATTGATTGGACTCTTCCTTTTTTCTGTTTCAGCTACTGATAGTTGCTAAATTTCTTAACGCTCAGCTGTCCTGTTTGTTACAAGGAACTTTCTCTCAGGCTTTTCAAGGGGCTGCTTTTCTGGCATCAACATCTGCTCATGCCTTCAAGAAAAACAAGCAAGCAAAAAAACCCAAACAAACAAACAAGCCAGCTTCTATATGGCAGTGAATATTGACTTAACAAACTTAAGCACTAGTTTGCAGTGCCGAATGAAGGTGTTTCTAGTAGAGATTTGAGAAGTTCCTTGTGTGTGTCTGGCCCTAGGTTAAAATGTTGTAGTGGTTTATTTTCAGAAATGAAGTAAAGAAATCTGAAGGCCTGGAAATCTAACCAGGTATGGCTGTGAATTAAGGATTCTTACAGACCTGGAAAGAGAGCAGGCATGCCAAAGTCAAAAGCATGGGCACATTGTCCAAGCCCAGAATAGCTGGTTCTCACAGGTATTTGCATTGATTTGCATTGGCATTGTCTTGATTCTCTGGCAAATAAACATTTTGCAATACAGACAACAGCTTAGAACAGATGAAGAGAAGTTTTGTTTGTTTTCTCTTACTGCATTTTTAATATTCAGTGTGAACAGGATAAATGGAGAAGGGGATTAGTATTACTTGCGCAGTTCCATGCAAAGTGCTTCTCTACCTGTGGTTCAGAAGCTGGCAAGGTGTCATGTTGAACAGCCCAAATAAGAACAGGAGTGAGGTGGTAACTGCACTAGTACGTAACTTCTGGTGAATAGGGATGAGTACAGACACCCCCTGCTGCTGAGAGAAAAGCGTCTTTTAGAACTGAGCATAGCTCTTCTAAATGAAGTACTTCTTCTTTGTACAGCTGAGATCAGTTGTTGTGCTGGTGCTAAGCTGGTGTTAGAAATGCAATGTTTTTTAGGTGTTTACATTTTAGTTTCTCTGACTTCCTAATGGCTTCTTCCACTGACATTTTTGCATGAAGACATCAGCTGAGAACTTCAGAGTGCTTTGCATTGCTTAGCTTAGCTTCTGTCTGTAGTAAGTTCACTGTATTAAGTGCTAGAATGTTTCTCAAAACCAGAGACTTGGAAGCATGAAATAACCGTAGTAATATGCTCATAAGTGTTTATTACAATAGTGGTAATTAGTAGAAGAAAAACATTTAGTCTGTATTTCATAAGCTGTGTATGTTTGTAGGAATGAACTCAAACTTGAATGTAAACATGGATATGAGCAGTATTAAAGAGCCACAATCTCGACTGCGGAAATGGACTACAGTAGACAGCATTTCTGTGAACACATCATTAGATCAAAACTCCAGCAAACATGGTATGTTAAACGTGTCATTAAGTAACATTTGATGTTACACAGCGGATTTTTGTGTTCTGGATATAAAAATGCAGGTTTGCTATATGTAGGCCGGTAGTTGTAACTACCATGTTGCTTGTAGCTGTCAGAATTTGTTTTGTGTTGTCTGTACCAAACTTGCTGCTTGGCTTCTACAGCAGCCAATAGCTTTCATGAATGTTTTTACTTACAGAAGTGATCTTGCAATGAGATTTAGTAGAAACGTTGTATGAAGTTCCTTTTTTAACCAGACTCTTCAAGTGTGACTATTGCTACTAGCTTTACCTTAATCTGGATTGGAATGCTTCATATATTTTGAAACCAAAAGCTTTCTAGCTTTTTTTTCCACTCACTCTGCTGGCCTTAAGGTGACTTAATGGAGATTTAGCTCTGTGTGCGTGCATTCTGGTCATGTCTGACATTTTCAGTTGCAGGTTTTGGTTATGAATGTGTATGTTGCATTCTAAAAATGGGGAGAGCTTAGAGGGGATAGACTAGTACCATTGCTGTACTTGGTTTTAGAGGAGGCAAGCTTGGTTGCTTCATATTTCATTCCAGTAATCAGGATTCATGAGACATTTCAACTGTTTCAGTTGCTTGAAATCTCATCCAGTTAAAATTTGAGTCTATAGCACAAAGGTTCTCTGTCTAAAGATAGTTATAAAATGTCTCCAGTCTCCTGTTACTGTTCAGTCTTTAGATTGTTTGGATATTTTTAGATTTGTCAGCTGCTTTACTACTATGAAATGACTTGCTGTCTTAAGCTTCTAGTGGAGCTACCCTGCCACTGCGCTTCTGAACTTCATCTGTTGCCCACAGAAGTCAGAAGTGTTGGTGTTACTTTAGCTGTAGGTAATGTTTTCTGAATAGTATTAGGATTTGGATTGTTTGAACTCCATATTGCACTGAATCCCTAGTAGAAATCATCTCTTCCCTCAAAACTGTGGAAATAACTTTTAAACTTCTCCTTACAGGACTTGCACAGAATCAAATTCTGTACGGTGCTTTCATTCCTTGCTCTGCCTGCAGTGATTTTTTTTTTATATATTTTTTCCCCCTCCCAGGAATATGAGTAGAATTTACAGAGCTTTGCAGTAGCTGAAGTTCCTTCAGATTTTGTAGAAGTTTCTTTCAAGAGCCCTCCTATCACAGAATATACTCACTACCCCTTGTTACCCAGTTGGTGTCTCACAGAATGCTTTTACCCTCTTGAATTAATACCATACTTAAATTTAATAAGTATACTGTCTTAATGAAATGATTTCATGGGAGATTATTCTTACAGTTTTCTCCTGAATTATTCAGAGACATTTCATTTTAGATTATATGTCATGCAGGAGTATAACTTCACATCATAAAGAGGACATATATATGCTGCTGTATAGTTCATGAATGCTTTACAGGGGCATGTTTTTATATATCTAGAGGTATGTAAAAATATAAAAATCTGCTCTGAAAAATATTTGATGACTGATTTGGTTTTGTTTGTTTTTTTTTAAATTAGGTGCTATTTCAAGTGGTTTTAGGCTGGAAGAGTCTCCATTTGTTCCATATGACTTTATGAACAGCAGTAATTCACCAGCCAGTCCTCCTGGATCTATTGGGGATGGCTGGCCCCGTGCCAAATCGCCTAATGGCTCTAGCAGTGTTAACTGGCCACCAGGTACATGACACCGGTGCTTATTCTTTGCATGGTTCTTACTGTTCAGCTGTATTTCTTCTGGGTTCCTTGGTCATTTCATGTGGAGGGGGCAAGGAAACAGCCTACAGAAAAGCATTAAGGGTACGTTTTTTGAGCAGATACTGAGAGCAGTAGTTGAAGTATATTTCCCTGCTTTGAGATTTTACCCTGGTGAGATGGGACCAGAAAAAACAGAAATTAAGTGAATAAAGATGACTAAATTAAGTAAATTAAATGCTTAAAAGGTTTTAGATTTTCAGTCATTAAGAGATATATTGTTTAGACAGCTGTTTCCTGTTTAAAAAAAAAAAAAAAAAAAGAAAAGAAGCTTCTTTTCTGAATCTCTTATTCCTAGAGTTTCGTCCTGGTGAGCCATGGAAAGGTTATCCAAACATCGACCCTGAAACTGACCCTTACGTCACTCCTGGCAGTGTCATAAACAATCTTTCAATTAATACTGTGCGGGAAGTTGACCACCTCAGGGACAGGAACAGTGGTATGTTCAGACACTGCATTTTCTAATTAATTGCGTACTAATCTTCCTTCAGTCATGTAGAGAGACTGTTTACTTGGAGATGTATTTGCTACTTGCTCATCTCCTTGTTTGTCTTTTGTGTTGTGGATTTCACTGCCGAAAAGTTCATCTTTGGCTCAAGCACTGCTGCTTGATGCAATGCAACAGATATTCCAAGAATGCGGGTAGTATGAGTGAACGCTGCTGATCTGCACTCTGATGTAATTCTGTGCACAGAGAGGCAGTGGGTTTGAAAGTAGGCAAGCAAAACTTGGCAGTCTAGCCGTTGCAGTAATGTAACTAGCTTTGCTCACAGTGAGCGCAGGGTGCTTCCTGCTGTTGAGCGTGCTTGCCACCCCATGCCTTTGGATCAAGGATGGGGACTGAGAAGAGTGGAGGAGGTCCCTCGTCTGACTGTGCAGACACGTTCAGTCTGGAGTACAAGTCATGCCTTTTAATTGTATTGCATTTGTGATGCGCTGTGCTGTGACTGGCTTCTGTCTTTATTATAGGGTCATCCTCATCTTTGAACACCACGCTGCCTTCAACTAGTGCCTGGTCATCCATTCGTGCCTCCAACTACAATGTTTCCCTCAGCAGTACAGCACAAAGCACTTCAGGTGATGTCTGCTTATATTGCTCTGAGCTGGTGTTTCTTCCTTTTCACGTGCTTCAGGGGATACCATATATTCATAAAAAATAGTCCTGAGGTCTCGTCAGAGTGGTAACTTCACTAATTCTCAGAGTAGCTATTTTGACTTTAATTTAGCAGCCTTTATTTGTAGCAGGGTGACAGTTCCAGCAGCACAGTGATTATGGTTGTCTTTGTATGTCTTCTAGTAGCCAGAAACAG
>JAVJGI010000050.1:24841987-24859363 GCA_035590275.1 Ibycter americanus | reverse complement strand
AGGGGGGCACGGGCAAGGGGGTGCTGGGGCACGGGCGGGGGGTGCTGGGGCACCCGGTGCTGAGCATCCCCCCGCAGTCGCTGCTGGAGCTGCACAAGCGGCGGAAGGCGCTGAGCGAGCCCGAGGTGCGGTACTACCTGCGCCAGACCATCCTGGGCTGCCAGTACCTGCACAGCCACCGCGTCATCCACCGCGACCTCAAGCTGGGCAACCTCTTCCTCAGCGATGACATGGAGGTGAAGATCGGTAGGTGCCTGCGGCGCGTTGCCCCGCCAGCCCCCAGTGGGCACCCTGGCTGGGACCCCAGCCCTGGGGGCCAGCTGCCCCGGGCGGCTCCGGTCACACCCCATCTCTTGCAGGTGACTTTGGCCTGGCCACCAAAGTGGAGTACGATGGCGAGCGCAAGAAGACCCTGTGTGGGACCCCCAACTACATTGCTCCGGAGGTGCTGGGCAAGAAGGGGCACAGCTTCGAGGTGGACATCTGGTCCATTGGCTGTATCATGTGAGTCAAAAGGCCTCTTGCGTGGCCGTGGGGCTGGGCGGTCCCTGTGGTCCCGGTCTCGTTGGCCCCTCTGGGTTGCTTTGGGGGGGTGTTCTCTGGAGCACCTGCCCTGGCTGACCCTGCCACCAGCCAGCACGCAACCTGCGCCGTGCCCGGCACACACAGGCCTGTGTGCAGGCTGATCCGCTACGCCCTGTGGCTCTCCCGAGGTGTTTCCCAAAAGCCCACACTTCCAAACAGGAACTTTCCCCAGAGGGTACGAGATTCCGGCTTCCCTTTTCAGTGGGCAGGAACCAGGCGCAGTACACATGGCTCTTTGTGCTGCTGCGTGTCCAGTGCCACATGTGTTCCCTCTGCCAGGAAGGTCCCAGGGTGTGCTTAGCCCAGGGCCACTGCTGTGCACAAGTCTTGGAGTCCCTTTTGTAAAACTGACACCCTTTTGTCTGTAAATGCGCAGGTACACTCTGCTGGTTGGGAAACCACCTTTTGAAACTTCTTGCCTAAAAGAAACCTACCTCCGAATCAAGAAGAATGAGTATACTATTCCCAAGGTACGGTGCTTCCCACGGGTGGATCAGTTCACCTTGCAGCCGTTCTCTGTCAGCCTTCTGCTGTGCCATCCTGCTTCTGGTATTTAACGGGCTCTCACATAATGGTGAAATGGCTGTTACCGTGGTGTGCAAGGGCTAACGGTTGGACTTGATGATCTTAACCAACATAAATGATTCTATGAAGGGGATGTTTCAGTCCATGGTGGAGTCAACTTGTAGGGCCAGCTTCTTCTTGGAGAGCCAGCAGCTCCCCACCCCGTAGTCCAGCAAAAATCTGAGCTGGGCAGTTGGCACATGGGGTTAAATGGACATGCTCAAATCTGTGAGGTCTGGGCCAGGTCCCCAGCTCATCCCACTGCTGTTGATTTTGTCTTGTTAAAGTCAGTTGGCTTTAGGCCTTGCATGCTGTTAGGAGACAGCTCTCCGTGCCTGCCCAATTCTGTTTCCCCGGCTCACGTCCCGCTTGCCTGAGGCAGCACAGGAGCTCTGCTCCAAGCAGAACTTCCCCTGCGGGTTGTGTATCCAATGCATTTGCCACTAGTGCATGTTGTCCCCTGACCCTTGTGTCTCAACTCCATCTGTCTCCTCTTAGCACATCAACCCCGTAGCTGCTAACCTCATCCAGAAGATGCTGAGGTCTGACCCTGCCACACGTCCAACTATTGACGAGTTGCTGAATGACGAGTTCTTCACATCGGGATACATCCCCAGCCGCTTGCCCACCAGCTGCCTCACCATTGCACCTAGATTTTCAATTGCTCCCAGTGGACTTGAACTGAACGGGCGAAAGCCACTGACTGCACTCAACAAGGGTAAGTGCAAGTGTCTGGAGGTGAGTCTGGGGTGCGATGCTGGGTGGGAGCCTGCCTGGCCTCCCGTGCCATCCAGAGCCACCAGCAGGGAATGTGGCGCTCCCTTGCCTCCTCTTGTTGTTGTGAGCACCTGGGGCATTTTGTGAGTGAGGGGGGTCCCCTCACTCTTTGCCCAGAATCAAAGCAGGGAGGAAGTGCCAGCACTAGCTTTAGCTATATGGTATGTAATGTGTTTCCTATAGCTAGGGTACAATGTAAACCTGGTGCCTTTAGAAACCTACTCCCTCGTCACGCCTCAACACTCTGCTCTTTCCTGGCCCAGGACCAGACAGCCCTGCACCAGAGAACGTGCCTGAAAAAGAAGGTGCAGCTGGACTGCGGGAGCTGGGAGATGCTGTTGACTGTCACTTAGCTGACATGTTGCAGCAGCTGACTGCGGTCAACTCGTCCAAGCCCTCCGAGAGAGTGGCAGTGAGACAAGGTGAGTCTGAGGACAGTCCCACAGGCGCTGGCCTTCCTGGGTAACTTGCTGCTTTGTCATTCTGATGCTGTTGTCTGAGGTGAGGGACCAGCATACCTCTGTTTCAAACTGGAAGGCTGAGAAGTGATGTAGTAGCTACTTACCTTCCTTCCAGTATCGCTTGCTTGCCGGGGTGCACAGGATGCTGTGAAACGTCTTCTGACAAATTCCTTTCCTCTTTGCAGAAGAAGCTGAAGACCCAGCCTGCATTCCCATCTTCTGGGTTAGCAAATGGGTGGACTACTCGGATAAATATGGTCTAGGTAAATAACAGGGGGACAATACTTCAGCCTTTTCTAGGTTTTGAAGGGGGAAGCTTGGGTTTGGGCATTGTGTAGGTCTGGTTCTTCAGTCACAGTATTCCAGTGCATGTGTGTCTGAGGCTCTGTCAGGAACGTTACCAAATACCCAGGGAATCAGAGTAGTGGTCACTGAATATCAGCCCTGGCCACTTTAATGCGGAAGGTGGCTACCTGCTGCAGACATGGCTGACCTCGCTCCCCAGTGAGCGTGTGTACCCACTGCGCAGTTGCAAGTTGCTTCTGCAGCAGGTGATGCAATAAGGGAGGATGACAGATCCAGAGGAGGAAAAGTGCCACCCAGACCTCCACAAAGAGGAGACTCTTCAGACCTGGCAGGGACTTGGCGGGGTGGTTGTCAGGGAACTCCTAGATGATACAGCCTTCTACCTTTGTGTTTCACATAACCAGTGGTATTTGAAGGCCTAATGGGCTCCCTTTTGAACTAGGCTACCAGCTGTGTGACAACAGTGTTGGAGTTCTCTTCAACGACTCCACTCGCCTTATTATGTACAACGATGGGGACAGCTTGCAGTACATTGAGCAAAACAGCAATGAGTCCTACTTCACTGTGAGATCCTACCCCTCTGCCTTGAACAAGAAGGTCAGTCCTGGGGCAGGAGCCGCTGCTGGGGGGTGGCTACTCCTGGTGAGAGACTTGCCAGCCTTGTTGGGCTGCTTTGGCAGGGGGCGTTCCAGGGAGAAGCATCTGTAACTTGGGGTCACTGGCATTCTGCAGGCTTCCTCTTGGCTGGTAAAATGTGGCCATGAGGACAGACACTGGCAGCTCTAACTGTTTATTTCTAGTTGCTATCTGAGGCTTATTTGTAAGTAGTTCAGCAGAAATAAACGCTCAGAAGACTTGCACGTACTGTTCAGCAAAGCAAGTCTCAAGTGTCACAGACCCAGTTAACTTTGAGTATGAGAATTTGCACAAGTTTGTGCAGTGACAGGTCGCTCTGGGACTGTGATAGCAGCCCCTGCACTCCCCAGATAGCCGGGGGCATTTTGGCCGGTCTGCTCACAGCCTTTCCCATCTGTAGATAACACTATTGAAATACTTCCGGAACTACATGAGCGAGCACTTGCTGAAGGCAGGAGCTAACATCACGCCACGGGAAGGAGACGAGCTGGCCCGTTTACCCTACCTCTGCACGTGGTTCCGGACCCGCAGCGCCATCATCCTGCACCTCAGCAATGGCACCGTGCAGATCAACTTCTTCCAGGTCAGGCTGCTGCTCTGGAGTTTTCCGGGGCTGTAGCTCCAGCTGCTGAATGAGCCCCGTGCCACGCAGCGCTGTATGCAAGGCGGCAGCAGGGTATAACCTGAGCCGAGACTTTGCCCAGTGAACCAAGCACCGGGAGGCTCCTTGCTCCCCTTGCGGGTACATAAGCCACCCAGACACTCCTTGCTTGTGAAGGGGCCATGTCCTTTAGCAGGAGGGAGGCTGCTGTGCAGTCTTAGGTTGCAGTGGTGTTGAGCTTTTCCACTTTGCTGCAATCTATGAACGAATGCTGTGGCGTGGTGCTTTGTCAGCATGCTTCTGGGATGCCCCGAGTGCTGCTGAGATGGTTCATCCTGAGGAAATGCAGTCCCCAAGGAGCAGAGTGCTCAGGGTGACCGTGTGTTCTCTCCCCACAGGACCACACCAAGGTCATCTTGTGCCCTCTCATGGCTGCTGTCACATACATAGATGAGAAACGGGACTTCCGCACATACAAGCTGAGCCTCATCGAGGAACATGGATGCTGCAAGGAGCTGGCCAGCCGGCTCCGCTACGCGCGCACCATGGTGGAGAAGCTCCTCGGTTCCAAGTCTGGCTCAGCCCGTGTGAAATCCTCTGCTTAAATCTGGTTTTTAACAGACTCAACATCTGTGCCAAACTGTCCCAGCTGTGGCTGGGCTCTCACTCCTGGGTATGGGCTAGTTGCCATGAGGAAGCCCCTGATGCTGTGGGAATGGCGTTGTTCACTGACTGGTACCCAAATGTTTCTTGCTCCCCACTCCTAATAGACTTTCTGTTTTTTTAATTGCATACCTACTCTCTTTTTTTTTTTTTTTCGGCCCCCCCCCCCGGCCCCAACTTCCCACAGCGCAAAGCCTGACTCAAAAACCACCCCTCTCGTTTGAGGCTCCTGGGCCTTCTCTTGAGAGAACAAAGCATGGGGAGAGCAGAACTGTCATGTAAGTTATTTGTACATGTCTGTGCTGATGCTCTAGGCTTCTGCTTCCTCTTGTAGAAATTCAGGTAACATATTTAACATGCCCAGGGTGGTGAGACTGAGCAATCAGCCTTTTAATACTGAAATCTACATGAAACCTAAACTTTTGTATATTGCATAACTTGATTAAAGATCATCTGCTGCAGCATCTAGCCTGCTGTGGTTCCCTTTGGCTTGCTGTACCGGAGAGAGCAGCACCTTGCCTCTGGCTCACCCTCCAAGCAAGAGTTGTCCTCTTCATCAGCTCGTGCTCTCTGCTCGATTGCCCTTAGTAACAGCCCCTGGATGAGCTGAGCCCTGGACTTGCTCCTCACTCAGCTCCAGCTCTTAACACAGAGCAACAGGGCAATGGTGGCAGATCATGATAGGAAGTGGGGAGGGAGTCCAAGTTGTTTTGGGAGATGCTTGTAAGCACAGAAAGGTGGGGGAGCTGTTTGTGCTGATCTTCCCAGCTGGGCTGCAGGAGAGGAGACCCTGAGGCTATTGCAGATGTACTGTACAGGGGTGTATATTGCTGTACTAGACATACTGGTACCTGTAGGCTAATGACCCACCTTCCCATTTCCCAGCTGACTGGCTCTATTTACTATAAGGAAGATGCTCACAAATATGACTATAGAATTAGCAAGTCAGCTACTGTAACAGACTTGCAGGAGCCCAGTAACTTACCTTGGGTTTCTCCCACCATTGCTGGCTGCCAGCAAGCACCTCCTGGTGCTCTTGGGCCAGTTTATTTTTAAGCAGGACAAGCTTTCTGGTTGGTTTGGTTGGGTTTTTTTATAACATTATGTATAAAATGCTCTAGGCCGTACAGGATTCTGAAAAGAAACTGGGTACCAACCCGTTGTTACCTGTGTAACAAAATCCCACACCCCAGCACCCAGAGGAATCAGACTGTACAAAATCATTGCTCTTCCAAAAAAGAAGCCTTGCCGAGGGGCTCCAGCTGCCACGTTGGCTCCCAGGCTGCCCACAGACCCTGCGTGTGCTGCACTTGGGGGCTGGCTCAGGTAGGTGCCTCTGGGGATGCTGTTAACCAGAATGCCCGTGGGAGACCTGCCCTGGGACAGCAGGAGAGACTGTGGGAGCTGCAGGCACAGGTGTGCGTTCAGAGGGAAGGGTCCGTGGGCAGAAGGGGTTTCCCTGCCTTTGTGTCCTGAGACAACTGCTGTGCAAACTGCTCAGGGCTCCTGGGCGTGGGACTGACGGGGGGGCTCTGCCCTGGCATAATTACAAGCTGCTGCTGACCAAAAGGGAGAAAACCTTTTTCTCAGCCCAGCTGAGATTAAAAACTTAATTCTCGGGGCTGTGCTGGAGACCCCAACCATGCTGCATTGCCCTCAGCAGCCCCGATGCAAATAGCAGGTCTGAGCCCTGGGGTGGCTGCACAAAGCTGACCTGTGCCTCGGCTGGGCCGAAGGATCGTCTCCAGTGTCAAGACTGGTGCATCAGTCCTGGTCACAGCCACGCTGGACACACGCTCCAAGAGCCGCTTTCCCAGGCACGTGGCACGGCAGAATGCACAGGACGAAGCTTGCCCATCCATGGTGAGCACCCCAGCCTGGCTGCATCGCCCTGCCAGTGCTTCGCTCTGCCAGCTGCCCTCAGGAAAACGCAAAATGTGCGTTTTCTTCTTGTCAAAGTGCCACATCCACTGCAGAGATATTTTGTTCTCTGACACAGATGCCTTTGGGCTGCTGAGTCTGTGAGCGCTGGTAAAGGCGGGTGCCCAGAGGGTCCCTCTTGGGCTTGGGAGACCCCAGGCAAGAGCACGGTGCCACCCTGCGCTCACCTCTTCTGGACTGTGCTGCTTGTAACCCGCGTGTACGCTGGGCAGCCAGCATATTGCTGGTACTGAGGCCCCCCACCTTGCCCTGGGGAGGGGGAGAAGGATGTTGGAGAGCCCCTAGGGCTGCTCCTGCTGCAAGACAGAGCTGCAGGTATGAGCTGGGTAGGCAGGAGTGGCCACAGCAGCCTCACACCGTGGATGCCATCCCGGGGTGCATCCCTGCTCACTTGCCGTCGCCTCCCGGCCCCTGGCAGTAGTAGGAGTGGAAAAGTCGCTCGTGGGCGCAGAGCCTCATGGCCCTGTGTGTGTGCAGCAGCAGCCGGGGGAAGCGGGAGGTGAAGTACTGCACGAAGCCGTCGGGGACGGAGCCCAGGGCTGCCCGGACATCAGCTGGCAGCTCGTGGTAGTGATGCTTCTGCAGGAAAGAGGACAAGGTGAGCGGGGGCGGGCAGTGCTGGGGGGCGCAGGGAGCCGGGGTGGCCATACCTTGTTCCTCATGGCCCGCAGGAGGTCGCGGACCGAGCCCCCCTTGTAGGTGCGGAACTTCCTCAGGTCTGGGGAGAGCAGGAGAGACACTGAGCGAGGGGGGATGCACCTGGGGTGAGGGGCTGCCACAGCCCCCAGCAGTACCAGCACCGCTCTGAGCCCCTGCACAGCGAGCGCTGCAGCCTGTGGCAAACCCTCCCAAGGAATGGCTGGCGTGTGTACCCACCCTGGAGTTTGGCTCCTGGGCACAAGCAGGTGCCTCTTGCCCAGTAAAAAGCACCAGACGCAGGAGCCTCATTCCCTGCCTGCTTTTGCGTGAAAGGCATCAGCAGGTTCAGCACCTGCCCCCCCCGCCATGCTCACCTGTCTGTAGCGGCAGGGAGATGTGCATCCTCCAGTTGGTCCTCACCACCGACCGCCCCCCCGCCTCCAGGGCCGAGACGATGTGCCCCTCAGCAGGCTCCTTCTCGATGCGGTCACTGACGTCCTGCGTGCCCAAGAGCAGGGACGGGGCGCGTATGGCACTGCCCTCGCCCCCCGCCGCCCTGGCCAGTGCAGGGCTGGTGCCGAGGTGGGACGGGCATGGTTTGGCCCTGGCCCCAAACCCAGTGGCCCTCCACCCCTTCCAAAAGTAGCTCAAAACGAGCCCGTTGACCTAAACACAGCTGTTTCCAGCACCGTTTTTTCAGAGCACACCTATGTTCACTGCCTCGTGGGACAGCACGCACTCACCTGGAAGAACTGCAGCTGTTTCTCCTGACTCCAGAAAAAGGGATGCACAAGGACCACGGGGGCTGAGGGTCGGCACTGGGGCTCGGGGCTAATCATTGCCACAATCAGCTCTCTCGCAACAAGCTTGTCTGGTAGGAGAAACACAACAGAGAACTAGCACCCCTGAGAAGGACACGGCGCTGCACCCCTGGGCTCAGGGCTGCCCCACGGGGATGTGCCTGTGGGGAAGGGTCTCACCGTGAGCTTCTTCCTGCAGGCAGCTCAGCTGGTAAGAGCCCGACAAGATGTTGGCCTGTCGCCGCAAGCTGTCCCCAAATGGATGCTGTCCTCCTGACACCACGTAGTAGAAGATGCAGCCGGCTGAGAAGATATCCACGGCGCACGTCTGCGGAACACAAGGGAGATGAGGCCCTCGCAGCAAAGGGCACAGAAAGCCTTCACCTCCCCACCTGCCCATTCTTCTATGTGAACACTTCGTTGCTGGCTACAGAGCTGCTGGAAAATGCACCGCACCAGGGCTCCTGCCGGCCCCGCTCTCAGGAGTCAGTGACGTACCCATCACGTCAGGTCCTTATCAGGGAAGGGGTTTTTCAGAGGCACAGACAGAAGCCAGGACTCGGCAGCCAGACGGATGCGCCAGGGCTGCTGCTGTCTCACCCAGCTGTGCAAACCGACCCCAGCAAGAGGTTCTGGGAGCGCGCTGCCAGCACCGGTGTGTGCCCTGCCGGGGATCAGTACGGCCACCGGCTGCCAGCAGGAACAGGATTCACTGCACTAAACCGATGAGCCAAAACATAACCTGCACAGCAAGCCGCAGCCCTTCCGACCTCCCTACCCTGAACTTCTAAGGGCTGTAGCCAGCTGAGACACCCTGTGCTGAACGCAGCCGGCCACTGTCCCCCCAAGGGTGGGAGTGCAGGGGCAGCGCTGCCTAGGGTGGTCCTGGCGAGGAGCATTGGTGCTCTGCATCGGGCTGGCTTGGGCTCTTGGAGCTTTTGTCTTAATTGTGCATTGCAGTAGCACGCTGTGAGGCTGCTGCCAGCACAGGGGACTGCCACAGTGGGCTTGAGAAGTGCCCTAGGTGGAGGGGGGGGGGGGCATCCATGGCTCACTGACAGGGTTCTCCTTTGGGGTCTCCTGCAGCACCTCGGGCGCAATCCAGCCCTCAGTGCCAGGGATGCCAGAGCGGAGGCTGAAGCTCTGTCGTCCCCCCTGAAGCTTCTTGCAGAGGCCGAAGTCAGAGATGACTGCTCGGATCTGCCCGTGGTGATTTGGGACGGAGATGAGGATGTTACATGGCTTCAAGTCACGATGGACTGGAAGAGAGAGCGTGCAGTGTCACCTGTCATTGCGGCGGCAGGGCTCTGCTGCCTGAACCCTGCAGCTGAGGATGGGGCCAAGATGGGACACGCTGCCCCCTTACCGATGCTGAGGGAGTGGAGGTGGGCCAGCCCGGACATGGTCTGGTGCAGGAGGGACACTGGGTCCAGGCTGCGACGGTCAAAGCTGGGGCTTTCCACATACTGGAAGCACAGCGAGGTAGAGAGGTGAAGCGGGGCCTGATTTACTGGGGCAAAGGCGGCAAGGCTTGCTGGGAGAGAGACTTCTCACTAGGCTGACAGAGGTGGAAGGAGACAAGCCTGTGGAGAGGCCACTTGTGCCCAAGGCTTGCCATTTCCCAGTGCACCAGTTGGCATCTATTCCCTCTGCAGCAAATTGCCCTCACTTGTGTCCTCGGACCTCCACAGCTCCAGAAACACTCCCACCTTACAGAGTGGTATAAGGATGCTTCTCCTCCCCCATGCTGAGTCTCTTCCTAACACATGCACAACTGCCCTGACCGATGCCGGGGCTCGGAGCTGCCTGGTCCCTCCCAAGAGGATAAATCGGCAGGAGAACAAGGGTAGGGGCTTGACTGACACAGGAGCAGTGCTGCTGCTGGCTGCCCTGCCTCTCCAAAGCACCTCACAGCCTGGCCATGCCCCTCTTCCGACCCCTGTTCCCTCTGACTGCTGGGAAGCAGGTCTGGAGCCGAGCCATACACCTGTGGCCAGGCAGGAACGCCAAAGAGGGCTGCGAAGCTGGGAGCTGCTGGCTGCCAAGCCTTCCCTGGGCACACACAGCACCCTGCTCCTGCGGGAGCACTGCAGGACGTCCCTAACAGCACAGACATAGGCCCTGGGGACCGACCTGCAAACATGGGTACGGGGACACCCAGGACTGATCAACAGCCCTGCGCCCCCAGGACTGGGCAGGGCGAGGGCTGCAGGCTCACCTCCTGCAGCGTGGCGGAGCAGAGCTCGATGGCGATGTAGTGGAACTGCTTGTCCTTCTCGGTGCAGAAGTAGCGGACGACGTGGGGGTGCTCATCTGACTCCCGGAGCAGCTGGACCTCGCGGTCGACGAGATGGAAACACTCGGGCAGGAGGCGCTTCACGGCCACGTTCCGGCCATCAAACTGTCCCCTGTGCAGAGTCGATGGCAGTGTCCATGCATGGCCCCCAGCCAGAGCGGAGCCCAGCGCTGCAGGTGCGCAGCCCAGCCAGGCTGCGGCCGGTGCTGGGAACTCGCCCCTCGGGGTCCTCAGCGTGGGTCACCTTGCAGTGACCCCCAAAGACTTGTCACAGCCACGGACAGGCAGAAATCTCTGCAGCGAGCTGGGAACTGGGGGCTCAGGTTCCCCTTTCTGCAGGAAAATAACGTCCCTTGCTTTTTGCTGTGTTTAGTGCTGGGGAAAGGGGCTCAGCCCGAGCCAGGGGAACCTTGTGAGGGGCCAGTCCTGCTGCTGCTGAGCGCTGCCTGGAGCAGGCACAGCCCAGCTGCCTGACGGCCAGGCGCAGGCGGGAGGGGAAGGGGGGCACAGGGCGGTGGTGCGAGGGGGGACCTGTCCTGTGTACCCGGCACCTGGCTATCGAAGGCCATGAGCCCAGCTCCCCAGGTGGGTTTGCTGAGGACCATGAGAAGGGGAAGGTGGCAACCCATTCCCAAAAGCCCCTGACCCAGCAGCTGCCACCGAGGGAAGGAGCTGCCTTGGCGCTGTCCCCGTGGTGCCCAGAGAGAAGGAGCAGTGAGGGCAGGCACCTTGGGCTGCCACCCACCTGAAGACAAATGTTCCTCCAGCTCCATGGCCCAGAACATCCTTGGGGTCAAAAGAAATTTTCCCGACTACAATCACATCTGGTTCTGCATCTGCAGAGGAAGAGGAAGCAGCCACCCTTCAACCTGTAGGCATTAGCCCTGTATAAATGACATCCAGTTCTTTAACCATCTGGCCATTTCTGGGGCCCTGCTCTCGCAATTGCTTTTGTAGCCCACGCTGATCCAGCAGCCGGTCCTGCGTCTCCCCCCATCCCAGCTGGGCTCAGCCCTCTCATCTGCACAGCATCTCTGCTCCTGCTTCGGGAGACACCTACAGACAGTAAGCCCCTCACACCTTGCCTGTTCCCACCTGCACACACCTTCAGCAGCTGCTGGGACAGCCGGATCCGGGCTGACCATCCCGTTAGCACGGTCCTTCAGGCGGGCTGAGGGGCTGGAGCTCTGTGAGAGCTGCGACGTGCTTCCCTGGCTCGGCCCCAGCTCCACGGGCTCCGCAGGGACACCCTCCCTGGAGCCCTGACCTGGGAGCAGCATCTCCTGCTGCTGCTGCAGTTGCTGAATCTGCTTCTCCAGCTGCTGCTGCTGCACCTCATGCTGCTTCTGCAGTTTCTAGAACACAAACCACGGGAGCGCTCAGCTCCTGTGCCCATAACAGAGCCGGAGCATCAGCAGGGCTCAGCATTGGCAGCATGTGCACCATCTGTCCCTTGCCCAGCCGGTGGCAAGCTGCGGACTGCCTTGGCTCGTTACCACGAGTCTGCACGGGACAGCACGGGTGCTGCACAGCTCATCGCAGCCACAGCACTGCTGCTTGTGCCACCGGGATGAGAAAAGACAGGGGGGGGCAGGCCTTCAGAAGCAGTGTTTCTGCAGGTGGTGGGGTCTTCCACCGGCCACCACTCACCGTGAGCAGGAGGAACAGGATTCCCCCCGCTAGCAGAGCTGTGCCGACACCAGCCATCACCAGGTCCCAGGTGCCAGCCTCGGGGTAGACCTCCACCTGCTCCCTCGGTGTGGGGTCCGGCTGGAACTGCCCCTCGCTGCGCACAGCTGGCTGCTCCGGGCCACCCGGGGCCAGAAACTGCAACACACGCCCAGGGCTGGGTGACACCAGAGGGACAGACCACTGGGCACTCAGGTTTGGGATGCCCTCCCTGTGCTACCCCATGCTTGGGACCCACCAGCCACCCCCAGACAGCCCAGACTCCCCAGCAACCCAGCACTGCCCACGGTTTCCCCAGGTGGGACGCCGCAGAGCTTCCCGACTCACATCATCAAACATGGTCCTGGCAGGAGGAGCCCTGGGGATGATGGTTTCTGTTGTCTTCCTCAGGTTCTCCGGGAAGGCTCGCAGCATTGTCGTGTGGACCACGGGAGGCAGCTCATGGTGCCCTGCGGTGGGAGGAGAAGAGACAACCGTCACTTGGTCTCTGGCCCCAGCATCCATCATTGCCTCATCCCCATCCCTATCATTGCCGACACGGGCTCGCCGGACAGCTCTGGCTCTGCTGGAGAAGGGGTGTTGCTTCTGATGGGAGGCACAAAAAATATCACGGCTACAACCTGCTGGCTCTGTCCCCAGGGAGGGGGACCTGCAGCAGCAGCAGCCAGTGGAGAAAGGCAGAGGGCAATGTCCCCCACTCTCAGCAGGCAGCAGGGGGCCTGACACCACCCTGATTTCCAAACAGCTATTCAACCATCACACCTGTGACAGCAATCACAGAGCAGGCTAATTACCCCAGCACCTGCATGCAGGGCTTGGTGCCTAACGGCATACCCACCAGCATGGGTAATGGTGAGCCCTGCTTCAAAGGGTCCCTGCCCACCCCCCAGGTGGGGGTGTCTGGCAGTCCCTCCTGGGGAGGGGACAAGGATGAGCTGAAGTGAGGCGAGTCACAGCCCCACTGTGCAGAGCAGGTCAGGTTGCCACCCCAAAACACAGCAGCAGCTCGGGCTGCCCCTGCCTGGGGCACGCTCCAGGAGTGAGGATGGAAGGAGAGTCCGTGCCCGTTGCGTGTCCGCACCTATTAGGAGCCACTGGTTGTGGAGCGAGGTGATGCTGCCCTGCGGGTACTTGACGTCGGTGCTGGGCGTGATCTCACACTCCCCCGACTCGCTCATGGTCACGTCATCTGTGGTGGGGCCGTCGATCCTGGCCAGTGTGATGCCCTGCGGCTGGGGGTCCGACAGCTCGTGGAGCACCGCGCAGCCAGGACGTGTGCCTGCCATGGCTCACCCCGAACAGGGCCAGCAGAGAGACTCACCACCAGCGCCACGCTGCCGTGGACCAGGGAGGTCAAGGCGTAGAAGCTGGTCGCGTACTTCCCCACGTAGAGTGCTGGCCTGCAAAGCAGGGACAAGCATCAGCCTTCCATCCACCACGGATCAGGGCAGCTGAGCACAGGCAACGTGAATGCCACCAGCTGTCACAGCACGGGAACCACGTACAGCAGCTGGGTCTTGGTAGCAGCAAAGTTCTTCACGGACTGGTAGCTCCACTTGAGGATGTGGATGTCCTGTGAGTGGAAGGTCAGGTAGCGCAGGGTCTCCATGGCCAGGTTGAGGTGGGGGACGCGGCGGAGGCTGTCCTGGTGCCACAGGTAGATGCCGACCACGGGTGAGCCATAGTTCTGTGCCCACAGGACCTCCCCGCTCTCTTTGTCCAGTGTCACCACCAGCCCGTCCCCACTTGAGGCGAAGTGTGCCATTTCTAGGCAGAGCCAGAGGGAGGGGGCGATGAGCGGTGCTGCCGTGGGGCTCTGTCCCCCTCCGACCCCCCTCAGTCCTGCCACTGGCCGTGGGCTGTTGCTGCTCTGCTCCCATGAGAGCTGTGGCCAGCGCAGCGGCCACTTTCCCCACCAATGGGCATGGCCAAGACCCGCCGGCCGCGGCAGCATCACCCCAGGGTGCCCCCCAGCCAGGGTCCTGCCACAAGCAGGGTGCCAGGGGAGCTGGCTCCCATGGCCCCCGCAGCGGCAGCCACTCACTGTAGTGGTAGGACTCCTCGCAGAGCGGTGCCGAGTAGTCGGAGAAGGTGGCATTCCAGCGCAGCTCCCGCGACTTGGTGTCGTACATGGTGATGACGTACTCTGGGGACACGAGCAGGGCACGAGGTCACTGCCTGGCACCCTGCCCCTGGAACCAGGCGGACAGACGGGGAGCGGGACTGGCTTACGGGTGCGACCGATGTAGAGCAGGGGGCTTGACGGGCACACACCATCCCAAGCCTCTGTTGAGAGAGTGGTCTGCTTCTCTCCTGACTTGGGGTCCACGATGAACCAAGTGTCCTGCTTCTTCCCTGAGAATGAAAACACATTTCTGTAAGTCTCCGCAGCCCTGATGTCCATCCCTGGGAGCCGCCCACCGGGCTTCCTCCCCCTCAGCCCCTCCTCCTCTCCCTGCCCCAGGTCCGCTGGAGCAGCTGGTCTCTGCGTACCAGTGTAGAGCACGCCGTCCGAACTGCGGCACGGTGAGGACTGGACCAGCTCTGGGATGGTGAACGGGAGCTTCTGCAACACAGATGGTAGAGTGGATGTGGGGCCAGAGGAACACCTTCCCAAGCAGCAGCCTTCCCACCTTCAGGAGCGGGATGGGATGGAGAGGTCCCCTGGGACAGCCCTCTCCCCGCCGCCTGCCTTACTGCTCACCCCAAAGCAGGACAGGGTGGCGGGGAAGGATCCCAGCTCTATGTGCCCCACACCCACTCGGCTGACATCTTTTGGGTGCCAGGGACAAGCTGGAGCCACCAATGGCCCCAGGCTCGCCACTCCCACAGGCCTGCCTGGTCCCCCCGCCCGGGGATGCCCCAGGGTGCGGGTGGGTGGGAGGCATGCAGCCCCGCAGCCCCACTGACCATCAGGCCTTCTTTGTTCTTTCCTCCCAGGATATACAGGCTGCCATCGTTGGGGTCTGGAAGGAACGCTGGTCTGGAAAGGAAGAGAGAGGAGGATGAAAGGTGAGCTGCCCCCTGCCCTGGGCACACACCAAGGACTACAGAGGAGCTGCACTAAAGAAACCCCTTCAGCAGTTTGCTCCGGGGTGATTCACTATGGGGCTTGACCTTTCTTGGAAACCTCCGGCACTGGATTTGGTATGAGCTGAATTCCCGCTCTGGGTCAGCACTGTAACTCCATACGGCCGCCCTGCGCCTACCAGCCGTGCTGGCTCGGTGCCCTGCGTGCCCCCGGGGAGCTCTCTGCTTTCCTGCCTTCCCCCCGCATTTTCAGGTGGCTTTTCCTCAATTTCTCTCCTATGCTTTTGTGTGTGGTGGTGCTGAGAGCCTCTCGTCTGCCTGTAGAAAGGTTAAAGTTCAGCAGCAGAGAGCAGCTATTCCTCATCATCATGCACGATGCGCTAGCACACAGGGTAGGTTTAAGGTGATGGCATGGGCTGGCAGGGTCATTTCTCCGAGGTTCCCCTTTCCTGCTGTGAATCTGCTGGTTCATCGGGGCGGTCGTGCACCTCCAAAAGGCAAAAGGCTCCTGCACAGCCTGCAGGCTGCCTGCCCTGCAAAGGGCACCCTGCCCGCAGCGGGGTGACACTCACTCTGCCACATAAACCGGCACCTGCAGAATAGGATCTGAAAAAGAGAGCGAAACGCGGACGTCAGCAGCCTCTCCCTGCGAGCGGGGACAACGTGGCAGTGTTTGCCAAGCGCAGCTGTGTCCAGGTCCCCAGCCTATTTGCATTTCAGACCCAGAATAGGCACGGCCGGCAGCGGGGGTCTCCTCCGCACACAGCTGTGCCTGGGGCTGGAGCTGCCAGCGTCCCCAGGGCTGGAGGAACTGCCAGCCCAAAGCCCATCCAGCAGGAGCCAGGCTGGGGGCTGCATTCCCAAACCCTGGCTAGTGACAAGCCCAGGGAGCCAGGCTGCAAGCGAGCACCCCCGCGTCGTTACTCACCATCCTTCAGGGTCCATTTGATGTCACCTGTGCTCTTACTCACTGCGTGCAGGTTTCCATCCAGAGTGGATATGAAGAGCAGTGTTTCTGGGACAGTCACAGCACCACTTTTGAGGCACTACGGACAGAAACACTGTCCTTGGAGAGCAGAGCCAGACCTGGAGACGAGCCCCCATGGCCCGAGTCACACGACGCAGCTCAGCAGCCCCCCAGCACCCAGCACACTGCAGCAGCCGCCTGTGGGGAAGAGCCCCAAGGTCCCCTTTGGTCCCCAGTGAGGCAGGACTGGGAGGGAAAATAATCTATTTCATTGCACCAGCATAATAAATCTGCTTGTTCCTCCAGCCCCATCTGCACAGGACACCTGCAGAATCGTGCCTGCTAATGGCCGTCCAGAGGTGCTGTGATGTATAAATCCGTGGCAAGAAGCCCTGGCACTAAGGTAGCTGTGCTCACAGCGAGCAGCATCACGGCAGTGTGAAGCACCCACGGTCCCTGGCACCTGCAGCACCGGTCACGTCCCACCAGTGCAGCTGTGGGGCTGGTGCAGCCTTTGCCCTCCTCTGCCCTGCAGCCAGCCTACCTGCCAGCGGGGATGAGCTGCAGCACGGCTGTTCCCAGCCACAGCTCCCAGGTGTCTTTCTAAAGGTGACACAAATAGCCCAACTACCGGCTCCTTCCAGAAACAAACAAGTTGGGTGACTTTTCATGCCAGAAATGCAATTTATGCTCACCCAGGCCTTCAAAGCTATAGATTTCAGCTATCCTGACGTTGAGGGAGTAACTGCAAATTCATGCTGGGAGGAGCAGCTGCTGCTTCCAGGTATGGTGCCCGTACAGCAAGTGCCAGCTCAGCCAGTGGCACACACGCCAGCCTCGCCCCATCAGCAAACAGGGATCAGCAAACAGCACGGGGACCCAAATGGCTTCAGGCAGAGGCAGGGCTGGCATGGCCGTCCCCGGTTCCCCGAAGCCAGGGAGCCAGAGCAGCGCCCGCGCTCCAGCGGTGCAGAAGCAGGTCGAGCAAGCTGCTGCCCTGGTCACTTGTGTGGGGTGGCCCAAGGACATCCCCTGGGGCTGGCACGCCGCCTCCCCCGCCGCCCCTCACCTGCTCTGTACCAGCTCCTGCAGCTGGAGCCGGCAGAGCCCGCCCTGGGGACCTGGCCAGGCTCAAGAGCGCCAGGACGGTGCCCCACGTGTGAGCGCGAGCCCATCTGCAGAGCAGAACCTATGGCAGTACCAGGCCGGGCAGGCACGGTGGGGCCAGTCACAGCCGCTCCCGCACAGCCGCTCCCTCACAGCCACTCCTCACAGCCGCCCCTCACAGCCGCTCCCCCACAGCCGCTCCCTCACAGCCGCTCCCTCACAGCCGCTCCTCACAGCCCCCCCTCACACCCGCTCCCCCACAGCCGCTCCCTCACAGCCGCTCCCTCCCAGCCGCTCCTCACCCCCCCGCCCCC
>JAVJGI010000050.1:24817678-24841887 GCA_035590275.1 Ibycter americanus | reverse complement strand
GGCTGGTTCCCCGGCTGAGGGGGTTGAGGGGGCCGCGGGAGCGGCGCTTCCCTGCGCCGGCCGGCTCGGCGGGGGTGCCGGGGCGCTTCCGGGAATAACGTTCGGGGAAGGCAGCCGCCCGTAGTTTGTTCCCGTAGCAGGGGCCCGCACGGCCCGCCCCGGCGGCGTCCCCGCCAGCTGCCACTACAGGTAGCCTTGCTCTGCCAGCTCACGTTGAAAAATCTCCGTTAGGCCTTGATAACGATCATCTCCTCTCATTTCCCCACGAGAACAGGCTTTCTGCACTTGGGTGGCCTTCGGACTGCTTTGTACAATTATATTTTTGCCAAAAAGCACCAAGGGACCTTTATTTTGAGGGTGGAGGATACAGATCAAAGTCGAGTGGTGCCAGGAGCTGCAGAAGGAATAGAGGATATGCTGGAATGGGCAGGTATTTACAAACATCTTTCATTTTTTACTTATGGAAAGATTCTTTTTAGAGATTAACAGTACTCAGAGTGAGAGTACTTTGTGTGATAGCAAGCTGTGCAGCGTTTCAGATGACAAATTAGTTGAAACAGTTATTTTTACAGCTAGGTGCCAGGAAGATCCTACTGAAAGCATGTGGTATAGCAGAAATAAGGGGTTAGGCTGGGTTTCTTCTGGCTGTGTTGTCTGCCACCAAGATCGATCCAAATTTGTGAAAGTGGCAGAAAGTGGCAGTTGTAACAAAGGTTGTGCACAAGAGATGTGATGGAGCGGTCAGAAGCTGGAGCTCACAGACCTTGCTGTAAATTTATAAATTGTTTGTATACAGGGGTGTCAGTTTTCAGTTTGAATCCTCTGTGTCTTTTTGAGCTTAAGAACTAGAAGTGAGGGTGATTTTCAAATACAGAATTGTTATAAACTTAGAGCCAGATCCCACAGATGCTTCCCTTAATGGGTAGGTAAGCTGTAAGGGGCTAGGACTTTGCTGCTGAGCAATAAATTTGGAGTAGGTAAAATAACTTGCAAAGAACTCAACCGTATTTTGGTGGTATTAGTGTTCTTTGCTATAGAAAGGGTGGATGCTACTTTATATGTGTACGCCTGACTGTGTTTTGCTTTGGGTAGTGTATCAGAGCTGCTCAGCTGTTTGCTGTGTTCTGGTGAGTTTTTCTGCTTGTTGCTTCATACACAAGACTCTAAATTCTGATGATGTTAGTTGCTCTTTATCTTCTAGTCCAGGGGAATCTGACTCCTGTGCTATACAGATGCTGTTAACTGGCTGCCCTGGAGCAGCATCTTTGGATGCTCTCTAGACCCTTGCTGTTTCATCTTCATTTAATGTGCTCCCGTGGTGGGTTTCACTCCGCCTTTTTACAGGTTTTTTAAGTCCCATCATACTCATATTTTAGGTATTCCCCCTGATGAGAGTCCTCGCCGCGGTGGTTCCTTTGGACCCTACCAGCAGTCACAGAGACTTGACCTTTACAGGAGAGCCAGCGAAGTGCTTTTGGAGAGAGGTGTGGCGTACCGCTGCTTTTGCACTCCTCAGCGCCTGGAGCTGCTGAAGAAGGAGGCTTTGCGGAGCCAGCAGACCCCACGGTATGGATTCCTTGTCCGCTGGGTAGTTCCCTCTGTGCTGCATGCTTGCAACAAAAATTTACAACCACGTGCACAGTGACAGGATTGTAATCTCACTGCCTGCAGAGAGAGAAGCCAGCGTAACCCAGGCTTAGGGGCGTGACCTCCAGAGATGAGGTGGTTTGACTGGGCACATAGCGGGCAGGTTACAGCTAAAATTCAGTGATCAGTTTAGAGTTTTGGGAATGTAAAAATAGCTGATGGGGTTGGGCCTGTATGGAACTGAGACTTTATCTCTCCTTTCTCAAAGATATGACAACCGGTGCCGGCACCTGACCCCCACCGAAGTGGCTGAGAAGCTGTCACAGGGCCTCGAGTGGGTGGTCCGTTTCCGGCTGGAGAAAGGGGTTGAACCCTTTCAGGACCTGGTCTATGGCTGGAACAAGCATGAAGTTGCTGACGTGGAAGGTGACCCAGTGATTCTCAAGGGGGACGGCTTCCCCACCTACCACCTGGCAAATGTGGTGGATGACCATTACATGGGCATCAGCCACGTTCTGCGTGGAACTGAGTGGCTGACTTCAACGTCCAAGCACCTCCTTCTCTACAGAGCCTTTGGCTGGGATCCCCCTCAGTTTGGTCACCTTCCGCTGCTTCTGAACAAAGACGGTGGCAAGCTGTCGAAAAGGCAGGGGGACATCTTTCTGGAGCGCTTTGCTCAGGATGGCTACTTGCCAGAGGCTCTGCTGGACATCATAACCAACTGTGGCTCTGGATTCGCAGGTAATGACCACAGGCTTGCAGCTTGCTAGGATGCTTCTTGATGCTGACTTTGGGGAGTGGGTTAGGTTTATTTTAATAGCCAAGAACTTTGACAGTGTTTGAAGGGGTCAGGAAACGGGTGTCAGGTGACCAGTCTGTCACTGAAACGCCACTAAGGCTTCTGCAGAGCTCCTGTGAAAGACTGGGCAGTGTGTTGGAACGGTGGGAATCTTTCTGCCTCTCTGCAGCCGTTTAAATTGAATTTGATGCTTAATGGGTTCCCACTTGGGACAGCATTCATCTCAAGGTGAAGAAACTGTTCGTGAACTCTTGGGAAAACTTGTATTCTGTGGTTAATAATTGCAGTGTTGTGTATGTCATCTGTCACACTTCTCGTTTAACCTGAAAGACCATGAGAAGTTGAGTCAGTGTCTCCTTTTGTTGCTCTTACCACGTGGGGATCGCAAATTAACTTGTGTTTTGGGAACAAAATCTTTCTTGGGCAGTGAAGCCTCCTGGCTGAGTGTTACTTCTTTTTGGCTGACTGATGCAAGGGGTGTTCCACTGAGGAAGGCAACAGAACCAAGGAGAACGTCCTAGTTCCCAGCTCCTCACCAGTAGTTAGCAGAGCCTGCTCTTGGGGAGAGGGCAGCTTCCTGTGTGTGCCTGCTGCTAGTTCCCTCTTGTTTGCTGGGATACATCCCTGCTTGCTGCACTGCAAAAAGTGGCTCTCCTGTGTCATTTCTTCCTTGGGTCTGCTGCTGCTCCAGCCCTGCACTCAAGGCTTGCAAGGAAAAGCAGTGAGGCTAGTTCTCTGCAGAGGTGTGGACGTGTATCATTCCCTTGTTGGGTTATTTTGCAGAGAAACAGATGGGGAGGACTTTGGAGGAGCTGATCTCGCAGTTCGAAGTAGGCAGAATTACAACCCATTCTGCCTTCCTGGATCTTGAAAAACTCCCAGAATTCAACAGGTATAAATATCCATGGTAACTTTAAAACATAATAATCAGTACATCAGTGAGAAATTATTCCTAGCACTTGGTTTTGTCTGGAGATTTTGTTTATTGGATCAAGCATGGTCCCAGTGCAGCAGCTTTTTGACTGTGCTACAGCAAAGTATAAGTTTCTGCCATTCCTGCCTCCTCTCCTGTGCTGTGCTTGGCCACTGGTGCCAGAGACACTGTAAAAGCATACGCAGATGGTAGGTGTAGCTAGGAGGATGCAAGGTCCTAAGTTTAGTTCCAAAATGACATCTAAAAAGAGGCAACACTTCCAGAAGGTACTTCTGCAAGTACACTCGTATGCTACTGGGATGTTGTGCTGCTAGGAGTTACCACGTCTTTAGTTCACTGTGGCATGTTAGAGCTAAATGCTTTGTTGTAGAATGTCTGTCTGTGGCTTTATGTTACTTTTGTAACAGTTCTACAGTTTTAATTGGTAAATGTTTGTTGTGGTTTAACCCCAGCCGGCACCTAAGTACCAAGCAGCTGCTTGCTAACTCCACCCCCGTCCACCCCAGTGGGATTGGGGGCAGAATCAGCAAAAAGATAAAACTCATGGGCTGAGATAAGAACAATTGAATAATTGAAATAAAATACAATGATAACAACTGTAATGATAAGGAGAGAGAAAGGGAGATAGGAATAAAACCCAAAGGGGGGAAAAAACCCCCGAAACCAAGTGATGCACAATACAGTTGCTCACCTCCTGCTGACCGATGCCCAGCCAGTGCCTGAGCAGCGATTGGCAGCCCCGGGTCAGCTCCCCCCAGTTTCTATATCAGCATGATGTTCTGTGGTATGAAATATCCCTTTGGCTGGTTTGGGTCAGCTGTCCTGGCTCTGCCCCCTCCCAGCTTGTTATGCACCTGCTCACTGGCAGAGCATGGGAAACCTGGAAAGTCCTTGATTTAGAGTAAGCACGACTTAGCTAAAACATCAGTGTGTTATCAATGTTATTTTCATACTAAATCCAAAACATAGCAATGTACCAGCTATTAGGAGGAAAATTAACTCCCAGCTGAAAATATTTCCAGCTGAAACCAGGACAGTGTTGTGAGGTTGGGATGATGAGGTTCAATCCAACCCAAAGCAGTCCAAAAGCAGTTTTCTTCTTTGTTACAGGATTCACCTCACCCATCATATTGAGAATGAAGGGCTGCGACAGAAGCTAATTAGGGAGTTGCAGCTGTTGGTGGAGCACATCTATGGGAATCAACAAGTGGATCAAGATGTTCTGGAAAAGGAATACATAGAGCGAGTCCTTCTGCTGAGAAAAGTATGAGCAGCGATAGCACTGTGTCACCACTTTCGGGAGCTGAGGTTTTGTGGGATTCCTGGATGAAGACTCATCTGAGTCCTGGGCACTGCTTTGATCTGAGCTCTGAAGCTGCACATGCTGCAAATGGCTGTCACTGCCTGCTCAAGTGGTTGTGTGCATGCTGACTGCCAAAATCTGATGATACAGTTAGCTGACTTGTAGGAATGGGCATGGTGAATATCTTGGTGGTCATTGCAGAGTTGTAAGCTCACCCGTACTTTGCCAAGCCAGCAGAGCTCCTGCAGTAGAGGGACAATGTGTCCCTGCTGTGAAAGTGAATCATGGGATTCTAGGATGTTTCTTGGAAGACCTCTCTGGTTCCTGCTGAGAGCTGGACTGTCAGTAGTGCTGGGTCAGGTCAGCTGTGGCTTTGTCTAGATGAGCGGTGAGAGCCTCCAAGCTGTGCTTCTCCTCCTGTAGCCCAGGATGTGACTGGCTTGCAGTGGGAAGGTCCAGCACGCAGGGCTGCTCGTGCCAGGAGACTGCTCACCTCTAGGTTTTGCTGACTGGGCAGTGTAAGGCACTTCTGCTTTGCTGCTGCTCCGTGCTTTGGAAGCAAAGTCAAAGCAACCTCTTTGCAGAGATGGATGAAGCTCGTGGTTCAGCTGGTGGGGTTTGTACATTGGGAGCCCTGGTCTCAGTTAAGTGGCCCAGTGCTGGCTGTAAAGGGGACAGAAGATGCTGTGGCTCTTCCCAGTGCCAGAAGCGGGGTGAGCCCAGCTGTTTCCCAGTCTTCCCCTGGGGTGCTGCTGTAGTATCTAGGGGATTTCTTGTGAAGAATAAAGCCACCTTTGTAGGGGCAGGCAGGGACCCAAGTGTTCCAGCATGAAAGCTTCACTGTGGCAGCGGTACGGGTGACTCATGTGACTTCCCACTGTCTGTTGAAAGGCAGCAGATGAACGTGGCAAGCCACTTCCCTGGGCTAACTCTGAGTCAGCCTGCACGCGGCTCAGCAGCATGGGTACAGCCGTGGCCCTTTGGGCTCCTGTGTCCCTGCTCACACCAGGTGGCTATGGGTGTGAAAAACTCAGCTGCCTGGACATCAGCAATTCACATTTCCTCCAATGAGTACAAAGTACAAGGCAGTGGTGTGTTTAGACCCTCTTTAATTGTTCGTGAAGTCCAGACTGAATGAATTTGCTTCCCCTCAGCCTTGACAGCTTTGCTTTCTTTCTCCAGGGTCACATAAGCCTTCTGAAGAACCTGGTGTCGTGTGATAATTCTTACCTATGGGTTAGGCCCTCGGTGTCCCGAAAGCAACTACAAACTATTTCAGCAGAAGTAGATGAAATAGGAAAACTAGTCTTAGGGTAAGTGTCTTCCCAGCTCTGTATGCAGCCAACTGCCTGCCCCAGAGCATTGCTGTTGCCTGCTTATTGATGCTGGACATGCTCATAGTTCTTATGTAATTCACTCTACTTTGGAATGTGATGTAGTTAATAACTGGTGAGAAATTCTTGTGTTTTCACTTGAAAGGCAGCTTGCCAGTGGGAAAACTCAGATCAGTGGTCTCAAGCAAGAATTGTCATGTCTGGATTTTGTAAAGCACCAAGCACAGCGGAGTTTGTGTGCCGACATGGTGCTAATGAAGCAGCAGTGTTAGCAGGGTGTTCCCATGCCACCTGATCTCCCGTGCTTTTTGTCTGCTGTAGCATCAAACTGGAGAAGTGCAAGGTGCTCGTGTATTCAGATTATGTAAGGAGACTTCTGGGTCTCTGGAACGAACTCAGTTTGTGTCCAGTCGGAATCACTGTCACTTCTGAAAAGCTCATCTCTGGTGGGCTTTTCCTGCTTCCATTTCTTTGTTTCTGGCTAGCAGTCTGCAGTTCTGTCTGCTCAGAAACATTGCTGGGGTGGCAGACAGTCCTTCTGAGCTGGTGAGTTCTGTGGGGTTTTGCCAATGTGTTTCACTGCTGCCTAGTGTCCCTCTGCTACTCCACACCTTGCAGCTAGGCAGGGCGGTATGTCAGTCGCCTTTCCAGTTCAGATCTCACATCTGGACCAAAATGAGTTCGGAAAACCAGTTTTGGGAGTAGTTCAGGTGGTAGTATCTGCAAACCAAGCTGTTATTTCCAGCTGTCTGTAAAGTTGGTTGTCCTCAGTCATTTGTTGCAGCTGAGTGGTAACTGAATCCAAGTGACAGTAATTTAAGTGTCAGAATACTCGCTGTCCTGGAGGGATAATAGCATTGCTAACCTACAGCTGAGTAGTATCAGTGATGGCTCCTGCATCTCTAAAAATCATATTAGTAAAGAACAAATCAGCATTACTGCTTTTCCTGTGGTTTTGCAGGTCCTTGGCATAATTTTGTGATTTAAACTTGATGCTTGCTTTTCTGAACAAACTCTGCTTCTGGTACTGTTGAAGCAGATTAAACGCATGGTTTCGCAAAGTGGAGTCTCCAGCAGCAGTATGGAGGTAGAGCAGTCCCTCCTGCTGCCCAGGAGGGTACCCGTGTACATGACCAACGCTGCAGCCAGCAGAGAGTGTGCCCTGCCTGGCACAGATGGGCAGGGAAGCTTACCTTGAACTGCTGCTGTTGCTGGAAGATTTTGCAAAACCTGTCTGAGGCAGCTGGCAGTCATCGAAGTCATTAGTCATTTCTGGGTGGGAATCCTGTGTTTTATATGTCCCTGGATTGTAAGGACATCTTCTTTCCTGAAGGCTCATGACAAGGCAGGCAGCTGTTTTGACTGCGGAGGAGTTGAACAAAGACCTGAGAAGCCTCCAGAAGCAAACCAAAGAGACTAAGTATAGCAGCATGATGCAGCTCCTTCGCTTGGCTCTCAGTGGGAAGCAGGTAAAAAATAAAAGTTCTGAGAATGGGGCTTTTTTTTCTTCTCTCTTATAGCAAGATACTGGTATTTGCACATCTTGCAAGAACGGACATCAGTTTCTGTTACGAGTGAATGTACTGATATACAGCACTTCTGGAGGAAAGAGCTGTTCTGAAAGTTTCAGAAAGGCTGAAGTTGTCAAAACATAAATATGCTGGTCACAAATCTGATGTCAGAAAAGCCTCTGGATCAGCTGTAGGGAGTGTTGGTACGGTTGTAGGTTTTGGCCAAAACCGGGATTTTGTGTACAGTCTGCTTTTACAAAGTTCAAAACCAAGATTTACAAAAGTTCTGGAAAGCCTAATCCTGGCTTACGCTCTGGCGTCAGTCCTTCTGGGTCAGTTTGACCGCTCTTAGCATTTTACTTTGGGAGGAAAGAAACCCAAACCCTTGTTTTGAGATTGCTAATAAAACCCTTACCCTTGGTCTAACAGCGATCTGATAGCTAATCACTCTATCATTTCCGTCATAATGATGCATAAACACGTGCTGAAAAGTGTAAGTTTCCATTTGTACAATCACTTCTTATGTGTTTTCAGCATGGACCAAGCATTGCCGAGATGATGGTGACTTTGGGACCCAAAGAAGTGTGTGGACGAATACGCAAAGCGCTATCTAGCTAATATGAGACAGAAATGACACTGACAGCCAGCCCATGGACTCAGATGGTGTAGGCAGCATGCATGATTGTCCTAGACTTGTACTTTTTGATCTCAGCATGATGCCTTTGATCAGATGAGCTGGGCTTTAGACCAGGCAGGAGTCACCATGATGTTTCCAGGTCTGTATGTATCTGCACTAAGCATAAGCCACTTTGTCTGGGAGAGAAACCAAACACAGATTTAGGTCTGTCCTTCTGCTTTCATCTGTGCAAACAGCCTGGTTTCCAGGTTGGGAGAGAGAGACATTTATCAGGGTTTAAATTCAGACCAGGTGGACAGAAAGTAGTGCTATTTCTGGTGTCAGCATAGCTCATGTCAAGTGATCTGTCTCTTTTTGGAGAGGCCCTAGTAATCAGGGTACCTACAGCTACGACTACACAGGCCCACAACAAATACCATGGGGAGGGTATTTTTATACATGGAACTATATATACTTATGTATATTATAACCCTCTTAGCTGCCTCGATGTCCTGCTGGGCTGAGTGAGCTGCTTGGAGAGGGGCGCTCTCCTCCCTGTGTACTGTCACGCGCGTGGTTCTGCTAAAAATATCCGTGACCAGGAGATTGGGGTGTTTTTTCCTCTTTTGGATGATGACCTTTTAATTATTAAATTAACGTGGTGACTTCTGATTCTGTTCTCGCAAATGAGTGCTCGCTCTGCACGCCAGTGAGGGGAGGAGCAGCCAGCGGAGGGGGGGAGGGATGTTTTACCAAGCCAGCCCACGCCCACAGCATACACTTCCACACTCACAAAAACTTGTGTGGGCTTCCCGTGGGGGCGAGCGGCGGCACATAAGGAGCTACGGCGAGTGGATCCGCTTCCTGCGAGCAGCGGGGCGGAGCGGAGCAGGAGTCCATGGCTGGCGTCGGGGAGCTGGAGCGGTGGCTCAGTGAGTGGGGCTGGGGGCTGGGGCTGGCCCCCAGCCCTGACTGGGTGGGCACTGGAGCAGCTTCAGCACTGTGGGGAAGGGCCCATTTACTCCACAGAGCCCCTTTAGGGTGATGTTCGTGGGTGCTGTCTTAACCTGCTGCACCTCTCCTGCTCCCCATCTCTCCTGTCCATCCTCGGCCCCAGTCCTGCCAAAGCTGTTTGAACGCTGGACTGGGGAGTGGATCAAGCCAAAAAAGACTGTTTTCCTCAATTCAGCCATGCAGGCAGAGCTTTGGGATGGGCACTCGTGCAGCCCTGTTGCAAAAGGGTAAACCGTGCCTGTGTTCCAGCACAGCAGGCTTTGCAGTCCAGTCCTGGGGGAGCCGCCTGTAAATGCTCTTTAACAGTTTCTTGTGCTCTGTGCTAAAAGCGACATCATGCTGTTGCTGCCTTCAACACCTCAGTTTGTGCCTGACTTTGACTCTAAGAGTGTGTGCTCAAGGACTGTATTTTTAGGCAGGATCTAGTAACAGCTGTTTCCTGCTCATCCTGCGTCTTCCATTTCTGCCTGTTTTACAAAAAGCCCTAAAGCAGTTGGTAGCACTGCAAGGTCTGAGCTGCTTCCTGCCTTGTGCCACTCGTTTGCATGCCTCTCGTAGTGAGGCTGTTTATTCTTTCTTCATTTTTTTTTTTTCCTGTGTAAGATAAGGCCACTGACCCAAGTATCCCCGAGGAAAACTGGGAATGCATCCAGCGGTTCTGTGACCAGGTGAACGCCGACGTAGAAGGGTAAGGCAGACAGACAGCTCTTTGTGCTCGCTCTAGGCTGAGAGTCTGGCTCTGAGCTGCTCTCATGGCTGCAGGGGGAATGGGACCTGTGAACTGCAGTGTGGGGAGTCTGGAGAGAGAACTGGGAGTGTTCTCTGGGCTCTGCTGCTCCTGAGAGTGTAAATAAGTTGCAGAGAGGTGTATGCCAGCATCACAGAGGCTGATGTCTAGGCATGGGCTCTGACATCCATTGCTGCAACCCACGAGGCAGCAAGTCCTGCCTGCTGTGCCCTCTTGGGGGTCTGGCCAAGGATACCTGCTGTGGGGTTCTGCAGGGAAGCCCTGAGTGAGCTCAGCCTCAGCTTTTCCTTTCACAGGTGGGAGATCTCTGCTGGGACTTCCCCACCTTCCAGCTGACAGTCCTGGCTCCATGGGAAGAGCAGGAAATAATCAAGCAAATGACCTGTCAAAGCTTACTGATCATCACTTTAGAGCAGGTGCCTGTGTGTTCAGAGCTCGTAGCCTGGCACCCATCTGCCCCAGCAGCATGTGTGCACAGGCAGGCTGGCTGGGGCTTGCATCAAAGCTCCTGCGACTCCAGAGAGACAGCTCTCATGGCACTTGCCCAGGGAGAGCCCCCAGCCTCTCCCAGCCTCTGGACACAGCTGGAGGACAGCACTGGGGTCACACAAGCTGCTTTGATTCATCTCTCACCCCTTGTGCATGTGTGTGTGCCCCAGGCCAGTGCTCTGCTGGAGGAAGGGTGCCTGTCATGTAGCAGGTTGTGAATCCAGCAGTTGCTCTTCCCTGCAGGGCAAAATCAGCAGCATTTGTTTTTCATGGGAACTTGCGCATTGTCTGACTTGCACTTGCTTCTGCTACTCCCCAGCCCATCGCTTGCACCAAGGCTGCTGGCACATAAGATACAGTCACCTCAGGAGATGGAAGCTCTCCATGCTCTCACAGTAAGTGCTTTCATCTGCATGCAAAGAGAGGCAGCAGTAGCTTGGAAATAGAGTTTGGGAGATAGAGACAGTATAACTGTCTCTTCTTTTTCTCTTAGATGTTCCTCCCTTTCTTTTTCTCTTAGATGTCTCTCCCTTTTAACTTCCCATTGCACAAGGAATACAGAAACCAGGGTATAACGGAAAGAGTAACGGCTGTTGTTCCTTCCCAGGTCATTCTGCTGACGTGTTTCAGTGGTCTGCAGCTCTTGCTGTTTGACCTGTGGTCCAAAAGTTACTAGTGGTGGGTAGGATAGAGCAGACAGTCTTAAATGTGCTGCTTAAGAAGGCTGGATGAAGCTAAAATACATCTTCTTACTGCCCAACTTTCTCAGTATCTTGCATTTATGAGTGCAGTGCCAGAAATTTCTTAGATTTAGTGTTATAATGGCAAATTTTTAAAAATTCCCCAAGGCTTGTGTGCACAGTTTCTGTTTGGTACCGTTTTGTTTTCTGCAGGTGCTAGAGACCTGTGTGAATAACTGCGGTGAAAGATTTCACAATGAAATAGCAAAATTCAGGTTTCTGAATGAGCTGATTAAAGTGCTTTCCCCAAAGGTAGGTAGTCATGGTTACACTGGATATCGCAGGTGGGGGACACTGTATATTTTGCGCTGGATATGAAAACAGAATTAATCTCACAGAAGCAGAGCAGAGTTTGTTCTGTGCGTCCAAGCGTAAGGACTGGATGTGAATCCCCCTGTAAACAATGTAAGCCAGGGGCTCTTTCTGTGAATTTTCTTGTGGTTTCTCCCAGCTCTGCTGGGACAGTCAGGGACTCTAGAGGAGCTTGAAATTGTTCCTGTGACCACTCGGCCTGTGGCCCTTTTGCCTCTCGGTGATTTACAGAACTTTGGTCGGGGAAGTGGCAGAGGACGGAGCTGCCAGGAGCTGTCTAGAGCCTCTCCCATGTTTACTTATGCTCTGTCCTCAAACTCTTTGTGCTCAGGCTGCTCTCCTTCTTGCTTCCTCCTGCCAGAAGTTAGCCTGGGCTTGGGTCCTGCTCATGGGGCAGCATCAGCTTAGGTAGCAGCAGCAGAGGACTGGCCTTCAGCGGCCCTTGTGCCGCACTTGCTCTGCCATTGCCTGACGGTCATGCGTTCATGCAGCTGCTTTGGCGTCTCGCTGAGGGTCTTCTGAAAGCTGGGCAGAGGGCTCCCTGTCCCTGGGCAGTGACAGCCCTGAATCAGGGGAGCCTGGGAGGGATCAGCTGTAGCTAACATGGAAGCTGCAAAGTCCCTTCCTGCTGCTCCGCTTCCCTGGCTTGCAAATATATTCCTTCAATATATTCAGTATGTTCCTGCGCCCTGCTGTGGAGCACTTTGCTTCTGAGTGCAATCACTGCCTCCTGAGAAGAGAAGCAGCAATCAGAAATGAGAAGTTTAGTTTGAGAAGCTAAGTGAGCTGTGAGTTCAGAGTGGCTGCACTGGGTCCCCTGGCAGTGCCTTTCGTGATGAAAAATGGAGACCTGTTCTATCAGAGACTCTGTGATCTCCATGCCGTGCTCCTCTCTGCATCAAATAGCAGGCCTGGGACTTTCTTCAGTGCTCTTCTCAGCAACTCAGTAATCAGTTTCCCTTTTTAGTGGGTCCTGTGCACATTTACCACTTGTACAGGCTTCATTTTCCATTACATCATCTCGATGGCAGAGGTGCAAAAAGCTGATTTCAGAGAAATGTTTAACTGAACAGCAAAACCTCTTCTCTCAGTCCTGGGCTTGGTAAAGGTATTTCAGTGAAACAACAAACTTTAAAGAATATATCACTACAGAGAGTTTTGTTTACTGTTTTGACAGAACAGGTATCGTTGAACGAGTTTAAAATGCCTAGCAGAGGTTTGTGTGTGGCTTTTACCATTCCTCCTGATGTTTTTATAATACACCAAAGTGAATGCTTGTAGGCAATAATGAGAAAAATCAGAGAAAACATCCAGATGCTGAAAAAAGACAGTAACTTTTTTTTCTCGTTCTGTACAGTTTTCATTTGTGTGAGTCTGGCTGAGGCCAGCGGCACTATTTGCATTGCAGGCAGTTAAAGGAAGTATTTAAAGTCAAGCACAGAACTGTTTTCACTAAAATAAAAGAACTTAGTTTTTGTTTTGGATTCAATAACTGATCAGAGGAGTTCTGAAATGCTTTCATTTTGTTTGTCATATAATATTTATGTAATTATCATATGCTTAATAGCACTCCTTGTATTTACAGCCACAGCCATACACACTATTTCCTATACTGCAAGATACAGAGTTGACAACACTGTGAATAAAGTGTTAGGAATCCATTTGCCACTTGGTCTCTGCACACAGACAACTTGAGGCTAGAACCATGTGCCATATCTGGCACTAATTCTTTGGTTTTAATCTTTTTTTGTCTTACTTTAATTTTTTGTTCATTTTCAGTACTATGGAACCTGGTCTTCAGAAAAAGTCAAGTCAAGAGTCACAGAAGTAATATTCAGTTGGACTGTCTGGTTTCCTCAGGAAGTTAAAATCCGGGATGCTTATCAGATGCTGAAGAAACAAGGTTTAGTTCTGTTATTTCAGTTTCCTTTTTAGTCTTCCAAGTCACGTGGTTTCAGACTACAGATATCTGTCCTTTTCAATTTCTGACTCAGCCTTTTTTATAAAATGTTGTGTGTGAGGGAAGAAGGACAAAGGCCACACTTAGAAGGCTGTTTGGGTACTTCAGGATGCATGTCACTGTTTAAAGAGATTTACCAAAGAGCAGCCTTATTGAGTCAAAGCTCAGGCTAGCCTTGTGGCCTCTGTTCACAGAGTGCTCACTACTGTTGCGCAGGGGAAAGGCACAGGGCAAACTCAGAGTGATCTTTACCTTGGAATATTCTCCCAGGATTATGGGGGGTGGTTCAGAGAGATCCTGAGCTGGATTTTTCATCCATTGCATCATATTCAATAGTCCTTAATGGTATTGTAATCTAGAAATTTGTCCAATCCCATCTTGATATCCCAAGTAATAAATTTAAGAGTTTAACTAGGGAAGTACCATAATACTTTCTGTGGAAATTTGGGGGAATTAGGGCATTTGGTTAGATGTTTCCCACCGGGTTTGCTTCATGCATCTTTGAGCATCAAATGGCTTTGCAAGCCTTCCCCCAAGTCCTGCTGTGGAAAGGTTCCTTGCCATCACTGCCTTTCTTTTGCGCAGCAGCTGCTGCAGGCTGGGCTGTTGCTGCAGGACTGGCACTGGTGGGGTGCTGAGCAGGGGTGCTGGGTGCCCTCCTGCCAGGCAGCTCCTGGGCACCCTGCCCATCCAACGCCTGCACAGTCGCTGCTGCTGCAAGTGCTGGCTAGGGAGGCGGGAGAGGAGACGTCCATGGAATTGCTGTGGGCGTTAAGGGTTCCTTTGGTACTCGGCTGCGTGTGTTTGGTGCCCAGCGTTTTATGGCCGTATGGATTGTGGCAATCCCACATGCTTGGAGGTCAGTGCCGGTGTGCTCCCAGTGCTCTTACTATGGGGGAATTTTAGCAGTTCACCCAGAAGAGCTCAGCACATCTGAATTTTATTTTCTACCCTGAAAATCTCATTTGGCCTATGTTTAATTCAAGGGAGAAAGGGAAGTCTTTTGTCTGGGTTTTTGCTAAGGCAAGTTCTTGCTTCTCTATCTCACTCTGTAAAGTTCTGGGGAGGGATGAATGAAACGGGTGCAAATTCCAATCCCCTGTTGAGCACTGGTGTTTTAACAACTCAGGCATCACTGAACAAATATTCTTATTCGTTCCAGGGATTGTAAAAGAAGACCCCAAACTGCCAGAAGACAAAATTTTACCCCCCCCTTCTCCAAGACCTCAGAATTCTATTTTTGACACAGATGAAGAGAAATCCAAGGTAAACCTGAGGGTTTTCATGGCTACCCCCCCAGTCTGATTTGTACTGATGAGAAGACAGGCTCAGTTATATTTTGGCAGCTTTTGTTGTTTCAGAGTGTCCTTAGAATAATGCTAATACTTCCTGCTGTACAACAGCTAGAGAATTCTTTGATGCTTTGTCATAAATTTTTGCTTAGTAAAAAGTGGATTTTTTTTTTACAGAAAAACATCAGTTTCTATTAAACTTTCCCAAGGGAGGGTTTCTCCAGGTCTTACAGAAATTCTGCAGGGCCAGGGAGTTTCTTTCCAAACAGCCAGTGCATGCAGGTAGCTGTAGGAGGCAGCAGTATAATCTGGATTAGATTATGGGACATGAGCCCACATATTTCCAGGATTATAGAAACATTTATGCCAGTGGGTGTCTCTCAGTATCTGCTCTTATGTGATGTGTGCCTGTAGTAGAGTGTCTGGAGACTGCTGCTCACTGCTGCCCAATGCTCTCCTCTCAACAGCTCTTAGCAAGGCTTTTAAAAAGCAGCCACTCTGAAGACCTGCAGGCTGCCAACCGTCTGATCAAGAGCATGATTAAAGAGGTAGGGAGCTCCTTGGGTCAGAAGCTGTGTTTGCAGCTTGGGAAGGCGGGAGGGGACTTGGCAATTCAGTTTCTGACAGGGGGCCTCTATACCTGGTCATAATGCTGCCCCAGAGGAGGGACTATTTTCAGTATTCCTTATTCCAAAGTTACAGTGCGGAACTGTTTTGTTTTGTTTCCCTAAAATATGCCATTGCCAGGAAGAGGGAATATATATACTCGGGAGGCTGTGTGGCGGGACACTTCCATGTTAGTGGGATCCTGACAGTAGAACCACATTAGTGATAGAAAGTTTCCAAAACCAAACTCTGTTCCCAGGTGGAAAAAAGCCACATCTGTACAGAACTGCTTCTTTTCTGCAGGGAGTATGTGTGTGCACGTCTGGCATGTCTGTTTTCATTTTCCATCTGAAAGAGCACCCCACTTCTCTGCATAAATAGGAGATTTGGTCTTGTTTAATGAAATCCCTGCACTCATTTTGAGAGTGTCGTTCTGCACAGCAGAAGCCACCAACTCCTGACTCTTAATTTTCAAGTCTTACTCATGCCTGTCATGAAGTGAATTCTGTATGCACCAGCACAGTGGCCAGGGTGCCCTGAGAAGGGCAGGAGGTTTCTGTCCTCACCCTTGGCAGGAAGGTGCTGTGCAGCACTGATACTGGAGCTGTTTTGTGGTGTGTGCTTAACCTCGCTGCTTTGTGCCTCTTCTACCTGCAATGAGATATTAATAGGAAGCAACTCCTCAACAAGTGTGATCCGGAGTGCCCCAGCCAAGCATGGGCACTGGTTGTATTAGCCAAATCATCATCTACTTTTATTTAATTTTTCATCAAAGGAACAAGAAAAGTCAGCTAAGGTGTCCAGAAGAGTGACCACCATCAGTGAGGTTTCCGAGAATATTAAATATATGGACGAGTTACTGGAAAATTACAAGAGACAAGAATTATCCCAGTCTGACCAGGAGACCCTACAGGTAAATGCTCTTTTTCCTATGTAAGAGCTTCTTTTGTCTGGCTATGCCTGGGAGGGCCCAGGGCAACAGGATTCAAAGGCCAGGATGGTGCACTCAGCTTCTGCCCAGGAAACAGCATTACCATGGCAGAAAAAGTTTCTGACATGTTTGATGAATAGCAGTCCCTCCCATCAGTGTAATGGGAGTTGGAACGGAACTGTCTCCTGCTGTGCCAGTTTGAGTTTCTGTCCAGGTTAGCTGCTTTTCTTGGGATATCTTATGGGGAAGTGGTTCTTCCTCCAGTGGTGGCATAATGTGCGGGAATCCCCTTGAGGCCAGGCACGGTTAGGTGGGTGTGATGAGATCTGACCAGAGAAGCTCAAAGCTGTGGGTTCTTCGGCTTGTGCTATGGTTTCTGTGATTCCCCTTTTTCTGCCCAGAGTTCACTGGTCTGCTGCTGCTCATGAGTATCAGTGAATTGAGGAAATGCTTGATGTCACTAATAGGGCTATCAAAATAGCTTTACAGCCCCCAAAGACCTGAAACTCCACTAGGATGCCTACCACCTCAAATTAAAAAACTTCAGACAACTGAGTTTTTGTAGGTAAGAACTTCTCCTGTGGCTATGTGTGACGGCCGAGTTTGGAGCTAGCTGCTGGTGGGAGGGCTGCTGCTGTAGATGGAAGAGACCCTACTTTTCAGACTGGAAAAGTAGCTGCCTCCATGCCTGCTCACTTCCTAAAACACCAAGAAGAGCCGTAAGTGGCTTTGCATTGTCTGACAGTAGTTACAACGGATGGCCGTAATACTTTCCTCTGAGTACTGTGATTGATCTGTTCATGCCTGGATACTTTTTCTTTTAAATTGAATACTTTTACACTGATATATTTTACATCTGTATGCATAGAGAGGATGTGATTGCTGAGAGATACCAGCAAAGCCTCCTTGTTCCAGTGGCTGTACTTCCAGGCCACTGTGGATATTTAAGAGTGCAGCAACATGCAACATTGACACCCTTTGTCTGGACCTGGGCAGAAAGTGCATCTTCCTCTTCTAGAGGTAGCATCACTTACAGGTGATCACAGAGACAGAAAAGTGTGAGAGTGTCTGGGATCTCCTGAGCAATGATGCATAACATTTCCTTCCATAGACTCTGTTTCAACGCTGTGAGAAGCTCAGACCGCTGCTCTTTCGCCTTGCCAGTGAGACAGTTGATGACGATGAGGCTCTAGGTAAGAGCCAACACTGTCTTTGGATTTCTTTGCAGTTAAATTCGTCTGCCTTCAATTTGACAAGTGGGGTATGCCTTTCCTCTGGGAAGGGGAATGCTTAGGCACTTGCTACTTTGCTGCAAAGCTTTCCACTTTGGCCTTTAAAGCATGCCAACGGGAAGTGGCATAAGTCTCCTCCCACTGCTCTCCAAGGCAGCTATTAATTTGCACTTGGAGCCCGAAGTTAAAGAGTGAATCCAGTTTCTTCTAGCCAAGTTGGTTTTCAGAGTTTTTGGAGTTCTGATGTCCAGAAAACTGAAGGTTTTTGAGGTCTTTTCTCCACAGAGATCGAAGTTCTCTCTGTCTATAAACACAGAAGGGATATTTTTTTAATTTCATAAGTATAATAGCAAGGAGGGTCATATGAGCAGAATCTTTGAATTCCGCAGTTGTGAAATTTAGCCTTTCCCAGAGGATTGCATTTCACAGTCTTGTCCATAAGCCTTGAAAACCTGACTGAAGTGATGTCTTGCTGAACAGACATCTTAAACATCAACCGTAAGAGCTCAGCTGTGCCTCAAACATTTCTTTCATATCCATGAATGCTAGGGTTCTTCAGCTGTGGATCGCTGGATTATAGACTCAAGCACACTCTGAAAACTTGCAGAGAACAACAAAGTGCATAAGAGATGGCAGGAACTAGAAGTACTTTAGAGACAGGATCAGATTTCAAAGTGATCTTGGTAAATGAGAGAGAGGCATGAAATCAGCATATGGATGTGCAAAATGCTGCCCTTCAGAAAGTGGAATGAAAAACTAGTGTGGAGCTTAGGGCAGATTGCCCCGCTAGGCTTTGCTCCAGGCACATCCTTAGATGCATGTTCCTTTCTCACGAGCAGTTTGGAGAGTGTTGTGGAAACGACCCTCATGTTAGAACATTAATATTGTGTTTCTTCCCTTGTTTTCCAGCTGAGATACTGCAGGCCAATGACAAGCTCACCCAGGCACTCGGGCACTACAGGCAGGTTGTAGCCAGCCATGAAAATGGTGGTGGCGGAGGTTCAGCCACCAGCTCTGCTGATGCACCAGGTAAAGAGCATTCCACGACAGCTCTGCTTCTGCATGTCCTGTGGGAGTGGAGTTTGGAAGTGCTTCTTGGAGAATAAATGTGGAGAAAAGTCCTGTAACACAGGAAAACATTATGTAACCATCATTTTCTTTTACATATGGTTGATAGAAAATATTCCTGAAGTTCTTCACTTCTGAGTCCTTTCAGGCATGCCTGTACCCATAAATACAGTTCCTTTCAGGAAGTTTCTCTTTAACATTTTCTGCTATTTCCAAAGCATGCCGGCCAACCCCAAGACGCATGAAGAGCTACACACTGATTGACTTCTCTGAACTGGAGGCAACATCCCAGTCTCCTACAGACCACTTTGCAAACATACCCACTGCCTCCCACCATGGCAGCATAACCTCTACCTGTCTGCTTGATGAGGAGTTGAAGTCATTAGGTTTGTATATGCAATTCAGTACAGTGTTGTCCTTGTTACTACGGTTTGTGGCGTTTAATAAAGATAGGAGAACTTTGATTTTCATGTTGGTCCTAAGAGAAAGTAGACCCTTTCATCTGTAAGTTTTCAAGAATGTAGTTTAATGATGTTAGACTGTAGTCAAACTGCTGTTAAGACAACAAAGGAAGAACCTGTGGAAAACTCTTGTTTTCTGTAATTGACCTGTGGTATTTTGACACCTTTCTTAGGTCTCAGCAACTCTCCTGTTGGACAGAAACCACCACCCGATTTTGGCTTAGCAGAGGTGAGTGATTGTAGAGAGATTTGTAGAAGGCTAATCAGTATTGATTGTATACAGTTGCTTCTGGGGTGATAGGTCGGCTGATGTGGATAATGTACAGCTGTGGCTTGTTTGGGCTAAGTAGCTAAATGGCTCTGAGGACTGTGGGAAGATGGAGCTGGTTGGAGGAGTAGTGTGGACTTGCTCCCAAAGAGATGAGTTGCAGTGCGAGCAGTGAGGGCTGGCTATCGCCTACTAACCTGCCTGTGCTTGCAACAAGTGATCCTCAGACACTTTAGTCCATAAGGTACAAAGGACAAAAATCAGATGTGATTCTTGGTATAGCTTTCTCTGGCAGCCTTTTTTTACACTGCTCTATTCTGAAGGGGAAACTGGAATCCTCCTGCTCTGCAATGAATTTCTCAGTTGCAGTCTGCAACCAGATCACCCATATTTATTTCTATTTAAAGTAGTATTATTAAAAACAAGGTTTTTTTCAATGGAACAGGTCTGATTTTTCCTAATGTTCTATAGCATGAACCAGAAGTGCCTTGTTTTTCAGACTGCTGTACACAATGGATATGGTGAAATCGTAAGTGCTGTTCAAACACTGGGACTGCAGGAGAGCTGGGAAGACAGCTGTTCAGAGAAGAATGAATTTCAGGGCCTGGTTGATCAGCACTCCCCACCATCCAGGACGAAGACATTATCTTTGTAAGAAAACTCTGCATAATGCAGTCTGACTTTGGAGATGAGGAATGCTGGTTTACAGCAGTGAGGATTAGGAAAACTTTTCAACTACAACTGGTTAGTGATGGCAAGCTACCCATCCACCCACTGGCTCTTAAGCAGCAGTTATGCCCCTGTTAATTGTACTTTGTGTAATTGCACACTAGGACCTTCCAAAGGTCAGAAATTTTGAGATACAAATCCTGTGGCTTGGTAACAAGGTGATCTTGAGCTAAAGGAACAAAAACCTTACAGTCAGGTCTTTTTATAATAACCTGTGACTCAAAAATTACTTTCCCTAGCTTTCTTCTGACTGTGATAAAGTAGTTGCCAGGCATTCAGCGGAAGCTTAACAGTTCGTGAGCCAAATTAACCATCCACAGACCTTCAGAGTGGGTGATCATTACGATGCACTCATCCAGTCTGCCATAATACAAGGCAGGAAATTTTACTGGAGATTCACAGCTTCTTGCATTGTCTTTGATATAGAATTTACTTCAAGCTCACTGACTAGAGCTCCTGAGAGTCTGTGCATAGGGAGAGTAAACTTCCAAAGCCCTGAAACAAAGTTTCACTTTGTTTCACTTTTTAACTAAAATCAAAGTCTGCCTTAATGGATGCTGAAACAGCAACTTCTTCCATGTAAAATAGAGACAGTTTTCAAATTTCTCAAGAACACAGAGGGTGTAAGCTTGTGCTTTCTTTATACCTAAAAGGGATAAGGGATTGGGAATACAAATTGACACAGCAGAAGGTGGTATATACCATGTAGTCACCCCAGTTGATATAAGCTTTCTACATGCTTTTCTTTCCAGGTATTTATCACCAATGAAATTGCCCTTTCCAGATCTTCCAAATAGCTCAATGGCAGATACTTCATTCTCCAGTTTAGGCTACGAGCTGAAGCCTGCTGCCTCTTTGCATCCAGCTTCCTATGATGCTTCTCTAGAAAACCTTTTTGTCCCTTTAATTTCAATTACACCGAGTAAGTGCAATGATTTCTGTGCCCCGGCTCTGCTTACTAGAGGCTTACTAGAGCTCTTCTGTGATTTTTGCAGGAGAGCAAGCCAAAGTAGCTTCATGCTTTGTGGGTCAGCTGGAGAAAAGTAATGACTGTTCTACAAAGGACTTAATGTATCTGAGAATTTGAGCAAGTTCTAGGGATTGTACCATGGAAATGTCCTTGTCTTCCCTACTGAGCTGCTAAATCTCCAGTTTAGACATTCAGATTCCTTTCTCCGCCTTAGAGGCAAAGTGTAGATCACAGGCAGGTGCTGTATGCTGCTTGGTCTGTGAGTTTGCTGGAGGAAGTAAAAGTTTGTGTGTTTCCCTTTTGCTGTTCTTGATCCTGTCTTTGCTGTTCTGCCCTCAGAAGGGAGGGGAATCCAGGCTTTGTTTCTGATTCTCCTTTTGTCTCCGGCAGGCAGCATCTGTCCACTTACTGTGTACGACAGGAATGGTTTCAAGGCTATGCTGCACTTCTCCAGAGACCCGGCTCCTGGCCGACCAGATGTGCTGGTGCTGGTTCTTTCCATGCTGAGCACATCAGCTCAACCAATTAAGGACATAGCGTTCCAGGCTGCAGTCCCAAAGGTGAGAAGCCTGTGACGAGTAACAGAGAGTGGGACTACTCAGAAATGTCCTGAGGAGAAGGTTCACCATTACTTGCTTAGGATTTGCCTTGCTCATTGGAAATTGCATGGCTCACTTTCTCTGAACGGTGAACCTGGTTGTATGATGGTGCCAGGGCCGGTTTTGCAGAGTATATCCCTGGCCTTGCAACAACTAGACGGGGCTCCAGACACGCTGCGTTAGCCTCCTGGGTGAGGCACTTGTTCTGCCTGTTTATGTGCAGCATAGAATTGTCTATTTAGGAATATTTGCCTTTAGACGCAGGCTGTGGAAAGGCAGGCTTTTCATTAAATGACAAAATCTGGCTGACAGATCTTTAACCAGCTCTGTAGCTTGGTAATACTCCCAGCCCTTTTTCAGCATGGACCAGAAATCACTCCTTTTGTTTTCTCTTTCAGACCATGAAAATAAAGTTACAGCCAGCATCTGGTTCTGAGCTGCCTGCCTTCAGCCCCCTTCTCCCCCCTGCAGTGGTATCCCAGGTCCTGCTGCTCGCCAATCCGCACAAGGTGTGTGTGGTGACTGACTCTGCTGGAGGAGCACTTGGAATGTCACTGTAGCGGGTGGGGTGTTTGTATGAAGGATGGGGAGAGTATTATTAGTGGGGAGATGCAGGGGAGAGACAGAGCAGTCTGGGCTGTGCTGGGAAGACGTTTTTCCCACTGAAACAGCTTTCCAGAGCTATAATCTGAAGGACTGAATGGGAGGTTACTGCAGGGGCCTGCACAGTTCTGCTTCAGTCTACCTGCAGGGATGGCCTGTTTGTGAGCACACATACCTGTGCAGATGTTTGCAGGCGATGGAACACAAGGCCACCCAAGCCACGAGCAACAGGTGGCAGTTCTGTTGCACTGGTGAATAATAATGAGACCAAAGACTGATGTAAGGAATCCTCTGTCACTGAGAAGGTTGGCCAGGCCTGGATTGCCAAGCATGCCCTTGGGTGGCTTGCACAGGTCTCCCAGTCATTCCCTATGTATCTTATAAAGATCCAGGTCTTGTTCTGTGCAGAGCTTCCGCATGGCTGAAGTGTTACACTCCCCTTTCAGAGGGTCATTCACTGCACCAAGGCTGCGAGGGGTGAGGCTGAAGGAGGCCCAGGAACCTGCAACCGTGACAGGCCTCTCTCTGTTCCTTTCTCTCATAGGATCCCATCCGACTGAGATACAAACTAGCATTCGTGCAAGGTGTGCAGCCCTTCGCTGAGGTGGGAGAGGTGACTGGCTTCCCAGAAGCAGAGCTCTGGGGCAGGAGCTGAAGTTCAGCAGGCTTGGACATTGCCATATTGCCTTAGCCGTGCCTAGGGGCGGGACTGTGTGCCAGCAATGCTGGCCTGGACTCTGTAACAGCTCCCTTCCTCGGGATCCGCCATCTTCTTCCTTTTGGTTTCTGAGCAGGTGTCTGGCAGGAGGAATGTAAACTGGCTGCTTCTGCCACGGCCTTTCTCTGTAGCTGAGCCTACTTTACAGGAGACTGCTGTAGACCCCTGCTGCCCGGAAGGCTTAATGCTTGTTCCATACACCTCTTTCTGCTTTCTGGGCCAATTTTCTCTCTTCCCCATTACTTTTTGAATTAAAAAAAAAAAAAAAAAAAGCAAACCTATAACAACCATAAGCCCTTCTGGCAGACTGCTTGGAGGCAGGTGAGGATCTGTTCCAGGAACCTACTGACCCTGTTTTTGCTGATGCCTGTGTGCCAATGTGCAGGAAGGAATGTGAGGAATGGTGAGAGCTGGGCTCTTTGAACTCTGGTAGATGTGGTTTATAGGAAAAGGTACAAAACAGAGTGAAGACAGTAAATAGCAGGTGTGCTTGGGGACCAGTCTGGGAGAAAAAACTGCTGAGCGTCACCAGCTCATCCATCCCCAGGCCCCGCAGCTTGTCTTGCACCGGCTCCTTCCTTCAGAGCGCTGCGGAGCCTGGGCACATCTGGGGCAGTCTGGGGCTTCCCCCCACACACAGCTGCCTCTTGCATGTGAGCTGAATGCCTTCCATGACTGCATGAGCCCAGAGCTGCTCCGAGACCTCGCTGGCTGCGGGGCTTTGTTAAACACACTGCACTTCTGTTAGCGAAACTCTCCAAACCAAATGGTAATTTAGAGAGCCAACAGTGGTTTCTTGCAGCACTGGGTACATGAGGGGATCTTTCCTCCTAGCATGCACACCGGGTTACTCGAGGGTGCACATTACATAGAGTACCTGCACATTCAGAGGACATTACATACTCTTTTTGTTCACGCACAGGACTGGTTACAGGTTTCTCGCTTCTAATGCACATAAGCGTGCGCCCTAAGACAGCACCGCTGGAGTTCTGTACCAGCGACGCGTGCTCCCCCAGGAGGGGTCTGCCCTCTCGCGGGGGGGCTGGCTGAGCTGGAGGGTGCGATCTCCCCCTACCACAGTTACCGCTGTCCTACTTTTAACGAACTTTCTGTGGGTTGCAACACCTTATCAGCTTGCCTCCTCTTGCGGTCATAGCTTTCTCTCTTGGAGGCTCCTTTCTGCATAGTTCAGATAACGGTGTTCTTAGCACTATCTGTTCCTTGCCCCCCTGGGGTGGGCTCCCCTGCTGAGCAGTCCTTCCGTGCCTCAGTTCTGACGACTCGAGAGGGTGGGGCAGCCTGGCCTAGCCGTTGTGCGCAGCCTGGCTGGACACGGAGTTCAGGGGGAGCCTGGGCCCGGCGGCAACGGAGCGGGGGCGCAGCCC
>JAVJGI010000050.1:24786242-24816881 GCA_035590275.1 Ibycter americanus | reverse complement strand
AACCACACAGATGTGGCGCTTGGGGACATGGTTAGTGGTGGCCTTGGCAGCGCTGCGGTAAGGGTCGTACTCGATGATCTTGAAGGTCTTTTCCAACCTTATCGATTCTATGAAAAAGTGCATATTTAAACTTTAAAGATACAGCTCAAGTTTTCCTGATTGTTTTGCTTCGTTTGTGAGTCGTGTCCCGCGCCCCCGCCCCGAAGATTATACAAGACTATTGAAAAACTCCCTCTTTCCTGAAAGGGCTCTTGGGCCCTCCTCACTGTGCTGCTTGGTGTTTCTGCAGAAACAAGCCATCAGGCTCTCCAGAACATGCCCAGAGTCCTCCGGGAAGTGGAGGTCTTGAAACAGGAGGCAACATTCCTGAAGGAGCAAATGATCCTTGTTAAAGAAGATATAAAGAAATTTGAAGAAGATACGGCTCAGTCGATGCAGGTGGGTTCTCGTCTGCCACAGTGTTTATCTGCAACTTGTGAAATTCTAAAGTTTCCAGAGTTGTTCATATTAAAACAACCTTGTGAACTCAAGATAGACAAACCCACTTATTTTAACACTAAAAGTAGAAAAGTGGGTGTGATTACAGGGCAGTGCAGTCTGCATTTCCTGAGGAACAGCTGATCCTGTTTCAGTTCAGACAGAGTTGCTGTTACCTGACTGGGGAGGCTGGATTCTGCCAAGATTTCTGCCTTTTATTAGCTGGGATGCATAGAATTTTTCAGGCAAAGTGGATACTGGAAGTGCATATCCATAAGTCAAACTAACTTTTTGTTGTCTGACTTTGGAAGTTGATTTAACATCTCTAGCTCTTACAGCCAGCTCTTTCCTCCTTGTAACAGCATGATCTTTTTACACATTTTTTTTAAACCCAAGCTAAAAATAACTCTGTAATATAAGTATGTACAGCAGTCATCTTTTGTTTCAGTGGGCAACGTTATTTTTTTTTTTCTTCAGGTCCTGGTAGAGATTGACCAAGTGAAGTCTAGAATGCAGTTGGCTGCTGAGTCTCTTCAGGAAGCAGACAAATGGAGCACGTTAAGTGCAGATATTGAAGAGACTCTTAAAACACAGGTAGATACCGCATTATTCTTTTTGGTTGGTCTTTCTGCCTTCAGCTTTCCAGGGAAACTGTGTTTAAACATAGGTTTTTGAAGTGACTCTAAAACATGTACCTGTTTGTAAAATGTCATTATGAAACTGCTATTAATGCTTTTGAAGGTTGCGTTCGGTAACGGGGTTGCCTTTCCCTGGTGACAGGATGTGTCTGTGATTTCGGCCAAACTAACAAGTATGCAGAGCAGCCTGGCTATGCTTGTGGACACGCCAGATTACTCAGAGAAGTGCGTGCATCTTGAGGCCCTGAAGAACCGACTAGAGGCCATGGCTAGCCCTCAGATTGTTGCTGCTTTTAACTCCCAGTCTGTAGGTCAGTAACTCATTTACTATCAGTGCAGAGTTTATTGTCTTTTTAAAAGTAAAATGTTTTTTGGTGGCCAGTTTATGTCCAGAAAGCTTCTAGTACTGGACTGTGTGCTTTTTCTGGTGGAGCCAGATGCTGTGAAATGTTAGGTGCTCTGCTGGTGCCTGCAATCCAGTGCATCTTCGATTTTGTTAGTTTGGTGTACCTGTGGCCACTGTGGGAATTAAGGAGAATATGAGCTGGTTTTCTAGGCCATGTAGATGTGTGAAATGAAGGTGCTGAGGCAGGGCTGCCCTGCTGTCATAGTTTAGTTATGCCATGGATGCTCTCCAAGTGGAAAGTGCTATTCAGGTAAGCAAAAGGCCTCTAGTTTTGCATTACCATAGGGCAACCGGGCATTTCTGTTACAGCTTGGTGTTGTAATCAAGAAGGAAATTTGTTTGGAAACATTCTGAAGCCTTACTACCTTGTGAAAGCTGTTTTCTAAACTCTCCTTTAGAAAATTTGACTTTTTGGACTATTCTTTGTGCTCTTTGTTCCCTCTCCTACTGTCACAGCACTTCTGAGAAATACTTGTTCTGGTTGTTGTCTTTCATCTGTGTGCACCCTGAGGTCCCAGTGAGGATCTGGGCTGTGATGCTTTTGCTGCACAGCACTCTGGAGTTCTTGTCTACGTAAAGACAAAGCACAGCAGTGCGTGGCTGCAGACAGACGGAGGGAATGGAGGAGGGAAGGAGCTCTGTGGGCTGTGCTTCTAGCAGATGTGCTTAATCCCTTGTACAGATCTTGCTGTTCTGTCTGCTGTTGTTGTTCTGGCTTTCCTTCTTTGCACAGCTTCCTGTTTTTCTTGGTCTGTGCTCATCGCCTTCACAGTAGGTCCCATGCCTTTTTTCTGCTGTTGCAGTGCATTACCCTTTATAGAGAAATTCAAGACAAGACAAAGGATGATGTTCTGGAATATTTTCTCTGCTTAGGATGAAAGTAAATTGAATATTCGTATCCTCTGTGAGTTCTCCACCAAAGAAAACATATGGGTGCAAGAAAGCTGCTGGTGGCAGGTCTGCTGGTACAAGGTCCTTTACTTGGGCATACTGTTCAGAATAAATCACTTCAGCACTGTTGCATTCTCTTGCAAAATCTGATCTGGTCGTGTGGAGACACAGGCTTTTTTTCTGCTTGAAGAGGGTTTTCTGTGGAGTCATGTTTTTTTTCCTGAAGTCCAGCTCCTATAACTGTAATACAAGTCCGTAAATATATCCCCAGAGAGTCTGTATTCAGTGACTTCCACAGATGCAGAGTACTTCAGGTTACTTAGTGTTCTAGTTTCTCTGTGTTCCAGGTCCTGTTTGAAAAACAAGGTCTCATTACTAATTTCTCTGACCCCAGGTGTATTTTGTGGACAGAACTGTAGTCATCTGCCTTACAGTACACAACAGGCTTTTGAGGAACCTGGATTTCAAGGCTTTGTGTAAGAGCTAACTGTGCCATTAGTTAGTCTCAAGGCAGCTAGCTTAGGTATCAGTTTGAGCAGTGGTGAAAGCAAAACTGAAGACTTTGTGATGTATGTTCTAGTTTTGTAGACAGTGGCTTGTTTCTGGGAAAATAATGATTTCCTTCTAGGAAATGCTCTGGTTTTGTCTGTAATATTAGATACATTTGCTGATTAAGAAGTTAAACTTAAATTAATTCCTCGTGTCTGCTACCTGTTCTTGTTTGAGCGTGGGTTTTAGGCAGTTCTACTCTTATTTAAGAAGGCAAGCAAACAGAAGGTGAAATTGTGTCTTTCTGTACAGGCTGTTGCGCATACTGCTTAGAAGAAGAATTCTCTTGCTCGACTCTGAGAGCTTTGGGACTGACTGTTAACTGCCTGTTACTTTGTTTTGTTTAGATCAGGCAAAAACATTTGTTAAAGTCTTCACTGAAATTGATCGGATGCCCCAGCTTCTTGCTTATTATTATAAATGTCACAAGGTAGGTATCTTGATAATATTTTGATATGGAGGAATACAAATTTACATTCTTGCTTGTCTTGGGCTGCAGGGGGAGCTGCTACATCATGTATTATACCTTTCCTGTTTGAAGGAGGATGGAACCTGTTCTTTTCCATGTTTCTCTGACTTCTCTGCTGGCTCTAAACAGCTTTGGTTACTCCCCATGTTTCAAGAGTAATTCTCCATTCAGCGCTATGTGTTCCTTCCTGCAGTAGACATAGGATACGTGCGTTCTGCTTGATTTCTCTATGCCTTATAGTTTTGCTTTGCTTTTTTTTGGATGTGGCTATGTCACCAATAACTTTATTGCTGCAACTTGCCAGCTGCTGACTTCTGTAAACTCTTTTCAGGTAAGATTAAAAGTTGGAATTCCAGACAGTTCCGCAGCCATAACCTGATCCTCAAATTTCTCTCAGGACTGTGACTTTTGAGGATTAAGTTCAAGGCTGGGGCTTGCCAAGTATTTCAACTATTATGTGGGGGTATCAGTTACAGTCTCATTTTATGAGTAAAATACCAATGTTAATTAAATCTTTGAATCAACTAAGAAGCCTCTAGCTTCATGCTGAAAGTCTTTTCCTTCTGCGGTGCTGAATTATAGCAAAGTGTTATGCTGAAATCTGGAGAGAGGAGCAAGGGTGGGCATTGCGGTTTAGCAAAAGTGCTTTCCATGGGAAGTTCTTAACAAAAGCTAGATCCGTGGGCTGTCAGTTCGCCTCTTAGAATGGTTCTCATTACCCCTGCAGGTGCAGCTGGTGGCAGTGTGGCAGGATCTCTGCCAAAGTGACTTAAGCTTAAATCGCCAGTTGACTGAACTGTATGACACGCTCCTTGGGACCTGGCACTCGCAACTTCAGTGGGCAACACAGGTGCAGTAGCTGTTTAATATTGGTATAGTTATGGGAGAGGATGAGATTGAGCGCGTGCTCTTAAATCTTATAAACCTCAGAATAGTTCATCGGTGCTCACTCTTTGAGTTGTACTCTGTGCCTTATCAATGCAAGACAAGAGTTGGAACATACCTTCTACTTCTTATCCAGCTCTTGCAGACAAGATTTGATTTCTGGTGTTCTACCAACAGCAAGGTTGCTATGTTATTGACATTAAAGCTGCTCTATCACTTTCATCTGTATCTTAAGTTAAAACTAATTTGTTGGTGTTGCAAATGTGTTCTGTTGCAAGACATTTGAAATGCCTGAATTGCTTTATCACTTGGCCTGGAGGAAGCCCTCAAGGTCATGTTGGACTGATTCATGTCACTCTGTGTAAGAAATCTGAGGGCTTCTGCTATCATCTTTTGGAGTCTCTGTACTTGTTTTTCCTGCCAAGAATAATGTAGGATCCAAAAAAGTTATTGTCCTGTAGTGAAATGAAGAAATGAGTTTATATCGTTGAGGCTGGAAGAGTTTTTCATCCGTGAAGGGTAAAAGATTCTTATCTTCGTGTTACGAAGGCTGGTGCGAGTGCTAGGCCTGTACTGCAAAGGAGCTCAATGTTTTCTTGAAATGTATTTTTTCTGCCTAATGGTTCGATGTGAATTACAGGTCAGATGTCAGCTTACATTTTGGCAGATGTTCTTTGAACTGGGGATTGTGGGAGACAAATGGCACATGGGGCAAAGCTCGTGTCACTCAGTCTCTTGTGTTGCTTCTGCTTTCTGAAGAACCCTTGGACCTTTTTTGTGGTGATCCCAGCTTTCAAAGCAAATGAGTGAGAACAGCTGACAAGAAAGTCACAATAAAAGGCTGTAATGCATTTTATGCTAGTGGAGTTGAGGGTGGTACACGTATATAAAACTTCTCAGCTGATTACAGTCATTCTAGCCTTTCCAGTACTGATTTCTGCCTATCTGAGCAGTAATTTGGCTCATGATATAGTACTGTTTCTTGATATTGATGATGTATGTGTTTTTTCCCCACACCTGTGTAAACTGAGTGCTCTGTTTTCAAATGCCCTTCAAATGCCAAGTAGTTTTTCAAATTACTGTAGTGCCTGTGTTCTGCTGAATTCTGGTTTTAACCTATACCTATCTTCTCATTTCTTCTTCTCATTTCTTGGTTGCTGTATTCAAAGTACAGTTTCAATGGTAAATATGTATTGACTCAGACTTTTGTAATGAGGCTGTCCTGTGTGCTAGGTTAGTGAGGTTCTTGCAGTCTTAGCAGACCTCTTTTGTTTTTTTTTACCCCTTGTGAAGTTTTTCAAATCTGCTTTTGTTCCCTTTTGCTTGGGAGCTCATGTCATCTGAGGACTCTGTGATCTGTTCTTGCACAAAATGCCATCTTCTTGATCTGTGTATCACTGTCTTTCACCAATAGGTAATTGGGTGTGAAAAAGTCCAGGTCAGGCTGCTGCTGCTTTTTCTCCCAACTCTTTATTCCCTGGTTATGGCAGCCTGCCTCTCTGCTGACAGCATTTGCAAACCCGTCTGTTCTGCCTTTTTGCCCCTCAGTTTCAGGACCCCCAGGTCTCTGTGGCCAGGGCGTAAGGGAGACTACAGTGGGCATGATTGCTCCTGGTAAGCAGTGCTGCTTGTGTGAAGGCTGCTGCTGCCAGCCAGGCAGCAGCACTTGTTCAGGAGAGCTGAAGAAGGTATCAGCCCCTAGACAGACAGGTCCTGCTCAGTTTGGAGTGGGACAGTTTGTGATTGTCCCTGATGAGACAGTGACATGTGGTTTGTACCTTGTGGGGCTCACTGGAAGCTGTCTGCTGCTCTGCTGCCTGTTGTGTTCCTCTGAAATAACGTGCTTTATCTAGCAGCTTTTCCGCTGCTACAGGTTTTCAAGAACCCCCATGAAATTGTGACTGTATTGTTGATTCAAACTCTGGGAGCGTTGGTGCCTTCCATCCCTGTCTGCCTCAACACTGCCATGGAGAGAACGGGCCAAGAAACCAAGCTGAATAAGCTGCTGGAGCTCTATGATGCCACCATCCACTTCGCAAAAGGGCTGGAAGCAGCAATGCTGCCAAACCTGAGTAAGGCTCTTTCCCTGCATATTGTCATTCTGTTCTGTCAACTCCTTTGTAAAGTTCTATTGTTGGATTTTGTTTAGTTTTACATGGAGGGAGGGCTTACCTCTTCTACAGTATTGACCAGGTACGTGGCATTTGTGCCTCGGTGTGTGTATATATGTATATATTTTACAGTAAAGATATGGTGCAATCCTAAATGAGTTTACTGAAGCAGACCTGTTCTGAGCATGCTTGCTGTCTAAGCTAAATAATATTTGGTACTTTTCCTTTTACAAGCATTACTATTTCTTCTGTCTCAGAGGGATTAAATTTTTTTTTGTAGTTTTTCTGTTGCCACTGCCTTTTGTTTTAATCAAGTGAAACTGCAGGGCCAAATATAATCTCTGAACCATTGGTAGTTTATTGCCTAGCAGCATCCTCAGTGTTTGATTCAAAGTCTAACCCATGCTTTCCTCATTCTGTGATGTTTGTCTTCTCATTTTGGTCATGACTTGAATAATTCCCACAAACCACAAAGCAGTGAGGTGCTGTGTTTACATAGGTTTGTGCCTGACTTGAACTGTTGGCTATTTATAGTCCTTTATTAATCTGGCAGGGCCCCTTCAAAGACCGGGTATGGGAAAACCCTAAATTAAAGCAAATGGAGCATTCCTAATGCTGCGTTTCCTGTGTTTGGTTCCTTGTAACATTGTCTTGAGCTATTTAAACCCAGATTTTTACTTGATCATGTAAATTATGATTACTGGGCAATTTCAGGGAGTATGGCTGTCATTGTGTCTGGTTTTGTTGTCTTTGTGATTGTGTACTCGTCAGTCATTTTCTGTCCTTGGCTTAGCTTGATTTGTGGTTTGTGATGGGGAATTATTAAAAAGGACTTGGGAAAACGATGCCAAATTCTAGAAGATAATGGAATAGGAAGACAGATGCTGAACTGTTATCTGAGTGTGTTTTAAAAAAAAAAAACCCCAAACAACTTTATTTCCATCTCTTTTGCTGGGGGGTGAGATGTTTGGGAAGAGAAATATCTCAAGAATGGAAAGGCCAGGTGACTCAGCAGAGCAGAGTCAAACCAGTTCCTACATATGTGTATGTGAGGAGAGGGTTCAGTTATGATTCATAGGATAACTCAGGTTGGAAGGGACCTCAGGAGATGATCTAGTCCAACACTCTGCTCCAAGCAACATCCGCTATGAGGTCAGACCATGTTACTTGGGGTATTATTGTCCAGTGTGATCTTGAAAATGTCTGAGCATGGAGATAGCACAGGCTTTGGACAACCTGCTCTATTGCTTGTCTGTCCTTAGGGTGTAGAAGTTTTTTCTTGTGTCCGGGACTCAAAGTAATTATGGTTTACTGCTAGTTTGAATTTGGCAAAGTTCCACAATAACAGCTGGTGTCCATTTCTGATTTGAAAAATAATCATTTGGACCTGTTTTTTTGTTTGGGTTTGCAGCTCCCTGCTCAACAGAATGGCACTGAAATGCTAAGTTCATGGTTCATGTTCAGCTCTGGTCGTTGAACACCATGAAGGAGTAGTGCTAAGTGAATTGAGTTAGCGTCAGTTATTTTAAGTATGAACCAGGCTTTCTGATAAATGAGGATTGCCCGTATTTTAAGTTGTGGGAGTAATGTGTTTCACTTCTCAAATCATTTCAATACTTTCCTTCTACTGTAGGTTGGAATGTTTAATAGATTCTTGTCACCAGGCTGTTCTGGAGCAGTGAGTGATAATTTTCTTGACGCATTTGTTGAGGTAGAACATCTTGGTTTTAGGAAGCAGGTAGAGATAATAACCTCATTTTTTAAAATAAAAATAAAAATAAAATCTGTGTAGTTGAGACTTAAAGTTGTTGGGCAACATTCCAAGCCTGCGTAGGCAGCATGCTCTAATTGAAGAGCAACCGCACATTGCTTAAAACAAGGTTTTTAGTAGCATGTTCATCTATTTGTAGACTAAACATCTGATTCTTTGTAGAGGAGCAGAACCTGGTAAAAGTGATGGAACTGGTGGAAACAGTGTATGGTCCATACAAGCCCTATCAGCTTGAGTATGGAGACCTGGAAGAAGAAAATCTCCTCATTCAGATCAGTGCAGTGCCCTTGGTAATGTAGCAGTCTTTGTTCAACTACATAGGGAGGGGCTTGAAGCTTCTAGTAAATACAAGGGTCTTCGTCATAATTATTGCTGTCTTTCCCGCTCTAATTTTTTGGTAGTATTTCCTGTTCACAGTATATTTTTTAATGTTAAGTAAATTTTGTTTAAGAAATAAAGTTAATTTCAGCAGCACTGTCAGGTTGGAGGTAACTCTTTTCTTCTCCTTCACGCAGTAACCGGCACTGCGTGGATCTGCTAGAGAAAGACTTTACCAAAATATTACTATTAACCAAGACCCTCCTTCAGGCTGAATAGAAAGGAGGAAAGTCCTTTTTGTAGAAACTTCTGTTGTTGGCATAACTGTTTTTCCTTGAAGACCTGGTAAATGTGGGATTTCGTAGCCTTTTATTAACAGTCACTGTGCAGGAGGGTGGAAGCAACCAGCATTGTTCTCCCTTCAGTGATTCACAAGACTGGAGGATACTGAGAGAATGGTGTGTTACACAAGATGTCTTTAATGCCTGGACACTCACTGAAAGAAGTGTCAGGCTCAACTCTGTTGCTTTTTAGGAGCATTGGGAAGTAATTGACTGTGTCCAGGAACTGAACCATTCAGTCAGCAAACTCTTCATGCTGGCTTCTGGAGCCATCGACAACTGCATCAAATTCACTGATGGACTGGGAGTGTGTGGGCTCCTTAAGGCCCTGAAAGCTCTCTTTGCAAAGTAAGGTGCTTTTAGTTACACTGCTGCATTTATCCCAAGGGAGTAGCGAGGATTCAGTTTGTGGCCAAGGACTTTGTAGTTTATGAATAATGGCTGAGAGCAGAAAGTATCCGTGATCGTAATATGGATCATCTGATATCCCCTCCTACCGCTTCATTCAGGCAGTGGCTGTTTCTTAGGGGAAAAATACAGGCTTTTTATGGCTAAATTGAAGACTTTTCTCAGCTGTTTTCTATTCTGGTTGGGCTGAATTTTCATTTTTAATAAATATTTTTGGAGGGGAAAATGTTTCCCAAAACAGAAAAAATCAAAGGCAGATTAGGCTGGTGAAAGTAGATCTTAGTGGGGAAATACATAGTGGGGCAAGTGACCTCGCATTCACAATCTACCTATAAGCGTGAGATACTCTTGTGAGTGAGGTTCACTGTAAGTTCTTGTCTGAAAGTATCACTAACAGCCCACTTAGATAGTATTCCAGTACTGATTACTTCGTTATTCTTTCCTGATACTGAAAAAGCTGCTCACAATGTGTAAATCAAGCTGTTACCTTGCTGCCCTGTGGGGAAGAGGGAAGAGGAAAGCACACTTCTCTGATCTCACCTTCTTTATAGGCAATTGCACAGCAGTGTGCGTGCCTCCAGCTTATGGGCATTATTTTTTTTTAAAAAACGGGGTGTGTGGAAAACAAAGTGTTCTCTTTTTTATCCATGTTCTCATCTGGGGAGTAGCTGAGAAAACAAATTCATGAGATTGTTGTCATTGTGTTCCTGGACTAAGGGCCAAGTGATGTTGGACTAGCAGTAGCCTTATAAACTTTTTCTGGTCTTTCCTAGGAAATGTGATTAGTGTAGTGGTAACACAAATGCCTTACACCCTCTCATGTGAGCGGAGAGATCTTAGTAACCCATATGCAGCAAACTGAAGTAGCCACACAGTATCTATTACCCTGAGTTTCTCTCTGTCTTCTACCATGGCTGAGTGAGCTGTGGCTGATCAGTTCTTCACATTCATGTGTTTGGACTGGAACAACAGTGCCTCTTCTGAACTCCTTTTAATATTTCTGGTTCTTACTTGGCCCTTGTAGAGGACTGAATGAGCAATTGCAGGACGTGCAGTTATTTTGCTCTCCAACCTATTCTCTTATGCTGGTGCTGATCTCTCCTCTGTTTCTCATTACAGGTATACATCTGACTTCACAAATACATTGCAGTCTATACGAAAGAAATGTAAACTGGATGATGTTTTATCAGATTCCCTTTTCCAGGAGGACTGGACTGCGTTCCAAAACTCTGTTCGGTAAAAGGGGTTTGTTTTGGTTATTTTTTGCCTAGGTCAGAACTGATTTTTGTATCAAAGTTGAAAGGGAATTACTTGGGGTCGGTTTACACAAGTTCTTAGTGCAGAATGCAGGCCTATGCTCACATAGCTGCAGTGCTGCGGTGAGCATTAGTGTTAGTGACTGGGTTTCAGGTTGCTGCTGGCACAGTAAGTGCTGTGAGGCTCCCCACCCTGTCTGGAGCAAGGCTGCATGTTGCATCACTTGAAATATCAGCAGCTCTTAGAATTTTTCCCGGTGACACTGAGCTGGCCTTAGCCATGACGCCAAGAAGTAGCATGTGGATGAGGCTGTTGGGCAGAGATTCAGTGTGTTATCAAATGGATGCAGAGTTAATAGCCAAAATAACTTTTGACAGATGTCTGTCCTGTGGGCTGTGGTTTGGTTACTGCATTTTATAATTATTTAACATGTGTCTGCAGTGGGTTGTCTGGGGGGGTGTCTGGCATTACCTGCCTCAAATCTCACAACATGTGTTTTTGTCTTGTCCTTTTCCAGGATAATTACTACTTGCGGTGAGCTCCTTCATCAGTGTGGAGACTTTGAGCAGCAACTGGCCAACAGGTAAGCATTGCTGAACTTAAGTCATGAGCTGTCAGCATAGGTACAAAGTTGAAAGAAAACAACCCCCAAGGTGCTTTCCTACTGTAGACCAAGGAGGAAAAGCAGAGCCACTGTGATTTCCCCCCACTTCCCCTCCCCATCTTTTGAAATGTCAGAGATGGGTCACAGACTGTTCCACTCGGTTGTGTGCCCTGAGACAGTCACAAGAATCCTTTTTCTTGGATACCCAGCTGGCCATCAAAGGGACTGCCAGACTGGGGTCAGGAAAGAATTTTCCACCAGATCAAACTGGCAAGATTCTCACCCCCCTTGTGAGATGCAGCGTGAATCATTTGCTGAAGTGAATCTCGATGTGCCTTAACTGGTCAATTCCTTGTAACTTGAGGAGTGTCAGGCCCAGGCAGTACGTGGATCATTTGTTGCTTGTAGGCAGTGCACTGTTCAGCCTCTTGTACATTAGTCTGACTTGAGTGCCTGTGCTTTGTATAGGGCCCAGTGGCCTGCAGTGCACAGGAGGCTGGGTGTGTTCCATTTGCTAGACATTCTGAGAGTGCAGTCCTCTCTTTTTCATCTCAATATTTTTGCAGGTTTTGAGTTGCACAATAGATGTGAGAGTTGGCTGTAACTAGTGTCTGCCACCGATGAATACTCTTCTTTGAAGTAGTGTAAAGGTAGTGTTGGTCCTTGGACCAACATGAGAAGAACAGTGCTGATTTCAGAGGATTTTGCTGGTGACTTTTGTGTACTTGTTTTCAGGATTTTATCAACTGCTGGGAAGTATCTCTCGGACTCCTACAGCCCTTGTAGTTTTCCTGGCTTTCAGGATACCAGTTCTGCAGAAAGGAAGAGCTCCTTAAAGAATCCCTGGCAGGAATATAATTATCTTTTGAAGGAGAATCCATCTGAGTATGCCAGCCTCATGGAAACGCTTTACACTCTAAAGGTAGCTTTGGTTCCTGGAAGAGCCTGCCTGTATCACAGGATGCTGTTGGGCCCACATTTGGTAGATGAGAGCTGGATTCCCCCTATAGCCTGACTACTTCTCATCCTGAGCTGCAGCCTTCTGATGGGCTGTGTTCCAAGTCTTCCACAGAGACACCAATCTGTGGAGAGGTGAAAAGTCCAAACCCAGAAAGTCTGGACTCATTCCATATCTCCCCAGATCCTGGCTGTGTTTTGTGAACATGCCTTTACCAATTCAGGTGAGGGAGAATTTGTCACAGAAAGCATTGGGAAGGTTGTATTGGAGCCATCTCAAATTCTGGAGCCCACATACTGGCTTCTCAAGACTTTCTTTGCCACTTAGGTTCTGCTGCCGTATCCATTCCAAAATATAATTCTGCAAGTTCATTCATGCATGTGTCTGTGAACAGTGTAGAATGACTAGTTATCTTCTCGTGGATCAAAGTTGTTTGCCATCATTGGTCACATGCAGCAGTGAAGTCAAGGTTATGAGTCTCTTACTTCCTCAACATGTTTTGATTTCTTTTGTGCTTAATTTACTTGCAAATTGTGCAGCTCTGCCTTCAGTGTTCTATGTTTGACTTCAAAACCTTAGCTGAATAGTCAAGTTCCATAGGTCCTCTTCATGTAAAACTTTTGCTTAATTCCATGCAGGGAATCAGTTGGTTGAGCCCTTTGTGTAAAAGGCAGTTTGCCATCTTCTCTGCAAGTTTCTCAGTATCTAGCCTGTACTGGTGCCTGGCATGGCTGGAATGGGATGCTGATTCTTTGTTCCACATTTCAGGGAGCAGTGTGCAGTTTCTGTCTTGAGTAAATGGTTAGAAGAAGGAAACAAGCTGTGCCATTGCAGAGGAAAGCTCTTGATTGCCTAGTAAAGACTTCTTTAAGAATATTAACACAGCTTCTCTGTGGTCAGTTTCATGACTTCTGTATGTAAACATTTTTCCATGTCTCTGTGTGTGTTAGGAAAAAGGTACAAGTAACCACAACCTGTTGTCTTCATCAAGATCTGCCCTAAGCCGCCTCAACCAGTTGGCGCACCACTTGGCTTTTGATTCTGTTTTTCTTCGCATCAAACAACAACTTTTACTCGTTTCGAAGATGGAGGTGAGTAATAGGTACTTTGATCTGATTTGAACTGGCAGGGTTTACCCTTGGGATACCTTAGGATGGAGCACTGCTCAGTTTGCTTACCTTTCTCCTTTTCAGGATGTTTCCCTCTGGTATCATGTTTCTTCCATGAGCTACAGTCAGTAGAAAAGTTTACCTCCCTTCATCCACAGCATTCACAAGAGACAGCTGTGTTTGCAAGCTCTGATGTTTGAGATGTTGCTTTTCTAATCTGTGTGAGCATGTATTTCCCACAGGAAGCTATGTGGAAAGGGTGTGTATGTCTTGGGCCTGAGAGAGGACAAGGGAAGCAGTTTCTGCACCATCTGTGTTCTGCTTTCTGGAAGTTCATGGGTAGTCACAGTTCATGTTGCTGGGTGACCACTTCCTAGAATACCGATTGACTTCATGCTCCAGAAAGTCATAGATTCATTCTGCACTCTTTGTCTTACAGAGCTGGAATTCTGGTGGCATTGGTGAGACCCTGACAGATGACCTGCCAAACTTCAGCCTGACTCCTCTGGAATATATCAGCAATGTAAGAGCTTGCAGGGGTAGTTACTGAAAGCCCAGTGCTGGGGGAATCTCTGTGTTTCCCCAATTTCTTGTAAAATCATAGCATTAGTTAAAATTGTTATAGGATGGTGATAGATGCTCTCAGTGGTTCAGCCATTCGCACTTGGTTTGTGCCATTCTTTGTAGCTTTTATATAAAATCCCTGTCAAGGTCTGGAATAGCAAAAGAACATTGGGAGCACAAGGAGTGGTTCTTGTCTGCTGAACTGCACTGTGTACAGTGTTAACTCTTGCGATGGGACGGGGATGCCAACTTGTGAATACTGAGCATATATTCATAATGCAGCTCATGTAGCAGAGGAGTTCCTGCAATGTGTATTGGAGTGATTTAATCATACTACGAAGTTAGAGTCTTGAGCTTTTACCTTTCTAATCCCCATGTGACTCCCTGGTTTCTCTTTCTGATGGAATAACAATGAAACCTTTCTGGCAGCGGGGTGTCTGAGTGGAAAAGGAAAGTGAGCTGTTCATTCCTTCTGACTAGGCACTCCTCAGTTCGGTGCTGCTGAACAGTGTTCACATTGCTTTCCCATTCTCCTGGTTGGCATTTCAAGTCGCTGCCAAATTTGCAGTTCAGATATTAATGTTAGCTGCTATTATTATCTGAATACAAAGTATAATTTGATAAGCAAGTTTTTTATGTTACTATCATTCTGTGCATCACACAGGGAACAGATTTTTCAAGGTCAGGCTGCAACCAAAAGCTTTTAATACTTTATTTTCTTCTGGCTTATGGCCTACAAACTGTTATACTCTGCTTTAAAAGGAAAAAGAAATGTATAGAAATGGGTAGTCAGTCAACTTGTGGGACAGTTTTATTATGGGTAGTTCGAATTTAGCTGTCTGAGAGGCTTTTATGAGGTTTCAAAAGCTCACGGGCAGTGTATAAGTTAAAACTTCAAGGGAAGGTTGCTACTGAATTCTAAGTAGCTTTCTGATTAACACAGTTCACTAAGGAAGACATGCATGGTTGTTAAGAGGCTGTAGCTGCTCACCTGCCACTTTAACTGAAAGTTAAAACTGAGATGTGTATGATTGTTACTTGATGCTGTGAGGAATCAAAGGGATTTTCTGCCTGTCCAAGGCAAAGAGGAACTTCATAAAATTTCAGATACAAAGCATTTGGTTTTTGACATCTTTTCAGATGTACCCTTTATCCTGCTGTTGAGTGATAAGGTGGGCCAAGACTGAACCAAGGCTTTTTCTTGGGTAGTGTTGAAATAACACTACTGCATTGTGCAGTAAAATTGAAAACTAAAAAAGCTAAGGTAGAGTTTAGAAACAAACTGGTGTGGCTTATGTGCTGTGTAGAAGAAAAGGCAGGTGATGAGAGCTCAGGAAAAAGCTAGTAATGAGCATGCCTTGTAACAGGGAGGCAGAGTACTCTGAACTGTATCTGCGCCTAGGAAGAGTCTGTAGCAGCAGATAATAATTTATAAACAACGCAGTATTTGTTGTATGCCTGAAGTTATGTAGCTTGTGTGTGTGAATTTGTGAGCATGGTCCCTTTTTGGGAGAGAGATGTTTCTGTAGTTCATTATTATATTGTCACTTGAATATGTGTTTCTTCTTCAGTGGTTTTGCTTGGTTCAGTCTCTTAGATTCTGTTCTAGAAAACAAATTGCCAGGAACACTCCAGAGATCAAAGATTTGCTTGGAGTAGCAGTTCTCTGTGCAGGTTTTTCTTACCATGATTGTTTCAATGACTGGTTCTCTGACCTTGTGAAAAATTATTTTTTGTACAAAGTGTAATGATGAGCAAGAGCCAATTTGTTTTTGAGCTAATGTGGGTTGCTGTCAAGCTCAGCTTTCTGCTTTTGGGTGTGGATTACTGCAGTTAACTTTTTTTTTTCTCTAGTGAAGTACTTGCTTCACATTTGTTCAGTGACTCAGCTCTTTGTGCTTTTATTCTAGATTGGGCAATATATTATGTCGCTTCCTCTCCACCTTGAGCCGTTTGTCACTCAAGAGGATTCTGCATTGGAACTGGCATTACATGCTGGAAAACTGCCTTACCCCCCAGAACAAGGTAGGATGAAACCAAAGACTTGGGAGTGTCTGGGGGAAAGCTGTCACATTTTGACATATGGCTGTGATGTGTTACGGTAACAAAGCTGTTTGAGATCCATTTCCTATTGACTACTCATGCTGTTTCTTCCAAGAATCTCTTGGTGATACCCAGGAGGAGCCTCTAAATAATAAGTAAAACTTTTTCTGTTTTGTTCAAACCAGAGGCTTCGTCTATTTAAGTTTAGTGTTCATTAAAACTGTGGTTTGGAGTGCAGGGTCTGAAGTATTACTGTTTCTGAGTTTGAGCAGTATTTAATATCTTAGGTGCAGGGAGTGAACAGGAGGTACCTGGGTCAGTTCCCAAACTTTGATGGGAACTGTTGAACCATCTAGCCTGAAAGACTTCTCAAGTTAGCTTTTGTGGCTTCTGCTCCTTATCAGCTTGTCCATTGGAGTGCAGTTTATGGAGTGGCTTGGGCTCTCATACAGCTCACTTAAGGGGCATCTTGCTCCAACTTTGCACTCCTGCCCTCTCCTTTGTGCTGGTTCCACAGTAGGGCTGTTTCTATTCATTAACGCTACAGAAAAATATTCACTTTTTCTGGCCTAGTTTCTCTCAAAAATGGGTCAAAGTGATTTAAATCAACTTCCTAAGAGGTCTACTATGCAACAGAGCCAGCAGGAGCGCACAGCAAGGAATAGGCAAAGAGGAAGCTTGTGACCATGTTTAGAAGTGGTGAGTTGTTAGGTTGGCTGACCCTCTCATGTAATGTCACCATCTACTGAAGAAAATGACTGTGCATCAGTGATCATACAGTGTATTCTGATCCCCAGATGGTATCTAAGCTGGGATTCGTGAAACAACTGCTGACCTAGTATGAAGCTTTCCAGCTTCAGACCCTAGTGAAATCTGGAGAGAATGTCCCGTAAACTTAATTTTACACTAGTCACTTGTGGTGTAAAATATGCAGTCCTCCATGGCCTTGCTGAGAACCATAGCCGCTTAATTTGTTGCTAGGAAAAGAGTAGCTCCTGAGCTCCTTTCTTCAGGGATAGATAGATTATTTGTTCTCTAGCATGATAGTAATGCTGTTTACTTGTAAACAACCTTTTCCTCTGCCTTTTTTTCACTGTAAATCCAGGAAAAAGTACTGTTACACCCTCTGTGACATGCTAACCTATGCCAATCTGTTACAAAGGTTAGGAGCCCATGGTCAGAAATTAGTCTGCTATCTGTCTTGTTTTGGACAGGTTTTGCATCTTTGGGAATGGTCTTTTCTTAAGGGTTGGACCGTGTGTTCTAGTCTCCATAGTCAGGTCCTTTCTCAGTAAGGACACAATTCTGAAGTGCTGACTGTTTAATTTAAATTCCTTTTTCATCCTATACTAACACCAGCTGAAAAATCAGTAGAGCTCCACTGCTACAACCAGTGCCACTTGGGTCTCTAGTGATTACATATCAGCCACAGTGGTTAAACCCCCAGTTCTGAAGGAGTTGTAGTGGGTGCTGTGGGTGGCTGCTGTCTGGGACAGCTATGGCCCAGGTGCCTCTTCAAAACTTTCTCCCCAGAACACACCAAAGAGTTCTTTCTGCATGTTGTTCCTTAATTTCTTGCAGCCAGCTGAGTTGTGGCTAACATTCTTTATTTAGGTGGCTGTCCTTACCTGTTGTGTCGTTAATCCGCTGCAGTTAAGTACAGTAGCTACATAATGCTTCCCAGCAGGTTGGCAGTGCACCATGGTTTGCTGTGGTTAATCTCTTCTTGGTGTTTATTTCCACTGACAATCAACGAAGCGTAGAGCTTGGTATTTATAGTTTTCCAGTAGCCTTCTGAGAACACACTCTTTAGGTTTTTGCATTACTTATTTTGTCATCTTAAAGCATTTACGTGTTTAATAGCTCATTAATTTTCAAAACACTGATGAACACAGAATGCCTTTAGGGCTTGAAAAAAAACCCTGTGAATCCTTGTCATTGCAGTAGTTTGTAAACTACTCCTGGAAGATGATCCTATAGAACGTGCCAGGCAGTGCTCCTGATCCCTGCCTGATCACCTGCCAGCCTGTCAGAAATTACTTACCTGGAGAAGTAATGAGGGAAGTGTTTTGGGTCTTAAGCTAGCTTTCAATGTCGTATAGTATCAGGGAGGATATGCAACTGCTTTGTTTACTCCAAAACCAGATGATAAACTCTGAATACCTTAATGTCCCATTGAAGAAACAGTCAACCATTTATGAATTACGTTTTGTTACAAAACCAGCAAATGCAGTTGAATGAGACTGCTGACAGCTAACGGGAATTTTCTGTCCAGGAGATGAATTGCCTGAGCTGGACAACATGGCTGACTACTGGCTAGGCTCCATCGCCAGAGCTACGATGCAGACGTACTGCGAAGTCATCCTGCAAATACCGGAGCTCACAGTACATTCAACAAAGCAGCTTGCCACAGACATCGGTAAGCTCGGTGTGCGTGTTGTCTTGAGAACTGTTGCCGTAACACGTGGGCTGCTCTGTCATTACGTTAGATTTGAAGAAACTGCAGTGTGGTTTTCTCCTTTAATCATGAGCGTGTTGATCTGATGCCCAGCATGGTGGAGTGGTTCACAGCTTCTCTTTTGCAAAGTGTTCTGTCAGATCCCTCTTTGAGGGAAGGGTGATTTTCCGCTAGATGCTCCTGCTTCTTCACTGCTTTGTGTTTCTGACTGTGGAAGTCAAAGTCCTTCTCAACTGAGAGGATTCCCTTGCAAGTGAGTCTTAGCAAGAAAGATCCATATATAATCTTTCCAAGCGTGGCACTGCTCTTTCCCTTCTCATCAGAGTGCCATGTACTGCCAGTATATGCTGCACAGAGGGTACACACCATGTGTCAAGCCTGTTGGGAAGCGTGCCAGTGGATTACAAAGGGGAAAGCTGGTTGATTTCTTCCATCCACTTGATAACTGAGGTAGGGGAGATCAGCTAAGGGCCTTCTAAAAGTAATTGTGGAGCACTTGACGAGCATACTTTTTCACAAAACCTTTAGGATCAGCTCCCCTGCCATGGCTAACTTACTGTCCTGCTGCTCTGAAGGTACGAGGTGACTAAAGTTACTTTTAATATGGAGAAATTTTCAGCAGCAAAATAGGAGATAGTTGGCGTTGCTCATCTCTGCCTTCTCCCATGTCATTCAGAGTGACTGAGGGAGGTGTTGGGGAAGGCGTTTCTGCAGGATATGAAGGAGATGAATTTTTCTTATCTGAAGCTGATGGAAGTGTCGCCAAGAGACCACTACGGCTATTGTAGACACCAGTTAGTCCTTTTCCTGCTGTAAATCATGGATCCTTCCCCATGGCCAAGCTAAAAAATAAGGGTAGACAGTGTCTCCTCAGCTCGCCGGAAAGTGTGCTTGGATGCCAGGGAACTCGGCCTGGATTTTTTTTTTTTTTGGCATTGCTTAAAAACAAACCAGTGGATTATAGGCTGGTTGCTTGGCATTCCTCCCTGCCATCCTAAATTCCCCAGCTGGCTTTGAATCAGTGAGCTGGAACTCCCTCCTGCCTTGACAGCCATTCGCCTCTGCAGAACTTCCCAGCTTTGTTGCAAGCTCTTTGCCTTTGAAAATGTGATTGTGATCCTTTATCTGTGACCATGGTGACTGACCACCCCGAGGGTGTTGTGTGCAGATACTGAAACGTGGCAGAATGTGTCTGAGTTCTCTGAACAAAACAGACGGTTGTCTGATCTAGTGTACAGGAAGACAAAAATACCAAAAATACACACCTGTCAGTACAGTTAGATTCCAAACACGCTGCTGTGTGGTTTTGAGCTATCAGTGACAGGATTCTAGCCGCCGTGAAGAACGAAGGATAACTTTCATTTATTTGCGCAGTGTCTGTTACCTGTTTAAATACATGTTTATCTTTAATCTTACAGATTATCTAATAAATGTGATGGATGCCCTTGGCCTTCAGCCATCAAGAACACTGCAAAATATTGTAACTCTGTTGAAAGCAAAGCCAGAGGACTACCGTCAAGCTGCAAAAAGTGTGCCCCGCAGAATGGCCAGCAGCATCGCTGCAATGAGGGGCCTGGAGTGTTAGCTGTAATGTCCCTGCTGCTGGACACTGTTCAAGGGCTGAACTGTTTGGGTTGGTTATTATTTCCTATAAACTTTGCAAGGACAGTGAAAATATCTCTGGGAAATAGGGGAACATATTTCTGAATAACTTTTATTAAATGTCTATGTCTAGGAAAAGTTTGCTCCATTTTTCCATCCTTAGAAATAAGGAAAGATGTCCTATGGCCAAATTTACCACTAACTAGCTGGATGACCTTGAGTAGGCTGACCAGTGCTGGCTTCTGACTAGAAATGTTCTGCTGGTTGCTGGAGAGTACATGCTTCATGGCGGTGAGATGACTGGCTTTTTCGGAAAATTTAATCAATTCTGAATCTAAAATTATGGGGTAGGTGCAACAAAGATCAACTGATTGGAAGCTCTTCTACCTGGAGGCAATCATCATTGCTCAAGACTGTCATTATTTACAAAGTCAAGAAGACCATCTCATTAGTTAGTAGATTAGGCATGATCAAGCTCAACCCTGAGAATAAAACCAGTTTTGTAGGTTGTTCCTTGTGTGTTTAATGTATTCTACTGAATGCTATGAAGTTTATAAGAAATTAATGAAAGTGTTGCTTTCTTGCAAAATTTATTAAAGCTTGGTATATAGATCTTCGTAAAACAACTCCTTTTACAAAGCAACTAAGTATGCTTTCTTAGGAGGAAACTGGACAGAATACAAAGGGGTCCCAAAACTGGAATGCCAGCTGTGTGAGACTCCTGGATAAAACCTCACATGCAAACTTTTCTGTTTCAGAGGGGATAAAACATCTTTATTCCCCTTATCTGCACCTACTTCCACAGTTTTCTCCTTTTTACCACCAGATGCCTTGGAGGAATAATTCTTTTCCTGGTGTCCGTGTCTTTGTCTCTTCTTTTCCTTAACTTGGTTCAGGCTGCCTCTAACCAGCGTTTAGCCTGGTCCACAGGTCTTTCTGCTGTCTTTGCTTTTTGGCTGGTTTTTGGGTTTTTTTCCCGACAGCCTCTGTCTTTTGGACAGGTGTCATTTCTTGTCCCCATCATGCTGCATTTGTGGCCCTCCTTTTGGGACTCATTAGCCTGATGTGTTCATCACTGGGTAACTGTGTGCTTAGCTGCCGGGGCTGCCAGAGCTGCCTCTCTTCTGGGCAGCCCAAGTCTGGTTTTGTTACACCAACATCTTTTCTGTGTTTTGTAGCACACATGTAACGTGCTGATAAAGGATTATATTTTACCAGTGGTATGTTTTTTTGAGTGAAATTGGATTTCTTTGCTGTTATCAGCTGGACTTTGGTGATGTTTTACTGCCAAAACTGCAGTTTGGGGAGAGGTGAGGAGAGCAGAGGTGTTTTATAAACAGGTTTTGGGTTTTGTGAATTTTGTTGCCTAAAAAAATTTTCAGAGCAGGGAAGTAAAATGTGTTTTCTGGATTATTTTTTTTTCTTGGCAAGATTTTCAGTTACACGTTTACTCTTTTGTTTCAGAGTATGAAAAGTCTATTAAAGAAATCCCCAGATGAATTGGAAATTTGCTGTTGTTTAGAGTTGGGACTTCTCAGGTGCCTTGTTTGGCTGCGATTCATGAAGCCTTTCCCCTGGAGAGCTCTGGGTCCAGCTCTGCGCCTGGTCCTGTGCATTGCTCAGCTGATTCTTCCAGTGGCTGCACTGCTGCTGCAGCAAGAAAAAAATATCACCACTTTGTGCACATAGGCTTATCTGTAATCAGTCCATTTAGGGGAGAGTGCCAAGAGAGCCGAAGTCAAGTACCTGAGACACTTTCCACTTTTATTAGTTGTCAGACACCCTCTATAAACCAGCAGTAACTGGAATAGTAAACTGTCCATGTCCTGCCAAAGAACATGCTGTTCCTTTACCCCTGGTGCAAGACAGGTGAATCTCACTGTGCCTCTCCCATGCTTCTCCTGCCTTGTCAGTAGAAGGTGAGGATTTTTGAGGCTGTTCTTTGCCTGCTGCTGTTGCATTTCACAGGGCAAGTGACCCCAGGCCAGCACCCAGCTATGGTTAAAGGCGTGAGGAGCTGGAAGGCGCAGCCTCCCCTGCCAGCTCTACAGCCTGAGACCTGCTGCCCACCCCAGGATGGCAGCAGCCCAGGTGCTGCCTTTCGAAGTGTATCTTCATGTTTGAACAGCTAATTGGATTCCCACACGATGGGACTTACTGGTAGTGCTGTTGACAGTGTTGTCTGTTGGTAAGAACATAAGAATAGATGCCCAGGTTCTTGTTCTCAGGTTTCCTAGTGTTTTAAGCAAATTCTATTGTGTCTTTTGGAGGGAGTGCTGTTTTTTCACTATTGCAAAATTGTTTGGAGGTCTTTGTCAAGTATTGGCTTGTGTGCATATGCTGAATCAGGAGGGGAGGGTGTCAGGTCCTTGTTTCCAGCTCGGCTGGGATGTGGGTGAAGTGCTGTCAGTTTACAAGAGCTCTCTTTTGGTGAAGGAGGCTGTACTGTGGGTTTGTGGTGCTCGGGAGAGAAGCATCCCTTTAGGGAGAAGTGAGGACTCAGGCAGGAAAAGTCTAGGACAACTTGTAAGAGCTGGATTCCTCTGTCTTTACAAGCATCCTAACCACCTTTTGTCTGCCCTGTCACTGCTCCGGTTGGTTTTATGCGCTTGCTGAGCTCACACCATACCCAAGGTTAGATGGTTTCCTTACAGAGCAGCATGTTCCTGGGCTTTTGGTCTTTTGCTCTTCTAAACGTGAACCAGCTGATGGATAAGGGGCTGGGGACAGCATGTGGACTTCATAAGATTGTGCTCCCTGAATCTGGATTTTTATTCCTTATATCTTTTAATTTAGGTATTCTCGGGCTGCAGATGTCTGTAAATTGCCCCTGTTTTTCCACTCCTCATCCCAGTCAAGATCAGAGACGAGTATGGTTGCTCACCAGCCCAGGAAGGCGGGTGGTGAGGGCTGAGATCTGTGTGCTCAGTCCTCGCTTAATTGTTCCAACTCATAAGGAATCTGACGCTGAAGGATGACAGTGTCAGCTCTCTCTTCTCCCAGTGTAATGTAGCGGTTGTTTACTTAATGTATAAAAGATGATCATACGTTGTTTCTGAGGCAAAACTTCTAGAGGAATCATTCAGATGCTAAAAAAAAGCCTGTAAAGCATTAGTTGGAATGAGCAGGAAGTTCTGCAAATGAAACTGCTCTGCCAAGTGGCATAGCATCAGCTTCTAAATAACTTCCTAATCTCCTGATTTTCAAGCAGTGGCAACTAAAACAAACAGAGCCTCCAGCTCAGGAGGTCCATGAACCGTGGCCAGCCAGGAGGGTGAATCCAAGGAAGGGCTGTTCTGCACCCGGCTGCAGGCTTTTCCCATTGCATCGGTTTCTGGGCACTGTCAGAATCAAAAACCTCAGCCAGCGGGTTGCTGAAGCACTGACCAACAAGCAACAGTGAAACCTTTGGTTTCTGAACTACCTCTAATGTCTGGCTCTGTAGGATTTATTAATTTACTCATTTTTGAGCATCATCCTGCACACATGAAGCGAGAGGTTCTGGGACTCCAGCCACTGGGCTGAAACCCAGGAGGATGCGAAGGCGCACATCACAGATATGCACTGAACTCTCTTGATACTCACCCCTTTCTCAACAGCAAAAAAACCCAAACAGGTTGAGAATGTGATTTCCAAAGCTGTTTCACTGAAGAACATAAATTTCATTTAAAAAAAGTGGTTAAACTTCTTGTTGTTATGATCACCAAGTGAAATTGGAAAAAGTCTGTAAAAATTCAGGTATCAGAAGTAATAGAAAAATCAGAACTTTTAAATCACCATTACTTCTGGAGCTCATTATAAAATTTAAAATATTCATGAATCACGTCTTCTTAAGACTGCAAATATTCCACGCATTAATTTCTTGTAACTGTACTGCAGCAGTGTTAGACCAGCTATATGCCAGTAATTAAGGGTTTGACTTTTTCAATGAATTTTGAAGACAGAATTTCCCCCATGTGGGGCAGCATCGGCCGTGCCGGCGGCATCTCACCTGGCAGATCATCCCCCCGTTCCTCGGTCCTGCTGGTGCTGGTGGTCAGCAACTAGACCCACCACATCCACCGCTGGTGAGGAGGGATGGAGAGACCCTCGGCACGCTCCACCCCGGCAGCTCTGTGCCAGAGCACCCTGTGCTCAGGGAGCTTCAGGTGGAGGAGCATGGACCCTCCTCACCACTGCGGCTCCCCTGCCACCCCGCGCTCGCACCGGGCGCCGTGCCCAGAACATTGTGTTCCCGGTCGCATGATTTAACCACACGATCGTGTTTCCTCTTGAAGTTTTGCAAAAGTACTTCAGTAAGGCAGGTCCTGGTGGGTTGTGATGGGCTCCTGGGAAAGCCGGGGGCTGGGACCAGCTGGGGGTCAGGTGAGCTTGCTGCCCAGCTGAGCCCAGCCCTGCGGGGACCACCAAGCCCCCTGTCTGCCCTCTGATCAGGGCGAGCCCAGCACCTCCCCTACTTGCAAGCGGCTGCCATCAGCCTCTTGCCAGCGCTGAACTGTACCCGCTGCCAACAGGAAACTTTAAAGGCAACTTTTTATTTATTTCCAAGAGCAGTACTGTTAGCCGGCCTGGCACTTCCTCCCCACACCTCAGTCTTTATGGCGGCCAGAGTATTTATCTTGCACACACATTAACAGCCGTGCTCATCTGCGGCGCAAGTGTTAACAAACCCTGAGCAGCAAACAGGGCACCTGTGGGCTCCAGAAGCTCAGGGACAGTTTTCTTTCGCTCTTTTTCCACTGTAGTTGTTTAGGGTTGGAAATACCGTGACCTCAGACTTCAAAAGTAGCTTGGGTCCCAACCAATTTTCTCAGCATCCACCGCCAGGACATCCTGGGCTCTCCCCAGCATCGCCTGCCTCCCGGCTGCTGCAGCCCTGCCTTGGGCCCCGGCCGCAGCCCTTCGCAGCCGCCTCCACCCGCTCTTCTCACTAGGAAGCACTTCCCACCCACACGTCAAAAAGAAACGGTGACTTACGATTCTATAGCAACGCTGATGTATACAAGCTCTACATGCTAAAGCCAGAGCCTGACGCCGACTCGATGAGGTTTATTACAGGGTTTATTAGGCAGAGCTTCTTCACAGTAGACAGTCGGGGAGGGGAGGACAGCCAGGGCTTTTTAATTCCTTCCTAATTTTGGTAGAGAGTAAAAGATTGCTCAGCAAGTGATAAACGAAGCGCGACGGTGGCAGCCTGCCATCGGCGGCCCTCGGGAGGTGACGGGGTGCGCGGCTCACTCGGTTTCTGCGTCGCTGTCGGGCCCAAGGACGTCGAGGGGCTGCACGCGCAGTGAGTCGTAGTTGGGCGGGGGGGTGCCAGGCTCCGGGGGCAGCGCCTCATCCTTGGGGAGGGCATCTGCGTCCTCGGGCTGGAAGCCCAGGTTGGTGTGAGCCTCCACCAGCTCCGACACCGTGGGGGGTGCGTCCGGGTACCGCACCCGCGCCCGCTTCTGCTTCAGGCCTTTGCACCAGCTGATCACGTTAATAACAGTGATCCACAGCGAGTCGATGATGATCTCCCCGAACTCGATGAGGCACAGCACCGAGCCCCCCATCCAGAATCCAAACTGGCCTCCCAGGCTTGACAGCAGCCAAACGATCTGTGGGGAAGAGAGCAGAGTGAGCCGAGGCGGCAAACCCTGGTCCCTGATCAGCCCCACGGATCAGCCGGGTGATGCCCCCACCCCGCCTGCCCCTGGGACCTGCCTGCCGCGTCCCTCGCCTTGTGGGTGCTGCCCAGCCGGGCTGCGCTCGCTGGGGCTGCTTCTCAGAGACCTGCCCTGCACTGGCGACGGGGACAGGAGGTGGAGGGGAAGAACAAAGCCGGGGCTGTGAACTGGCCGGTGAAGGCGGCTTTGTCCGCTTCCTCGCAGCAGCACCCAGGGACTCGGCAGACTGTCCTAGTGAGGGGCATCGCCGGCCAGGAGGAGCTGAGCCCTGCCTGCGCGTCCGGGGTCACTTGTTTCTGCATCTGTTCGCCAGGCGCCTGTGGCCCTGGTGGACGGGCAGGGATGGGCACTCACCGTTGTGGCAGCGGACTCGGAGATGGTGCGGTAGTTGTACTCCTGGAAGTAAATGTTCAGCTTGATGATGCCGTTTCTGTGGGAGACAGAGAGCAGCTCGGTGCAGAGCTGGGCTGCGGCATCCCGCACCGCACCCCGACGCCTGCGCAGAGCCCCGCCGGAGCCGCTCGCGAGGCTCCACCGAGACATCTCCCTGGCGCGTGGAAGACATTAAAAAGTTCCTCCTGAAAAAGCCCTTGGGCACCTGGAAGCTTTTTTGGGGCTGTTTGCATTGTTTTTCCCAACTGCTGTGGTTGGTCTAGAGGGGCCATTGCCCTCCTCGGTGCCCTGTGCCTCGTGGCTCTGCGTGCGCGGACCGAGTGGCTGCACCACGACCGACCATGTCACAGGGGGCTTAACGTGTATGGATCAGCCAGAATCTGTGAAACTGTTTCCTGCTTCTCTAAATTTTTTTTTCCATTGGGGAAAAACTCTCCTGCCCCTAATTCAGGGTTTAGGTTCTCAAAGGGAAACCCACCAGTTACCCTAATTTTGGTGCATCCCCTCTACTGCTGCTGCTCTTGGCAGGTTCAAAGATGTAAGTATGATGGGACAAATGTTCCAATACAGGAGCTGGACCCTGGCAGATCACAGCTTCAGAGCTTCCAGGCTCCTATGTGCGACTGATTACAGGTGCTGCTGTCAATGCTAATTTTAACTTAGCTGCATGTTTGAGTTTGTCTGACCAAGTTTGTCACTATGGAGAGCAGAGGATATGCACGAAGTGCGTTTCAGATTTGCTTTATGTACCTTCTGGGCAAACATGTGCCAAATCTTTCTCTCCCTTTGCATTAGCACATGCGTGCTCTGGCCCATTGCCAAGGTTCATGTTAATCTAATGTTAACAGGCTCAATAGAGAAGATAAAGTGGTTGTTCTTTCACTTACCTGTCCAGAGTCACATTTGTTGACATATCCCTTTCATAAGACAGAATATGGAAAATCCAGTCCTAGGAAAACAAAATTTATTCAGAACCAAGCAGAAGCATCCTCTCTGGGTGTCTGCTGGGGCAGGAGCCCAAGGGAGTTGCAGAGCCCTGAGCGGTCCTGGTTTGATCCAGCTCTATTGGATTAAAAGCGTGGGAAAATACTGAGTAACACATTCAACCAGTGTTGCCCACCCTGCTCCCACTCTGTGCTGGGGGTTACAGCATCTCCCCACGCTGCCTCAACCTGGTTTGACTTTGCATCGGTGGGTGATGTCAAGGGCCCGGTGGGGCTGCAGGTCCCTTTTGCTTTAATGCGGTGAGTCCCTAAGTCCCTGGTGTGATGTGCTCGGAGCAAGGCAGAGGCAAGTACCGGGAGTCTGGAAGAGGAGACAGCGCCTGTTTGCCCATCGGCAGCCTGCCCAGACCCCAACCAGCCAGGCTCCGGAATGCAGTGAAGGTCGGGGCTCCTGCCCTCTCTCCTGGGAAGCGCGCCCGCACCGTGCAGGTGCATGGCGTGGAAGGTGGGTGCTCAGCTTCTCTCTGCATCCTCAGTGCAGGACCCCTGGGGAGGGTGAGCTGCTGGGGTGGTGTGGGGGCCTTACTCCTGTCTGCCTGGGTGCTGCTGCTTGTTTGTATGCTGAAAACATGTAATTTAGCAAAGAGGCGCTTGCCACCTGGGCATTAGCTCTGAAAATACTGAGTGATTCATGTGGCTGAGAACAGGTAATTATTAATGTATGTTTCAAAGCAAGAAACCGGTGTTACCTCTGAAGCCTCTGACGGCCAGTCTGCCATGGAGATGGTCATCTTATACTGCGTGTCGCTGGCGGGAGGAAAGGAGAGTGTTAGCACAGAAGCTTCCCCTTCTCTGAAGTCGCTGGAACTTCAGCTCTCATGCAGAAAACCAGCCCCGTGTGATTTGCTGCCATTTCAGAAAGGTCAGAATTATGGCAGACGAAATGCGGGATCCCCTCCACCTTTACAGCTGCCAGAAATGGCTTTTGTACTTACTTGCACGTTTCCTTACAAGAGTCAATACAAATCTGTCTGTGCCTTATACTTGATCTCAGTGATGAATAGCAATATGCTGTTTGGTGAAAACAAAAAACCAAAGCATCTGTTTAGATAAGGACCCCAATTACTAGATTATAGCAATTTCATTTAATAAATGTTTAGGTATGAGCCTGCTGCACAGGTTTGCTGTCTTCCCCTCTAACCTTCCTTTCCTTGGGAAACTTGGGCAAAGCGATCAGACAATAATAAATTAAAAACAGATTTTAATTTTCTGCAGACAGGTTCTGTACAGTCAGCTTGCCCAACGTCAGTATTTTCGGCACAGCCCTGGCCAGCTGCAGGGGTGGGAAGGTGACTGCCTGCCGGAGCTGCCTGCACAGAGCCGTGCCACCGGCCCCTGCCCGCCCCGGGGAGCACCGGGCCCCCCACCCCGTGCACGGACCTGAACGGCCATGGGGACACGTTACACAGGCAAGAGCCTTTCACCTGTTGCATTTACAACAGCTATAAAGCTCGCGTCCGCGCCCACCCCTCCGGCACGCTCGGACCCTGGGAAGGCTGCGCAGTTAGTTTTGTTCATGTTCTTACCCCAACCTGGGTTATCTTCGTTATTGCAATAATTTACCCCTTCAGGTAAAGGAAACATATAGTGACCACATCCACAGATTTCAATCATGTGATTTTGGAAACAAGAACGCAGGCAAGCCTGGAAAAGGGAAGAGGGAGCTGCTTAGATGCCGGCTGAAGCCCCCTCCCTGCCTCTGTGCTGCTGGAGGCTACGCTGGCTATGAGAACGACTCGGTCCCAAGGGATTTTCTCTGTTTTGCATGGAACAGATGATTTTGTGGCTGGACACGGAGGAGGCTGAAGCCGCGGAGGGAGGGGGTGCAGCCGGAGCCCATCCCTCCCACGTGCACCGAGCCTCGCCAGGCGGCACAGCAGGCTCTGGAAGCCGGCACAAGTCACGCTGGCTTTACAACGGCGAGGCGAGGCTGGCGGATCGGCTGCCATGTGCAGAGCTTTGCACTGCAGTCCCGGTTTTCTTTGTGATGCATTTTTCCTGCCACTCCTGGAGATTTCAAGGGACATCCCGGTGTGAGCTGCTGGGGGTAAGTCACCTCGCAGGAGCAGAAGGAAGCTCAGTGCCTGCTCCCAGTCGCACAAGAAGCTGCTCATTTCTGAACTATTTTAGGGCTTCATGGAAGTAATATGGAGTTTCCAAAAAGGAATAAAAATGGTGTGTTCCACCCATAGACACTGCTGTTATCTCCAGGCTTTATATAATATACTGACAAAGGGCTGGTTTCCACTTTAAAGCCAGGACTCTAAAACTGCTTCAACACAGAGAGCAGGTTTTAGAAATCTGAATTATCTTATCTGTGCATCTGCTTCTCTCCTTGAAGGGATCGCAGCTGCAGCTTCGGCAGCGAGCGAGTGGGGCTGCAGCGCTGCCATTAGCTCAGTGAGGCATGAAGTTAATCATCCGAGATTGGAGTGGGATTCTGGATGAAACAGTGCACAAAGCAATAACAAAGTCTATGAAAAGATAATTAAATTTAACAGCTCCAGCTAGGTAGAACAGCCAGAGAATGTCTGTGTGATACGAAATGCTTACAGAGTTCACTGCAATCAGGGAGTGATGGAAAAGCCGGATTTTGCTGAGAGGTCTCTGAAGTGACGTGTATTATGTGGACATAGAACCCCAGCCAGCATTTAGCAACTTTTAAGTAATAATGCAATCATTTCAAGTATTTGCTTAAATGTTATAAAAGCATCTTAAAAAGCATGGTAAAGTGGTCCTATTGTTATAATTATATAAAGGCAGAAATATAAAAAATGCCTGCTAGACCAAAGGCCTCCTACTTGTCTGGGCATTTTTAAATAACCCCCAAAATGGTTTTGATGTTCTCCTTACGGCCAGATCACACCCTCCAGAAATACTTCTCCCTGATGTTATAGCCTGTTACAAATTAACTGGTGCTTAATGTTTACACTATATTTTTCTACAGATTCAAGGTTTACAAACACTCAACTTTCTCATCCCAATTATAAAGCAAAGGCAAAGGTCTGTCTTCGTTGCCTATACAAAACAAGCAGGCATTTTCAGTGGAAAAATGATTTAATTCCCTTAAAGAGAAATGGATTAAAAAGAGTTGGAGTGTTCAGGACAGGAGTCCCTCCTGTATATTCCTCTCCTGTCAGGGGTAAGTACTACTTGTGTACACAAAATAGGAGCTTTGCTTTGCACATCAGAGCAATGCCCTGGCTAAAACCCAGAGCACAACAGTTCCCCAGGCAGCTTTTATCCTCCCAGCACGCCCCCAGCAGCAGGCACCAGCCCAGCTCATGAAAAGCATCACATTAACGCCTCAGCAAAAGCTTCCCAGAGCCCCAGTGTCCATTCACGCTGCAAGACGGCGCCGGCGGACGGAGCAGCTTTGCCGTCCCGGGTACGGTGGCACACGCTGCTATGGCCATTGCTCAAAACCCCTGGAGGGTAGAGAAGCCAGCGGGCTGGACATGGGCAGTGCCCAGAGCCTACCCCTTGCTGGTTGATCTGCCTATAATTAAAAGATTTCAGCCAAGCATGGAAATTGTAGGGGGAAAAAAAAAAAGATATTCTCACAGCTGAAAAAGAAACTAATTGCCTTAATCATAGAATAGAATCATTTAGGTCAGAAAACACCTTTAGGACCACTGAGTCCGACCACTAACCCAGCGCTGCCAAGGCCACCACTAACCATGTCCCCAAGCGCCACATCTGTGTGGTTTTTGA
>JAVJGI010000050.1:24752259-24773481 GCA_035590275.1 Ibycter americanus | reverse complement strand
CGCACCGGTCCCGGTACCGGGACATCGCCGCGCCGGTCCCGGTACCGGGACATCGCCGCGCCGGTGCCGGGACATCACCGCGCCGGTGCCGGGACATCACCGTGCTGGTGCTGGGACAGAGCCATCACCGTGCCGGTGCCAGGCCATCACCACGCCGCTTTGGCTTCGCTTGCACCGGGCTTTGTGGCAGCTGGAATAACTGCGGGTGAACTGCACGGGTGCTCCGCAACAGGCTCAGAGTCCTTTCCTTAAAAGACCTTATAATCTTTCTGTTAAAGATCTCATTTTTTAAAAAGAAGCATAAGATCTGATAATATCTATACTTTTTTCTCAAAAAAGCCTCCCCAGCAGCTGTGTTTACTGTCAAGGCTGCTGCGGGCGCGCTCCGGGGAGCGTGCTGGGCACCTGCAGCCGGCCGGGGTGTTGATGCTCAAACAGAAGGGCCGCGCTGTGCCGCCGTGGCACCGGCAGGCCGCAGGGTGAGGATCTTTTGCCCAGAGAAACGAGCTCTGCTTCCACAAAATGATGATGAAATTAAGACGAAGCAGCTTTTCTGTTTGCTCTGAGGGTGGAACACGGGCGGCCGGCACCCGGTGCCCTCATGAGCGCCTTCCCAGCCCACGTGTCTGCGATTTTCAGTGTCCAGTGTGCACTTCTGGATTGTATGACTTAATCTCAATCTTACGTGTCTTGCACACTGATTCCTGTGGTCACTTAATTCATCCCTCGCGGGATTTGGAGAGACACGTGCCCCCCCCCCATTTATTTTTCGCATTTCCCTACACTGGAGCCAGCACATTGCACGCCGTGAGGTGGGATCCCTGCGCCCAACGCTGCTGTACAAACACGGTTCAGAGGTAAAACCTTGAGCATCTCAAGTGATTGTGGCAGACATTAACTCCTCACAACAGAACAGTAAATGTGTATAAACCTCCTTGGCACTGTATATCACCGCAGAGCAGCAAAACATTGTGAAAGGTAACGATTGCCTCTTGCTAGGAAAAGTAATCACAGGTTCTTGTTCAATCAGGACTCGGTCAGACTTTCCCAAATGTCCCCGTGTTCCGTGGTTCGGGAACAAAAGGGATTTTTATTTTTAAATTGCACAAGTGTACCTCCTACCATTATGTCAGAAGTGGAATGCGGGATTGTGTTTAAACAGTATTTCCAAGTGAAGCTAGAACGAACAGGTTTGATGGTGAGTACCAGGATTTACCCAGATTCTAACCTCTGTCCTGCCAAAATAATTGCCCTTCTATTGCTGCTTATTTCCCCGGAGAACAATGTCTGTTGCCAGCACTGGCGGCTCTAACACTGGAAATAGAGCAGGCTGCATTTGTTCAGTAGTTTGAAACATCAGCTGTGAAGCCAAATGACCTTGAATTTGGCTTGGTTTTCTGTTGTCTCTCTCACTCGCTTCATGAGAAAGTTTATTTCATAAGCAAAACCCGCCTGCTAAAAATACAGCTGAAAAACACCGTGGAAAGCTCTTCTGCGCCCCAGGCATTGTGAGTCGGGGCATTGTGCTGGCGTGATGCGCCGCTGACAGCAGCTAAATACAGCTGAGGAACTGGATACACGGGGCACATCAGCCCCCAGAACGGCACCATGGGTCTAGTCTGTAGTGTTTCGAAAATATCAACTGGTCCTAAATGTATCTGGTAAAGGGAAAAGGTTTCAGTGGTGACTGGGGTGGATACAAGGGTTTCTGGGATGGTTTTTAGGCCTGTATGTAGAGGTGAGGAAGAGCAGAGGTGCTCGTGCCAGAGCCCAGCGCAGAGACCCGAGGACAGCTCTGCAGGGGGAAATCACCCCAAAATCACAACCCTGCCGGCAGCGCTCAGAGCAGGTCACTGGGAAACACATACCACTTGTTCACAGCTGGTTCTGTGTAAGTCCTCGTTGCTCTGGGCCAAATTACACCCATCAGCACGGCAGGGGGCTGAGTCCCGGGGGGGCCCCAGCCCCGCACAGCTGTGGTGGCCGTCAGACCTGAGGTCACTCCTCGGCACGCAGGGATTCCTTGAGGATCTGGAAAGGCTCTTTGGGCTCCAAAATTGGGAGCAGTGCCATGACTTGGCTGCCCTGCGTTACCTGCCTGGCCTCTGCCGGGGTCCCCTCCTGGGGACCCCCTCTCCCAGCCCGGGTGCCAGTACAGCGTGGCCAGCCACCCCGCTGCCTGTGGCTGATGATAGGCACTGCCGGCACAGCCACACCTGCTAATTAATTGCCATTTAGCAGGAGCTGCGAGATGTACGTGCTAAATATTAGTCACGTCTGCAGCCTGGCTTCCCGTCGGACGGCTCCGGGGTGTGCAGGCAGGCGCGGGCGCCGGTGCCCATCGCCGACGCTCACCATGTGCTTGCGGTTGGGGCTGCAGCCCCGGCAGCGGGGGGGCTGCTCCAGCTCCACGCTGCCGAGGGAAGCCGGGCATCCGTCACCCGTTCCCACGCAGGATGCAAGTAGGCTTATTCAGCACTTTAATTGCTCGGTTTATCGGGTACACTTCCAGAGACACGCTGTCACTAAACAAAACCGAGTAATTTAGTTGTGACCAGTAAAATCACAGTCAAATGATAGCAAGCATCTCACCAGCCAACCTACACCGGTAACTGCTGTGTATAAAAGCTTTTTAAGTGACCTCTGTTTGCGTTACAAAGATCAGGCAGTAAAACCGAGACTGGTTTTGTTTTACAAGCAGCAGAAGAGGGGAGGGAAGCGGCCCCCCCAGGCCCGGCTCCTGCTCGCCTGGCACAGCACCGTCAGTCGGCGGCCACAGCCCGGCTGCGCGCTGGGGGGCTCGGTCCGTGCCAGGGCTGGTGCCGCTGGGACATGGGTCCCACCGCTCCGTGCCATCCTGCGAGCCAAGCTCTCAGCTCCGGAACGGGAGGGATGGGGCAAAACCTGGCTCATGCCACAGCTCCCTTCAGCCTGAGCGTTAATAACCTCGATAATTAAATCTCGACTCACGCCACCGAGGCTGCACTTCTCTGGGTGGGTGAAACTGAGCAGGCAGCAGTTCGTCACAGGTGGGGGTTTCCCCAGACCCACGCTGTAACTAACCGGTGTGATGGGGAATTAGTTGTGCTCATTTGCCTTTGCTGCTGTAGAAGTTTACTGGAAAAAATGACCAGCCTGCCATGACTCCAACATCTAAAGATGCGGTAGCTGCGGGTGGGGTCCCCCCCTGGGGATGCCACGCTGTCCCGGCTCAGGGCAGGGAGAGCCAGTGCAGTGCCGGCTGGGATGGAGCACCGTAAAGATCCCCGTGTGCCTGTGCTTTATGGTCCTCTCCCACGTTCCAGGGGAAATGTGAAATATTTTGTGATGATGACTTTTTATAGCAAGAACGAGAGCGGGGATGATTACCCTTTGTCATTATCCAGGGGAACAGTTTGTACCTCTCAGGATTCATTATGTAAACTTGGGTGAGAAGGTCTTAAAACCCAAGGGAGGAAGGTACCGCAGCAAGAGGTGCTGTGAAAACAAGCATGATTCACCGTGGCTCTGGCCAGCACCTGCACTCAGCCACACTTCGCGGTGATCGCAGCTCCACTGGGACTGCGGCATGTTTTAAACTGCAGGTGAACAAACCTAGTGAACGCACTCATTTTTCCATCTCTAGAAACATATTTGGACAAAATGCATGAGTGGAAGAAGACAAGTGATCCCATACGGATGGGTCTGGGCTTCTTCAGCTGCCTGGAGGTTTGCTCTCAGGCAGGCAGGAGGCAGGCAGGTTGGGGATGACACTGGCTCGTGTCACTTGGCCCAGTAGAGGCTTTGCTGGTGAGTGTCCCCTCTTGCGCTTCATGTCCTGCTGCTTTCAGGAACAGCACCTGGTGGCAAGGCTGCCAGGGCGAAAATGGCATCAGGGGCGGTGTGGGGCGCGGTGCTGGGGGGAGCGTGCGTGGGAAGGTGCGCAGGGCCGGCAGCCTGCCTGCACGCCCGACAGCGCAGGGATGCGGCTCCCACCCAGCTCCTTCTGGAAGGGAAATTGAGGCAGGAGCATAAGACGGGGAAAGATGAGACTGCGCAGGAGTGTTACGGGAAAGTGCCACAGCACGGGTGATAATATAAGAGAGAACAAAACACCAGGAACACGTTGTCTGCGGCCCCGAGGGTGGGTGTGTTTCCCTGTTTATACCTCGGGCTGTGTTGCAACCATGCTGGGGAGCAGGCACGGCTGCCGGGTCAGTGCCCCGAGCCCACGGCTGCTCCTGCCTTGGCCGAAGGGAAGAGCCCGGGTGCAGCGTGGCCGGCTGCTGCGGGAACCCGCCGTGCAGCATTCCGCCCTGAGCAGCAGGGGCGGCTGGCAGAGCCCCTGCCCACCGCCCCCACTGCCCCCCAGCTCCCCGGGGCCAGGGCGCCCTGAGCCCCCACTGCCCTGCAGAGGGATGAGTGGGATGAGTGGGGTGCCCCCTCATGTGCTTTGGAGTAGGATGAGGGGATGATAGGGATGAGCGGGATGCGGGAGAAGAGTCTTTGCGTTTGGGAAGAAGGGGGACAGATGGGGAAAGAGATTTCATACAAAACCCCAAGGGATTGGGGTGCCCTTGCTGCCAGAAAGCATCAGTCCCAAGGGAAAAGCTGCTCAGGAGCGATGCGGCTGGGTAATTGTGCTGTTATTTCAGAAAGCATCGAGCACCCTGTGCGTGCGGTGCTGGGAGAGCTGCAGAGCAGCACTCATTTTGGGAGCAGTGGTGTGGCCGCCGGCTGGCCAGCACAGCCCGGTGCCCAGCAGCCCCTGCCCAGCGAGTGCCTGAGCACAGCCCGGTGTGGGGCTGGTGGGGCTGGGCTGGCAAGCGGGCAGAGCTGGGTGGGCGCCTGTGGGTGTCTGGCAGAGGAGAGGGCTGGTGCTGGTGCTGCCCTCGGAGCAGCGTGGCACTGAATTGCCGGCATGGTGTGGGGCACCGGGAGACATGGCAAGCAGTGGGGATAGCCGGGACCAGCGCTGCCCCACGGCCACAGCGGCAGCTCCAGGCTCCCCCTGCACATGGGGAAGTCTGGTTTCTCGGACAAGATTGCCCAGCCTGGCCTGGGATTTCTTCTCTGCTTCCCCTCCTCAGCCATCGGTCACACTCGCCCTGACTCTCACTCTTTCCAAGGTTCACCAGGCGCCACCAGTGCCGCCTGCCCAGCCCCGCTGACGGCGTTACCCACATGTGCCGGCAGAGGTGTGGGGAACTGGCGATGACTCTGCACCTCCGGTCCATCCAGTTCGCAGGGAGATGCCAGCGTCGGGATTAGTGCCGGAGCTGTGCCACAACACGTCACTGCAGAGGGCAGCTGCTGCAATCGTGGGTCAGCCTCTGACTCACGCTTGCCTGAAACCACTATGGCACTGCCACGGCTCGGGCCTGTGCTGGGGATGCTCCGGCTGCTGGCAGCCCTCCTGGGGCTGAGGCTGCTCGAAAACGCTTCTGCAAAGCACCAGGCACCAACTGGGCTGGTGGGGACGGCTCAGACCTGGCATCTGCTGTGGGGCACTGCCCCAGCTCCAGCCACGTGGTGCTCACCGCTGTGGTGTCACCCAGGACGAGCAGTGGGACTTTCAAGCCAAGGCTTCGATTTTGTACAACGAAGTACCCACCTGCTGGCACCCTCTGTATCACACACCCGGCCGCTGCAGCCCCCCGAGCTTTGAGCCCCAGGAGCCGCGCTGCATGGGGGCTCCGCCCGCAGCTCCAAGCAGAGGGAAGACCCCACCGTGTGTCGAGAATGCCTGGTGCTTTAGTGTGTCACTGGCTGGCCATGGGGTCTGGTGGCAGCTGCGGCTGCTGCTGGTGGGCTAGCACCAATTTCCGGGACCGTGGGGCTTTGGCTGAGCGGGAGGCATGGGTGGGCTTTCGCAGGGCAGAGCCCCTCGCTTGGGTGTTTCCCGGGAGGTCTGACGGGAGAGCACAGCAGCAGCAGAGCTGCCCTAGCCCTGCGAGCTCCTTCATGGGTGTCTCAGGAGAAGTCTCTGGATAGTTACAGAGCTGGCTCACCCTGCCCTGAAGGTGAAAGGGTAAAATTAAAACATCCACAGTCTCCAGTCGTGCCCCTGCCTCCCAGAGCTTCGCCTTATTGCAGGGCACAAGTGGAGGCTGCGAGCCTGGAAGAGTTTTCCATAGGCATGTGCTGGAGATGCCTTTTCCCAGCCCAGCCCCATTTACATTAATGAGGCATTTAACTCCCAAACCTGTTTGTGGACCACTGCAATGTCACCCTGCCTGGGCCCGGGCTGGGCAGCCTTTAACCCCATGGGTGCTGCCCGGCTGCATCTGCTGGGAGCAGCTTTGGGCAGCCATCCCTCTGCTCCGAGGGCAGCTGGAGTCACCCTCCTGGCTGCTGTCCCCGTGGGGCTGGGGTGGCAGTGCCCTGGCCAGCTGGGGTTGGGATGGGGTCGGGCTGCATCTCAGATGTGTTTTCCAAGGAATCTGTGACTTATTGTTCATTGTCACATACTGGGCAAGTTTTTCATCCCAGTTGACTGGGAGGTTGGGTGCTCCCATTTTTCTCTGGATTAGGAGGTGAAATTCTGTCTGACAGAGAAACCACAAATCCTCCTTGTGTTTGGCCTCCCTGTCCTTGAGTCACTTACGTGCTGCCTGTTCATGCCAAGCAGTGAAACAAGCAGAGTCAGGGTGAGAGTCTTGGTTTCCACCCAGGAAAAGCCTTTGCCCAGCAGTTTTCATTCTCAAAAGTACTAAAGCAGCAAGTGCCACTACTGCAGCAGGAGTTTGCAGAGCTGCCCCTCTCTCCACGATTTTCACAGCAGGTGTGTGCACCCGTGTGCCGAAGGAGCTGGGAGCACTGGGAAAGCCACCAGCAGGCGAGGCCAGCAGTGGGACTGGTGCCTGCTCTGTAAGTGCTTCCACCACAGCTCAGACAAACCGATCTCCAAACTCCCGAAGGGGCAGGACAAGAACCCTGCACAGCCTTTGCAGTGCTCCCCTGGGGGGTGGGGGTGGGTCAGGGCAGAAACCACAGAAATCAGGTGCCCACAGGCGAAACGGCTGAGCTGTCTGCGTTAGGGTGGGTTGGGAAGATTTTTTGGAAAAAAACCCCAAATTTGGTCCATGCCCCAAAGGCTGTTACAGGGCAATTGTGTATTAAGTGAAGCAAAGCTGGTGCTGGGCATGGCCAGCAGACTCCATGCCACGGTGCACAGAGGTGCCCGTTCCCAGCAGGACGGAGAAGGACTGGCAGGCTCCCTGTGTTTTCAGACCCCATTTCTGTCTGGGCATCACTCACTGGGAGAGGCACCTTCACTGTGCAGCTGGATTTTCCTCCTCCTCAGCAGCCTCCCCCTGCTCGGCAGCTCCTCCATCACCTCCAACTGTCCCTGCCCTGGCAGTGGCTGCTGCTGGGAGCTGCAGAAGAGCTGAGCGAGGTTGTCCCACTGCACCTCCTCTCCTCCAAAGGGCCGGTCCTGGCGTGCAGGCAGCCTTTCCCGGTGAGTCACTGGCACCTGCCTGCTGCAGGTTTGTTTTGACACCCCTCCCCAGCCCGTCCTTCGCCCCGGCGCCAAGGCAGCACTGTGCCTGCGATGCTGCCCGCGCCTTCACCATGTTTTTGGGTACCCTGCAGCCCTGCGGTGCCACAAAGCCAAAGCCGTGGGTTTGCGGGGCCGGGGCCATCGTCATCCCCACCCGAGAGGCTGCACGCCGTGGCCACGGCCAGGTCTTGTAGGGAGGGGCAGGTCTATCCCAGGGCTGGGGGGTGAGTGGGGGGCCACCTGCTCCTGCGCCCTGCCTGGGGCTGGTCGGGCTCCCACGGGTCTCCTGGGAATACTGTCCCCATGGGAAGAGAGCAGGCTGCCCACCTGACCCTCGGAGCACCGGCTGGAGCGGTGGCCGAGGGGGTATTGCCGAACCACACATTTTGCTGCCTGGTGTTCCCATAAATGCCAGGCTGAGTTTCTCAGACACTTTGAGCTCATGATGTTTAGCATGTGTCAGACCTGATTCTCATACTGTCCCAGGTAGTTTTCTGTGTTTAAGATGACTCAGGAGTTCAGTAGAGTTCCATGTTTCATTCACAATGAAGTAATCCATTTCTGTAGCTACTCCGTGGCTTTCTGCCTCCTGAGGGTTATTCATACAAGCAGAAAAGGTGCTGCGCCTGCCCTGAGAAAGAGATGCAAAAAGCACCTACAGAAATCCTGTGCTTTTCCAGAGTTTAAAGCGACTGTTCCTGCCAAAAAGTGCCTGGCAGGACACACGCCCTGGGTTCCTGACCAGAGGGGCCTTGCGGGCACGCTGCGGGGGGGCTCTGCTTCGGCAGCCGTGCTCTCTACCAAGTGGTATTTTCCTTATTAGATCTGCAGTTGTTGGGCATAAAGTTTGCCCTGTCAGTACAATGGCTTTCTTGCAGGATTGACACCACTTAGTTTATTTCAAAACTTTTAATTTTAGAAAGCCTTCGTTTTGCCCTGTGAAACCTTTAAAAATGCAAGGCTTTCTAAAATAACCGCTGTTTGAAGTGTCATCTGCTTTATAGCTCTCGCCAAGGTCCAGCTTTGCTCTAGTGAATGCATTACTGCAGGGCTTTGCCCGTGTGGCGAATCCTCTGGTACTCAGAGAAAGATCCGGGAACCAGCCTGCGGCATCCACACAACGCAGCTTCTGGCTGCCGCCGCGGTGGGAAGTGTGGCTGCTGAGGAGGCTGGGGACACAGCTGCCCTCTGAGGCCATGGCCCCTCGGCCGGCCCCGAGCTGCACCAGCCACCGGCCCCTTCTCCGGCTGTGGGAGCCGGGTGCAGCACGATGCTCCGGGCAGCAGCTGTGGGCGGTTTCCTCCCCGTCCAGGGGGTGATTGCAGGATTGAACCCAGCTGTCGGTGCTGGAGGGTTGCTGGGAGCGGGGCAGAGTCACCTGAGCAGCCTGAGAGGAAGAGGAGGCCCTGTGTGAGCAGGCTCAGCGGTGAGGAAGGAGCTGTGCTGCCCCAGCACTGAGCTGCGACCCTACAGCCCCCCCGGCACCCCCCGCAAGCCAACCTCGCAGTCCCCCGGAGAGCTGCACTGTCGAGCGCCGCTGCACACACAGGTACAGACGAGGAACAGAAAATCACGGTTACGTCTCACTTGGCAGTGCTTGCTTGCTTGGGAAAAAGCAAGGAACGTCACCCAGGGAGGTGTCCCCCCTCCTGCGGTGTCCGTCGGGGCTGTGCTCCCGAGGAGGTGGAGGCAGAAGCGACCCCGGCGGCCCTGCCTCTGGAGGGGCCTCAGTCAGGTGTCGCTGAGCCAAACCAGCTCCTGGGTACAGGACCAACAAACGGGCAAGGGAGGAGGTTCTTGTAAGGCATTCTGTGGCTCTGAAGTTTGCTGCCGTTGCCACCACCGCTGTGCTCGCGACGGCTCACGCCTGCAGTGCCAAGGGGGAGGTGGCCCTGGGGTGCGCAGGCAGCTGTTGTTCTCTGGGTCCATTTTGCTGCAAATGGGGCAAGTCCAGTGGAATGAGTGGTTATTTGCTGCTGTGTTAGAGAGGTGACGGGGACAAGGGATGGTTTGCGCTGGGCACCTCTCTGTGTGTCAGAGAAAGGGCTCTGAGGCAGAGCAAACCCCCTTCTCTTCTCCTACAGTCTCCCAAGGACTGTTCAGGAGCGGAACTGCCTGGGGACACCTGAGGTTCCAGCATCTTCAGTCACCTTGCTGGCTAATGCTGCTTTCTGAAAGGTGTTTTCAGTATGTGCCTGTTTGCACCCCCAACCTGCTCCACAGCCAGGTCTAGCAGCAGCCTGCAGCGCACCCCACCTCTGCAGAGGAGCCCAGGGTGCCTGGCCAGGGTGCTCAGCATCTGGCAGCCCCAGGGCAGCCCCAGGCAAGTCCCATAATCTCTTGGGATGCCTGCGAGTAAGTAACTCGCATATTGCTGATTTACAGGGAAAAAAAAAAAAAAAAAGCAAGCAAAGCAGTTATTCAAAAATATATCTTTATTTTTTCAGTTTATCAGCTATTTAAATAATTCAGTTAAAATATGTTTTATTGCACATTAAAGAACCTTTCCAGATTCTCACTGTCCTAAATAAAATAAGCTTATAAAGCGAAAGGAAAAGAAAAACTTTCTTACACACATACACACGCCCTGAATCACTCTTACTCTACAGAACCCTAAGCAGCCAACCCAGTGTAGGCTATATTCACCCTCAACATCTACACAGTGCGCTCTAGGCAGCTAAGAATTGGCAATGGTAGGAGTCAGGTGCAGGGCTGGGAGCCAGGGGAGGGTGCTGCCACCGCAGCTGGGTGCCCAGGTCTCTCCACAAGCCCCTGGCAGGCACAGGCAGCAGCCTCCAGCCTGCCCGCGGCACCGGGAGGATCTGGTGCGGTGGAAGTAGCACAGGAGGCAAAATGCGGGTGTTAATGCGGTACCGTGGAATGGAGGGAGCATAAGCAAGGTGGATGACACACCGGTGGGGCAGATGTATTCTCCAGCCACCTCCCTCCAGGGCTGCGTGTGGAGCCCAGGGCAGCTCCGCTGCCGCTGCAGCCCCACGTGGCTCCGTCCCCTCACCGGGGCAGGCAGCCGGGGCAGTGAACCAGGGGGCTGCAGGAGGGAATTCCTTGCCTGGGGTTGAGCAGGAAGAGCAGCCAGCTCCCTTTGAGGGTTCTGGGAAGTCACGTGTGGCCAAGGCCACATGCTGTTTTACGAGCTCCTCTGAGGTTGCGTTTAATGGCCGGGTTGAGTGATGTTAAATGAAATAAGCTTGCAGAATATGCAGTTCATCATTGTGATCTGAATTAGATTTCATGCCCTCTTCAGGTGATTCTTTTGGGATGACTTAGGTTCTCCTACTCAAGCTGTGTACTACAAGCACATCTATGGTTATCCTAACTTTCCATCTCAGAACAAGGAGCTCCTCAGGCCACCTCTAGAATCAGGTTCCTAATCAAAATTCAACTTAAGAGCTTTCCTTTTATCCATTTTGTGTTCTTCCCAGACCTCTGTCATACCCCTTCCTACAAATGTCATGCTGCATTCCTGAAAGCCCTGGGTTTTTCCCACAAGTCAAGCCACACAGCAGAGAGCAATTAGCGTAAATACTCAATGTGGCATCAATCTTCCGCTGTGGAGTAATTCCTGCCCGCATACAATGGGGTGTGTGCAGTTGGTTGCTAATGTATGCCTCTGCCTGGCAAGACATCCCAGCTCAGTGCCACATCCTGCTCCAGCCATGTCCTGCAATGATTAACTTGAGAATTGATGCTGCTTGAAATTCCTAATGTCTCTGAGCCCTTGGCTTTTGTGTCTGAGCTTTGCTCAGAGAAGCTGTGACTGCAAGTTCAGTCCCTGAATAAGGGTCTGACCTGACAGCCCTTCAGTGCTCGTTTGGATGTGTGCCTTTCACCCCTGGACACATGGGTCCAGCACCCACCTCTTATTTTGGCACCTGGATGGGTGGATAAATAAGCATCAGTGTTGCCCAACCTCCAGCGTATCGGGCAGCTGCTCCGTGAATGCAGTCTCTAGCCGCAAAGTGCTGTAATTGGGGGGGGGAGTCCTGGGCAAGGGGTTGTCCTGGGGCAACGGCAGGCGGAGGGCAGTGTTGAAGGTGGGCAGGTCCTCATCCACGCAGACGGGGTTGTCATGGCCCTGTCTCTCAAGATCGTTGGCCTGTGGAGCCTTCCCCGACCGGTCCTGTTTTCGGTCGTTCCACCATTTCTTTGCCTTTTGCCATTGGCGCCGCATGACGATGGAAAGCGAATCAATGAAGAAGACCTCGACGATCTCAATGACGCAAACAACTGAGCAGCTCATCCAAAGGCCCAGCTGGCCTCCGAAGTTGGAAAGAAGAATGACGAGCTGGAGGAGAAGAGAGCACAAGGTTATCGGCTCCTGTGGGCGCCAGGTACACGTCCACGGCACGGATACGGCATGCAGGGAGGCTGTGCCAAGCTAGGGCACCCATGGTTTGCTGAGTACTACTAAATGCGGCGGGCCCTTGCTCTGCTGCCCGCGTTATCCTCTGCTGCTGCAGTTACTGTGGGCAGCCCTCAGGCTGCCCCGGTGCAGGGTTTGGGACTGGACAGCTAGAAAAGCAGCTCCAGGTAAAAGGGCAGGACTGGGCGCCCTGGGGTGCACTGTCTAAGAACAGTTTCCTGCCCCTGCCTGGATGGGACAACTTCTCTGGCCAGATGAAAACTTCCAGCCTGCCTGGAAGGAAGAGCCGCATCGGAAGATGGGGCTGAGCAGGGACCTGCTGCGCTCACTTACTGTGTTGGCAGGATTCTCTGAAATGAATCTCTCGTTCAGGTCTTTGTAAAACACCATGAGGTTTGCAAGGTCCGTCCTGAGAGGAGAAACAGAAGGCAGGCTGAGGGTTTAGTAAAACAATAACATGAAACATACTGAAAAACTATGCAAATAACCAGTTGGACCAGTAGGGCTGGGCCGCTCTAAGGGAGCTTTTTCCCCAATTGCCATCATTAGGGCTGCTGAGATTATATCTGAGCTTGAGGTGCAAGCTAGAAACACATACATGGTAACTTACTTGTTCAGCTTCTTGTTGATTTTTTGCCCTTTGTCCCAAGAGAGAACTCGAAGCATCCAGTCCTGGAAAACATGACAGAAAATACTGCTATTGCTGTGTGTGCTTGTGTAGAAATCCTTCAGCAAGGGAGCTCATGCTCCACAGCTCCTTGGACCAGTGTGGGTGCCAGAACTGAATGCATGTGATGGGCCACCTGTCCCCAAGGTGATCTCCCATCCCACAAGCCAAATTTTAGTTTAATGGTGAGCTCCTGGAGGAGAAGCCCTGACCTGGACGTTACAGACCAAGCCTCTGGGAGGAGCATCATCGAAGCGCTAATGAATACCTCAGGGGCCCCCTGCTTCCGCACTGAACTGCTGGATTTATTTAATGCCTTGTTGTGCCATGCTGCTGTCATGGTGGAGTGTAATTAGGAACTGACCTCTGACACGGTGGATGGCCACTGGGCGATGCTGGTGGTGAGCGCCCACTCCTTGAAGCTGGAGAGAGAGACAGGCTGTCAATTGTGAGCTTGAACTCCCATGCACACGCAGCATTTTATCTCTGGTCGTGGGCAGGACTTACCTGCAGGCATCTTTGCAGATTTGCTGGCAGCCCAGCTGCTCCTTCACAAACTTTTCGTGCAGTCTGTAGTAGCAGTACACTGCAAGAAAGGAGCAGGACATGTGTATGGGAAGCTGGAATGAAAAGCAATGATCTTTTGCTACTTGTGCTGCAGTGGAGCTTCTGGGGTGTGGGTAGCCTTTGTGGCCATCACCTACATGGTAGGGATAAAAAGATTTACACTATAAATATTGCAAAATACTCTGAGAAGTGGTTGTCACTTGCTGTAGGCACAAACAATTGCCTCACCCGGTCAAGTCTTCCATTTGACGCTTCTGTGGTGTGCACAAATGACAAGCAATTAGGACAACCGTCAGAAACAAGTAAATCTAAATAAGAGAGACAGTTTAAGGCTCTGCAGTATGGGGTCTTAAGTGGGCTAAGGCAGATTTGCCTCTTCCCAGAGTGCTGCATGGCTGGGGAGGTGCTGGCTGCAGGCAGGGCTGTGCTAGCCGGGGATGGTGCTGTGGGGGGATGTGGCTCACATCGGGCAGTTGAGGCACGTGCAGTGCGAGAGGCGTTTGAATACTTACTCCAGTTGGGGTTTTTCTTGTAGTTGCAGTACTCTGCCCCAGCAGGTAAGGGCTGCGCGTACTGGGCACAGCCACACGAGTCCACCATGGCCTTCTGAAAGCAGGAGTGCAGGCAGATCTGGGGAGATAAACCAGGAGTTGGTGTCTGAGAACCACAGGCTGCTGCGCTTCTGCAGCACCAAGGTCCAGGCTCGTATGCACCGAAAAACATCCTCTGTTTACGGTAGTAGCGATAAGATGGGAACCCTGTTTCCCTGGGCCTTCAGGCTCTGTTGCTAGTGAATATAAATACAGGCAGAAAGTGCTGCGGAGGGTTTAGGCTCTAGTGCAAGAAATAAGAATATAACCTCCTCCTAGAGGTGGTTTCTGTGAATGGCCCCACTTCCCCTATAGACACCAAAAGCTTCGGTGTTGCTGTTGCTCTTTTCACAGCCAAGGAGGAGGTTTTCTGTCTGCCATGGCACGCGGTCCATGAATCAACAACTAGGTGTGGGAAGTGACTCACTGGTGAAAATGTTCACAGCTTCAACCAAATTGTGTTAGTGCATATTTGTAGACCTTAAGTTGTAAGGATTTATAGGGTGATAGAGTCAGTGTTTTGTGCTAAAACACTTAATCAGCTGGAACAAGCAGGAACTGAACTTCTCTTTTTGAAATCCCAGTCGTCAGGCCTGTTGGTCCCAGTCTCAGCCTTCCTGAGCACTGAGTTTCAGTGAAGTAGTGTTATTAAAAACCTGAGATAATGTCTGTGTGAGCCTACCTGGCAATACAGCACAGCAGATTTCAGGTATAATACCCCGTAAAATAAAAATTCAGCCTAGGCACAGGCTTTGCAGTAGGCAGCAGCTAATATAATTACAATTCTTCAAATGGAGAGTGCCAGAACAACTGACACTCTCCAAGAGGACCCAATTACAGAAACCATGCAAAATTAGTGGAAACTTACTCTGTAAACAAACATCCTGCTATCTGGATACTGATTAGATGGTATCTGTTATTCTTGGAGTCCTAAAGGTCACAATTTCTGGCTTCAAGGGTTACTAAGCTGCAACATTTACTTGGCCAATATTTTCCAGTCTCACATTGCTTGAAAATTGCCTAATGAGCTAATGTTCTCCCTTTATCTAACAGGGCGCCTAAGGGAACTTCAAACATCAACCACTTAGGAATAAAACTTGGATTTTGAAAAGTGCTGTGATATTTCACATTAGTGGTTGAAAGCAGTGACCCTATGCCTGGACTAGTCACAATCTCAGATCCTGAACTACAGAATACTGTAAAGGTCTATATGAAGGTAGTTTTCAAGTGACTGGTAAGAAAAAAATATATAACAGATTTACCTGGAGTGAGTAGCTCTTGTTATAGAGGTTTTCTACTGGTATGTCAGCACCAGTCTCTGTGCAGTCACTGTAGGGTTTGCTCAGCTTGCGAGACCGAGTCTGAGAACCAGAAAAGAACAAACCTTGATTTTTGGAGCACACAAAGAAACCAAAGGATTTAGTGGCAGTTCATCACAATTCTGAAACTGTAAGTGATGGGGCGGGTTTGAAGAGCATGTTTACCTTTTGCCATCTCAAATGATTTGTCAATCACTTGCCAAAACAAGGTGGGTTTTTTTGGTAATACCTATTTCCCAAAACACTGCTCTGGCTGGATTACCTGCTGTCTTTGTTGAAAACCTCTGGAGGAATGTCAAGATGGTATAATCATAACAGTGAGGATTTTTCAAAGCAGAGTAATTCATATATATGTTTTCTCTTGTTGTAAAGTCCTAGAGGCTATGCATCATTTATCCTGGATGCATGTTTGCATTTTGCATGAAAGGGGGTTGTTGGTTGCTTTCGGTTTTTTTTTTTTTGCTTTGTTTTGTTTTCTCTAAGAAAGACCCACACCTTCCTGAGCTGCTGTTGCACTGACTGCTCCTGTTCTATGGGTAAAACAGCACTTGAGGCTCTGCTAGCGCTCAATGGCACCTCTCTAAAATCACTTTATATCAAATGCTTGTATCTCCTTCAGGACTTTTTACAGGTACTGCTTTGACCTTTCTTCTATGATGAATGCTAACACCTTTTCCTGTTCTGCAGTCTCTGCCCAAAGAAAAGAGCTCTGAAATGTCAAGTGCTTGTGCCTGCAAGGTCTACTGAAACCAGGGCTCGGACCTCAAACGCACAAGACCTGATTCAGGCTACATCATCTGCTTCCTGCAGGCTGCCTTACCTCACTCAGCCCTAAACTCTTACTATCTTTCTGCAGTAATTATCCACTTCATAACAAAGAAAGTGGCCTGAAACCACAAGAAACGTCATCCATTCAAGAATCCATTCACCTATCTTTCTCTACAGAGTTTAAAATTAGGGGCTGATACCTACAAAGGATCAATTTAGTAGGAACCTGAGAAATGCCTGCTTACCTTTAAGGCACTAACTATAGATCTACAGGTTACTGGGGTCAAGCCTGATAGCAAGCATTACCATTTTCGTCTGCAGCAATAGAAGGCTACGGGCACGTATGAGGAAAGTCAGGTCTTTCAGGAGGATGCTCAAATCTCTCTTTGGAGGAAACACAGAAATATGGGATTTCAATATCAGAGATGGATTACTTCTGAAAACTGAATGAAACCAGCTTTTAATATGCTTTTAGCTTCTGCAGCCAGTCTAATGCCAGGACACCTGCCTCAGTCTGCTGCCGTATCTTCCAGCAGATGATGGATCCTTTGTATAGAATTTTTTTGTTGTGGCTTATACTCCTACAAAAGCTTACTTGTTCATTCAGGTACTGAAATAATTTCCAAACTAAATACTTAACTAAAGCACTGAAACTCCTACCAAGCAATGCCTTGTTTGCATTCCAGACATCTTGGAATATTTTTGGAGGTGGGAGGAGAAGTCCTAGTACACAGCAGGAATACGTGAGCGATAACCTACACACTGACGTTCGAATTTGGAAAACTGCGATTGCCATGCTCAAGCCTGTAGTGAGCAGCGGTGTGTGTGGCACACGTCCGCTGTGTCCTCCTTCAGGTACTTGGGTGCGGGTACAAGGACTGATCCAGCACCTGGGTGCTGCAGCCCTGTCCTGACAACCACGACCCCCCCTTGGCAGGCTCTCTGGAGTATTCCTTCACTGGCAGTACAGTGATCATCGGGTTTTGCTTTGAGTCCAGAAATTGTGTCCAGCTTCTATGTTGGCTGTTACATTACGGTGTAATCGGATCACGTCCTCATGCCAAATCTTTTAAACATAGCCACCGAGATATGGTCAATCTTGTTTTTTTTATATTACATGCAACAGTCCAAATCTACTGTGCCAGGAAAATAGCACATTAAATATTGAGACTCTGCCTGCAGTGACTTTCTCCTGTGCGGTGTAGGAGTTATAAAGGAAACAGTGTTGCGAGACTTTGCCTCCTTTGCATCCTTCTGGTTCCAATACCTCCTATTCACTTTTTGTTCGTTAGGTAACATTTATCACAGCCGGTTAGTCCAAGCAGTTGCTGCCACAGTTTTCCAGACAGCTGGAAGATAGTTAACTACATGCACATTTTAAAAACATCAGCCCTGTTCTTAGTGTCTTTTCTGATGCATGGACTATCTAGATCTGGCACACCCAGCCAGGACAGATAAGCAGGCTGGCTGATGCATTTGACTCAACCATCAGTGAAGAAAAGGCAGAACTAAAATGCTCACTTAACAGCCCATCCAGATGAAAGGGGAAAGTCTGGCTTGCCAGATGGCACTGCTTTCACTTCTCCACCACAGAAAGAAGCCCCTTGGGTCAAATGCCTTGTCTGTGCTACACTAATTGGGGAAACTTGGAGCTGCAGCCCTCCCTGCCCTTGCTGACAGCATCGGCAAGATGCTTCGCTAAGCTGGTAAAGGCAGAGTCACTGCCCACGAGGGCTTTTTTAAGGCTGGGATAGCAGAAACCCAGAAAAATGAGACTTACACCCCCAAAACAGTAAAAGGGCTGCGCTGCGGTTGTCTCCACAGACCTGACCCTAACGGGGGTTACCCACAGCTCGAGCTTGTTCGCTTCCCCTCTGCCCTGCTGCGTGGGATGCACACTCATCTGCGCATTGCTAAAGCAGAACGAGGCACTTCACAACACACTTCTGTGGTTGTGGATTTTGCTGTGAAACAAATAAACAAAAATCCCCTGGAAAGCCAAGGGGTCGGAGGAAAAAGAGAACAAAATCCCAGTAGCTGTCTGGTTTATAAAGACCTGATTTTCCACAGTGCTATCATAGGATTTTCCTGGGGGCACTTCAGCTGCTCAGGTGTGAGGTATTAAATGCCTTTCAGCTGCTGGCTACATTCAAACATCATATCGGTTGATATTTACATCTGTTTCAAGGAAATGGTGCCGAGCACCTGGAAACAAGATTGCTGTCACTCACAAAGTGCATTCCTATGGAGGTGGCTGCTGCGGTCTCAATTTCTGTGCCGATGTCTTCAATGAAGGGATATTCGTTTTGGTCATGGACAATGATCTTGGCTCCTGTGGATGTCACCAGGAAGGGGTTGTAGTCTGCTTCATCTATGTACAGAACAACCTGCAATCCTGAAGAACAGAGACAAGGTAGGAGCAGAGTTACACCAGAAGCTAGAGCCAATTTTTCTGGTCAGGGAATGCAGCACAGTTTATTTAATGTTATCTGTGCTTAAGTAGAACTGTAAGAACAAAGCAAAGTCTTTGCAGAGCTACGCTGAGACACTCACAGCAAGTAACGTCCCTCTGCAGCCCCAAGTACAGCAAACAAATAATTTCAGCCACGTTCTATGGGGACACTTGCTTAAAAAAGTTATATAACTGGGAAGCAGTCATTTCAGATGGAAAACATTAGTGATGCAATGATATTATCTTTGTATTCTCTGGCAATAGTTTGCACTAGTTCAAACAAGCATTTCCCCAATCAGCTTGCAAATCTAGAGCCAACACATCAATCACTCTCCAGTAGGATCCAGTTCGCTGAACCGCTTGTTATCAAATAGTTCCTCTGTAAACTCAGTTCCCTTACCATACTCGCTGCCTCCCGTGGACGTGCTCAGGATTGTCCCGTTTTCTCCGCTGTTGAAGGTATAGCAATTGCCATGCAGGGGATGATGGAAACGAGTGAAGTGCCTGAAAGAAACAAATACTGTTACATTGCCCTCTGCAGTTTTAACTGCCCGTGGGAGAAAATTGGCAGACTGGGGGGGGGTTGTTTTGACAGAGACATATCAGGACTAGGTGTTTCCTTTCTTTTTTTTTTTTTGCTTGGCAAGCAATTTATTTTGCTGAAAAGTGTGGATCTTTTGCTTAATATCTTGAAACTACGTGAAAATACGATCTGGTTTAATAGCATCAGGAAATTAAAAGTTTAGGAGGTTTTCATGTGGGAATGGGGGCTGAGAGGTTGGGGGAAGCGGATTTACAGAACTAGCAGGAAGGTGGTGGGGGGACACGACAAAGTCCTCTCATTTGACAGCCAAGTGTCTAAAGGAACACAAATCTTCATGCTGAGGACACACCCTCATGATTCAAGCACAGTCCTGTCTTTCCTGAGAACATCCCCTCCCACTGGAGCAAATATCTTCATTCCAAGAAAAGATGTTCTGCATTTGCACGATTACAGACACACGCGAAATGCCTTCAGTAATGAGTTACAGTGCGGCTTGCTTTGCACATGGCAGTGGGAAAATCGCTAAACCCGTGTACATGTGCCATCTTATCCCCACAACTGCATGGGGGAACTCCGCGGCTACCCCCAGTACGAAGGGATGACTCCCCTGCTACCCGGACACACAAGAACTGCACTACCATGATCATAAGCAGGTAGATTTGATTCTGCCAAAAACCATAGGTTTAACTGAAATGTGGACAGCAGAACACTAAGACAAATGAGATCAAAGAGCATAATCGAAGTTCATAAAGACGCGAATGTTTGCCTTTGTTTAAAAATGGAAATGGTTCCTGCTAGAATTACCAAATATTCTGCTGCAAATACCAAATATTCAGTTCCTACATATTATATACTTGGAAATAAGCTGTTAAGCTGGCAGGTATTTTCTGTGCACTGACCTTTTGTCACAAGATAGGCCATCAAAGAAACATGTCAGTAGCAGGTCATCAGCAGAATAGCTCAATTTTTCTTTAGTCTCCAGGGGAATTTGTGCCATGATGTTCATGTAATGCAGCTTGTACCATTCTTGGATAGCATTAACACCAGAACTGAATGTATAAAGTGCACACTCACTGCTGTTGTTTGCATCGCACTGATAATTACAAAGGGGAAAAAGTGTTTCAGATGAAATGAAATTATGTATTCTACAAGGCACGTGTGATACCATATCTCTTCTGCAGTCATAACCACGTATGAAGTTACAGTGGCACAAAGGGGCATCAAAGACCCTTCACGCAGGGCTAAGTGTTACAATCAAATATTTCAGGCCCAAAGGAAAGCTCATGGGAGGCACTAAGTCTCTTTGGGCAGACTTCAGTAAGGTGTTTCTCCTCCGGGGCGCCGGGGATGAATCCGCAGGCAGCCATGGTGGCACAGGTGAAAAGCAGATGGAATAAAGCCACCTAAGCAAGCAGTAAAACTGGCCGGAGGGATACCAAACCAGAACACCCTTTTGTTGCCCCACAAGGAACTTGCTGGCCAAGGAAGAGTGACACTCACCAGCTGAAAGCCGATGATACCATCTGAATCCCCAGAGTTCACTATGGACGAATCCTTGTGAAAGACGCTGCCCTCTATTTTCCTCTTGTGGCCACTGCAAAGGTCAGTCGCTGTCCTAGAGAACTCCTCAAACTTCAGCAGAGGGATCTGTTTGATGAAGTCACTCCCTGTGCTGTTCCACTCATCCACTGACCGGCGCACCTTGGACTTGCCCTCTGAAAATCCGTAGAAAGTCTCCAAAGCCTTTTTTGTCTCTTTGTCCAATTCAGATAAATAGTCTTTCATGGAACTGTACCTGCATTGGAGACAACATGATAGAAAGTGACGTCCCATCTCACCTCACCACCTCGTTGCAGCGTTTTGCCCGCTGCGCTGCGAATCTCATTGCTCAGGACAGAAGCCTTTGTCATGGGCTCGCATCGACCTCTCTTACTACCACATACTACCACAGCTATGTCCGGGGAGGGTTCTCAGGGCGAGGACCATAGGAAGCAAAGCAGAGTGGATTACAGAGAAAGCCCTCACAGACTCCCAAGCCCCTTGAAGGCTGTGTTAGCAAACCCGAGGAGGCAGAACATGTGGACATAAGAGTTCTGCACCTGTGCCAAGGGGCACTGGAAGCTGGATCGCCTGCAGGGACCAGGGTGGGTAGCTGGCAGCAGAACAGACATCAATGTAAAGTGTAATTTGGCAGGAGAAAAAGTATTGTTGACTGATAACGTCAAAGCATCCTATAAGGAAAGGAAGAGGCAAGAGAGAGGCGACGGATGTTCCCTTTCCATTCTTTGGGAGACACCGTTGTCTGCAATCCTGGGACTTTGGTCCTGGGAAGAAGGGAATTTGGAGAGAACCACGGAGCTGCCCGGGCACTGTCCGGAGCAGCAAGGCAAAGCGACCGAGCCTAGCTCAGCAGGCAAAGGGCGTGATGGTAACCCACATGGCTGGGGC